>CM025784.1:4355026-4547120 GCA_014636745.2 Centella asiatica | reverse complement strand
ATATATATATATATATATATATATATATATATATATATATACCTATTATTTGTATTTTATATTAAACAATAGGTATTTATTGGGAGCAATAAGTGATGCGATGATTTTTATAAAAATAATATATAAAAAATGTCTACAATTTGTAATTGGTGATAAACAATAGGTATTTAGGATAGTTTGGTGGCATGGGGTAAAATGAACACGGGGTGATGATTTGAAAAAATAATATGTAAAAAAATGTGGCGCCCTGAACCTATATATTCTCACCATATATGGCATTGATTGTGTTGGTTGTATTTTCAGTGCAAGAGAACATTGTCAATAAATAATATAATGATAAGTATAGATTCATCCCTACGAGAAAAAATTATTTAATTACGTAACAATTTAAGTGATCTCTTAATTTATCTAGCCGATCACAAAGACGATGAAAATTGGAATAATTCTAAGTGAACAACTAAAACTATAAAATAGACAATTTCATAAAATAGCATGCAAATATTAAAATTTAAGAGAAACTTAATATAAATGAGATATTAGAGCATCTGATTTCACCTTATTATGTCACTTAACATTCCACACTTTCTATACAATCTAATTGAATATGTATTTTGTGGGTAAAAAATCCCAAATTTATTCATTACCTTATTCTTAAGCATAGCAATTTTACTCAATTAAAGTAATTAACCGTGTTTCCATGAGAAAATTCAATTAAATGAGTGCATTAATCGTTTTGTGCATTTTTTCGGATTCAATAGATCACCATCTATTTATTTACTGCCAAAACCACACGAATTTGTTGTTATATTCCTATACAACCTTATTCATGGCTATCTATTCATCTTGCATATGTGCAATATCTCCTCTCGATCTTAATAGCACAATTTATGATCATATAAGTGGTAGTCAATCACTTAAAACATTAAGAATATGTATAAATAGCCCACAACACAAACCCTAGATTGCATATGAGAATATAAAACAATTAATTGGACATAATATGGTTACATCATAGCCCTAACTAATGAAAATTAGCTAGACATAAATTAAAAAGGAGTAGAAGAAAAGAATTTAATTAGAATAGTCAAACCATGTTGAAGATGAACAAGGAATGTAAAATCGTCAAATCCTTCTTTGCAGCCTCCTTAAGAATTTGAAGTGTTAAAGTTGTGTAAAAGATGGTAAAACAATGATGGGAACATGTATTTATATGCCCCTTACAAATTTAGTAGAAACCTAATTGGAATTGAAAATATTACAAAAGTTGAGCAAGGAAACATAAATCCTGTATGTTGCAAGTCTAAAGGTCAACTGGAATTTGACCGTGTTACATGTCTGAAACTCAACGAACATCCTGATTGGCAGATACAACCACAAGCATGATCATGTCTCTGATAATGTCCATACTTTAACTTAGAATTTTCAACAACTCTCTACTTTTGAGTTCCAAAATTGATTCGTGTGTTTGTCAAAGCACACTTTGGCACTTTTAAGCCTCAATTCAAGAATAATTATCTACAAAACAAGCTGAAAAACACATACTAAAGTGTAAACCTTGAAAGAACAATGAAAAATAATTTAAAACTCAAGTATTTCCTTAAAACAAATGAAGATTCGCATAATATGATGTGTCTATTCAAAGTAAAATTGTTATATGCACATAGAAATCACATATATCATCTTTTAGTAAATAATTCTTTCACGGCCGAATCCCCCCACCCCCACCCCCCTCCACCCCCCCCACCCCTCTCACAACCTCTAAAACTTAAAGTCATCTTTCTCGTAACATTCTTATACAAAAAATTTATGATTCTTCCTTATCATTACTTAAAAATTTACTACCTCCATCCTTTTCGAACTCATAGTGGTTCTAAGTTTAAGATGAGTACATGAATGTTAAATTTCTTCATCATTTTATTCTTATTATCATTATTATTATGTTATTGGTTATAATTCTAATGTGCATCTATAAATATGTTTAGGTTGAAGTTTTACCTTGATTCAGTTTAGATAAATTAAAATTATGATAATTAATTTTAGGACATATATTATATATTTATTTTCTTATATACACATATATCCACAAGATGGAACCGGATCTTTATAGTACATGTTGGATTACTTGTAGATTATTAGTAAGTGAAACAATAGCTATTAATATGATTAATTATTACAAGTTATTTCTAATTTTAAAAAAAAACAAAATTCTCGAAGTGAATCTGCACATTTGTAATTTAATATAATATTTTGAAGTAGAAGAAAATACAACTATAACGTATGTAGTCACAATGAATAAAATAATTCAATAATTGTAAATTACTTTATCATGATATCATCTAATACACTATTTGAGAAAGTAATGATAATTTAATTATTAGACCAAGTCTATCAATTTGATTTAGTAATTAATAATGTAAAGGTCAAATATCTAGAATAGTAATTAGATAGAGGAGTTGCCATAAATGGAGAGTGTGTTAAAAATGTAAAGGTTAATTATTTGTGTGACACCCCAATTTTCCCTATTTATAGACCAGTGTCGTCAATTTAATATTAACTGTTGAGACTTAGGTCTTTAGTGAAAAATTGGGTTGTCAAAGGGGGTACAAAAGAGCTATAATAATAATCAAAACAGAGTATTCTCAGTGATTATTACAACATTTTTTGGAAAGATTCTAGGCAGCAAAATATCAAAAATTCTTTTTTTCTTAAAAGTAAGATCAAACCAAACCGAAAATCATATTTATGAGCCCGAAACAGCTAGTTCTACTGGCACTGACACGACATTTCCTTACCCTTGAAACCTACTCCTTTCTCGGGTTTAACTAAAAGAGAATCAAGCAAGTATGAGCGATGAAAAGCTCAGAAAGTAATATAATATAGGACAGTTGAAAAGAATGAGAATTGAAGCTAGTTTTGAAATACCATTTTCAAGATAATGTTAAAATATTAAGAATTCAACTATTGAATTTCCGTTGCATATGGGAAAAATCCATATTTTTAGATAGAAGAAAGGTTGGCAATATAATGTTTCTGAAATGAAGAAATAAGAAGGAATCCACATAAGCTCTCTTGACGTCTTTCAGTACTATGACTTACTTGATCGCCTTAACTTCGTTTAACACTAGGGCCTGCTGAAAATATCTCTTACCACTTGACAATAGCAGGCCATGGCTATCTCAATGTGTTCTACTATGTACATACGAATGACATTTAGTAGATTTAATTACATCTACAATCTCTAGGGCCCAACAGAATAGAGTAACTCATTCTCACATCCGGGTTGATTCCCTTCTCATGCTTATAAAGTGGATGGATCTTGACACCTCAGTGAAGATTACCAAGGTACTCACACAACTAACCTTGTAATTTCCAATGAGGGTTACAAGGTATTCACACAGCTAACCTTGTAGGAAACATTAAATCTTGTAAAGTGGATGAATTTTGACACCTCAGTGAAGATTACTAAAGTACTCACACAGCTGACCTTGTAATTTCCAATGAGGGTCACAAGGTGTGACGACCCCAAAAATCCCACACGGGACCCGGGCGCCGTCAGTGGAAGGAAACAAACAACAACACATTCATGCAACACTAATGTACTAAAGAGATTAATAGTACATCCTTACAAACATTCAGAGTACAAGACTTGCAGCGGAAACTAAGCTATTACAACAGCTTTAAACATAATCCTTACATGAAGTTGTGACCCGTAGGTCTAACAAACATAAAACTTCAATTTTGTCCTTACAACTTCAATCCTCTGCTTCTCCTCATCACTGCCCACAGTTAACTCATCGAAACCTTAAGCCCGTATATCTTTCCTTTACTTGATCACCTGAAAAACATTTAACAATAGCAAAGATGAGCGATTTACGCTCAGCAAGTATACAATCCTGTAAGGTGGGTATGAAGCACAACAAGGGTTCAAATTGTTTGTGAGGTATGATGGATTCAATGTCAAAACCTCTAGCACTTTAGAAATATCTTTGACTTTGAAGTTTCGAACTCTTCTTTTCTTCCTAACTTAACCATCTTGCATGTCTTATTTAGCTTAAAGGATGTTCTCGCAAACTACGTACGACATCTCTCCTTTTAAAACTAACATAAGCACTTGCTCAATGCTCAAGTGGAATCATTCTCATACATTAACACAGTTATAAGATAAGAAAAATAACTAATAAATTAAAGCTCAATTATATCCATGCACTTTCATTTATATCATGCTAGCGAAAATTAAAGCATAGCATACTGATTCACAAGGAAATCAAGACATAAAAGTCATAACCTTATACGCGTGTCGAATCAATTGATCATGCGCTTAACTGAAATAAGCATAAGAGTGAGAATGTACTTGCCTCGGTCCTTAGCTGAGCTAAAACTAATTCACTTGCTTGGTGAAATACCTTTGAAAAACATACATGTTGACATAACATGAGAATCTACGCTTAGAATATAAATGTGAGTATGTACAAATGTCATGTCTGCTATGTCCGAGCATTCTTATACTTTTGACGTTTTAATGAAATCATTTGAACAAGCCTAAGGGATTTTCAGACTGCTACAAGATCAACAGGGGATAAGTTCTGATCGTCAGGGGATAACTAATCATCAGGGGATAATTATCCGTTAGGGGATGACTGGTCATTAGTGGGTAAACTACCCGTCAGGGGATGGGTTTCGACCATCAGGGGATGACTTACCCATCAGGGAATGATTGTTCATCGCCAAACTCGTCGGGTGACAATTTGCTCATCGCTGAACTCACTAAGTCAGCACCAAACTCAGTTGGCTAACGCCAAACTCTCTCGGCTGCCAGGAAAAACTTACTCATCGCCAAACTTGAAAAGTCGTCGCTGAACTCCTCGGGGACTAAGAACTTTAGTCATCAGAGACTAGCATACTTTTACCCTTCAGAGACTACGGATGACGTCATCAGGGACTGGTCTTAGACTAACTCCAACCCAACCCATCGGAGACTAAGTTAAGACTTGTCTCAGATACAGTGGTGTTTTCCTCACTCCTCCATGGGTGGTGTTCTCAACCATAACAATACTTAGGTCAACTCTCATCATCCTCTCAGTTACACATAACATCTCTTGGGGTTTACTAGCTCTCACAGACAGTTTAAGCTTCAAAAACTCAGGTTGACAAAGGCTCAAGCATGGTGTTTTAAAAACTGATGAACAGAATAATTGAGAGTTAATGGTTGCCAACATTTCTTACACTCATCTTGGATAACTTTTTGAAACAAAAGGCATTAACTCCAGGTGTTAAAGGCATGCATTAAAATCATGCTTTTGGAAGTGAATGAACAAGGTATTAAATGTGGCATGCAAAACAGAACAGAGCAAGACTTTAATGTAATGCTCTTACCTCTTTGGCTGCAAAGAAGAAGTTAAAAGCTTGAGTTGTTCTTCCAGAAAGACAATTGCTTTGAAAGCAAAACCTGGATTTGGTGGTATACTATAAAGAAATTTATGAAAGTGGGGCTAAGGTTGTACCAACGTGATATATATATATATATATATATATATATATATATATCACCTACTAAACAATAAGAGCCGTTGGATTGTTTGAGATTTGATCTCAGCCGTTGGTTGAAAAAAGGCAGCAACGGCTTTAGAAAGAAGTGATTGGTGAGAAAGGGTGGATGCAACGGCTGCTAACGTCAGTCGGTCATCTATCACCGCCCACTCTAGTGTACTGTTGGAGATGATATGCATTAAATGCCTCAGGTCTCCTAGCAGTCTTTGGTTTGAAAACGGCTACTGTAGCCTAAACCCGTTCACACCTTGTGTTTCTCCCCACGTGAACAATCATCATTACATTTCCTTGATCAAAATTTGCACAAGCATGGCTGGATATTAACCTTGGTTAACGGGTACTACATGAGTTAAGAAAACAAGCAGCTATTGGCACACATGCAGCCTCCCGTTGCAGTCACTAAGCACACTCATCTCCTCGTTCATGAATGATTAAATTAATCTCTTAAAGATTTGAGATTAATATATTCATATCCCTTTGATGGTTTTACAAAGGAACTAGAAAACATTGAATTTTGGACATCACATGGACATAATACTCAAGCATTTAAAATTCAACCTCAAAGGAAAATCATCTCAAAAACATTTATTTCTATTTATTTAAGAAAATAAAATTCCGGGTCGTCACACAAGGTATTCACACAGCTAACCTTGTAAAAAATATCAGATAAATTAAGCTGAATTGAATAGTTCAATACGTCATGTGCTGACATGGAGACAGATAAGATGCTTGTAAACTAATTACAAGTAGTCAAGCATTTAACAATAAGATTTAGCTCAAGTTGAACAAGTAACAATTATTCTCAGTCAGTACGTATACGAAGTAACTATGTATACGTAAGAAAAAGTTCGAGTATTTGCGCAACATGTCTTAATGTTGATCGACTTAATGGATCAGACGTTTAATTGCAATAAGCATCATACCATATGTATGACTGCATGAACAACTATGGTATATGCTGAAAAGTAGTAAATACATTATTTGAAGAATTACGTATAACAGAATAACTAAGTTATACGTTGGAAGAATAACAAATATATTATTTGCCTTGGTGATGACGTATGATAGGTTTACGTGTTCCTGCGAGTATCTCTTTTATAATTCATAAATGATTAAAAGAAATTAGAACTATAGCTATGTTTAGGTAATAAGGTCATAATATTTAAATCTTGCTAAGTCTGCATCTGTATAATCGTGAAATGGTTGTACTGGTTATTCTGTATCAGGGGATGAATTATACTTGTTAAGAGATAAGCTTTATGCTACCAGGGAATAGACATCAGGGGATAACTACCCGTCAGGAGATAATTTACTCATCAGTGGATATCTACCAGTCAGGGGATAAATTACCCGTCGGGGGATGACTTTCGGCCGTCGGGGGATGACTTTGTGTCGTTAGGGGATGACTTTCTGTCGTCAGGGGATGAGTCTTGGTCATCAGGGATGAGTTGGCTATCGCTAAACTCATTGGGGAATAAATTGTTCAGCACCAAACTCATCGGTGAATAAGTTGTTCAGTGCCAAACTTACAAGTCATCGCCAAACTCGTCGCCAAACTTATAAGCCAACGCCGACTTATAAGCCAACGCCAAACTTGTTGGGGACTAGCATTCTGCTTCTCGGAAACTAAGATATTTTACCTATCGGATACTAACATAATTTTACCCATCAAAGACTAACAAAATTTGTTCATCAATGTCTAAATTATCCTCCGATAGCTAAAAGCAACTCATTGGTGGATATTTATCCTCCGATAAGTTGCAGTAGGGTTCTTCCATAATGAACATATATTTGTTTTATCTTTTGTGAATATCAGATGGACAAAATACAATCTTTTCAAGATATAAAGGATGACCAAGTTATAGAATTATTTCTCGAATAGAGATTATCCATGCGGTTGGTCCCTTATGAGAAAATTATCGGAAAAGGATTACGTTTAGGTTATCCTAGGTCTCATGCAACCTCTTCTTTCAGTTAAATGACCAAATAGTTAAAATAAATAACTTAATAAAAGCTTTTAAAATTACCTTGCAAGCTTTTATTTCTGTAGTATATGTTGAAGAGATATTATTTTGAGGTGAGTGTTTAAAAGATAAGGAGTAGTAAGCAGGAGTCCTCCTATTTATAGAGGAGTCAAAGGAAATCAAAATATCTAATGTGAGATATTTCTCACTTTAGATTAACATCGGACATGAAATTTACTAAATCACTAAAATATGCTAATAATTACATGATCATTACATTTACACGTAAGTATGAATTACTAATAGGTGTCAAATGGTAGTACATCATACTACTAATGACTCAGCTCTTGAAACACTTACTCATCACACGGGGTTAATACTCAACCATCACTCTCGTAATGATAGTAGTAGTAATTCATATTACTACTACATAAATTACTTCAGATAATATCTTATACTAAAATTTATTTCTTTTGGTATTTATAAAAGAATAATTGTTCATTCTCGTAAATAAATTTGACTAAAATTTATTTATTAACAGTTTTATTGTTATAATAATATTTACACAAATCTGGGGTATTACAATTTGTACCTATATAATTATACTAATTGAAGAGTGTGCTACAAAAAAATTTTAAGTTCAGTTTCTGTATAATACTTAGGTTAATATATTCTAATATTTTAGTGATTTAATGAGTTGGATCACAAGAGTTTGTTGAAAGTATTTGGTTAGTTTTATAGATTATTATTATAGAGACTCATATTGTTCATTAAAAATTAAAGTTTTGATAGATTCTTACTGGTTAAGTGTGGAAGAGGAAAATAGTTTAATCTTATTTTGTATTAGATCTATTAAAGAGGAGTAGAATATAGACTAACAAAGTTTAACGATTTTATGTTTTGTACATTTTTTTGATGAATCCTTAAAACTTGAATCTCATATTCACCTTATGGAGTGATATAGTCAAAATAAAATGTCGGCTTTGGCAGAAATTTGTATTATAAAAAACAACATGCCTACTTGATATTGGGGAGATGAGTTTTGGTTATGGTCATATTTTCGGATGATACCTATCTCTAGTTTTTTGTTTTACTCTTCTAATAAAATTTGTCTAAATAAAATTTTGATTTAAAGAATTCTAAAGATTAGAATTGTATACTTTATGTAATAAATACAGATTCCAAGGTAATATATATATATAATTATTTATTTATTTATACATGGATTCCATAACTAGTGTTGAAAAAAAATATTGTTTTATATAACTCAATCTCAATCATTCATCTTAAATATCAAAAGATGGATTATTCTACATCCGCCACAATTTGTGACAAACGTCAATCAATCCACCACAATTTGTAGTGAACTTAGATTGACATCTGCTATAAATTGTGTCACGTGTAAAATAATTGAGATTTTTGTTAGATATAAATGATGATGATGATGTTTAGGGAAGAATTGTGCATCTATAAATACTCAAGGTATTCTATAAACCTTAGTATATTTGCACAAGTTTTGCATCCACTGATGGATGACTTAGTCATCAGGGGATGGTCTACACAGCAATGGGCGAGTCATCAGTGATAACTTGAACGAACTCGACAGTGTCAAGGAATGACTGTTGTTACTTAAAAGAAGATGAGTATTCTACATGACAGACATTCCAAGCTAAGCCAACGAAGTATCGATGATCAAAAGAACAAGTATTACTGGAACTAGCACTAGTACTACTAGACGATCCACCATATCCAGTGCTATTAGAAATTTCAGGACAATAAAGAAACTCATATATATCATACAATTTTTGCACTTCTACTTTAGCTTCAATGTAAATTTTATCATGATCAATGTTTTCATATTCAGAAACAAAACAACTATAATAATTGTTTACATGATTATAATAATTTTTTTAAGGCATCTTCCACCATACCAAATTTTTGTGTTGGATCTAACATAGCAACAATCAAATATGTTGTAGGAATTATTTTATAATAGTCTAACCATTTAGTTAACATATAGTTGGCTAAATCTCACACCAAATCATTATCATCATCTTTATAATACATTAAAATACCAATGATATTACAACATCTTGTTAAAAATAAATGCAAAGTGGGATAATAAACACCAGAAAAAAGTTCAGTAGAAATTTTAAATTGGGATAAAATATCTAACAATTTCGAACAATCATCCCAATGCCTAAGTGACAATTCACAACGATCCAAAAGTAAACTATTATGCATAAAAAAGACACATAATTCAAGTTTATGTTTTTCAGTAGATTTAAGCAGATCATAAGTTAAGTTGCATCTATGAGGAACATCCTTAACAAATCTTTTAGGCTTTATCCCTCTCTCTTGTCAATATTTTATCCATTTTTTCATTACCGATGGACGTGCCCATAGAAGTTTGACTGCAGTTTTTATAGGGGAAAGAACATTTTGAAATCTTTTTAAACCTTCTTGAACAGTTAAATTTAAAACATGACATACACATCTAGTATGAAAAAACATTCCACCTAAATCTGGTTCACAAATATCTTTTAAACTTTCAATAGAAGCAGTATTATTTGCAGCATTATCAAATCTAACTGAAAACACCTTTTTTGATAAACCATATTCATCTAAAACAGTTTTAATGATACAACCAATATTACAAGCAATATTATGTCCAGTGTATCTATCTTCAAAAACACGAAAACCAATTATTCTTTTTTGCATAATCCAATTCCTATCAATCCAACGACAAGTAATACCCATGTAAGAATGCATTTGCCACAAATCACTCCAAATATCAGCACATATTGAAACTTTACCATTAAAAGAACTAAAATATTTAGCCAATTCGTTTTTTTCAGTCTTATAAATTTTTTTCAATTCACGAGTTAATGATGTTCTAGGCATTTTTTTAGCTGCAGGACTTAAAGCTTTTTGACAGTAATTAACAAACCCTAATTTTTCACCAAAACTAAAAGATAAATGTTCCATGGCAACCATCTTAGCTAATTCACTTATATTATTCAAATCAGTATATTTAAAAAGAGTTTTAGTAGCAAGAGCAATCCCAGTTAGTTGCGTTTGAGTGGTAGAAATCCCAAACTCAGTTGGATTAGCTCTTTCCATGTGCTTATTCAAAGTTCCATACCCATTGCTAGGCCCAAATGTGAATAAACTCGAACAATAGTCGCATTTTGCATGTGTTGAAAATTTACCTGTTTCATCAAAAATTTTTGTGAAATGCATGGTGAATATCTTGGACTTCCTTATAGGTGCTCAACCACCGCCCAGAGCCGAAGCTTTGCTGTTGTTGTCGGCTGAAGTTGGAACATCATCATCCAAATCAATCGGATCTCCACCATGCCCACAAATTTGTGAACTATCAATAAAAGAAGAATCTTGCATCTTTAAGCTTATAAACTAGGATAAAGAAAAAAAAAATCTTTATTTTTTATGGTGTTTCGATCGGACGAAAGAAACAGAACCAATTCTTGATTTTTTGGGAGCCTAGAAAGCTTTTATTTTTGTTTTTTTATGGGAAAAAAAATTGGAGGAAAAAAGGGGGAAGCAATAAAGGGAGAATCAGGAATGACCGATTGGATTGTGGATAGAATTAGATATTGAGATCAAATTTGTGAAAAAGAAAATAGAGGAAAATCAATATTTATAGGGAAATTGAAAGGGGGTGTATCCGTTCCAAATTCCGACTGTTCAACGGTTAATTATTTTTTTGTCAATTTATTATTAACATTCCCAATTTTCCATCATTCCCATGTGCTCCACCTCCACAATGGTCACAATTTAGAAGACACAAATGTTTTTTTTTCTTTTTCAATCAACACTTTAATCATCACCCATGGACCATGTCTTCCTTTTTTTTTGTTAGTCAACACACCACTTGTGCATGTCCCAGCTTTTTCTATAAGGATAACTGACAATTCCTAGGTCAACTACTTTTTTAATATTAAATATAATTTTTTTAATTTAAAACCGGTGGTTTGTTGTCGGTTCTAAACCGTCGGTTCACGGTTTTTATAATACTTGAACCATAACCAAACCTTCATCCCATGGTTTTGTTATGGTTTTAAAACCGTCACTCATGATTTCGGTTCCAAAACTGAAATCATCGGTTCAGTTTTGGTTAAAACCAAAATCGTGGCCATGCCTATCTCACACCACGAGAAGGAATAAAGCTTTCCGTAACCGACCTATTCCAAAAGATTTTAAAGTTCAATGATCTAAGACACATCATTATAATCCCTATTAACATGTTAAGGAGACCCGTTTGTACCAGAATATCATTAAGGTTGTTTCGATCAATATATTGGATACTATTTGAGAATCCATGTTTTTGTACCCGTTTGGTTAGTAATTTGATAAGTTGACTCAGTACACTCAACGAGTATATTGACTCGATCGAGTTACATGAATCTATTTAATTATTTTTTATTATAATAATTGAGTTTAGTTTACTTAGGTGTTCTTTTAATTTATTTTTAAGTTTTTAGTAGTTGACTTTATATTTTTACCTATGTGTCTTTTAGAATTACTAGATAATTAGTAGATTTTTTAAATCTTCAATCGTAAATAATGTTTTAAAAAAATTGCTACAATAAAAAATCTATAACAGGAGAAGATAAAATGAAAAATGAAAAAAATCAATTAATATAATTACCAAAGAGAAAAAGTCAGAAAATGAGGACATCTTTAACAATAAAATCCTCCGCAAATCTACCATGCAATAAACAAAATTCCTTACATGAAATATTTTTATTCGTAATTAATTTTATATATAATCAATCATAAAAAATAAAATTACTGTACCATCAAATCAAAAAAGGTAAATAAAGAACTACATTTTGTTAAATATTAACGAATTTTCAAAAAAAATTAAATATATACATGGATGATTTGATATATAAATAATATAATATTAATGGTCTAATTTTTTATGTTTTAAATATAATTTTAAACAATACAAATTGGCAATAAAAATGAACTACACAAATTAAATGTCAAATTAGAAGACAAAAGAAAAGAAATGTATAAATAAAAAACTTACGCAATTTTCAAGTATCTTTCCAAATTAAATATATATATTGAAAGTACGACAAATACAAAAAATAAACTTTAAACAAAAAAAATTCATAAACACATTATAAAAAAGTAAAAAATATATATTTAGAACCAACACAAATTAAAAAATTTCAAATTAAATAAAAACCTGTTTTAGACTACTTATTTTTATACTTATTAATACTTTATAAACTATATTATCATATAATATATATGTTCTTATAGTTGTTATCGTACAGTAATAAATATATACAACAAAATGTAATAAAAAAATATTTTAAAGATAAATAAAAGAAATATATATTAAAATTATATTTAAATAAAAAATAATCATTCAAAAAATTAGCCCGTGCTATGCATACCTCATGCAGTTAGTTCAACATTAATTATAAACTTTTAAACTTGAGCAGAAATATGAAAAAAAGTTCAAAAGTAAAGTAATTCACTTATCAATAATCCGTAAATGGCCTTATCCCTAATTTTCTTTACCTAAAAGCAACATGTTAAAAGTTCAAAGCTGTTTTAAAAGTCGTATGCTTCGTAATTCATGAGTTTGTTCCGAACAGGAACAGGGTCATTATCTATCTAGTGAAACCTTAAAATAACACAACAGCAAAGGTTTAGCTGTCGTTTGTTCGCATTTTCTTTTGACACTCTTATACACAACTTGTACAACTTCCTCAACGGTTAGATCCCCCGGAGTGATGCATATATATTCAGGCAACAAAAGAAATCAACGACCCCAGTTAATCGGAGAGTTATGTTCCGGCGGTTCAGATGGATGTTAGCCGCCTTCAATTTCCCAAACAGTAATCACAATCACAGAATTACCCTTAGCGACAATCCCAAAGTCGATGCCCCTTCTTCGCCGCATACTCAAATCCCCAACAATTCCAAACTCAATATTAACCATCCCAATAAACCCCAAACCCCAATGTTGGAAGCTGTGCACGAGATTGCTATTTACATTCATAGGTTTCACAATCTTGACCTCTTTCAACAAGGGTATCTTCTATTTTTTGTTTATCACTCTTTCTTTGATCATGTCATGCTATTTTAGTTTGTTATTTCCTTTCTGTGTGTATGTGTATTTGTATTTTGCTTGAATCTTGCATAGAACTGAAAGAACAAGTTTTAAGGTATGGTGAGGTGGTTTTTATCTATGGAGTAATCAAAAAGCTGAAGTGGTCCTTGTTAATGTTTCTGTTTCTGTTTCTGTGTATATGAGAATCCATTTGAAATGAAAAATCCAATGTTATAGAATTTAAAACATTTATGACATATGTATGGCCATTCTGGAAGAAATGGATATAGCTATTTATACACATTCCATTTTTCAGTTACAATATGGAGGATATTCTAGCAATATTTGAAAGTTGGATATAATAAATGTGTTATCCACAACACTTCAACAGAATCCATTACCATTTGTTTTTATAAAGGAATGGAGAAAATTAAGGAGGAATAGCAAATATGATATGGGAAGTCTATGAGGAGGAGTTACTTAAACAGAAAATGGAATGAAATGTCTTATTAAATGACTACTGCCAGTCAATATATTCAAAGACTTTAATGCTTTAGGTTTTGCCAATAATTTGTTGGTTTGATGCACTTCCCTTCTTCTACAAAAAGATTTGCATTTGAAAATGAAATTTGTTCTAAAAAAGAGTTACATTTGCATAAGTTTTTTCATTATCATGCTATTATTTCTAAATCTGTAATTGCAATTCCCTTATCTTATCATCACTTTGGCATTAGTAACAAATTTCGTAAAAAACTTATCATATATAGCTGTAAATCTCAATCTAACATGCAACCTTAATATTTGTAAAAATCCCAAATATAACTCTTTTTAAGGAATGTAGGGATTAGTATAAACTTTACTATGCTAAATTAAGTCCCTGATTGTCACCAATGTAGAAATTAATATCATTTCCTTGCAATAAATTTACATCTGCCTGATCTGCATTAATTAAATCCAGACTGGTTACATTTCCCAAAAATAGTATGCTTTTCGCTATTTATTTCTAATACTAACCAAAAAATAAAAGAAGAAAAATCAGCTGTCTTGGTTGATGATTCATGTTAATGTATAATATCATTTGTCTTCTACGTGTTTGTGTTAATGTAGATGGTATCAGCTTAAAATTACTATGAGATGGGAGGATGGTGACTCCACTTTTGTGGGATTTCCATCAAGGGTTGTTCAATATGAAGGTATGTCATTTTTCACTTTCTTCACTTGCTGTTAGACACGCACATATGCATGTATATGTGAGATGGTAAAAACTGACTTCGGGATGGAGATTGGGGAGTCAGCTTTGAACCATATATTTAATGCCTCCGAAATTTCAACCATAAGTTGACTCAAATGTAATGATCCTAATTAAAAGCCAAGGAGACTTCTTTATTTATTTAATATGATTCCCAAACAGCATTATGGTGAAAAAGATTGCAGCACTTCTACGGCTGTATCTGTGAATGTGTTCATAATCCAGATATGTTGGAACTGCACTTTCAAATTCTGCATGTTTCTCCTGTTTTAAAGCTGCTTTAGAAATGAACTTGTATTTGGAATATACGTGGGGAAGTATTATTTACTTGACATTGTTAACAGAGTCAATGGGGGCTGAGTAAAGGTCCTTTTGCAATTGCTTCTCTTGTGTCAGTTACTTGTATCTTGTTTCCCTTTTAGATAATAAGTTTAGTCAGCTATTGACAATGAACTTTGTGGATTATTGTTGTGATGAGGGAACGGAGCCTGATAATTCATCCAAATGTTAAGCTATTTCTACTGATACTGTTTAGTGAGCTAATGTGTTATCAATTCTATTTTTGATCTTATGAAACTATACTATATATTAAACTACAAATGATGTAATTCTTGTAGTTCAAAAATTTCTATCCAGCCTCTGATAGGAATCGGTTCAAATGGTGTTGCAGGCATTTATTTATATATTTTATATCTTTACTATTACTATTAGTTGTTGGACTCTTTATTGTAGTTTCCTTTTATTATGGGTACGGTTGTTTATAGTCTTTGGTTATGACTTGTCTAGTCTGTATAAATATGTAGTTCCCTGTTCTTGGCATTTCAACTTTTTAATTATTGAAGCGTTATCTTTAAACATAGAGGTTTTTTGCTCCCACCCTAGAGTTTGTGCAAAGAGTTGCTCTGGTGGAACACCAATAATTATTAGAGAGGTTTGAGTTACTAGGCTTTTTTCCCCTTCTCTTTTTTGTCTCTTCTTTCTATTTTACAGTCAGGTCTACTTTGTCCTGCATCATTAGGTAAAGAGCCAAAAACCAGGAATTTCGTTTTGTCGTATGGTCACTGTTTTCCTGAAAGCCAAAACTGGGACTTCGTTTTGGTTGTTTGGTCACTTTTTTAAAGATGGTAAGATACTGTACATAGTTGGATTCGTGTTTGTCATCAGTGCATCATCACTAGGCCACAAAATTCTTGTGTCAGTTGTCATCATCATCATCATAGTCGTCAGCACGACATGTTGTGTCATAATCAGATTCATCCCCCAAAATCACCCGTCCCAGCAAATCAGGTCAACCTATTATATTTCCATCTTTGTCGCGACCTAGCACCAATCAACGCCATTTCCAGTCAAACTAAATCACTGTTTAGTATTGCCAGACCGCTGCCTTCCGACCCATCAGATCGGACTTGAGTGAAGACAATAAATGTGACATCGCCTTGGTCAGCACTGACCAAACACAGACGCCACTGCTATCAATGATCTTCACCAACATCGCAATACCACATTTTAAGAATAGTCATAGTTGGATCAGAAACAGAGTGAGACCAGGAAGAGGAACAGATTGGAAAACAGGAAAGAGAAGAGAAAGGGAAGGTGAAGGAGTCAATTGTTTTCTTTATTAAGTATATCGTGTTATTATTTAGAGATATACAGTTAATTTTATGATAATATTCTGTATTTGTATAGAATTATTATTTTACTTATTAGTGGTATTATTACTAGGAATATTGTAGAGTCGAATGGAGTTATTATTTGATTCATGATCTTCGGAGATATACTTGGATATATTTTAGGGATTTTGCTTGGTCCTGAAATTTAGGAGTATATGTAAATATTTGTAACCTATTACTTACAGCAGACTTGAATTATGAATTAATATTGGTTTGAATGTGTGTTGTGGGGGGTTTGTCCTAGAGCATCCCTCTTTTTATCCCTCAATTCTTTCTTCTTGTAATCTGTCCTGCATCAAATTGGTTTCAGGAGCTGAAATTCTTGGTACACTTTTTATTTGGCCCACTTTTTTTTCTACACAATTTATTTTTGTAGCCTCTTAATTTTGTCGAAGTTCCCCAGGGAATTGACAATTAAATTCAAGATTGATCTACAGTTTTGCTGGATGAATCTCTGTTCCATCTTAAACTTATCCATTACTTTTCCAGTAAAAAATATTCATAAAAGTTATACAGCGCTGCTATAGTAACCAACCTACAGCTTATCATAATAGGGGATAAAAGTTATTTTCAAGCATCTTATCTTGATCATACATGATTTTTCTTGCCTCAAATTGCATTTCTAGAGAAGAAAATTTGTTTTCAGAAGGGGCAACTCAAAAGGTTCCTTTGTCCATCTGAATTTAGTTACAAAAGATTATAATGAGTTGGGACTAGATGAACGAAGTCTTGCACCATTAAATACACAATATGTGGAAACCTAAGAAGCAGGGATTCTTCTATAGGTTGTTGAATCACCGAATCCCGTTCTTAGATTCTTGGATTCTTCTAATTATGGTGTGATTCTTCTGAGGGATTCTTGTATAGTTCATCTTTTGTTTTGAATGATGAAATAATGAAAATATAACTACATTTTTGTTGTATTAGTTAGTGTAATGTAATTTGAAAAGATTACCTAGGAAATTAATACGAAATTGAGAATGATTTTGTTTTTCTTGTGCAAGTCTATGTTTAATATCTATATATTAGTATATGTTCCGAATCCACGAATCCCCATTCTGTGAGATTTTTCGAATTGCCGAATCCCCGTATTACGAAACCTAATCCTCAAACCCAAATCCTTGCTTTTTAGGCAGTAACTAAGCAAAATTATTCTGTGGTAGACAAAGTGAAGTGTAGAATCAGCTGCATACAACTACTCTATCCTTCCCACACTTAAAAAGCTGCGGTCGAATTTTCATGAATGTGTTCCAGAAAATATAAACACCCATGTGAATACACACTTGCAACCGAAGTTAATGAGACTGAAAAACGACTTGATGATGGTGTTGAAGGGAAGATTAAGTTGCAGATATGGGTGAAGAAGATGGTGAACCAGAAGTCATCCATTGAATAAGTTAAGGCTAGGTTTGTATGCAAGGAATGAAAGGGAAAGATAGTGTTTTCTTTACAAGAAAATGTTGGGACTCACTACCTTAAACTTTACTTTTCCTTTAAAACTAATCGTGCAAAAACTCAGTTGATTTGTGAGTTTTGGAGGAATCCTCCCTCACCTCCACCCCCCATCCTGATTAACGCAAATCGGAATTGTACTCATGGATCTTTTGCATCTGTTCATTGTCTAGGTATGAACGAAGGCAACCATGGCTACCCTGTGGCATCTACCATGGGGCAGCAAAGCGGGGTTAATAGCAACCACCAGTCAACATCAGTCGAGAAAAAGAAACACTTCATGGAGACCACAGAGTTTTTAGGGCGAAGTGAAAATGTTAACCAACATGGTCACATACTTGTTGCAGAGATTTAAGAAAATAATGGATTATGGGCTTCACTAATACTCTAGAAGACTCCATTTTGTATATTAGTAAGTGGTGGATTGGTTTTTTATTGCGAATATCACCCGATGGTGGAACATTGACCTGGTTGGGATCGTACAAGTGACAGGTTACTAGTATGTGCAAAATGCTCAATTTGCTCATCATTCTGTTCTCTTGATTAAAACTAAATGTTCTTTCCCCTGTAACGCTTTCTTTTCTGGATCAGACTTATTTAAAATAGTCATATTCTGGTGAAATTTACATGATTGAATGACAAACTACTTTTACCTTCTATAGGGCAGAATGAAAAAACTACCTTTGCCTTTCTCTATTTCCAATACTTTATTACTTCTCTAAATAGTAGTGTGGTCTCACAATTGCACTCATCATCTCACTAACGCCAGAAGTTTCAAATCTGCGTCCAAATTTGCTCTCCTTTGTTCTCCTCTCTATTATTTCAAATTCATGGGCGTTATATAATATTATAAATTTCGGCTTCATATTTGGTATAGGACCAATTAGAAAGGGTGTGATGAAGACTGCGGGACGGATCAGGGCAAATCCCACAAGGCAAACAGTTTTAGTTCAATAATGAGTAGATGATTCTATGGTCAAGAATGAAAGATTGCAACCACTTAAGCGAAAGAACTCTGACTGAATGAGCAAATTTAAAATATTTAGTATCTCATAATAATCTATTATCATAATGACATAATAATTGAACTTCTAATAATTATCTTATTCTAGGATATTCCTAAATACCTAACTAATTATCACTCGCCACAGTAATTTATATGCAATAAGCAATAACATATCATTAACATTCTTTAATCTCTTGTTACTTATCAACCTACATCTTCCAAAGATATCGTTTGTTTCTTATGTTGTCATAGGTTGGATTGCCCCTAACCTTTGGTTTAAAGTGACCATTTTTGCCAATTTTCTCAAACTGCATTTTTTTCCTCCTAAATTCTCCGCTCTTGATCTGTACCTCTTGCAGAGTTTCTGATTACAATCTAGACTTAGATCTTGGGCTGTTAGTCAAGCAGATCTCAACTCATCCACACATTTCTGTTTGCTGTACAAGTCTTTTGGTCGGTTCATTTGATTACGCTTAATAGTGCTCTTCAGGGAAATCTCATCCGATAAGAATCTTGTGGATCCAAGCCTTCTTACTCGTGAGTCTAATGTGGCCTCTGATATTGTTACTCTTGCTAAAGAAGGGGCTTTTGGGTTAAGGAAACTGAAACACGTATTTACGTTTTACATGAACTTTGAAGAGTTAATTCAACACATTTTTCTATGGGCTCTTTGGATCTCAAATACAGTTAAAGAGTAAATCTGTTTAATGGTTCAAAGATCGCCTGATTGCTCACAGATTAGGTGCGAAGTTCTTGGTCCTTAGATTCCCTGCCAAACAAAATTTGTAATTGAAAAACGTAGGTAATTGCAGCCGTCGTTTGATCTGTTGCTACCCGCCCTCTGTTCCAAAATTAAAGAAATATTTCTAAAACAACAGTTTTTAAAGACAATTTTTATGTTCCAAATATATCCCTGTTATCATGTTATTTGAAGTAATATTGGTGGTAGTTATGGTAGGGACTACTAAATAGTGGAGATAATAGATCTAGTTGGAGTAGTGGAATAGTGAAATGACATTTAAGGAAGTTCATGGCTTTTTATAGTCTAAAAATAGAAATGTATCTCTAATTTTGGAACAATCAAATCAAGAATATGCATCTTTAATTTTGGAACAGAGAGAGTACTTTTTCGTTCCTGCTTTGGAAAGAGTTTGTAAAGGTTTTTGCCATCATTTGCGTTCATGCTACCTCTAATCACATTGGTTAGAGATTTTGACAATGGTTTTGATTTTGTTTGGTAATTTATTTCCTCCAGAGAAGATAGAAACTCTCGAATAATGTGGAGAGCATGAATGGGCAAGGTTGCAACCAGTTTGCCCTCTAGATTAGGACTATTTGGACTAATTTGTGAGGCACAGATTTGTTGAGTTGGTGTCTCAAATCTCCTCTTCTTGGCTTGAGTTCATAAAAGGTTTAACATTGCAGGTTTTGGCAACAGTTTGATGTGATTTATCTAATTTTTGTTTTTCATTTCAGATTTTGTGTATTGCACGTTTATTTCTTTATTATAATGTAGTAATAATTTTGTTTTAATATTTAATACATTTCAATCTTAATCTGCATTTTTTTTCCTTTCTGGTTTTAAATTTAATACTATTATTTTGATTATTTTAAAGTTTGATTTGGGATCTTGTTGCTATTCAATTTGGTAGTTAATATTAGTAAATGAACTAATTTAAACGTATATGAATTTAGTCCCATTTACATTTGATTTTTTAATTTGTAACTAAAAAGACCTAGCTTTTATATATTTTTTATTTTCAATTAATTTTTGTGGATTTACTGCGCCAAATCAGATTCCACATGTATTTTGTTTTGTTATTTTTCTTTCTATTGCCACTTCAGTGCCACATCAACTCTAATTTTTCAGCACAACATCTACACTAATATCAATCGCATCAACAGTAATTCAGTTAAATGTCTTATATTATTGCCACAACAACACTCATTTAAAGTGCCGTATCAGTGTCACTTCAAAATTTGACTGAATGTTGCACATTCAGTTTTTGTGGTTGGGGTCCTATGCCATGCAAATGTTACAAATTCTGTATGTTTGGTCTTTGTAACGATTAGAAACCTCTGCTTTTTGAGTGTTTTATTTTATTATATCAATTATTGTGTAAGAGTAGCAGATTACTTGTCATATGCTGCTTGTTTTGAGATTTTTTGATTTATCTGCTTAAGAAAAAAAGGTGCTAAATATTGAGGACATCTGTGCTCAATCTGCAGCTCCTGATTTGGGCTCTGATGATGTGTATGGGGTATGGAGGATAGATGACACGGAGCATAGTTTCTCATCTCAGCCTTTTCGGATCAGATATGCAAGGCAGGATATTGTTCTCTCACTTATGGTCTCTTTCAACTTATCTCTTAGTAAATTCGAGGTATCTCTCTCTCCTTTCTTCCTTATCTCTTTTGAGATTATATACAAGTTGGTCAAGTAGGTGTGGTGTATATGCTTAGACATGGGCGAAAAACGATTTTTATGTCTTTCTAATTATTAACGTTTAAGAAGAGGAACCTCCTCCAAGGTGATGTGAGTATGGTGATGTCAGAAAGCCGTAAGCTGAATGAGGTTATGTTTCTTTAGCTAAAGGACAGCAGTTAATGCATTCTTTAGATGCTGACCATTCTCATCTGCAGGGTCAATTGACTGATGGTTAAGTCTGTCAAACACTCAAATCCCAATTTTAAACATGCTTAAAGACGAGAAAAATTTAAAAGTTGTGTTCATTTAACTTCAGATTCACTTCGTATCTTTGATAGATGTTTTACAGACCAGGCTTCCCTCCAGACTACTTTTTGTCCCGACTTTGTATGCTACATCACTCCTCATCCATCCTACTGTTATATTCTAACATGTCTTTTTTGAATGAAAGATTTATCTTTTATTGAAAAACTGTATTCTTTTTTCCTTTCTATTGCTCCACTGTATCAGATCCGATATATGTAGTATATTTGCATTCTCATTGACGATCTTTGAAGCCCGTTCTCTGAAACAATTCTACAGTCTTAAATTCACTGCTCCCAAGAACTTTCCATATTTTTTATTTCCAAAATAAATCCATTATGAACCTATTAAAGATCTTGAAAAAGTAATGTTTTTCTTCTCTCCTGCCACTTTAGTACTTTACATGTCTAACATTTTCATCTCTTTTCACCACCATGGTTGCATCTTTGTCTTCATTCTTCTCAGTCGTTTCTCTGTCTACTTCTATTTTGAATCGGTAAAGAAGTGTTGCAATGAACTCACTTAAAAAAAGAAAAAAAAAAAGAAAAAAGGGTATCGTGGAAATTGTTTTTAGATGTTACTTAGATAATCATAGGCAGAAGGAATTTTAACAAAAGATTACCGATAAAAACATTTGACTGGACAGGAAAAAGAAAGGGAGAAAATAAAAAGCAAGAAATTATCATGTGGTATCATGGTAATTTGTGTTGGGTGAGAGAGAAATTGTTATTTTTATATTTGTGTTATATTAGGTATTATGTAATGCTCATGATTTTGATTGAATAATGAATGCATACGATGAAAAGTCTGGAATGTTTTACACACAGTCCTGTTAGAGTTTTTTTTCTTCTTTTTTTTGTTAGGTGAATTGATGTGTGATGTAGGACAAGGGTTGGGGAGGGGTGAAAGGGATAACTTGGCTCCAAGAGCCACTCACAAACACACAAAACTCACAACTCAATTCATAATATTATTCACCATGCTGAAATTAGTAGAGTACAGCCCTTTAAATGGAATTCCTTAACTCAACGAACAAGATAAATCCCAAAAATCTCTCTAAGAATCCTAATATGCCTCTACTATAAGAATCCTAATATGCCTCTACTATAAGAATCCTAATATGCCTCTACTATAAGAATCCTAATATGCCTCTACTATAAGAATCCTAATATGCCTCTACTATAAGAATCCTAATATAACTCTACTACTAATACATATCAAGATATTGTTCTATATTCTAGAATATTCTAACAGCAAATAATAATACTACTAATACTTAAATACAATAACAATTTATTCGTAAACAATAAAACAAAAGAATTAACAATCAACATTCTAATAATTTGCTCCGCATCAATTTGGACAAAGAAAGAAATCAATGGATATATATATTTTTTTAATTATGTCATATTTTACTAGTCAGATGTAAATAATTGTATTTAGCTTATTCACTATATAGATTATTTCAGAATATTACTACATACTAAGTAGTCTTATTAGTAGACTAATATGTAAAGTCTATCTACTGGATCCGTGATGCAGGACTAGAATTAAAATAGAAAATAATTGATTTTCCATCAGAAGATTGACAAGAAAATAGTAAACAAGAGTGATGCAACCGCAGAAGTACCAGTCATTCTGTTAACCACTCGCTCCTTATTCATGTCAAATGTTGCAATTTCTGATTTTTCAGTTTCACTTAAATATCCTGCATCCCAAGGAAATAGTAATATTAGTAGGAGCCTATATGGATTGTCCATTCTGAAGGGAAGTAATTCCTTTTAGATTTAAAAGGCAAGTTGTAAACTTTATGATGCAGGACAAAAATATGGAACAAATAAATCAATGGAAAATAGTGCATTGACATTTGACAAAAACAATTCGGAGATATGGTGAATAAAGCACACAAGGTTTGCTATCCCTATGGTTGCTTCCCTCACGTGCGCATATGCCTCTGCAATAGTATCCTTCTTTGAAACAATTAAATAATAATTGATAAACTGCGTGTATGCATGTGCAATAGGACACTTCTTTTGAACAAATAAATAACAAACTTCTTGAAACGAAGCAAAAACTTGTCTTCAAATATATAAAAATAATAACTTTTGGCTCCGGCTATTGGATCTCTGGCATTGCTTTTCTATGTTTTCACTGATATGCGAATGGCTAAATACTGGGCTTTATTATAAATCTACTTCAGAAACTAATCGTGGTTATGGATTTTGGATCTCTGGCATGAGAAACTTCTGAGATTGCCTCTCATCCTTGGGTTAGGATTATATCCAAGCGGTGAGATAGTATTACACAGTGGAGCAAACAAGTTGTCCACCCCATAACCCGCAAACTTGATCGTATCCTTGGGAATTAAAGCTGGTTGCTTGAAGTTCCAAATGCAGAATCCTCATTTCTTCTAAGAGGGTATCTGATCACAGCCCAAATATCCTCACCATTGATTTGGCTATTTCTCCTACTAAGAAGCCATTTCAATTCTTTAACAATCTACTGCTTATTGATGGTTTTGACCGGGTTGTTAGAAATGCTTGGATTCTCAATGTTTTGTCAATCCTATGTTCTCTTTCACCTCCAAGCTGAAAAGAGTTGAAACAGCCTTATCAAAATAAACAGGACAATGGGAACAAATGGCACATGCTCCAAGTGGCCAGAATGAACCTGCTTGATGTGCGAAAACAAATTAAGGGAAATGAAGGGGAGTAAACCTTATGAATTTCTTAGTTAAAATGCCTTAAAGAGGGGGACCAAACAACTCGTTTCTTCTTCAACAAAGTAAAGAGCCTCTGAAGTTGCTTGGTAATGTGTTTGTTCTGGGTACAAAATGTCACAGGTTGAAATCCTGTCATCCCTACTTAATATTTCTCCCTTGAGCAGTAACAAGAGATTAATTGAGATCGATTCGAATTGAACATTGAATATCTATAATTGTTTATTCAAAGATGTATTGGGATTAAAAAAGGTGAAAATGGCAATGGAGTGGAAGGGCAAAAAACACAGAACAATTTGGAGTTGCTCATTTTGGAAAGCCTTTTGGTACCATCTCTTCTTTCTCCTTATGATGGTTATGGGGTTCTCTGCTGAAAGTTACCTCCCACCTTGCTCCAGAGCAAGCTTTAAATCTTGAAGGTCTCTCTAGGTCTTAGGTGCAAGGTGTAAGGCTCAACACGGGATGTGCTGTATCAAATTGCACACATATTCTAGAAAAAGTGTTGTCATCATCAACATCACCATCATCCTTGATTGGTTGAGGCCGGCAATCCATATTTTAGGCAAAGTTAAATAAAAGTGTATAAAACCCATTGAATTATCTATATACCAAATTTATCAACTACCAAAGAATTAAAAATGTTTATCAATTACCAAATTTATCAACTACCAAAGAATTAAATACGTTTAATATGTAATACTTTCCGATTAACATTAAAAAAATCTAGTTTTGATGCAATGTTTCTTTGCTCAGTGTTCAGTTGACATATGCTTTTGAGAATAACTGTCTTGCATCTATTTTTTGTGCTTTTAGCTTTTGATTTTGTAGTGTAACTGATGACACACTCTTAATCAGGTTCTACCCACATCTGCCGTTATTCTGAAGTTTGAGCTGATGTATGCGCCGGTGCTGGGAAACAGGTTAGTTTTGAAATTTATGTGTATCTAGGTGTATGTGTGTATAATATTTTTATTTCTATCTAGTTCAATTCAAGAATGTTCTAAGCATGGATTCCAATTAGGTTTCAAGATTCAGAGTGTGAAAGTGGAATCTGATATCTTGTTATATTTCTTATATACTTCAGGTTTGATTGTAATGCACCATTAGCAGTTCTATTTTGCAGACTTCTTTGGATGTAAGCCCTGCTGCTGTTCACGAATTTAGAATTCCACCAAAAGCTCTTCTGGGACTGCATTCATATTGCCCTGTTCATTTTGATGCCTTTCATTCTGTTCTTGTTGATGTGAGTTTACACATGATCTTACTAAAAGGTGGTGTGTATACCTCCTCAACGAAGGTACCCAGGTTTGTTGGGATTCCAGTTCGTTCCATAGAAAATAGGATAGCAAATTTTCATATAGGGCTCCATTGCTATCATTTTTTGAAGCCATGTTTCTTAACTAACTGGAATCTTGCTTGATATAAATCCCTAACAGTGACATGATTGATTAATCATCTTGTGCAGTAATTATCGGGCTTATAAAGATGTTGAACGTGATTACTACAATAAATCAAAGCAAGTATGCCCTCTACCCTGAATTTGCTTTCTTTTTGTCAAAACAGAAAATCAACTTCTTGATGGTTTGACCAATGAATGTACAATATATTTCTCCATTTTATTTGAAGTTGAGCATGCTAGACATTTATGAAGTACATGCAGTTGGAGCTAGCTTTACATCAATATTCTGGTCGTAAGTGTACTATATCTGCTGTCAGTCAACAGTAAACAAACTTGGTCACCAAGTTTTCAAGCCTATATATGTAACCAGCTGCACATATATAAATATTACAGTAAATACAACTTATCTCCTTCCTATATATGTGCATGTGTGTATATAATTAAATTATCCTGGATGCAGGTTGTTCTTGTCAAAGCATTATTAACTGCTCGTACTTTGATTCTTGAAGATCTAGTAAAGCTCAGCAGGGCTACAAGTCAAAACATTGATTTGACTGATTTTACTTCGAAACTGAATGATCAAAAGTTTGGATCTTCTCTGACAGTTCGAGGGGAGACTGCAAATGCTGAGGTATGGATATGTCCCAAGCATGTCATTATATTACCCCTGAGGTCCTAATGTAACCTTAAGAGAAATTATTAATGCTGTTTATACTGTTAAATATCTTAAACTTTGTTTAGAATTTCACTCATACTATGTTCTCATGTCGTTGAACAGAGAGGCAATAGTAATGTTGGCTTGCAACACGACTTTATTCACTCCCTATCTAAGGATGAACTGTTCTGCACTTTCCATTCATTAGGGGATCAGTTATTGTATCTATGGAACATATTTTTGCAGTTTCACAGGTTCGTTATTGGCCCATGTATTCATGTAGATCTCTGTTCATTTTTTAAAACTGATTATGAATACATTTGCTGTATGATAAGTTGCACAAACTTTTCAGGTTGACCATGTTCCCAGAAAAAAAGATACTGATATTATTACCTGTATTAGCTATCCTATCGTTGCGTGTTGAACCGACAAGGAATTTCATTAATAACTCAAGTTTTGATCCTTGGGAACAACTCTATGAAGTTGGTAGATCTTTTTAGGAGGCCCCAATGACCATAGGTAGAACCTATCCAATTTTTACAGTGTGATGGTTGGCTGTTCCCGGCTAGGCTGTATGTTTCTTTTTGGGGGTCAATATCAGTGATGCAGTTCATCTAGCGAGAGATGTAGTCCGAATTATAGAGCTATGACACAATCAAACCTGGATGAACAAAATGTTGAATTGAATTGTACTAGCCTTTGCGCAACATATAACATATATATATATATGTATATATATATATATATATGTATATATATGTATATATGTATATATATGTATATATGTATATATATGTATATATGTATATATATATGTATATATGTATATATATATGTATATATGTATATATATGTATATATGTATATATATGTATATATGTATATATATGTATATTACATGTAGCTGCTATGCCACTACTGGTAAAGATGAAGATCGGAATATAGATGAGATCAAAAAGGTCATCTTTAGGGAAAATTATCGATTAAAGCAAAGCCCAAAATGACCAATGAAGATTGGTTTAGATGACAAGACTTAGTAATTACTCTCATCAGGTCGAGAGTTCGAGTTTTGTTAGCCGTGCTTCTTGGTGGGTAATATGTAAGTACTGCTGTAAGGACTACTGTAAGCACTCAAAGAGGTCGGCTGCATGCTGGATTAGGGCGTCTTCTCTCACCTAAACTTTATGTAATAAAAAAAAAAAGCTATCCAAATGATGGTTTACTGGTTTAGCCAATGATGGATTTTGCGCCACAGAATGAATTGAGGAACTAAGGATGTATCTTTTATATGTATGTATATATATATATTCCAATTATGAGCTTATGGCTCCGATTATTTTTCTGAAGTTTTAGAAGAGTTGATATTTGATATGTGTAGGGACTGGTTGGCAGCTTTTTTGGCTCTTTCCACACTTATATTTCTTAATAAAAGAGTAAAAGAAGAATAACAGTGCAGTTAATACACTTTCCTTTTTTCCATCTATCTTATTTTGGCAAAACAAGAAATTTTATTAGATAGGAAGATGAGTTCAGAAGCAATAGGTTGTTTTTGTTCTTTTTCATGTTTCTCTCGGATCTGGATTCCTGAAATATGGCTAAATAAGCATATATACTACATTTACCCCAAACATCAAGCGGAGAACTCACAACTGCCGAGAATTTTTGAACAGTGATTACAAATATAAGATTTCGATGCACATATATGGAACACACATCTGAGATAAAGATTTGCTAGGGTTATACCTCTGATACAATTTTAAGTATTAATCAGACCAAGCATCAAAGATCACACAAAAATCCTTGATATTTGAGCAAAAATGTTTATTATTGGTTTTGTAAAGCTCATTGATTAATGTATTAAAGGAATCGAGATTCTAGGCATCATATAGTAAATTGAGCAAAAAGAGTGAAGTATTGAATTTCCATGAGAAGTGTGTTGCTCATATGATGTTGTGCTTATGTTATCTTTTTTTTTTGAAGTACTAAAGCTTAAAATTTCCAGGGCTAATAGAATGGATATTTTGGAATTTCTGCACGATGCATGGGCTAGTGATAGGAAAGCTGAATGGTCAATATGGATGGTATACTCTAAGGTTGAGATGCCTCACCATTATATAAGTAGTGAGATTGATGACTCTTCCCAGCAAGCTGTTCAGCGAAAATCACTTGTTCTGCGAAAGCTAACTGAAGATGTAATTGCGACCTCTCTACATGTTTGACTCTGTGTGTAAATATTATTCTTTGCGTTAACTTTAACTTCACTGCTTCAAACTAAAAATTGGCTATTGCAACTTTTGCATCACATTATTGACGTTCTTGAAAATTGAATAATTGCTTATACATTATGCAGCCAGCCCAAGCTGCAGCTACTCGTGCAGAGCTTCATCGTCGTAGTATTGCACAGATGAGGGTGAGCTCATGCTTTTGCGTGACTCATGGATTTTCATTTACATTTCCACTTAATGAACAGCTTTTGTCTCTCTTCAGATCAATAATCGGTCAATTCAAGACATGCATATATTTGGAGATCCATCACGCATTCCAATTATAATTGTAGAGCGTGTTGTGAATGCACCTAGGCGTACAACAAGCGGAAACTCATACTTCAGTTACCTGGATCAGAAAGACATACAAAGCATACGAACTGAAATTGGTTCTAAATTATCTGGTACTCCCCAAAGGAATGGCCGTATCTTAAAGATTGTCATTTTTGTGCATGGTTTTCAGGTACGTCTGCTTTCCAAAAAGTTTTTATAATTTTTTTTTAATTGTCGCGTGTCTTCTATTGTCGATTACTCATTCTAATTAATGTTGCTGCAATGGTTTTAATTTGATCTATAAATTAAAGTCATATATATCGATTATAGTTTCTGTAGGGCTTGTCAGACTTCACAAGCAATGTTTATTAAAACGATTTTGTAAGACAAAACTAAAGATGATTCAGAAATCACTTTAAGGTGTAACTTCAAATACAAACATTTAGCACCAATTTGATTTATAAGTCAATTTTTATCAGGTTGTGTTGGTGTTTGGCCAATAATGAATTATAAGGTAATTTGAATTGTTAGATTACTTAATCGGGCATTACTTAAGAAGTAGAGCAGTAGAATTACTTAAGGTGTTTAGGTCATTCAAGTATCACCATAAATTTCTTGCTTATTAATGCAGGAATTTAATCAGTTATATTTATTAATGTCCTTGAGATTCTAAACCCTTTGGTTTACATTGATGCTGTATTCAGGGAAACTCTTGGTATGTGATTTTTCTGGCTTCTAAACCCCTATAAATTTGGAACTTGGTGGAAGCATTTGTAACATTTCCAAAAACATGACAGCTTCAATATTCATGAGAGAGAAGCCAAATATTTTGACGTGATAGCTGTCTACCTTGTAAGCTTTTTGAATATTCTGAGATTCTGTATGGTCTTCCTTACCCTTTGTGTTATCATAGTGTTTACAAAGCTTTGGATAGAAGTTGCTAGGTGCATACGAACAATCTGATCCTGCACAAAACTTGGCGCTAATAACATCTTAAGCAAAGTGTTCAAGGACATACAATAGCTCAACTTTCACCATAAAGAATATTTAACTAATTAGTATTCTAGTTATTGCAGTTCTGTTCCACTATTTTCCCATATTCTTCCAAACAATTTTATGGCGTTATTCCTATAGAAAACTAAGATGAAGAACTAGCAAAAACTCATATCATCGTTTAAGTTTTTGGGTGTGTTTTGAAGATGGAAAGAAAGTCATGCCTTAAGTGAAGGAGGTTGAGAAGTTGGTGCTGAAACTTAAAGCAAAGAATATCGATCTCTGTGGATATTTTACACCGTTGGTGTCATCCTACACTAGTGCATGTAACTGCCTAGTGGTCTACGTATTTTCTATTTTAAGTTTTAACCATTTTCTAAATGTAGCATAGCTCAGTTGGTCATATGCAGGTTCATTCAATTGAATTGGTCAGTTGTAAGCAGGGGAGGATCTAGAAATTAAGTTTAGTTATGGCAATATTTTATCAAAAAAATAAAAATAAAAATTCAAGGTGTAGAAAGCATAACTGTATTATCTATACGTTTCACAACAATTAAATTATATAAGGAGCAACTTTTGTGAATCCTTTGTATGTCTTGACATATTCTTTTGTCATGAAATGTGATGCAGCAGCCTACTGAACAACCTCATGTAGAAGGAGATAAAATAATCTAACAACACTTGAGTTAATGACTTAATCAGCTAGAACAATAACAAAGCTGAAAAAAACTTTGACTAGGGAATTTTATAAAATGATCAAGTTCAATGCCCTCTACAAAAGTGATCTCAGAAGTTTATATAGGGGAAAACAGACTTCTGAACCTGATTTCTAGAGCTTTGAATCTCTAAAACCATAATCAATGATTGACCAACCATTCCTAGACTTACTTGGGACTCAATAAATAATAAATGACAGTCAACAACCTTTAGACTTTTCTTTGAATCAGATATTAATTACTACTGGCTCTCTGGCTGGAACCCTCCAAAAATTTCAACAAAATATTCTAGGATTTTCTAGATAAGTTGCTGCATTATTCCCCCCTGGTTTCAGAAAACTTGCCCTCGAGTTATGAGCATGGAGTATCACCTTTGTAGGGAATGAGATGGCGAACATTGAAGACATCAGAAGTGAGAATATGGCTTGGGAGTTTTAGCTGGTATGCGTTATCATTTTATCTTCTTTAATATCTTGAATGGGCCAATTGTCCGGTCATGCATTTTGCTACTAGTTCCAGCTGGAAGGCGATCCATAGTCAAGACAGCCCAAACATAATCCCTTTCTTTGAAAATTACCTTGCGATGATGATGATCAGCTGCAGCCTTATACTTTTCGTTGTTCATCTCGATTTTTTCTCGTACCTTTTCATGAATAGCCTTAATGTTTTCTTCCATGTCTTCGGCCTTGAAATTCATCTTCTTCAAGTTATGAACATGAGCCAAATGAAGTGTACTATTAGGACTCAGGCCAGTAACAATTTCAAATGGACTTAGCTGAGTAGTATGGTTCTTGGAAGAGTTATAAGCAAACTCAGCATATGGGAGAATCAAATCCCACTGTTTTGGTTTATCACCAGCAAGGCATCGTAGCAAATTTCCCAAGCTGCGATTAACGACCTTTGTTTGACCATCTGTTTCCGGATGATAGGCTGAACTGAAACATAACTGGGTTCCCATTTTCTTCCACAAGGTCCTCCAAAAATTCCGTATAAACTTAGGATCACAATCAGAAGTGATTGAATGAGGGACACTGTGCAATCGGAAGACCACTTTGAAATAAATATCAGCTATATTAGAAGTATCCATTGTCTTTCGGTATGGAATGAAATGTGCCATCTTAGAAAAGCGAGCCACCACCACCATTATTAAGTCCATTCATCTTTTTGTACGAGGAAGTCCTTGTACAAACTCCATGCTAACATCAACCAATGGAGCTGATGCAATTGGTAAAGGAGTATACAACCCTGCATGTTGTATACTCAACTAAAGCAATACTCTTGTCATGACCATAGTGTCCCAAGGCATGCTGTTCCATGATAATCTGCTCGCGCAAAGAGCACTCCTGACTACATAGTTGCAGTCCTTTAAAAAGAAATCCATCTTGAATCTGATAATGACTGCACGTACCAGCATCAACATCGTCCTTAATTGGCCCAAAGAATTTATCCTCTGAATATAATTCTTTGAAAGTGTTGAACCCCTGTACTTCTGTCCTCAAAACTCTCAAAAGAGAACTCCTACTACTTAAAGCATCAGCAACACGATTTATGTACACCTGACTTGTGTTTTAAAGTGAACGTAAAGCCTTGAAGAAAACTGATCCAGTTGGCATGCCTTCGATTCAATTTCTGATGGTGATTTATGTACTTGAGTGCTTCATGATCCAAGTTCAAAATAAACCCAGAATGCACCAAATAATGCTGCCAATGTTGCAGTGCTCGAACAATAGCATAAAATTCTACATAATAAGTAGAAAATTGCAAACGAGGACCACTAAGCTTCTCGCTGAAGAAAGCAATAGGTGTCCTCCTTGACTTAGGACAGCTCCTATTCCACCTTTAGATGCATCACTTTCCACCTCAAAAACTTCTCCAAAATCTGGTAAAGCAAATACGTGAGCTTCACTCACCTTCTTCTTTATGAGATGGAAGCTTTCCTCAGCAGCTGGACTCGATTGAAACCTTCCCTCTACCTTCATACAATCCGTGATTGGTGCCACCAAACTGCTGAACTTCTGAATAAAGCGTCTATAAAATGAAGCAAGACCATGAAAGCTTCGTACATTATGGATCATGCATGGAGTTGGCCACTCAATAAAGGCCTGGACTTTGGATTGATCAACCTTTATTCCTTCGGCAGAGACTACAAATCCCAGAAATGTGACGATGTCACAAAGCTGCAATTTTTTTAGATTCACATATAGCTTCTTGTTTCTTAGAACTTCAAATACTAGATGCAAGTGCTGCTTGTGGCTTTTAAGAGATGGGCTGTAAATTAAGATGTTGTCAAAGCATGCGACAACAAACTTCTGCAGGAATGGTTTCAAGACTTGATTCATAACTCGCAATAATGTACTTGGGGCGTTGGACATCCCCAATGGCATTACAAGCGATTCATATAGAGATGGGGAATTGGATATCGGTATTTAATTGTGATCTTGTTAATAGCCTGACTATCGATGCACATTCGCTATGAACCATCTTTTTTTGGAGTTAATAACTCTGTTACAGCACATAGGCTTATACTTTCGTGTAATAATTCCTTGGCAAGTGCTTCTTCTACTTGTCTTTGCAACTCGTCGTGCTCATTAGGACTCATCCAGTTGGCAGCTTTGTTTGGTAAACTCGAAGCAGGAATGAAATCAATTTGATGCTGAATGTTTCTCAATGGAGGCGGAGGAGGAGGAAGTTCTTGTGGCATTACATCAGCATAGTCGTCCAGTTAAGACGTAACACATTCTAGAATACTAGTTGTTGAGGCTAAAATGTCATGTCCTACTAACATAAGCACCACTCCCCTTTCTTCTACTCTTTCCATAAACTTGGATATGGACAGCAAGTTACCTTCGACTTTCTTGGAAATTCATCTTTCTTGGAAGAAACATATTCTTTCATAGGTGCCAAAGTGATCTTGATATCGTCTTTCCAAAATGTGATGCAGGAGCAGCGCAACATAACAAAGTTGTTGCTGCTTGTGAGGCTGTGAGAAGTCACATCCAGTTAGTGTCACTGGTGTGGGTTGTGGCCTGCGACAGAGGGAGGTGATTTTGGCATCATTTCGGTCGCAGCCTGTGACCCAGTCAAAGCCCGTGATCCTCCCGGACATTGTGCGATCTTATTTTGATTTGGACTTATTTTGTGTGTTTATTTTTGAAATGTTTTCTAATTATGGTTGGTTTATTTATTCTACTATAAATACATGTTTTGTAGAGGGTTTCTCAAAAGTTGAGATTTCGACTCTTCTTTTGTTCTATGAGAATTTGTCTGTGTTGGAACATTAATTCAACCTCATATTTCGCTGCGTCAGTTGACATCAGAGCTAGGTAATTGTATCCCAAGAAGATTTCAATCAAATGAAGCAAGAAGTTACCCAAGTATATGCTAACTTGAAGGAGATGGCAACAAAGGCAATGAATAAGATGAAGATGGACAAGATGATGAACCCTGAGAAGGGTATGACGAGAATTTACCCCATCAGGGACGTGAAAGGGGTACAGGAAGAAGAGGAAGAGGTAATAACTGTGGAGGTTATCAAGTATGGAATAGACAACTATTCTGGAGAGTGATAGACTATCATGAACCGGAGAATAAAATCAAGGCGGAGATCCCCAATTTTCATAGAACGTTAGAGATCGAGGGTTTCTTGAATTGACTCCAAGTGGTTGATAATTTTTTTGAATTGATTCAAGTCCCTAAACACAAAAAGGTTAGTGTTGTTCCTACAAGTTTAAAAGTGGAGCATCCTCTTGGTGGAGACAAACACAAGAGTAGACAAGTACAAGAGGGTAGGAGAAGGAAGGGCAAACAATCTGTTAACTTATGGGAGAAGATAGCATGCTACATATTTGATCTCCCGTTTGTGCCTTCTAACTACCCACCAAGTCCACTGTTGCTCCCTCAGTGCACAACCATGCAGAGCGAAGAGAGAAAAGCTTTGCCTCAGATGTTTGCCACTGGACTATGAGCAAACTCTATTCTCTCATTTCAATCATTATAGCCTTCAATCATTATAGCCAAGTATCGAGTACTTTCATTCGACTCATGAATCAAGTATTAAAACCATTCATTGACAAATTTGTTGTTTATTTTGATATATTGATTTATAGTACCAGCTTGGAGGAGCACATGGATTATTTGAAGCAAGGTTTTGAAGTACTTCGTGAGAACAAGTTGTACGTTAATTTGAAGAACTGTACTTTTATGAAGGATCAACTCTTGTTCTTAAATTCATTGTTCCCGTATTGGCATCGCCCAACTTTGCCAAGGTATTTGAGATGGAGTATGATGCATGTGGAGTGGATATTGGTGGTGTTTTATCTCAAGAGGGCATGCCAATAGCTTATTTTAGTGAGAAATTGAATGAGGCAAGACAAAAGTGGTCAACGTATGAGTAAAAGCTGTGTGCGATTTTTTGTGTGCTTTGAATTTGTGGAGTCTTATCTGATTTCTCAAGAGTTTGCTCTCTACACAGATCATCAATTCTTGATGTACTTCAAAACGCAAAAGCACATTAATAAGTTACATGCATGTTGTGCTTCTTAATTGGAACAATTCCCTTTTGTTATCAAGTTTTAAGTATGGAATTTACTAATAAAGTGTCAGATGTGCTTAGTCGGTGCGCTAGTTTGTTGATTACTCTTCATATAAAAATTGTGGGGTTTGATTACTTAAAGGAGTTGTATCCCGAAGATGACGACTTTGATGAAATTTGGGAAAAGTATCGGTGGCGTAGTGCGCTTGATTTCCAATTGATTGAAGGTTACTTGTTCAAGGGCATTTGCTTATGCATTCAAAAGATTTCCTTGCGTGAACATCTTATTCGGGAGATCCATGGTGGAGGTCTTAATGCTCACATGGGAAGAGACAAGGCTTTGTCCACCATGTGAAAAGGTATTATTGGCCAAGGTTATCTCGAGACATGGAAAGCATTGTGAGAGTCAAGTTAGCAAGCGTCACGTGCAAAATACAAGATTGTATATGCTTTATCCCTGTGCCGAAGAATATATGGGAAGATTTGAGCATGGACTTTGTTCTTGGTTTACCATGTACCCATCATGCTTTAGTTTTTGTGGTGGTGGATAGGTTTTCAAAGATGTTTCACTTCATACTAGACTTCTGACGCGGTTCATGTGGCTAAGCTGTTCTTCGTGGTACATTTACATGGTATTCTATCTTCCATCGTTTCTGACAAAGATTTTGAGTTCCTCGCTTCCTTTTGGACTACGTTGTGGCGGCGTTTTCACACAAATTTGAAGTATAGTTCAATGGAGCATCCACAAACATATGGCCAAATGGAGGTGGCGAATTGAACACTTGGTAATGTTGTGTGGAGTCTTTGTGGTGATCATTCAAGGAAGTGGATATTATTCTTTTGCCAAGCAGAATTCTACTTGTGTGTTTCCTTTTGTTAATAATTCTACTTGTGTGTCTCCTTTTGTTATTCTATACCCTAACGTTCCTAATCATGCGATGGACTTAGTGCCTTTGCCCAAGGTACAAGTGTTGCAGTTTCTTCTATGGCAGAACAAGTGAAAGATGTGATTGAAGAGGTTCATAGTAAATTGGAGCAATCTAACATAAGTATAAGTTGGCGGCGGATTCTCATCGACTAGCCAATGTGTTTTCCGTTGGTGACAAGGTTATGGTGTTTCTACGGTGTGAGAAGTTCCCTTTGGGCAAACATCACAAGCTGAAGCAACGAAAGTATTGCCCTTTCAAGCTCCTCAAGGTGTTGAATGATAATGCATACGTGTTGGGTCTTCTGAAGAACATGGGCATCTCTCCTATATTTAATGTTTCAGATTTGACGGAGTATTTCCGTCCTGTTTCTTTGGAGTATCCAGATTATCACTCGCGCAGAGTTCGTGTTCTTTGCAAGTGGGAGCGATTGATGCTGGAGCAGTGCAACAAGACAGAGTTAACTCTGAAGTCACAGCTAGCAACATGAGTGTCACAAGTGCGAGTTGCAGCCTTGCGACAGAGGGAGGTGATTTTGCCATTGTTTTGGTCGCGGCTTGCAACCCTAGTCACAACTCGTGACCCATCCCAGACTTTGTGCTCGAACTTATTTCCTATTTTGATTTGGACTTGTTTCGTTTGGCTGTTTTTTTATAAGTTCTCTAATTAAGGTTGGCTTATTTATTCTTACTATAAATACATGTTTTGTAAAGGGTTTCAAACTAGTTGTGAGATGAACTTTCATAATATTGATATACAAAGTTCTCCAAAGTTGTGAGATTTCGACTCTTCTTGTTTTACAAGAATTTATGTATGTTTGTGTTGGAACGTTAGTCCAATCACTCCTTCCGCTGCGTCAAAATGTGTAGATACTTTTACCATCATGCGTTGTGCCATGATCATATTGCCAAGGCCTTCCAAGCAAAATATGGCATGCATTCATGGAGACAACGCCACACCATACATTGTCAATGTACTTCAAGCCAATGGAGAATGAAACAAGGCAGCGAGTGTTGATAAGTACTTCCTTTCCTTTCTTAAACCATGACAGTTTATATGGCCTCGGGTGCTTCTCTTGTAATTCCTCAACTGCTTCATGAGAAATTACAAGCTCACAGCTGCCACTATCTATTATCAGTTTGCAGAAATTACATTCTCACAGCTGCCACTATCTATTATCAGTTTGCAGATCTTTCCACTGACAGTACACGTGGTGTGAAAAATATTGTTGCGCTCACCAACATTTCCATAGACTAGTTCTTTGCATCAGCTTCTTCATCTCCGTCGTCATATGTTGGTTCTTCCTCGGGATCAACATATTGTTCTGCATCTTCAGTCCCCATCATGAGTTGTTCTGCTTTATTACATCTACAAGCAGCAGATTTGTGGCCACTTTCACCACATTTAAAACATTTGTTCCCAGATTGTGTGTTCTGATTCTGTCCTTGACTGAAAGATCCGGTAGCAGCACCATTGTGATATCCTTGAGAGTTGTTTGATTTCTTTGAGCTTCCTGGTTGATTAGAATGATAGAGCTCTACCCCTTCGCCTCAAATAACCTGGTCAACTCTTACTCTAGTAGACAGTCTGTCCGTCATGCTAGAAAAACGTGAAGTGCCTTGGGCCTGTTTTCTTTCAACTGATAGTGCACACTGGTAGGCCTCCAAGACTGTCCAAATCATTATCTGGTTGAGTTCATCGCGAATATTTAGCTGCAGGCCACTTATATATCGTGCAACTTGTTGATCTTAAGTTTCCGTCAATTCAGTTCTAGCTCTCAATTGATGAAATTCCTCTGTATATTCATAAACAAACCAGGACCCTTGCCGCAAATTGTGCAGCAGCCGAAAGAGTTAGCACAAAAGAGTCAAGAAGGAAAAAAGAAGAAAAAAATGCCAAGAATTGGTGATATTGAGAGCCTATCATGCTAGTAGATACTCGACAAAGGGAGAGGTAGCTCATTATGTCATTGTTGGTGTTGTTGTAGTAACATAGATACAAGTAGTACTATAATACTTGTCTCCGGTAGCTAACCTAGGTTGGGACAAAAACTCAAAAACTAGGCCTTTCTTTAATAAGAAGGTCCGCTTTGTATCGAATTAAACCACATGCTCCACCACTTGTGCAGGCCCCAACTAATCAAGAATCTCTAACCACCCACAGTCTTTGATCCAAAGGAAGGTGGGGATAGGGAGAAAACAGATTAAGCCTTAGCTTCAAGTCAAATTTTTTCTTGCTTTGACCGAGATCTTTGGAATTCATTTTAAGGGGTTCCTGGTGACAGTCCCATTGAGAGGATCTTCAGTCATCCAGAGGTTATTCCCATTCTGCCAAAATCAGGTATTATAAGTCATTGTTTCGAGTTTTTTGGGAAAACTGGTCTTCGAGTATCTAGGCATGGTTTATACCATGATCAGTATAGGTGTTCTTGGCTTTCTTGTTTAACAAGTAACGGACTGAGCTGCGCGAAAGCCATTGTGCCTCTACTTCACTTGCTAGGTGATGGGATTGATGGCGGAAAGGGGGGAAGCTCTTCGTTACTGGTTTTCCTATAGCTGGATCCTCCAGAACCACAAGAATCCTTAGTTAGAATGAGATTCCAACTCAGCACCTTATGAGTAAGATTTTGTGTAGAGTTGCTCTTTGAAGAGCACATCACGATGAAAGTTGTAAGTTGTGTTCGGGGGGAAGACTCCCTTTTACAACATCCATCTTCCGTCTATTCATCGGAAGAATTCCCATCGAACTCGCCTGGATTTCCCTCCCCCGCCCCCCGAGCGAGATATTGCTGTTAGTGCTCCCGGCAACAACGAGAGCCTTTTTGTTGGGAAAGCGCCGCGCACCACTTTCTTCTTCCTCAATTCAAAGGCAAGTTGGAGTACTAGCAGGCCATTGGCAAGCAACTCGCCATACTCGAAATGGCATGACTCAAACCAAGCCTATTGTTCCCTCAATATAGTTGCTTTTGCTTTTGGTTAAACAACCTTTCCCATTTGACATAGTAGAAACCGCGGCTGCTTAAACATCTACTTGATTTGACACCTCTGTTTCACAAGCCGATTTCCCAGATGCCCTATTACTATTAGGTGAATTCTCCTTTCCATCTCTCCAATCTACTACAGAACTTAGTTCATCTCCTATCCGATCCGAAAAGATATTGATAAGAATGGTGAAAAAAATTCACATGGTGGAGTGAAATAAAACAATTCCTTCTGTCGTGTATCCTCGATTAATGCAACAAATTATTTTATGACTGCTAAACTGAGAGCGAATCAGAACTATCCACAACATCTGTTGCCGTTGGCACGCCTCCCAAGCTTATCACTCACAACTAGCCATAGGCCTACGCAAGCAAGTAGCTTTAGGTTGTTTAGGTGAATCAGTTGCTTAAGTGGGATGGTGGTGGTATTAACAAAAGTAGTTCCAGGGAAAGCTCCTGCTAAGAAAAGAGGGGGGCATCAAGTACAACTGTCACAACATAACTACTAGAGGCTTTGTAATGGATTGTTAACTTGTAGTTTTGTACTTATCTATGTGGCTACAACAACAATAGCAAGAACAACAACTACTCGTTAGTTACGACTGGTTGGTTGACAATTTGTATCTATAAAGAAGATTATTGGACAGATATAAAAGAGACACTAGGAGAAGCTCTGTCTCAAAAAGAATATAACCGAGTACTAGAATAGCCATTGCTGTTAAGAACAACCGAGATCCAATGAGAATTGGCGCGTAGTTTCTGGACTTTGACATCAAAAAAGATGGTTGTAATGACGAAACGGGTTTCATCACGTCAAAATCATTCCAAAAGATCCCTTATTCTTGTGTGTCTAATTCACATATTCAAAGGTAAAAAAGGAATTACAGATACAAAGGAGCAAACTTGAACCAATGACCTTAGATAGAAAATTTAGAGGCTTTGCCACTAGAGCAAATATAAGAATTACTAATAATTATAATAGTTTATATACAAACATTCAAATTTCAGCTAGGTTAATTGCGTACCCTCGATCACTCCTAGATCTGCCGCTGGTTGTAAGTAGTTCAACTTTTGAAAGCCTTCAAGGTCTAATTTTTCTGCTTTCACCTTCATTTTGATTTTTGCCCAAACATACTGGAGTTGCCATGTACTGAACTTATAATCTCCATAAATTAACCGACAACATGATAAAAGTTCATCCAGCCTTTGGTCAGTATACACATGTATCCTCATTTTTTAAAATGTCAACGATAAATGCGCATGAAAATTATTCTGTATCAAGTGTTTATTTAAAACAAAAAAGTAATTAAACATGTTCAAATTTGTTTACTCTTCAATTTATGCACAAAGGGGTTATGTTTTTTTAATTTTTATTTTAAAAAAGTGTAGTATACACATGTATCCTTATTTTTTAAAATGTCAACGATAAATCAGCATGAAAATTATTCTGTATCAAGTGTTTATTTAAAATAAAAAAGTAATTAAACATGTAAAAATTTGATGACTCTTCAATTTATGCACAAAGGGGTTATGTTTTTTTTATTTTTATTTTTAAAAAGTGTAGTTATTACAAGTATTTTGGAAATCACAAATTAATAACCAAATAGAACTCTAAATAATATGGACACTCTAGCACACCCTTGTTTCAATAAATATTTGTAGCGAAATTCTAGCAACATTTTGACGATAATTTCGCGGAATCTAAAACCATTAATAGTTTCCCCTTATTTAAGAACTATATGAGAAAAATAAATAATTTAGAATGAGCTTTATTCTACATTTTATATTTTTTTTAAAATGACACCCTTGTTAAACTGTAGTTCCAATAACATTATATAATTAGATTTTTTTTTTTAGGTAAATAGTTTCAAATAATTTTAAGACTATAAATTTGAAATTTGAGATTACATTTATCTGAATCACGAAGAAAAATCTATAAAAATAAAAAAACAATTCAAAAGAAAAATCACGATCTTGTACAAAGCCCATGCTTGCACAGGATTTGACGGCTTGCTCCAAATAAGAAGAAACAGAAACTATGTATAATTTATCACACAGAACTTGTGGTCTGGTATGGGTTTATTTTCTAGTAAGGAGTGAATAGACGAATTCTGTTCAACAATGATTATGCAGTACTTTATGTTCCTTTTTTTTAATTACTATTTTTAATACTGGAAGGTGATCTGACTGGATTAGTGCATTAATGCAACACAATATTCTTCCTATTTTCATGAAGTCTGTATTGTGCACACTTTCCGAGATCACATTTTTCTAAGGGCTGAAGAATATTTATGCTCACTCATTATTAGGGTCATCATCTGGATTTGCGGCTTGTCCGTAATCAATGGCTTTTAATGGATCCAAAGGTTGAATTTCTTATGTCTGAGGTGAATGAAGAGAAAACATCTGGAGACTTTAGAGAAATGGGACTAAGGCTGGCTCAGGAAGTAGTTTCTTTTGTGAAAAAGAAAATGGATAGAGCTTCCAGATCTGGAGTCTTGAAAAATATCAAGCTCAGTTTTGTTGGACATTCCATTGGAAATGTTATATTGAGAACTGCATTAGCAGGTATATACGCTTTTACCTTCAGCATCATACATCTCTGGATAGTGCTGATATTTGTGATTACTATTTTGCAGAGGATATCATGGAGCCTTATCTAAGATACCTGTACACATATATCTCTATTTCTGGTCCACATTTAGGTTATCTATACAGTTCAAACTCTTTATTTAACTCCGGGCTGTGGCTTTTGAAGAAACTAAAAGGAACTCAGTGCATTCATCAGCTTACTTTCACTGACGATGTGGATCTACAAAATACTTTCTTTTACAAGCTTTGCAAGGTAGTAAAAAACTCTTTTATCATATCTTCTGTCATGTTTGGGAGGAGATATATATTCTGTTCTTCATCCATTATCTTAGCACTCTCTATGGGTGAAAGAGGAGATTAATAAGAGGAGGTATGATAGAAAGATTGTGGAGGTGCCAGTTCCCTCTTTCCTATAGTATAAGCTTTGCCTATTTCATTGTTGGGTTTGATTTGTTGAGATCAATTTAACAAACTACTTGGCAGGGAGAGAATCTGACTTATTTGCTCTTGTTCTTTTATTAAGCTTTAATGTACTCTTTCTTCATTTTTGCAGCAAAAGACCTTGGAATACTTCAAGAACATTATACTTCTGTCTTCACCTCAGGTATTGCTTGCCAACTTATATAAGTGAATATACTTGTACTCAATCTTTTGCCTACTGAATAAATGTGTCAGTACTCCAATCATATGTGATGTATTCAACTGCTTGGGATAATTAATTGACATGCTTACATGCTTGATATGCTGTAAATTATGGACTTCCTTAAATATGAAATAGTCTTGGCGGTCCCAAAGATATCAGATATCAAGGACTAAAACACTAATACCACGTTTTAGTTCGAAGAAATGGAATGATACGAGAATGATATAAATTTTACACTATTTATTAGATTTATGCGTAAAACTCATACCTTCATTTCTTCCCACAAAACCACGAAATTATGTTTACTTTTAATCCTAGCCTCCTAAATGAGGTGTCATTCCATCACAATCCAAATTTTATAAACAATCTATCATTTCTTCATTTCTATATTCCCCGCATAATCTTCTCATCTTTGTCTTCCTCTTAGATTTTCAAGCTATTCCATCCATTTCATTCCCATGACATCTTTTCTGATTAAACCAAACGCAATTTAAGAATTTGAAGAAAGAAAAACTAAAGGAAAGAAGAGCCGATTCGATGCATCATATGAAGGACAACATAGTCACATTGATTGTCAAACCAAAAAGAAATTTGTTAAGTTTATTTAGTTACTATAATTGATTCTCGCTTGGTGAAGAGAATATAGTTGCAAATTTGCAATAATTGTCAAATCACCTATCTATATCATGATTGCAGGGGAACTCTTATTGCTATGCATTCCCAAAAGAAAAAGGAATCATTATGTTCCAAATTTTTGTATTGGAACATAAGGGCCTTGCCAGATATTGTTTTCTAGAGATTATATTTGAGATTGGTCTAATAATTCATTAATTTATTAATCCCATGCGTTTTTGTGAATATCTAGTTTGGTTATTAGGGCACACTTGCAATAGTGTGTGTAAATAAGAGATTATCAGTATAATAGAGAATTGTTGGGTTTAGGGAACAAGAAGAAAATAAACAAAACAGAAGTTATGCTTAAGAATTAAAGAAACTTTGTAAAGGAAGGAAGTGATAGTTTTATGATATTTCTTCAAACACCTAGCGTGCCTTTATATAGGCCTTACATATAACAACTTAACAAATTCAAAGGAGAAAAACCAGGCACTAAGCCACGTCTAATCAACAACAAAAAGCAGCAGTACATGATCAATAAATTAGCAAAAAATCAAGAGTAACTTCAACAACTAAACCACTAACATTTTACTAGGTCAGACTTTGAATCAGTCTTCAACGAGAATGAATGAGTGATTTTTGACTTGCACTAGTTGACCTTAAATAGAGACTTCCTATTTTAGTGAACAAATTTGAACGGTCATCAGTCATTCCCTATTCTTAGGGAATTACTATTCATCATCCCTTCTTAAAAAAAATATACTAAACTATTGTTTTGCTAACTTATCTTTAGTTGTTAAATATAAACTATAATATATGATATATTAAACAATACATTATATTATAAGTACTCTTTGTAATATATATAATAACACCTTCAGTTCAGTACTCTCAGCTGCTTCTTCTCTGAAAAAATTATTTCAGCTTCTGTGTTTTCTGCATTTTAAGCATCCACTAATGGAGGTTTTTTGAGTTTCAATTTCATCTTCTTGATAAGTCAATTCCAGTATCCTCAAGACTCATCAGCTTCACGCTCAATCTGTATTAGCAGGGATTTATCACCATTAATGTGTCTTGAACATCCACTGTCCAAGATCCAGATTTGTTTCTTCATGCCCTGCACACACAAACAGCTAATTCAATTTTGGTACCTAAACTGGTTTAGGTCCATTGACATTAGTAGCATCTATATTAGCTGTAGTCAAAGATGTTTCAGATTTTAATTTAATATTACAGTATCATATATAAAGTTATTGTATAAATAATATTAGACACACAAAAACATATATATATACACACGCGCACACACATTTACCCATATATACGGTACAGTATAATATATAATACATTATATAAATTTAATACATTATAATTTTTATTAAGTATAATATAATCATACAATATATAATATGTTTTGTAAATATTATATAATGTATTTTATACTATGTAATATATATCTTATATTTATATTATATAAATATAGTACATAAGATCTATATAATAAAGTCCAAAGGGTTTTTTATGGTTCTATTTGTTAACAAAATGTGGAAGCCAAACTTTCCTATTTTTTTGCTGCATAATGTTAACTTTGTCGCAACAACAGGGAGTTTTTTATGGGAGCAAGCATTTTAGTTTGTAAAGGAAGCAGTTTTTCATTTATTTAAAATTATCAAACAGTTATAATTAGAAACAGGGAGTACCATTTATACTTTTTTCAAACAGTAATGGCTATTAAATATTTATTTCTCTTTTTTACTTACCTATGAATAATACTACATCAAAAGATTTGAAAATGGAGTATATAATTAATTAATTAATTATAATTTATATAAAAATAAAATCTGCACACGCATAAGCATGTGCCCGAATTACTAGTATTATATAATACTATAATGCATATATTGTAAGTATTACATATAGTATAAGTTTTATATATATATATATATATATATATATATAATATTGGAAGTACTATTCAATTATATAATATAGTTAAATGTTTTTTAATGATAAATTAAAATAATATGATAAGAACTAGTATAAATATATATATTGATATTTTAATATTGGAAATCTGTATAATAAGGAATCTGATGGAGGTTATTACGAGATGCTGTTAAGGGAATCTGTATAAAGTGTATTGTTGACTGTAAAATAGTGAATTGTTAAGGGAATCTAGTGTGAGTCTCTTAGTCGCAGGACCTTTGGAAGAGCTGCTGCTGAATCCCTCTTCTCCTTATATGGAATTAACAATTTCAGAACAAGTCATAATTTAATTTCGAGTTTGTGTCCTTCACTTTCTTTAATCTCCTATATCTTTTGGTAAATATGGTATAAAGGCTAAGTGGCATCACCCAAAGCATAGTGCAAAAGTCCAAAGACTAACTATAAACTTGTATACAGAAGATAGTTTAGGCTTTAATTGCTAAGATCAGGGAGATTTGGAATCCAATGAGAAATGGAGAATATAAGAACAGCTTTGATAAAGGCAGCAGATGTATGGAGCCGGCACTAGATAATATCAATGATTTCATTCACAATAATAGGAGCCAGACCTTTCCCATTCTCTAGTATATTGTAATTTCTCTCCCTTCAGATCTGATAAATTGCAGAAGGGAAGGACAGGAAAACAATGTTATTTTTAATAGAACTTAGCTCAAGGTTCATGTGGTATACAAAGAGATACTGCCATTTGATAGGGATCTCTTGCGAGCTATGAAGCTTAAACACCTCCTTGAGTTCAAAGGATGAATAAGAACAATGAAGAGAAGGTGGTAAAATTGATTCCGTATCACTGTTACAAGAAATGGTATCACCTCTGTCCCAAAAGGGATGGATTAGACATTGTAGCGGCACGTGGTTTCATGTGAAATTTACTACAAGTTAGGTATTTTATATAATTTTATTTTTTCATAATATTAATATTAATATTCATTTATTTTATTTTTAATTTATAATTTTTATTAAATTAAATGACACATCTAATATTCACTTATTATACCTAAATGTACGTACAAAAAGTGATACGGACCCTATTCTCGAACCCTCTGCCGAGTGCCCACATTTCCATTAAGGGGCTGTCTCCACCCCCACCCACACCCACACCCACACCCCCCGGCATGTTTTAGTGTTTAGTTGATAATGAAACTAAAAACAACTCTATGTCATTTCTCTTGAGTTAAGCCATCCTTTTTGCGACGGAGGGAATGTAAAGGATTCGCCAGTTTCCCAAAATTAATTTATTACATCAGAGGTGAAGAATTTTTCCTTGATTGTCAACCAAAGGCAGAATGAGCGTCTACGAACATGGAGCATGAGTCAAACAATTTTGAACCAGTCCACAAAATCTGATTTTGAACCAGTCCACAAAATCTGATTTTGAACCACAAGCTGATCCATGGCCATGTTGTCACAGCGCCCTGGCGAGTCATGGCGGTAGCCAACTGTTAGGATCCCCAGGTGATGAGGCGGTAATCTATTGGATAATAATGCCCATGAACTTATTTAAGTAAAATTAGGTATTTTTGTAGACCAGTAATCATGAGATAGTGAAAATTAGGACAAATGTAGCTTGATGTCTTCTCAGAATCAATTTTGACAAACATGTAGTATTAAGGATTAATGTAATAGGTACAAACTTACTCTATGTTGGAGCCAAAAGTCTAAACAAATATTTAAAACAAAACAAATAACTATAAAATAAAATTGATGTTTGAAGCAAAAACAAAGATTGCAAGTACTAATAAATAATACAGGCTTATTGTAAACAAACTTTTGAATATGTTTATTTGAAGGTTATAGTATATTTATAAAATAATTCTTCTTCTATCATGTAATAGTAACTATGAAATTCACAAATACCACGCGATATGTTATGCAACATTATTAGGATATGTAATATATTAAAAACTTATGAAGTTTTCACGTTAACTAGTTTTTTTGTTTTTTTTTTCATCAAAAAAAACCTTTTATAATAATGACCTTTAATACTCAAAACTTAGTGGACTCCATCTCGGTCCATTTGCAACACTTTCCTTTTTTGGATGTTCCATTCATTTGCAACAATACTATATATGGAAAGTTTTTTCATCTAAATTATCAAAACTACTTTTCTAACATCAACTTTATGTCAAATCACTTTATTTTAACCATTTTACTTTCTCATTACTTTTCCACATTTCAAATTAATTCATTCTCCACTACTTATTTTGAAGGGCAATATAGACACTTTCATCAAAACTAACACTTTTTTCTAAAATTTGGGAAATGTCCAAGGTTTCAAATGGGAAGGGACGGAGGGAGTATTATATAATTAAGAAGGTATGAATAATATTAAGATTTGAACTTAAGGTTGTTATTGCTATGTTATTTCCATTATACAAAGCCGGGGTGCCATTTATAGGCATACACAAACAAGTTGCTGGTAGTACCAATTGTAGCTGGTCACACATACAACTCCAGCTACACATACACGGAGCAGGTCACATGTTGACTCACCAACTTCAGCTGCTACGACACACATACTCATACACAGCTGGTTTACAAGCTGACTCACCAACATCTACTGCACTCACTATGACAGCTACTATATGAGCTCACCTAGAACTACTATAGCTACACTCCTCACAATGGCATTATCGGACTTCCAATATATATCTTCCTGTTTCTTGAACTTGCCATTAATGAACCACTGTATTTTGTTGGCTTGAGTAGATGTCTTGCATGCTTGAGACCATGCCAAGTGATTGGTTCCATCTAACTGAATAGAGGAGCTGGGACCATCGGAACCTTCTCTACTAGAACCACTCTGAACCACTTTGGAACTCTTTGAACTGCTTTCAGCCATATTACTTAAATTTTCAAGGTCAAGTTAGTACAGACTTGCTATGAACAATCACCTCAAGTTTCGAAGTCTTCAAATTTTACCGGACATACCACCATTAGGTCTGCTCTATTAAGGTGTACAGAGTTGTAAAGCATCGTCACTGGCATATTACTGGAAACAGCCCCACATGCCAGCGCATGGCTGATGAGCTGATCACATTTGACGGCGCATTTGGGCGCATGGGGACAAACCTGGTGATGGGGCTTCGTCGGTTGAGATCACCTCTCCCATCTGAGTATCCTTTTGTGCTGTAAACTTATTTCGGACCTGGATTGGTACTGGAGAATACCTAAAATAAAGCTCTGGGCAGTAGGTTTTGAATTTTTTTAGTGAGTTCTCTTCTAACTCTGTATTGGTTCTGGTTTTCACAGGCTGTCCATAGACATGCTCTGATACAATGTCAACAGTTTGTATGTATTAAGTGTGTGTATATATATAACACATAGCAGAGGTGCCATTTATAGGCATGCATAGACAAGTTTCTGGCAGTACAAAATGTAGCTAGTCACATACAACTCGAGCTACTACACCAGCTGCACATACACATACATAACAGGTCACATGCTGACTCACCAACTCTAGCTACACGTGCTCATACACAGCTGGTCACGTGCTGACTCACCATCTACTATACCTGCTACTACAACTGCATACCAGCTCACCTACAAATACTATAGTTACTGTACTTGTAACACTTTTTGTATAGTTACGGTCATTGTTTTATTCATCACCAAAAAATATGAAAATTTTTGTACTTTTGTATTTTTAAATCTTCCATCCAGTCATAAGGTTGGATTCATTTAAATCAATATAGAAATGAAATACTTAGAACTTCAGCTCGTTTTTACAAATAAGCTTCAGCGAATTTCCTTTTTTCCGCGCACACAAATATATATATATATATGTGTGTGTGTGTGTGTGTGTGTGTGTGTGTGCGCACAAATAAGGGAAATGAGCTATAGCTCATGTTTAAATCCTACCTACTAATTAATATAAATGGTGCCGTACGAGGCAATTAATAAAAATTGCCTTGCATCTCCCCCAATTTCTTTTCTTCTGTCCCGAGTGCCCATCTTCATGCCACGGTCAACCATCACCATCAACATTGGAGACAATTATTTCTTCCGATGACATCACAACATCACAATTGATATTTCCTCATTCACTAAATTTTTTCAATCGACTGCCAAACCATAAATTAAGGATCAGTCAATTTGGTTATAAATTAAGACTGTGCGATGGTAATTGGATGATGATGGATAAATTGATGGTGTTCTGATATGCAACTGTGATTGTTTAGTCGAAGTATGTGTGGCTATTGACGTCTTGGATTGGGTACTTGACGAAAATTGAGAGGAAAAGTTATATGATTAGATTGGTGATGGTGACTACTTTCGTCGACGAGTTTCTAGCTAATGACAGTGGTGAAAGGTACTGACGGATGGCAGTTCTGGGTGTGTGAAAGAAAACGGTGGGTATGAATCGTCAAAAATGGTTGTTACCGGAGGTGTGGAAATCGTTGTTACCAGGTGTGGAAGATGGAACGTTTTCTCTATTGTTTCCCATATCTTAGTCCAAATGACGTAGTATTACTAAGTGGTGGGTAGAATTTAATTATGAGCTAGAGCTCATATCCATAGCGAAGGCTGAAAAAAAGTACATTTGTTTCCTGTTAAATCTCCACTGTGCAAGACTAAAAGGACAGTGGGATAGATGTTGAGACTTTTTATGTCCACTACAATTTGACAGTGAGATAGACGTTGAGACTTTTTACGTTCGTTACACGTCCGCAACAATTTGACAGTGAGATAGATGTTGAGACTTTTTACATTCGTTACACATCCGCAACAATTTGTAACGGACGTAAATTCTCAATTGTCTACATCTGCTACGAATTGTGGCCAACATGAAAAAAAATTGGGATGAAACTTTTCTTCATGGGAATCTCTGAACTCCCAAATAGGTACATCTTTCTTTATAAATTATAGCGAATGAGAAGTGTAAGTTCCCAACTTTTTTCCCCAAACTTATGTTTTGAAACAGTTATGGCGATGTCCACGACATTCAAGTTCACCTTAATGATTAATGATGTTTATGGCAATGTTCATTAGCGATGTTAAATGGGAATGAGCGATGTTAAATGGACGAATGAGCGATGTTAAATGAGCGAAGGACATAATCAGAGTTATAATTAAAGTGATAAATAAAGATTTACCTCATTGAGAGTTCCAATAAATTGTCAATGGCAAGAAGTAAAAACACGACAATGAATATACTTCATATGATTGAAATTTTCCCTTTTTTAACGTCTGCCACAATTTGTATTGTGACGGATGTAAAAAACTTCGTCTGCCACAGTTTGTGGCAATTGTGGCGGACGAAAATCCCAATTTTTACACGCAAAAATTCTCAACATCTATTTCACCATTCATTTTAGTCTTAGACGATGGAGATTGGGCTGGAAATTTTTTTTTCGTTTTCCACCCCTCTCGATGGATCACATATATATTAGTGTATGTGTGTGTGTGTGTGTGTGTGTATAAGCATGTGTATGTATATTTGTGTTTATATTGATGTATGTACATATTATGAACAGGGAGAGTGAATATGTTTCTATACCACACTTGAGTTTAGGTGCTAAATGACTGCAACTGAAATTGTGAAATGTCGTAATTTTCATTAACAAAAGGTGAAATGTTATATATGGCATTAATGAATGAACTAGATCAAATGTGTTATATGAGGGCAACATGAGCAGTGTACGTGCTGTGTTGTCCTGTTTTCTTGATGGGTGAAACTTTGTAGCCATCTGCCGTTGTAAGATTAATCGTGACAGATGTTACAATAAATCTTAGATTTGACTGCTAGAATTAAATCAAAACAGCAGATGAGAATTATACGTGTTTATTCTGTTCTGGCCTTCTACTAACATCATATTGTTTATGTGATTTACTTTCATTGCCAGGATGGTTATGTTCCGTATCATTCTGCTAGAATTGAAATGTGCCAGGCATCTTCAGGGGACTATACAAAGAAGGGTAAAGTGTTCCTGGAAATGCTTAATAATTGCTTGGATCAAATACGGGCCCCATCATCTGAGCATCGCGTTTTCATGAGATGTGATGTCAACTTTGATATTTCATTGCAAGGCAGGAACTTGAATACCTTTATTGGAAGAGCTGCTCATATTGAGTTTTTGGAAACTGACAGTTTTGCTAGGTTCATAATGTGGTCCTTCCCTGAATTGTTTCGCTGAGGTTATCTCCATTCTGCTTCGTGTGCTAATTCCGGCTTGCACTTCCCACCTCAGACACCTTCATATTCAAATGCCAAAGTGGGTACAAGGTACCGATGCATTCTCAAAATGATGCCAGCGAGTCAATCAAATGGGTTGAAACTGAATCTAAATGTCTATTTGCCAAAGAACTACAGCTTGTCAAAGCGCTATGGAGTCCTACATGAAGCAGCCGGGCAGTTTGTTTCAAAATTGCTTCTGCGAAAGCATCTTCCGTTTGAATCTTGATGTTCAATAGTTAACAGATTAGAAACCTAGGATTTTGCAATGTCCGAATATATATATATATATATATATATATATATATATATATATATATATAGGATAGGTAGATAGGATTGTGCAAACATGATGTATTATGTGTACAATGGAGGCTAGTAGCATTAATTGATGATAATCCAAAGGGAAACAAGTATATAGTCAGCTAAAGTCGAGTAAATTACAATTTGCACAACTTCAGTCTTTAATAATTTAATGATAATTAAAAGTGTCCTGGACTTGTGATAGGGCAAAAGATGTGAACCATTTCGATGATTTCCGACTAGAAGGCTACAAGAAAGCCGAACCATGTAAGATGTCAAGGGCGTAAGTGTTGGATCATAGGCCTCACACCATTTTTTAACTCATCATCTTCTTTCTCCATTTTTACTGCTGGAGAGCTAAAACAGAGTTTAAACAAAGGGAGAGCCATAAGTTGGATAATTCAAGGTTGTGCATGGGGCGGTTATGAGGTGTAACAGAAATTAAAACGTTTGGTGCAGTTTGGTTAAGCTCCCAGTTTTTCTACCGTTATTTTAAAAAAGCTTAATGACCAAATAAAGTATTAAAACTTTTTGGATATTTTTATTTTACCCATCCAAGTATTTTATTATCACTTTAACCATTAAACTTTTAATTTAGTTTACAAAAAGACCGATACATAAGTTAACCGTAGAATATTGGACTTTTTGCAACCTTCGATAAAAATTCAATTGTAAAAGTGATAAATAAAAAAAAATATTTAAATGATTAAAAATTGAAAATATCCAAGAAGTTTAATGGTTTTTTTTTTTTTTTTTGTCATCAAGTCTTTAAAAAACAGTTTAAATTTTGTATCTAAAGTATTTGTTGAATTGTTATATCCTATTTTGAATTCAACAGTCCTAGAAAATAACATAATAATAAAGTGTAATATGCTTTTAAGGATTTTCTTTTCTTGATTTGATATATACGGTAATTTATTGGGGGTATCGCAACCAATTCCACTATAATTTTATTCTTTGCTCTTCAAAGATAATTGTTATAAGAAAAGTGGTCACATGACCACTTTTTTCTTAAAAGCTAAGAGGTTGGGGTTAACCAAAAAAAAAAAAAGAAGTTAAAGTGAGTTTCTGTTGTTTGAAAGCATACTGTCTCTTTAGACGTAGGTTCGAATGAAATTGTTCACATGCAAAAATCTATGAATCTTTTTTTTTAATTGTATCCCAACTTCCATCTAAAGTTTCTCTCTGTTTTATTTATAATCTTTTCTTACATCCTTCTAATTTCTAATTTTTTATAAATTGTACATGCTTTCCATGTGTCCTGCAAATTAAGCATAAACGAATATGTGTGGGTGAGTGTAAGGGCGGAGCTAGGCATTGTTATGGGAGGACCATGATTCCCCAAATTTTATTTTACCATGTATTATGTTGGTATAATTTTTTATACTACCGTTAGTGTTATCTTTCTCTTTAATATATACTAGTTTGGACACATGTGATGTGTGTGTAATATTTCTTTTAATAGTTTTATAAGGTTTGAAATTGAAGGAGGTAGATACCGTAGTTTTATAAAATTTGAAATTAAGGGAGGAGTCACCGTAGTTTTATAAGGTTTGAAATTGAGGGAGGAGACACTGTAATTTTATAAGGTTTGAAATTGAGGAAGGAGACACTGTATAAATGAGAACGGATTTTTTTTTTTAAATGTGAGAAGATAAAAGTAATGAATGCATTAAAAATTGAAATAAGGGTAAGAGAGAGAAAGAAGGTGGTTAGTAAAGAGGGCAGCTCTTTTTCTTTTCTTTTTTCATTTTCATTCTCACTTTGTTTTCTTTTCGTTTTTCATTTTCATTCTCACTTTGTAGACTAGTAAAGTACGGTGTAATTTCAAGCAGTTCTTTTTTTCTTCTCACTTTAGTAACCATATATAGAGGAAGAGAGTGGTTGTTGTTTGACGTCAGTCTTTTTTTTGCTTTTTTTTTTTAATTGATTACACAAAATGTTAATGACTTTTTTTAAGGGCTAAATCTTTAATAAATAGAGAAGTAATTCTCTCTTAATTTCTAGATCAAACTAAATTCAATAGCCTATTATTTTTTCCGTCAAATTATCCTACCTTACTAAATAAGTTTAGTGTTTTTTAATAGGCAATTTTGTAAGGAGATCTGTATCATTCTTAAAATTTTAATATCACCCTCTTTCAAATGAAGTAATGGCAATTCTTGGTCATCTCAACGTAAAAGTTGTGACGACAATGTGTGTGTATATATTTATTAATCTATAATTCGTCTTGGACCGACTATTTGTAAATATACATGACAAAGATGGGCCGATAGTTAGAAAAAATTATTGACAACTAGATACCACAAAATATTCCACTTTTCAAATAGGCATCACTTTATATTCAAAAGACTAAACAACTCCTAATATTTTGAACATCAAACCGGTCTCTCTCTCTCTCTCGCCACCTGCTTCCTCCCACCTATCTTTCTCTCTCTACCTCTTTCTCCGTTCTTCCTTATAATTCCTCTTTCTACTCCACCTCTTCCATCGTTGTCACCATCACAATACCACTCATCACTACCATCATTAGTGTTATCATCGTCGTCGTCGTCATTTTCTTCCGTTGTAGTTGTCGCCAACTTGTTCCACCATCGTTGCGGTCATCAATACTGCCATCTCATCATCGCGGCCTTTAGTACCGCCATCCTTCTCATCATCAACGTCATCACCTTCTTCTTCTTCTTCTTGTTTTCAATTTAGATTGATGCCACTATAATTACTGCCACTATTACTATCTCTTTTTTTTTTTTTATCAACATCTCTCCCTTCTCCTCCTTTACCTCCTCTTAAACTAAATCTACTATTTGTAGGTAAGAAATTGCCATACATATTGTTATAAAATAATAACGGAAATTGAAATGCTAGCGCAGCAGAAACCAAACATAAAACAATCCAATCAACACAAGATCACAGAATGATACAAGATTTAATGTGAAAAGTCAAAAAATCAGAAGAAAAAAAAAACACGGGACTCAAGAAGTTTCACTATATGAAGTTGGAGAACTTACAAGATGGATCACACGTAAGCTCTCAATCTCACAATCTCTCTAATTGTTGTCTAGAGAAATTCAACAATATCTAATCTTCATCTATCAAATCAACCAAATAAAGCTAGATCAAGCTACTTATAAGCACTGGAAAATATTCAATTCAGTATAAGATAGAAAATACACTAGAAGAAAAACAATCTCATAGTAGAAGAAAAATAATCTCATAGTAGGAAAAATACCTATATATAAAACCAACTAGTAATTTGAAACACAAATCCTAACAAATCTCCATTTTGACTCAAATTCTTTCATATACAACGTCACCCTCTAGTGATCCAACTTCTCATCTCAGTCCACAAGTAAAAGTTACCTTACTCTAGCCCTAACCGGGCTAACAATTTACCAATTTCCACTTCCAAAGTAAAATCTAACATCACATTCTCTTTAGTTCTAAAATAATCACTCGAACAAGCCGATGAAGAAAACCCATTCCCGTCCATGTCCAAGTCAAGCCTTTCAACAAGAACACCACCGTTCTTTACAAATGATACTCTAGACCAAAACAGATGAAACCTCAAAATCAAATGATTTAGCACTCAAAGTAACCACCGTAGCATCCAACTTGTACAAGGCCCCATTTGGTAGACCCCTCATCAACAAGTTACCCTTGCTACCTCCATAACTCCACCTTTAGCAACAATCCGACACCCCTTGGCCTCAAGTGTCCCAATCGATATAAGGCTTTTCTTTCACTGAGGAACATGTCTAACCCTAGACAACGCCCTCACAGTACCATCATAGACTTTCAAATGAACATTCCCAACACCAACTACATCCAGTTTGGCATTATCACCAAAATGTACATTTCCACCAACAAATTAGTAAGTTATGAACCATTCGCGAACAGGACACACATGATGAGAACAACCAAAATCCAAGATCCAATCCTTGCAAGAGATCTTATGATCATTTGCAACCAAGAGGAAATCACCTCCTCCTCCACAACATTAGAATCTCCCACGTTGACGCTATTTTGATTTTGTCTTCCATCCCTCTTCTTCTTCTTCAAGATAGGACAATCACTTCAAAGATGGCCTTCACCTTTACAATGATAATAAATGAAACTACTCTTCGTCCTCCTACCATTCCGATCACCATTTTTGTTAGCCATCCTCTCATTAGCCAAAATGAACCCGACACCATCATAAGGTCTATCATAAGTCAACTCTGAATCTAGCTTTTACTTGCTCATCAAATTCGTCTTGACATCATCTATGGAAATCGAAACTCTTCCATAAATCATGGTACCACAAAAGTTCTTATACGAAGATGGCAAAGAAACTAACAAGAAGGCCTGATCTTCCTCATCAAATTTTGACATCAATATTTTGCAACTCCGTCAAAATTCCATTAAACTCGGCAATATGAGATTTGAGATTTATACCTTCCGACATATGTAACTGTATGGACGCTGTTTTATTCGCAACCGGTTTCTCAGGGACTTTGTCATATACATTGACTCCAATTTCATCCATACACTTGCAGCAGTCGTTTCCGTCAATACATCATTCGACAAGCACAACTGCATAGCCGACAGACCTTTCTCATCCATCATCTTCCAATCTTCGTTTGAAATCTTCTTCTTCATCCATTCCTCCTCAGTCGTATCATCAGGTTTCACCAGTCTTCCAACAATTGCTTTGTGCAGTCCCAGCTAAGTCAACATAGTCTTTATCAAAACTTGCCACGGATTAAAATTGGAGTTATCGTCGAACTTCTTGATCTCGTACTTTGTTGATTAATTACTCAAAGCCATCCGACTCCCAATGAACAACCAAAGCTTTGATACCAATTTTTTATAAAATAATAACAAAAATCGGGATGCTAACGCAGGGGAAACAAATTAGAAAACAATCCAATCAACATAGAGCACACAAGATCACACAACGACACAAGATTTAACATGTAAAATCCAAAAACCGAGAAAACCACGAGACTAAAAAAGTTTCGCTATATGAAGTTGGAGAATTTACAAGATGGATCACAGACACAAGCTTTCATTCTCACAAATCTCTATAATTGCTCTCAAAAGAAATTCAACAATCTCTAAACTTCTATCTATGAAATCAACCAAATAAACCTAGATCAAGCTGTTTATAAGCACTAGAAAAAACATCGAACTACACACTAGAAGAAAAACTATCTCATAGTAGGAAAAATACCTATATCTAAAACTAACTTGGAATTTGAGACACAAATCCTAACACATATTGTCTGTAGGTAAAAAAATGAAATACAGTTTATATTATATAATTCTTACTGTTTGTAGGTCTGAAAATAATATAACCAATGTCTGGACATAAAATACATACTTGTCAGGAAATATAATATGTGACACCCTCAGATTCCAAATAAAATTATATCCAACCCGGGGATGCCAATCTCCCGAAACGCCTCTGAATCCAGCATAATATTAAACACGAATCCAGACTTCCACATCTTAAACTATGAACTCCAAGTTCACATAATATTACATTCTCAAGTCATAAACGGAACATTAAACATCTAAAGTACCACTTACTAAGCATTACATCACAAAGGCTACACTATCATTTATTTACATATGAACATCACATCCCTCTTCGTCTTCTTTTCCTGTAAGGGTTAAAAATAATTTGAGTTAAGCAAAGCTCAGTAAGCATATATTTTGCCAAGCAAATGTTGGAGTTCAAGGCAAAAGGAAATGGAGATTCAATTAAAGTTTAATAATTTCATACATAAAGGAAATAACAGCCGAGTTCAACAATTCTAATAAGAAACAACCGAATTCATTGTAAGGAGTATGAACAAACAATCGTTTCTGTATTGAATAATGTTTAATAAAACTGAGTTTAGAGATAATTTTACACCTTTATTACATAATTTTCTAATTTGTTTCTACATAATTTTCTCAACATTATTACACCTTCTAATGTGTTTCTACATGATACTACAAAGTTTCTCTAACCCAATTTGTACAAGAATGCCTAAATTGGAACTTTCTACATGTCTTACGTCACGTATCATTTTCATTTATCACCAATTAAGTTCCAACTATCTCAAAATCAGTGTAAATGCTTCGTATTTAAAACAAAAAAGAGCTACATTTTTTTTTATAAGAACTCTAATTTTTAGAATTTTCTAGCATTTTAAAGTATTTAAAAAACTATTTTTTTAATATGAAAATTTTAAGATGATTACTTCTTAACTTCAAAAATTTCTAGTTTTATAATAGTAAATCAATAATAAATTAAAGGTTAGAAAGTCCCTGAAATCGGCTTGACTGAATGTCCAAACGTTAAATTACTATTTTCCAAAAACATTTAATTATGAAAAAATATAATTTTATTTTCTGTTTTCTGATTTTTTTTTTTTAAAAACACGGTCATTAAATTAGAAATTTAATTTTGAACAACTTTTTAATTTAACACATTTCCAATTCCAACTCTAACGATTTCAAATTTGTTTTTCCGACCAGATGATGCCATGTGACATCATCTTTATGTTGGGTTTCGTACCGGCAAACGCAGCGGAAAAATATGGATTTAAAATAAAACAAAAACGAAACCCAAACCCGAGGATCTATGCGAAACAGTTTAATACAGATAGTTCAAGATTTTACCGATTAAAAGTGCGAATCTGAAACTTTGGTGAAGGTGTTGATCGTCTCCAAATCTTTAACGCAACCCAACTGGACAGCGTCTCTACGGTATCTACACGAACACCCGCGAACCGTCTTACGATTCGAGCAAAGAGGATAACAGTACTAGCTGTAAATAATCTGTATCTCTTTTATCTCTCTTAACCTCTCTTATGAGTGGCTACGTCAAAACGTTAGTTCTTCAAGAGAAAAATTCTATATCTATCTCTCTATCTCTACTAGAATAGCTGATATATCATGTATATATAGCCTTCTATAGAGTAGATTCCAAAACCTAATCTAATTAGGAGATTAGAATCCGAATCCTATATTCATTAGATATATATTTAATCAAGTCTCACTTAATTAATATATGTACAAATAAATATATATTCGTATTTCCTTCTAAAGGACTCTTCTTCATACAGATTACATATATATATATATATATATATATATATATAATTTAAAGTCATGATTTAATTAAATCAATCTTATTGATATATTAAAATCATTGACATTTAAATTATATCTCCTTGACGAATGTTCTATGTGTGTGACCCTGTAGGTTATTATTACGTTGGCAATAATTTTAAATCATATTATAAAATTATAAACAGTGAGCGGCATCTAGTAATACATCACTGTTACCCAAGTAATAATAAAGTCATAGATTCGACGTTACCTTTTGTGACCAATGTTTCAATGTAATTTAATCCTTTTAACCATGATATCTAAGATTAAATTCAAGGCATGGATGTGTCATCCTCTTTATAATTTAATCTCAGTTTTCTTGATCAATGAGTAAACTATATGAAACAAATCTCTATTTGAGCATGGCCATGCATTTCATAGTTTCACTCAATCAAGAGGCCTATAGATATCACCCCTAATTTATAGGAGGGTTAAATTCCATCTACATCATTCCCATTTCTCACATAACTCATTATGCATCCAACAATCACCTTTATCGTCCACCCGGTTAAAGGTGACTTTTGATAATGTCAAAACGCATAACTCATTATGTAGAAATGTCATGACTTCAGGTCGAAGGACCATTACATCATTGTCACTATGAGAATTACTTATGACACATAGCATAACGCTCCATGTAGAATTCTCATGGTGGGTCTGTCCAGTACTATGTTCTCTAACATGTACCTATGTATCAACTTAATATATCTCGTATATATTTATGACCAATGAGATATAGCCATCAGTTAATCCACATACTAGTCTCAATGTATTATTGTTGTCCCACTGACAATGATACTCGACTAGGGACATTTAAGAATAATGATACTTTACATACTTATATGATCTCATATTCAAGTCACATACTTGAATCCATATAATTAGTATCATTCTTCTAAGGACATTTATTATGTTAACATTTATATTACGCAGTAAATAAAACATAATAAAAGTAATTATCATTTAACCAAAAAAAAAACATAACATAAACATGGTGTCACAATCATTACATAATTGGCCACTAGGGCATACACTCTAACACTTTAACCTCTAACCAAGAACATGGCTGGATTTTGCATTTTCTTCACTGCGAAATTCATGGTTTCGCCGGATAATGTAAAACATCGTTATCTCCTTGTAATTTTAATGGTTCAAATGAAAAAAAATTACAATTACAGTAATAATATTTAGGAAAAACCTCTTCAACGGTCCATAAATTATATTTGTTTTACATATTTGGTCAGCGAACTTTTTTCGTAACTTGTTTGGTACACAAACTTTTTAAAATATGCGCAGTCAGAAAATTTCATCAATTACTCGTTAAATTTGATAGAAAATACACTCATGCAAATCACACATGTAATTTTCAAAGAATAAAATTGTTAGTTTATATTATATGTAAACTTTCTTTTCGACTGTTCTCGAATTATATCAACTTTTCAAATTTGGTCAGGAACTTTCAATGATAATTTCTTAATAAAATAAAGACTAAAAATTAAATGTATGATTTATATTAGTGTCTTTTTTGTCAGATTTAACGAGATATTGACGAAATTTACTAATAACGCATGTTTTAAAAAGTTTATATATCAAATAAATTGCAAAAAAAATTTGAGAATCAAATGCACAAAACTGATATAATTAGGGATTGTCGAATAGATTTTCCCTAATATTTACTACAACCATGAGAAACATATGAGATAATCAAATATACATTAGCTATATTATTTTTTAGTTCATACGTAAGTTATTAACTTCTCGTTATGTTTCTTGATTTATTTAAAAAGTTAATCTAAATTTCGGTAGTAGTACATGAATAACAACACCAATTAGTAAATTTGTTTATCATAACAGTCATCGAAAGGTTACCTGAAATTTATATAGACATTACTAATTTTATTTTAGTAGTAATATTTTTCTAAAGTACTACTTAATAATGTTTTATTCGTTATATATTATCCATCATAGTAACTTTATGAAGAAAATATTAATCTTCTTAATGAAAGTGACATCAAACATAATTTTACAAACAATATTATTTACATTTCATAAATATTACAACGTTACTAAATTGTATCTTCAATGTTACTTACAAATATGACTTTAAAATGATTCCATCACTTTGGAATGTTTTGCTGATTCTGTTATATTAACTATGTAGAAAGAAAATGATTCTTTGAACTCTAATTCAGTCTACTCTTATGTTGTGCTTCTGAAAGAATTCAAAACATAATTTTACAAACAATATTATTTACATTTCATAAGTATTACAACGTTACTAAATTGTATCTTCAATGTTACTTACAAATTTGACTCAAACATAATTTTCCCTTTTGTGCCATATCTGTTCTTTCCATCTCCAGAAATGTATTCTCCAAATATTTATTCTGCTCAAGGAAAACTACTTTCAAGAAAAGTATAGTAAAAGTTTGTATTACAATGAAATATTGTAATTTATATATTCGGTAACTGAACTTACTATCAATATTGCATCTTCAAAGCGGTTGTCCCTGGCTCCATTTGTTGGTTTGAATGAGTTATAGTGGAGCCATTGTCTTTTCTGGAAGTCTAGTACGAGTAGTGTCCAATGTTTTAGTTCTGCTTCTATTTTTCCACCACTATTCATTGAAATAAGAAGTATTTGCAGCTTTACCTCAATTAAATTTTTTTATAAATAAATACATAGCTCTGCACAATATATATGTGTATATATATATATATGAGGTGATACATAGCTAATGTTAGTTGGGAACACTATTCCATTTAATACATTATCTACCATTGATCAATAAATTTGATGGCCTAGATTATTCCAAAAAAAAAAAACAAAAATTTCTTCTGCATGAGATTCTAGCGGAAGGAAATAAAATAATACTAAACATTGCCTCTCTGTTTGAGATTCTGACGGATGGATCTTGGCCTTTCAAATTAAATTACATTGATGGTCGAGGCACTTCTATAAAAGAGAAAAAAAAAAGAAACAAAAAATTTAAATCAGACATCTGACATTAACCCAAAATTAAAAATAAAATAATTAATTCAGACGGCTCAAATGAAACGATTTTCAAATTATTTTAAAAAATGATAAATCTCTTACGCCTGAACTTCAGGCGGATGGATTATATATAAACCCCTTCCACTTGAAGTTTTGGTGGAAGGCACATGTTCAAAAAAAAAAACCTAAATTAAGCAACAGAAGAAAAAATAGCCAAAAAACGTGAATTTCATCTCAAGAGCGGTCTACAAACTACTTTATCTCTCTTTCTTTACCATCTAACATCTCATCTTTGCATCTAACTTCTGCTTGAGTTTTTTTGCATCTTTCATCTAGATTTCCATAAGAACCCAAAGGAGAAGTCAAATAACTCGGATTTTGCCCCTTCCACCAAAGAAGATGTCAAATATCTCATTCTAGGGCTTGTACTCATCTAAAACAAGTAAATTTTGATACAAAATTAGCATGCAACTAGTTATGATAATGTATTCATATGCGATTGTAAGTGTATGTTGTTGTATGATTGTGTGTAAATGAGTGTGATTATATATTTCCTAGATTTGTACTAAGTTAGTATGTTAATAGTGTTTAATTTTGATATTATGTTTGTAAAGCATGTTTTTTGAAATAAATAGAACATGCAATTGGTTTGTGATTGTTTGTGATAATTTTATAGTAAATGTGTGATAAAAAAAATATTAAACTAGTTAGTTTGTGATATAAATTGAACATGCAATTGGTTTGTGATTGATTTTTGTCAACGTTTATGTTGAATTAAAATTTTAGGTTGATATGGAGGAGTGGTTGACTAACTTGATTCCCGGTCCAGTGATCGAAGTTTGTTAGTTGAACAAGGCACTTAAGTATCAGAATACATTTATAGTACGGGGGAATGGCAATTGTTGGATGTTGCTCAACAATCCAACTTAAAGTACGACAAGTGGATCCTTCATTCTCACTTGCTTTTTCTTGAGCCCTTTTGTTTGTGAATAATTTGGTGGAAAAATAGGTTCACATTCCTTGTCCTCAAAGCCAACTTCATTCTCTTCCTTGGCACCATTTTCATTCTCGTCATTAAATTGATCAATCACAAACTTCTCTTTCGTTGCATTTTCAAGAGCATGCATATAGGTTGGTTCTGAAGTTGAGGTTGAAGTCGCTATTAAATTATAAACTCTACTCAAATGATTATAATGCATTGTCATGAGAACATCACAATCATCTTTAACATTAGGACCTACATATACTAGATCACCATGAATTTTATTTGCACCTCTCATCTATTGGACACAAATTAGTGAGTTTGGAATTTCATTACTGTTTTGACAAGTCATGTACTTCAAGATATGTCTACAAACAATACTGTTGTGTTCAAAATGACGGTAACTACAACTAATTCCGTCGGCTTCTGAGTTTAAGAACAAATAGTAGCATCGCCTCTCCTTTGGAATCCCTTCATCATAAACATTGAACACCTCAGCACTCGTGGGATGATACCCAAGATCAAGATGAGGAGAAGCAAATTTTTGGACTGTTCAATAGAGAATTTATAGAAGATCTTCTTTGTGTACAACAATGCAGCTTGTTTTTCAATTAAAAAACTTGACCGCAAATTTCTCGATCGATGATGAGTTATATAATCCGCTTTACTCTCCATCAAGTGCTGCCTCTCGATAGCCTTCATCAAATTTATCACGAACTCCTTCAAATTGGTGCATCCTTTTACAAACATATAAAAAAAATTGTTCATTGATTCATTTCTACCTATTGTGTTCATTATTAAATGTCAACCTCATTATTATCATCCCCTTGTTGATGACAATCTTCATTGTTTCAATTCAGTTTTTGTTTCTCAATAGGTGTTGGTGTCAGCTTTGATGATTTCATCTACAAAATATGTTAAAATAAAATAGCCTCAAGTGTTTGAAATGGGGGGAGGGGGCTGGGGGGGGGGGGGTGAATTCAAACACTCAAAACTTTTTCTTCTTTTTCACCCTTTTTGAACAACAGAAAATAGCTACAATACTTAGAAAAACAAAAACAGATAATCTGATAAACACACAAATTCAAGTTAAAATAGATATATTAAAACTTGAGGTTTTTCTGGAAATCTGATTAATCACAACTGTGATTAATTAGCTACAAATTCTGTAATGAATTACAGCTTCTAATTCACACTCACTAGCTTCTAACTTTCTTTGAAATATTTCTCTCTAGATATATTAGAAAGTTGCTCTAGTGATTTGTATGCTTCAGTGTTTGTTGTTGGATAATCACTTTTTATGTAATGAGAACTCCTTTGCATATATAGTAGATCAGTGGTTGAACTCACGTGCATTAGACGTGCTGCTCTTCTCAACTTAGCCGCATATATGTCACATCGTTGTCCTTTAGAAACTATGTGTCAGACTGCTGCTACTTTAGTTGCTTCTTTTTCATCCCCTGATCTGCGTGCATTTAATGTTTGAGAGTTGTCATTGGACCAAACAAACTTCAAGAGATATCTTTCCAGTTAATATCTCTTACTTCTTTAACAAACTTCGTTGATTTGAGTGCAAGTCCTGATGACGGGTGTATGCAGTCATAACCATCCACTGACGGCAAGCCTTGATGTGAACTTGATCAGTGCTTCTAGATCCCCTGATGACAAGTCTTGTTAAAGACTGGATCAAGGCTTCAACCTTCACTTGAGTTTTACTCAGTGCTTCTTGATCCACTGATGTTATGACTCAAGACATACACTAACGGCTTCCACTGATGCAGTGTTGACCATTCCCCCTGATGGGTTAGCCTGACACTGTCACACCCTGATGTCTTACCCTGACAGGTGACATGTCCTGTTCATGCCCTGACGCGTTCCCCTTGATGAGTTTGGCTAGCCACTGCCATACCCTGACGTGTTCCCCTGATGGGTTGGTCTACCTTTGTCATCCCCTGATGGGTTCCCCTGACAGGTTCCCCTGATGATTCTTAATCATTGAAGCTTTGTTTATAATATCTGATTGTGCGGAATACTTTGACTTGTTTCGAGTAACAACAGACATTCCTCTTCACATATCAAGCCCTTAGAAGTTTCCTTGATGACTTAACTTAGTGAAAAATATTTCCTCCCCTGATGATCAGATCGATCATCAGTGGATGCAAAACTTGTGCGTATACTTAGGTTTATTGAATACCATAAGTATTTACAGATACACAATTTATTCTATAAACATCATCATCATCATTATTTAACTCCAACAATCTCCCCCTATTTATGTTTATCATTTTGATAACCATAAATTTTCTTGATGCACTGATGATGATGTCAAAGCCAAAACTATATACATGAAAGAATTGTGTATGAACTAATAAAAAGAATTTATGTACAAGTATTTCCAATATCTATTACAACAAAAATATACATCTTTAGACATCAGGACCCCTTTTCTTTTTGGCTGAGACAAAGGACAGTGGATGACTTGACTCAATAGGTTGAGTGTCACTCCCAAGGCCTTGTCTCCTTTGGTCTGGATTTTGGTCGGGAATCCTGAGTCTGTTGTCTTCCCCTCCTGCAAGCAGTTGATCCAACTCCTTTTGAAGAAGCCTCCTGAAGTTGACAATGTTTACATTCTTGCTCGATTCCAAAGCTTCAAGGACAGATTTGATCTCTTGTATGTTGGCAGCAGCAAGTTGTGACAAGTAAAAGGTAATGATCTCCCCCTTTTAATTTTTGAACTCAACACCCATGGGGCTTGTGATCATTTTAGGATATTTTTTGAATCCTTTTACTGGAGGCACAATCCTTACTGCTGCATTCTCATCATCAGCTCTGGTTTCTTCGATCTCCTTTAGCACCTTCTGTATCAGCAGGATTCTGAACTAGATGACATGTTCATTTTTATGATAAACAATCTGGCTTAGAATATGCATCGCCTCCTCCAGGTCAAGGCCATCAACGTCTTTGATCCTTATGCTTTTCTCCTACCCATCAGTGGATTTATAGAATAACTTCAATGGTTTCTCCAAGGCTGTGGGCAGGCTCCTTTCATCGTTGATGACTCTCCTCAGCTTGTCGATCATCCCCCTCAAGTCTCTGTTAGCCGCTGATGATTTGGAGATTAAGTTTAGGACCAATCCCAATTGTTCAGCATCCATTCTCCTAAACCAGTTCATTGTAACTGTGAATTGTGACCCACTCTTTTGTTGCACAGAAATTAGCTGATCCCTTTTATTGTTGAACCTGACATTTATGTTTTTTATTGAGAACATAAATGTCAGGTTTTTGCATCTTTCTTCTCTTAGGGATTCAGCTAGAGTGGGTGGACCAAATGTTGTGGTTATAGGAGAAGGTGTTTGATCCTTGGCTTTAGATGACTCGGGTTTGGTGGCATCAAGGTCATCAGTTTTGTCTTGGTTTTTATCCCCTGATGCACCCTTAGGATTTTGAGATCTTTTTGGCTGAGGTTTCCTGGAGGTCCTGGGCCTGACACTCTTTTTTTTCTTCTGTTCTTCCTCTTGTTCCTTTGCCATTTCCCTCTCTTCTTCTTCTTAGAGTTGTTGTGCATAGAGTGAATCAGCTTCCACCAGCTTTTTGTCCTGAGGGTAGACCAGCTCCACTTTCCCGTCAATTAAGGCTTCAACAGGAGATAGAAAGTGGGTTGTCTTTATGGCGTCTCCAAGTAGCTTAGGCCCTGATTGAGTGTTGGATTTCTTCTTTGGTTCCTCAATCAGGATGACTTTGCCTTTGTCCTTGGGTTTTGGAGCAGGAACAGGAGCAGTCACATCCCCTGATGGTTGACTTGTTGATTTCTCAACAACATCCCCTAACAATGGCCTAGTAGATTTCTCTCCCTTTTTGATAGCATCATTAGTGGAAGTTGAGAGTTGGGATGTGACTTGGAGAACTTGCTTTAGAGTGTCAGCCATGGATTGTTGCAGAATCTCCATGCTGGACAGTTGAGTGGTAAGATCAGTAAGCTTTTTGTCCATATTGTCAGCTTGTTTCTTCATCCGGAGCAAGGTCTGGCTGGTCACTAGGGAGTCGACAACTTGCTGTACATTATTGATTTTATTTGTAAAGTGTGTATAGAACTTCTTGTTCTCAATATCTACAGACTGACCAATCATGATTTGTGATTTTAACACTTTTATCAAGATTGGATCAGTGGTCCTTGCGAGCTCTTGCTTTGGTAACTGTACAGTGTCCACCATTTGATTTTGCTGAAAGTACAAATCAACACCAATGAACTGGAAAAAATCATATGTTGGAGCATCATCTTCATCACTTTCAAAGCTTGTATTATTTACAGTATCTGTATTTTCTCTATTTTCTTTATTTACAAGAATCTCATCCTCATCTCTCTCAAGCTCTCCTTTTTTTGTGCCTTCTAAGGCATCACTCATATACTCTCCTTTTTCTTTGCCTTCTAAGGCAGTACTCTCATCTTCTCCTTTTGCCAAAGTCCTCTCAGGGGTTTGACTTTGCCTCTCTTCACTAAGTATTCTCTCATTCTCACTCAATATTGTCCTAGGAGGGCTCCTATGGGCTGTGAGATCAGCTTCTGTGGCCAGTTCAAGTAAATTTTGTACAGTTTTTGGTTCCACAGAAGTGATAAGAGAAGGAGTGGAAGTAATTTGTGTATGTACAATTGGAGAAGTGTATGTCACTATAGAAGAAGTATTTACAGTTGGGAGAACATAAAGACTTATTGCGGTTGTATATATAGTTGAATTTATGTCCCCGGTCTGATCAACACTGATTTGAGTCAACCATTTGAGTGTGTTGACTATCAATCACTGTGTCAGGGAGTGTTGGCTCCTCCACGAATTGAGAAATTGGAGAATCTGATCTTATGACACTCAATGTTTGTGTCATAATATCTGAAGAAATTTGAGGAATAGAGAAAAAAGGAAGTGGTGTAGAAGGGAGTGTTGGCTGGATCACTGAATGAGGAGGTGATCCATCAAACGAAGTTGTGTGTGCACTCACTGTGTTAGATATTTGCAAGTGGCTCTCAGAGACCCTGATGTTGGTTTCATCAGGGACTATGGTCAGTGTATGTGCCTCACTCAACTGTGTCCCTGGTTGGGGACTATATTTAATAACTAATTCCTTCTGAGAGGAACTAGTTAGAAATATGTTTAATTCCTTATCAAAAGCAGTATCCTTTTGAAAGGATACTGCCTGGTCAGGTTGTTGGGTAACACTCGTGGTTCCCTTCTTCTTCTTCATTCGCCTATAGCCAATCACTCTCTCTCCTTGCTCCCCCTCAGTTGATGTGGTGACTTCATTGGGTTTTCTTTTATCCCTATAGTCTTTTGGGAGACTATGGGTTGGGCTATAAAGAGTGGTTGTGTGGAAATTGGTTGTTCTACTTGGAAAGGCAGAGAAGTGGTAGTGATCTCTGCCACAGTAGATAAAGGTGAAGAATTTACAGGTTGAGAAGTAGATGGAGAAGTACGCACTACCTGTTCCATATGCGATGGAAGTGCAAATGGTTCTGCGGTGTATGACTTCTTGATTATTTCCACAAACAACTTCTTTGTTTGCTTATAAGTCTGTACAGTAATATCATTCTCAAAAGAAAGGTTAGTTATTTGATCTTTAATAATCATATACAAAAATCTAGCATAGTAAACTTCAGATTTCTTAGAGTTAAAACTTCCTATTTTATTTACAAGGTCATCAAAAATTAATTTACCTATATTTATATTTACATTTCTAATTATTACATATGCTATTTTTAAAGTTAAGGAGGTAATTACCTCAAAGTTAGAGGACTTACCTGAGAACACCTTGGTTATGGTGTCAAAAAGATAAGAAATCTCCCGCTTCACATTCACCCTCTTGAGGTCTTTGAACTTTAACACTGCGCTAGAAGCAGCATTATAGCCTAGTTCCCTCAAGAAGTTGAGCAACACAACATCATCAGGTACTTCCACCAGGTTTTGAGTAGGTAGCCCCAGAGCAGAATTAATTCTGGAAGGGGTTATTTTCCTTTTTTCAGAAGAAATCTTGAACGAGATTCCCTTTACCACATCAGCCCTTGTGGTGGAGTACATGAACTTCGCACTTGTCCAGAGTTGGGACAGTGCTTCCCCCGACATTTCTTCATCGGTGAAGATTGCTTGACTATACTTCGAGTTGAGTAGATAATTCATCATGGGTTTGAAGTAATCACTCACTTCGTCAATGTTGGAGAAACCCACAGTTTGTGGGTGGTACCACCAGATTCCTTGAAATTTGTTGAGCGTTGCTGGGTGTCATTGATGCTGTTGAAGGTTTGAAGTTCTAGGGTTTCTGTGAAAATGAGAGAGAGAGAGAGAGAGAGAGAGAGAGAAAGAAAACTCTAGCAAATATCGGAGAAAGATTAAATGTTTTGAGGTGTTTTAGAAAGTAGGAGAAATAGAGTATAAATACCTGCCTGTTGACGTTTGAAAACTGCTCCTGAAAACACGCAATCAGGGAGTCATTTCAGTTCTGTGATGACATATCATCAGTGAGAGAAGAACACCCAGATGAGTTGTCATCACTTAACTGACCGTAATCCCCTGATGCGGTTAAAAACATTTTACCTTACCTTGACGCTCTTTGTATATACATACCCTAATCCTGATGCATAAGTCGGATGTCCTGACGCTGATGCGTAAGCAGGATACCCTGACCCTGATGCAAGAGTCGGATACCCTGACCCTGATGCGCAAGTCGGATACCCTGACCTTGATGAGTCTTGACAAAGACTCTGACCCTGATGCATCAGTCAAAAAAAAAACAAATAAAAACATAGACTCTACAAGTATAAATATTTACAGTAATAACATATATAATCATATATCAATTGATTTCATCAGGAATTTATGAAATGAGTTAGGAGTACCAGAACTTAGGCATTTGATAGTCTGTGTTGTTTCAACAACTTTTCTGACAAGACTTTTGGCTAGATTATTGACTTTTCATTTTGTATAATTCACCATTCCTAACTCTCCCACAAGATTGGAAAACGTGGCTTCATCACGAACTTTGGTGAATATGTCTGTCAGCTGCTTGTGTGTTGGTACAAAGTGTAGTTCAATGCTTCCATTCATAACATGTTCTCTGATGAAATGATATCTGATTTCTATATGTTTGGTTCTGGAATGTTGCACAGGATTTTCAGCAATGGCAATGGCACTTGTGTTATCACATCTGATTGAAATTTTTTTTAAGTTCAGGCCATAATCCATTAACTGATTTTTCATCCATAGAATTTGTGCACAACTTCCAACAGCAATATATTCAGCATCAGCAGTTGATGTTGAAATTGAGTGCTGCTTTTTGTTGAACCAAGATACAAGCCTTCCTCCTAGAAACTGACAGCTTCCTGTTGTACTTTTTCTATCAATTCTGCATCCTCCAAAGTCAGCATCAGAATATCCTAACAATTCAAATCCAGACTTCTTTGGATACCAAAGTCCCAACTCTGTAGTGCACTTGATATATCTCAAGATTCTTTTCACTGCATTGAGATGAGATTCCCTTGGGTCAGCTTGATATCTTGCACAAAGACATGTTGCAAACATTATGTCAGGCCTGCTTGCTGTCAGATACAGCAAAGATCCAATCATTCCCCTGTAAGTCCTCAAATCAACTTTCTTTCCATTCTTATCAGGGTCAATCTTGGTTGTAGTGGCCATAGGTGTCTTTGCTACTTTTGAGTCCTCCATGTCAAATTTCTTGAGAAGTTCTTTGGCATATTTTGTTTGATGAATGTAAATTCCATCAGTGACTTGTTTGATTTGCAATCCCAAGAAATAAGATAACTCACCCATCAAGCTCATTTCATATTTGTTTTGCATGAGTTTGGAGAACTTTTCACACAATCTAGTATCAGTGGATCCAAAGATAATATCATCAACATATATTTGAATCAAAATCAGATGACCTTGGTATTGTCTAAAGAACAATGTTTTGTCGATGATACCTCTTGTGAACTTGTTTTCCACCAGAAACTTTGACAATGTGTCATACCAAGCTCTAGGAGCTTGCTTTAGTCCATAAAGTGCCTTTTCTAGTTTATAGACATGATTTGGAAATTTTGAACATTCAAACCCTGGAGGTTGTTGGACATACACCTCCTGTTCTAATTTCCCATTTAGAAAAGCGTTTTTCACATCTATTTGATAAACTTTAAAGATTGAATGTGCTGCATAGGCTAAGAAAATTCTTATAGCCTCAAGTCTGGCTACTGGTGCAAAGGTCTCATCAAAGTCGATCCCTTCTTCTTAAAGATATCCTTTTGCAACTAGTCTTGCTTTCTTCTTTATAACAATGTCAGCTTCATCCATCCTGTTCCTGAATACCCACTTAGTACCTATTATGATTTTGTCTTTGGGTTTAGGTAGTAGCTTCCATACTTGATTTCTTTCAAATTGATTCAGCTCTTCTTGCATAGCCAAGATCCAGTTTGCATCTTGAATGAATTCTTCAAATTTCTTTGGCTCTATTTGTGAAAGAAAACAAGCATATAGGCATTCATTTGATGTTGCTTTTCTGGTCTGCACTTTCTTGTTTGGGTTACCAATAATTAAATCTGTTGTGTGACTCCTAGACCATTTGGGATTAGAGATGTATCTTGATGAGCTTTCTTGATTATCATCTCCTCCCCCTAAATCTGTGCTCTCAGCTTCTGAAAAACCTCCCCCTGAATTAATGCTTAAATCAGGGTTCAAGTTATCCCCTGATGGTGCATTCCTTAATGAATGATCCCCTGATGAAGTATCCCATGATCTGTTGTTTAGGAAATTGACTCTATCTGTTGAAGGGGCTTCTATAGAGTTAGGATTGACATCAAGAATGGATAAATTTTCCATTTGTCTGCACTCATCAGCTTCGTTCTCTTGATAATCAGTCTCATCTTTATTTTCAAATCTGAGCTCTTTATGAAAACCTGGGTCTTCAAGTCCAGAAATCTCTTGATCATCAAAAGTTACATTTATAGACTCCATCACCACCTGAAGTCTTTTGTTGTAAACCCTGTAGGCCTTAGATGTCAGGGAGTAACCTAGGAAAATTGCTTCATTAGCCTTTGGATCGAATTTTCCTAAGTTCTCACCAAAGTTCCTTAGTATAAAACATTTGCATCCAAAAACATGTAGGAACTTGATGTTTGGTTTTCTCCCTGTCATTAGCTCATATGGTGTCTTGTTGTGAGCCTTGTTGATTAAGGACCTATTTTGAGTAAAGCAAGCAGTGGAAATTGCCTCAGCCCAAAAATAGGTAGGAATTCTTGCCTCTGCTGGCATTGTTCTAGCAGCTTCTATCAGGGTTCTGTTTTTCTTTCCACTACACCATTCTGTTGAGGAGTCCTTGGAGCAGAAAATGTATGATTGATGCCTTTCTCCACACAAAATCCATCAACAGCTGCATTCTTGAATTCAGTTCCATTGTCTGTCCTCAAAATCCTAACCACTGACCCTAACTCAGTTTCCACTTTCTTAATATGGTCAATGATTTGTTGAGGCACTTCTGATTTAGAATTTTGAAACTTAACCCAAGTGTATCTGGTGTAGTCATTCACAATAACCATGGCAAATCTTTTCTTTGACACTGACATAATGTTGACAGGGCCAAAGAGATCCATATGAAGCAATTGAATTGAATCTCTGATCAGTGTGGCTTCCTTGCTGACAAAGGATGTTTTCCTTTGCTTCCCTTGTTGACAAGCTGGACATAATCCTTCTTGAATGAATTCCATTTGAGGTAGTCCAGTTACCAACTCTCTCTTCACTAAATCATTGATAGCCTTGAAGTTTAAGTGAGAGAGCTTCTTATGCTATAATCTGCTCACATCAAGGGTTGCCTTGCTATAGAAACATGATTCTCCACTTACTGAATTGAAATCAGTAATATAGAGATTTCCTTTTCTTATCCCTGACAAAATCAGCTTCCCATCATCCTCATTTGAGATCAAGCACTGATCCCCTTTAAAAGAAATGATGTATCATTTATCACATAGTTGACTTATGCTTAATAAGTTGTGCTTAAGCCCATCAACTAGTGCTACATTTTCAAATGAGACATTCCCATTTGCTGCTTTGCCATAACCAAGAGTCAATCCTTTGCTGTTATCACCAAATGAGATTACTAGACCAACCTTCTCTTGGAATTCTGTGAGCAGGGATTTGTTTCCTGTCATGTGTCTTGAGCAGCCACTGTCTAGAAACCAGATTTGACTGCATTTGACTTTTCCCTGCACACAAAAAATATTTAATTTTTTTTTGGTACCCAATTGGTTTTGAATCCTCTAGGTTTAGTCATAGTTAAAGGTAAAACAGTCTTCTCTTTGTGTGTGACTTTTGATTTTGGCAAATTAAAAACTTTCTCCTTTTTAGGAGCATCAATATATGCTTTTGATTTATCAACAATTTTCTTGTCTTTACCCTTATGGGTGCATGCTTGAACAGTAGTTAAATCATCAACATATAAAATTGTGTCAGTCAAAATCTGTGGTTTCTCTTTACATTGAAAAGATAGATGATTATTGCTACCACAACTCTAGCACACTTTCCTAGGGGCTTCATGAATGGAAGTGTAATTACTAGCCTTATTTACACCTAGTTTACCATTCCTATTCTTTTTATTTTCCCCTGACAGGCCTTCTTCCCTTGAAGGGCTACGACGGCCTGATGCACTCTTTCTCCCTGATCACTGTGTATCGACTGATGTACAGTCTGGTTTTTTTCTGAGTGCTTTGGCAAGAATAGGTTTCTTGCCACTTTCACCACTTGTGGTTTGTGGAAGCTTCACTCATCAAGAAAACATTCCCTTTTTCCAACTTTGTTACAGCCTTTACAAATTTAATAGGTTGTAATGGCTTTTTTCCAAAGCTAGCTGCATTTTCAACCTCAATGCAAGGTTGCTTCATTAGAGTCTCTCCATAGCCTAAACCAGATTTAGGATCAGATTTTTGACTGTTTAATTGATCCTCCAATTTTTTGCTAGACTCATTCCATTTCTTTATGACTTCTCTTTCTTGACTTAGAAGATTAGAGGTCCATTCCTCTCTTTTAATAGCACAATCAAGAAGATTCTTAGTCCTTGAGAGTTCTTTTTCAAGACTCTCAAGTCTGGAGAGTTCTAATTCTAAAAAAGTGTTTCTAGCAAACAATTGTTCGTTTACTTTCTGCACTCTTTTAGTTTCAACTACAGCACTCCTCAGGGTGTCATAAAGATCCTTTATCTCACGAGCCATTTCCTTAACAGTTTTAACACAATCATTTTTAGACATGTTAGAGGAAATTTCAAGACTTACTTGTGAGCTACTACTGTCAGTGGATGAGGCCATCAGAGCTAGGTTGACATATTCTTCAGCATCTTCTTCATCTGAGTCAGCCCAGTCCTTTCCCTCTGCAATATATGTTTTTCCCTTCTTGTTGGCATTAAAAAGTTCAAAGTATTTCTTCTTGTAGTCCACTTTAGCTTCCTTTCCCCTGGATTCACCTTCCTTTGAGGTCTTGCGACACTCATTTGCAAAATGGCCCAGTTCATTGCATTTGTAGCACTTTATTCTTGATTTGTCAATAAAGTTTTTAGTGCTACTAGGTTTCCTTGCTAAAAATCTTTTGGATCCTGCAGGCTTTTGAAATTTCAGCTTAAAAAACCTTTTTGCAAGAAAAGCCATGGTTTCATCTAGTTGCTCTAACTCTTCAAAAGTATATTTATCCTCCCTTGAGTGAGCTTTGTTGTCCCCTTCGATTTCAGCATCCCCTGACTACTGCTTCATCAAGACACTTGGCCTTGCTTCTTGTTTGTCCTTCTTGGCAGTCATTAGGGCTACAGATTTAAGCTTCCTGGCATCCCCTGACATTTCTGATCTTTGCTGAACTTCAAGTTCATATGTCTTTAGGGTGCCATAAAGCCTATCCAAGTCTAGGAGATTCATGTCCTTGGATTCCCTGATGGTTGTCGTGTTAGGATCCCATGATATGGGAAGGGCTCTCATGAACTTTCTGTTCACATCTTTATTTGCATAGGCCTTCCCATATATTCTCAGGTCGTTTACCAACCTGTTAAACCTGTCAAACATCTCAGTGAGTGTTTCACCATTTTTCATCGTGAACCACTCATATTGCTGTGTTAATAGTTGTAGTTTATTTTTCCTCACTTCTTCAGTTCCATCACATAGGATCTGGATTGTATCCCATATTGACTTAGATGTTGTTAGATTCATGATATCATCATCCAAGTCGTTATATAGAATGCCTGTGATTTTGAGATCCTTCTTCACCTTTTCTCCTTCCTCTAGTGTCATTTCATCAGTTGTCTTTGGAACTAATTTTTCTGGAATACTGACTCCATTGACAACTTCTTGAGAAATGAGCTTCTTTGGAACGTGAAGGCCTTCCTCCAGAATCTGCAAATATTCATCATCGATTGCTCTTAGATGAACAATCATTCTTTGTTTCCAGAAGAAGTATTTTCCCCTTTCCAACATAGGGACTTTACTATTTCCTGCTTTGTTGGCCATTAAATATGATCGTTTAGCAAGTGTAATCTGCGAGTAGGCTCTAATACCAATTGTTAGAATAAAATAGCCTCAAGTGTTTGTAATGGGGGGAGGGAATTCAAACACTCAAAACTTTTTCTTCTTTTTCACCCTTTTTGAACAACAGGAAATAGCTACAATACTTAGAAAAACAAAAACAGATAATCAGTAATCAGATGAATACACGAATTCAAGTTAAAATAGATATATTAAAACTTGAGGTTTTTCTGGAAATCTGATTAATCACAACTGTGATTAATCAACTACAAATTCTGTAATGAATTACAGCTTCTAATTCACACTCACTAGCTTCTAACTTTCTTTGAAATATTTTTCTCTAGATATATTACAAAGCTACTCTAGTGATTTGTATGCTTCAGTGTTTGTTGATCTGTTGGATAATCACTTTTTATGTAGTGAGAACTCCTTTGCATATATAGTAGATCAGTGGTTGAACCCTGTTTATCCCACAAGATGGTTGGTTTGTAGATTGGGGGGGGGGGGGGGGGTTGAATACAAACCACAAAATTCTTTCGAATTTTGTGAGTTTAGTGAATATACTGTATAACAGGTTGCGGAAATGAAAGAATACAATATATCACAAGTGTTTCTGAACTTTTATAAAAGAATGAAATATTACAAAAGCTCACTGGTTTGAATGACCAGCTTCTAACAATTCTGTTGAAAACAACAGCTGCTCACTAGAATATGATTTCTAGCTTCTCTTTCTGTAAACCTAATTACAGCTGCTAACTCTCTATGTGTATGGAAGTGTTGTTCTGAGAGATATGTAATCTGAGATGAAATATATTCTTGTTATTATCAGATGTTTCTCAGTTCTCAGATATATTTACCTCAGCTGCTCTATGTTTATTTATAGACACAGCTTCCATGTACTCCAAGCTTCTATTCTGAGCTGTTTACCAAAAATATCTTTGTAGTTTATTGGTACTTGCAGCTCTGTCACACAACTTTCTTCATTATTCAGCCTCCCTTCGATGCCAGCCTGTTTATGTGACTTTTCTGGTGTATATTCACTGCACCAGCTTCCATTTTTCTTCTTGGAGTTCCCAAGATAAGATATCAGCAATATATATCTTATTTTTGTGGGCTTCTCTGGACATAATTAGTCCAGCTTCAATGAACTTCTTGCTTCAAGTTGTTATAAGTTGTCTCTGCAGTATTTCAACTTGCTATTTTGCAGGTTTCATGCTTGCGGCTTTGCAGGTTTCATACTTGCAACTTTATGTGTGTGTGTGTGTGTGTATAACTTATTTCCTTGAAGCTTCCTTGGTAGCCAATCTCTCCTTATTGGACAACCATCCTTATCTTTATTTCCACTGTCTTTAGTCATATGTCATCCCTTATGTTAGTGGAAATTTATTCTCTGATGGATAGTCTCTGGTTGCTTCAACATTAGTCTCTGATGAACAAACACTTAGTCTCTGATAGACCAAAAACTTAGTCTCTGACAGTTCAAAAAACTTAGTTTCCGACAGTTCAAAAACTTAGTCTCTGATAGTTCAAAAACTTAGTCTCTGACAGTTCAAAAACTTAGTCTCCGATAGTTCAAAAACTTAGTCCCTGACAGACAAAAAACTTAGTCTCTGACAGCCAAAAAACTTAGTCTCCGACAGCCAAAATCTTAGTCTCCGACAGCCCAAAAAAAAACTTAGTCTCTAACAGCCAAAAAACTTAGTCTCCAACAGCCAAAATCTTAGTCTCCGGCAGCTAAAATCTTAGTCCTCGACAGCCAAAAAACTTAGTAAAAAAAACTTAGTCTCTGACAGCCAAAAAACTTAGTCTCCGACAGCCAAAATCTTAGTCTCTGGCAGCCAAAATCTTAGTCTCCGACAACCAAAAAACTTAGTCTCCGACAGCCAAAAAACTTAGTCTCGGACAGCCAAAATCTTAGTCTTGGACAGCCAAAAAACTTAGTCTCCGACAGCCAAAAAACTTAGTCTCTGATGGGCTAATTTTTGCTTGATCAACTTTGACATTTGTTGAACTTTCCAAGTGCATTCATTGTAGTCTCTGATGCTTTCTTGCAGTTTCTTGATAGTAGATTCTCATAGTGCATTACTGCAGGTATTTGCATATTTACAAAATTTAACAATTCTAAGTGTTATACATCATCATCAAATGCTATAATTCCTAACAAACCCACGTGCATTAGACGTGCTTCTCTTCTCAACTCAGCCGCATATAAGTCACATCGTTGTCCTTTAGAAACTATGTGTCAGACTGCTACTACTTTAGTTGCTTCTTTTTCATCCCCTGATCTGCGTGCATTTAATGTTTGAGAGTTGTCATTGGACCAAACAAACTTCAAGAGATATCTTTCTAGTTAATATCTCTTACTTCTTTAACAAGCTTCGTTGATTTGAGTGCAAGTCCTGATGACGGGTGTATGCAGTCATAACCATCCACTGACGGCAAGCCCTGATGTGAACTTGATCAGTGCTTCTGGATCTCCTAATGACAAGTCTTGTTAAAGACTGGATCAAGGCTTCAACCTTCACTTGAGTTTTACTCAGTGCTTCTTGATCCACTAATGTTATCACTCAAGACATACACTGACGGCTTCCACTGATGCAGTGTTGACCATTCCCCCTGACGGGTTACCCTGATGGGTTAGCCTAACACTGTCACACCCTGATGTCTCACCCTGATAGATGACATGTCTTGTTCATGCCCTGACGCGTTCCCCCTAATGAGTTTGGCAAGCCACTCTCATACCCTGACGCGTTCCCCTGACGGGTTGGTCTACCTTTATCATCCCCTGATGGGTTTCACTGACGGGTTACCCCGATGATCCTTAATCATTGAAGCTTTGTTTAGAATATCTGATTGTGCGGAATACTTTGACTAGTTTCGAGTAACAACAGACATTCCTCTTCACATATCAAGCCCTTAGAAGTTTCCTTGATGACTTGACTTAGTGAAGAATATTTCCTCCCCTGATGATCAGATCGATCATTAGTGATTGCAAAACTTGTGCATATATTTAGGTTTATTGAATACCATAAATATTTACAGATGCACAATTTATTCTATAAACATCATCATCATTATTTAATTCCAACAAAATAGTCAGCAAAATTCTCACAAAACTTAGATTAAATTTTATATAGTTTCAAATTTGCAAAAGAATAAATTTTGTAGTCGTAAGAAATTTACACCTTGTTTTCAGACAGTTCGTTCATATTCATCATTTTGAATTTGATTGTCATCTTATTAGTATTTCATTTTAGAAATCTTGGACTTGTATTTAGTTAAACCAGTCTCATGATATGAACATGTTCAAAAAACAAATACTAAAATTGCATACAGAAGAAAATATTTAGTTAACATAATAAGCAAATAAGATATAGTGAAAAAATTAAAAAAGTTTAATAAGTTACAAGTATTAATTAGCAATTTTGTGTAACTAGTACTCTTCATGTAGTACCATATGAATGACTGTTGTCTATGCGCATTACTAGTGTTATTGTGACGACCCCAAAATTCCCCGTCAAGCTAGGGTTTTGTCAATAGAGGAAAATCGATAACATCACATTCATTCATAACATAAATGAAGCTGAAATATTAGTAGTGAGTTATTACAGGCTCAAAATAGCGTATTGTCAGCGAAAGCTAAGGTATCTCTAGTTTACAGTCCAAAATGTTATAAATTTCTAAGTGTCTTCCTTCCTTGGTGGCCACCCACAGGGTCAACATAAGCTCAGCATCCAATCATCTTTCCTTTCCCCTTGTCAGAGGGTTCAACCTTTGCACCATACCCTGTAAGACATTAAACTCAACAAGAATGAGTGATTTACACTCAGCAAAAATATAAACACAAAGGGGGTAGTTCTAAAATATTAATAGAGGTTCAATTCTGTTTGTGAGGCTCGGTGAAACAATAACGATGCCTCAGAGTCTTCGAAGAACTCTGAGGATCACTGATGATAACTATGTAACCCTCCTTGAAAAAAGACAGTGTCCACCTGTGTATATCTTTCTCGAAATAATATCCATTGGGGGTTAAACCCGTCGGATCTACTAACCACACTCACTGTGTATAGTTGGTTGAACCCTAACAGCATGATCCCTCAGTGTGCGAACGTACGTAGTCACTATAAATCTCTAGGTTAGGTGTTCGATTGGAATCCCCACCTTCAGTTTCCTCTTGCCATCCATATGGCATGACCCATTACAAGACAGGTAATTCTCATTCGTTGTATGGATGTAACGTCCAAGGAGTAAGATAAACAAAGCTTAGTACATGCATACATAATCATTTATAATATGCTAGCGGAAACTAAAGCACAACATAATCCTTCATGAAAATAAATAAAATAAGCATTTCATCACATTACACGCATATCGAAGCAAAAGATAATGTGCATAAATGAAGAAAGATGAGTGAGTATATACTTGCCTCGTTTTGTTGTTAATAACAAAATGCGTCTACTGACTGTTAAAATTTCCCTTCAAGTGGGAATACTTCTGTTAGATGAAACATGTAATGACTTGATTAAACTATGTCATCATATAGATGAATATTATGATCATGTGGTGCTTAGAATGCGTGCACTAGCTTAAATGAAGTCATCTAAGCCTAAGAATAGCTTTAGGGTCTCTTGTGAGCCCCCCATATCTTAATGAGATTAACTTTTTCTCCCTCGACACAATCTACGATGACTGGTCATTAATTAAATTATATGAGTCTCCCTTAGGCTGCATATTTTGAGATTTGTGGCACATAAAAGGGTCAGGTGTGATAGAGTTGTGACTTGTACGGATTATTCATGATTAAGTGTAATTAGAGAAAGATAATTGTTCTGTAATTATCCATTAATCATCCCTAAAATGTCCCTTAATTACTCGCTAATCCTTTATTAATCCTTAATTACTGATCATCTTTAATCCTTTATTAATTATTGGTAAATAATTAAGATAATTGTAATTAGTTACCTCTAATTATCTTTTAATAACTTAATCATTCTTTAATTTCCCTCTAATTAAGAATTAGAGGAGGTAACTATCCTTAGTTAATAATTAATTAATTATAAATCATTCTTAAATAATTACCTAATTAAAATTAGATTAATTAGATAATTGCATTTAATTATCTCTATTAATCTCATTTAATTCTCTAATTTTTCTTTAATATTTACTAGTTAATCTTGTTATGAAATATAGACCTTTTACCTTCTCCACTTCTCCACCTCTCCACATCTCTATCTCTTCATTTCATATACATTCTCTTATCTATAAATAGAGGCATTGTAGAATGGTGATGTACACAATCAAGTTAAAATATAATATAGAAATAAGATTAGTCTCTCTCTACTTGTACTTTATTTCATAATACATTATCAGTACAAGTTTGCTCTAGTCAAATTGCGATAGGATTTTTTTTCGAGTAAAAGTACAAACTTGCTATAATCAGATTTTGTTTCTAGAATAAGGTACTTTCTAGATTATATCTTATTAATCTTTACTTTTGCTTTATGAATTTATTTCTTTTTCCTCTTTTTCGAATGAATTTTTTTTTTATTTAACATTGTATGAAAGTAATATTTTCATTCCCATAAGAGAATGATAAATTAAGTACATGATGAAGCCGGAAGCTTTTATTATAGTTTAGTTTTTTTTTGTTAAAAAAAAGGAAAAGAACTTGAAGTTCTTAATAATAAAATAAAATGAACCTGAAGTTCTTATTTGTAATTTTTATACAGGAGACCCTGGAGCTCTTTGCCTAGCATACTATATATATGTATCCAATACTTAATTCTCTTAATAACCAGAAGTTATTAAGATTCTTTTTCTTTAGTCATTTTTATTTATGTTTATTGAATACAAATGCATATTTTAATTTCGTAGCATTTTTTTTTTGTAGTTCTTATGGCCAACCTTTCTGAACTTGAGTTCAATGCTCTTAATATATCGGGCAAGAATTATCTCTCATGGACTCTCGATGCCGAGATCCACCTTACATCAGATAATCTTGGAGAAACAATAAAATATGGAAATAAGGCCTCCCCGCAGGAGAAAGCCAAGGTAATGATATTTCTCCGTCATCATCTCCATGAGGATTTAAAAACTGAATACTTAATGGTGAAAGATCTGTTAGAATTGTGAAGAAATTTAAAAGAAAGGTATGACCATCAAAAACAAGTGCTCCTCCCAAAAGCTCGTTATGAATGGATTCATTTAAGGTTACAAGATTTTAAATCTGAGAGTGAATATAATTCTGCAATGTTTCGTATAACTTCTGAATTAAAATTATGTGGAGAAAAGATTACGAATGAAGACATGTTAGAAAAAATATTTTCTACATTTCATGCCACGAATTTGCTCTTGCAGCAACAATATTGAGAGCGTGGTTTTAAAAAATATTCAGAACTGATATCATGTCTTCTTGTTGCGGAACAAAATAATAAGCTTTTGATGAAAATCATCAATCACGACCTACTGGTTCTAGTCCATTTCCTGAAGTGAATGCGACATCATTTAAATGAGGTCAAAGATGAGGATGTGGTCGCGGTCCCAGAAAAGGTCATGGACGTGGTCGCACTAATGTTTGGCGACGTGATGATCATAATCCTAAATCAAATGAAAACAATGTTGGGAGATATGAAAAGGGAAATAATTCTTCACCTTCTAAGAAACATGAAAATGATGTGGTATGGCAAATCATTGGTCACGCATATGTCGTACTCTAAAACACTTGGTCGAACTCTACCAAACATCCATCAAGAAAAAAGGAAAAGTAGTAGAAACAAATATAGTTGAAAATGATTCGAATGATTTGCTTATAGATACACACCTAGATGTTTTTGATTTCTTTGAAAATGTTGATAAAGAGATTAATGTCATGAAGTAGTTTTTGTTATTTTTGTTTTAATAATAAATTTAGTTTAATTTTGTTTTTCTCTTTATATATGTTATAACTCAGTTTGTCATGAAATAAAATTAGTTTTCCTTTTTATTTGATCATATATATTTTTTTGTTCCAAGGAAAAAGAATATGATTGGAGGCTCAAGAAAAGCTATGGCAAATAGTAAAGATGAATGTTTAGTAGACAATGGAACTACAAACACTATACTAAAAAGTAAGAGAATTTTTCTCAATTGTCTCCTGCAGAGACATATGTTAATACAATATCTAGCATTAGTAATTTAATTGAAGGCTCTAGAAGAGCTTGTATTTTGTTACCTAAAGGAACAAAATTATTTATAAATGATGCATTATACTCAAGTAAATCCAGAAGAAATTTACTAACCTTTAAGGATATTAGAAGGAATGGTTATCATCTTGAAACCATGACTGAAAATAATATTGAGTATCTTCACATAACATCTATTGAATATGGCCAGAAGATCATATTGGAAAAGTTGGAAGCTTTATCCTCTAGATTATATTGTACGAACATAAGTCCAATAGAATCAAATATAGTCAATAATCAGAAGTTACTTGACACAGAGACATTTATTCTGTGGCATGACAGGTTAGGTCATCCAGGTAGTACTATAATGAAGAGAATAATTGAAAGTGCAAAAGGGCATCCCCTAAAGGACCTAAAGATCCTAGTATCAAAAGATTTATCATGTGCATCATGCCCTCTGGGAAAAATGATAATTAGGCCATCTTCAAATAAAATTAAAATTGAATCTCCTTTATTTTTAGAAAGAATTCAAGGAGATATTTGTGGGCCTATTTTTCCTCCATGTGGACCATTTAGATATTTTATGGTTTTAATTGATGCATCAACTTGATGGTCACATGTTTGTCTATTGGTAACAAGAAATGTTGCATTTGTTAGGCTATTAGCACAAATAATCCAACTGAGAGCAAATTTTCCAGATTATCAAATTAAAAGAATTAGTCTTGATAATGCAGGAGAGTTTACATCCCAATCTTTTAATGATTATTGTATGTCAATTGGGATTACGGTAGAACATCTGGTGCCTCATGTACATACACAAAATGGTTTAGTAGAATCATTAATTAAGAGATTGCAACTGATTGCTAGACCATTACTTATGAAATGTAATTTACCATCTTCTGCATTGGGACATTCCATTTTACATGTTGCTGCACTTATTAGATTAAGACCAACTGCATACCATAAATTTTCTCCATTACAATTGGTCTCCAAAAGAGAACCAATCTTGTCTCATCTTAAAATTTTTGGTTGTGTTGTGTATGTTCCAATTTCTCCACCACAATGTACAAAAATGGGACCACAAAGAAGGTTGGGAATTTATATTGGTTTTAACTCTCCATCAATTATTAAATATTTAGAACCAAAAATTGGAGATGTTTTTACAGCACGTTTTGCTGACTGTCAATTTAATGAAACAATATTCCCAATCTTAGGGGGAGAAAAAGAAAGGCTGAAACAACAAGAAGTAACTTGGAATGCATCATCAATATCTTATCTTGATCCCCGAAGTGGTCAATGTGAACTAGAAGTTCAAAAGATTATACATTTACAAAGAATAGCAAATGAATTACCAGATGCATTTGTAGATACAAAAAGGGTTATTAAATCACAAGTACCAGCTTTAAATGCACATGCTCGAGTTGATGTAATCCTAGTAGAGGTTTCTATACAAAGAAAATGTGGAAGACCAATCGGTTCCCAAGATCGAAATCCACGAAAAAGGAAAGAGCAGAATAGAGCAGTTGGTGTAACCTCAGAAGAGGTTATCGATAAAACCCTAGAAGAGGTGGATAAAACCCCAGAAGAGGTTGATGAAGTTCCAGAAGAAACACAGGTACCTAATGATTATGAGATCTTAATAAACTATATACATAATGGTACAATATGGAACCGTAATGAAACACGTGTTGCTCAAATTTTTGCATATGTTATAGCAACTGATATGCTAAATGAGAATGATTACGTGCTAAATGAGAATGATTACGTGCCAAAAACTCCTGAAGAGTGTAAGCATAGAAATGATTGACCAAAATGGAAAGATGCCCTGAAGTCTGAATTAGATTCACTTAAAAAGCACAATGTTTTTGGACCTGTGTTGAGATTAAATGATGATGATGCTTAGAGTTTTGTTTGTGCATCTGTACATACTCAGGGTGTTTTATAAACCTAAGTATATGCACACTTTTTGCATCCACTGATGATCAACTTAGTCATCAGGGGATGAAGTATTACACACTAGACAAGTCATCGGGTGAAACTTCTAAAGGACTTGATAGTGAAGAGGGATGTCTGTTGTTACTTAAAAACACTTAAGTATTCTGCACATCAGACATTCCAAACAAAATCAACAAAACTTCAGTGATTAAATCCATCAGGGGAATCCGTCAGGGGAACCCATCAAAGGATGACAAAGGCAGGCCAACCCGTCAGGGCAGGGCAGTGACATGTCAACCTATTAGGGGAATACATCAGGGTATGACAGTGTCAAGCTAACCCGTCAGGAGGAATACTCAGCACTGCATCAGTGGAAGCCATCAGTGTATGCTTTGAGTCTTAACATTAGGGGATCAAGTAGCACTTGAATAACTCAAGTGAAAGTTGAAGCACTGATCGAGTCTTAGTTGGGACTCGTCATCAGGGGGATCCGGAAGCACTGATCAAGTCCACATCAGGGCTTGCTATCAGTGGATAGTTATGACTGCATACACTCGTCATCAGGACTTAGACGCAAATTAATGAAGCTTGTTACAAAAGCAAGAGATATAAACTGGAAAGATAATTCTTGAAGTTTGATGGTCCAATGACAACTCTCGATCATTAAATGCACATAAATCAGGGGAAGAAAAAGAAGCAACAAAAGCAACAGCAGTCTGACACATCATTCCAAAAGGGACATCGATGTGATATATATGCGGCTAAGTTGAAAAGAGCAGCACGTCCAAGCACGTGGGTTCAACTACTGATCTTCCATATATGCAAAAGAGTTCTCATTACACAATATCAATCCAACGGATCAACCAACACATAGAAGCACACAAACACTAGAGAAGCTTTGAAACATTTTTAAGAGAAAATATTCAAAGAAGTATTGTAGCTAGTGAGTGTGAAAGAGAAGCTGTAACTTGTTACAGAATTTGTAGCTGATTAATCACATTTGTGATTAACCAGATTTCCAGAAAAACCTCAAGTTTTAATACAGTTATTTTAACTTGAATGCTTGTGTGTTCTTTTTAAAGATAATATAGTTTTTCTGATAGTATAGCTATTTTCATCTGTGCTTGTGTTTTTCTGATAGTATAAATTAAATGCTTGTGTGTTCTTTTTAAAGACAATATAGTTTTTCTGATAGTATAACTATTTTCATCTGTGTTTAACAAAGTTCTTAAAGATCGAAAAGATTTGAGTGTTTGCATTCATTCCCCCCCCCCCCCCCCCCCCAACCCTTCTACAAACACTTGAGTTTGTTTTGCTCTAACAACCTGTAGTCCTAACTCCCAAAGATGTTAACCCTGTAGGTTACAAGTGGGTATTTGCAATAAAAATGAATGAGAAAAATGAGATTGTGAGATATAAAGCAAGGCTTGTGGCGCAAGGTTTTACACAAATACCAGGAGTTGATTATGAAGGAACATATTCACTTGTAGTGGATGCAATAACTCTCATATTTCTAATTAGTCTCAAAATCACTGAAAAACTTCAAATGCGTCTCATGAATGTAGTCACAGCCTATATATATGGATCACTTGATAATGATATATATATATATATATATATATATATATATATATATATCATTCTGTGACACAACCAAGATTATCACTGTCCAAGATCTCCAAACAGAGATTGTCATCCTCAAGGAAGACATTCGGCAAATTAAGGCTCGTCAAGAAATTGATCAACTTGTCCTTCAGCAACTAGTTGATCAAAAGCCGAGTCCTTCTTGTGCTCCCTCACCGGAACCCTCTAACAAAATTTAGGATAGTAGTTTTTTAAACTATATGTCAAAAATGTCCATCCAGCGATGGCACGTTAGACTTACCCTCCAGATTAAAGATTTTATCCTTGAAATCCCAGCCTTGCTTGACACTGGAGCGGACCTTAACTGCATACAAGAAGGCCTTATCCTAACAAAGTTTTTTGAAAAATCTACTGAAGGACTCCGTGCTGCCAACGGGAAGAAGTTAGGGATCAACTACAAAATTTCAGATGTTGATGTCAAGATTCCTAACTCTGTCTTCTCCCTTAAAACTTCCTTCTTATTAGTTAAAGCATTACCAATCCTATTATCTTAGAAACCCCTTTTATCCAGCAGATCATCCCCTTCATGGTCACCAATCAGGGTATCCAGATCGAGTATCTGGGAACCTCCATCGTCCTTCCCTTTGATAGACCTCCTATCCACAAAGATCTCCATCTGCTGAAGTCTAACAAAGCGCAAATTAATTATCTCAAGGAAGATATAGTCCATCAACGCATCGAGAGCCAGCTACAAAACACTTTTATTAAGAATAGAATCCAGACCTTTGAAAACAAGATTATCACTCAGCTCTGTGCTGATGTTCCCAATGCTTTTTGGGATCGAAATAATCATACTGTCAGACTCCCTTACAAGCCTGATTTTGATGAGAAGACCATTCCAACCAAGGCCAGACCCATCCAGATGAGCCATGAACTCATCACCTATTGTCAAAAGGAGATTCAAGACCTCCTGAAGAAAAGGATCATATCGCCCAGTAAATCTCCTTAGAGCTGTGCAGCATTTTATGTCAACAAAAGCTCTGAAATTGAAAGAGGAGCACCTCGTTTAGTCATCAATTACAAACCTCTTAACCAAGCCCTAAGGTGGATTAGGTACCCCATCCCTAACAAAAAGGATCTCCTCCAGCGTTTATATGTTTCTCACATATTTTCAAAATTTGACTTAAAATCTGGATTTTGGCAGATTCAAATTGACCCAAGAGATCGTTACAAAACTGCTTTTACAGTCCCTTTTGGGCAATATGAGTGGAATGTCATGCCGTTTGGCCTGAAAAATGCCCCTTTGGAATTTCAAAAAATTATGAATAATATTTTTAATGATTATTATCGTTTATATTGATGATGTTTTAGTCTTCTCTGATAGCCTAGAACAACATTTTAAACATTTGCATATTTTCTTCAACATTATCAAAACTAATGGTTTAGTTCTTTCAAAAACTAAAATCTGTCTTTTTCAAACAAAAATCAGATTTTTAGGTCATATTATCCAGCTAGGAACTATTGTCCCTATCAATCGTTGCATCTTATTTGCTAACAAATTTCCTGATCAAATTATTGACAAAACACAACTTCAAAGGTTTCTTGGTTGTGTCAATTATGTTTCTGAATTTATCCCTGGTTTAAGCAATCTTTTAAAACCTCTGCATGATCGGCTTAAACAGCCTCCTCCTCCCTGGACCTCGGTGCATACTCATGTAGTTCAGGAAGTTAGAAGAAAAGTCAAGCATTTACCATGTTTATCATTATCTGATCCATCTGCATATAAAATTGTTCAAACTGATGCATCTGACATAGGATATAGAGGCATCTTAAAATAAAAGAAAGAAGGTAAAGAGCATATCATCGCATTTACTTCAAAACATTGGAATAGTTCCCAGCAGAACTATCCTACAATTAAAAAAGAAATTTTAGCCATTGTTTTATGCATCACAAAATTTCAATCTGATTTATTAAATCAAAAATTTTTAGTTCGAATTGATTGTCAAGCAGCAAAATCTGTTTTGCAAAAGGATGTGAAAAACCTTGCCAGCAAGCAAATTTTTGCTAGATGGCAAGCTATTTTATCAATATTTGATTTTGACATTGAATATATTAAAGGAAGCTCTAACCATATCCCAGATTTTCTAACCCGGGAATTCCTTAAAGCAGATATGCCCCCAAAGAAGAAAGATAAGGCTATTGCCTTAAAAGCTGCTTCAACTGAGAAATCAGCCAGTCAATCCTCTCCAAAATCTCAAGATTCCGTGGAATCCTCGCAAAAGCCCAAGCCGGTTTCATCTGCAGACTATGCTATTCAACCGGTCCAAACAAAAAACCATTTCTCTGCTCTAGTAGAAACAAAACCCTTGTCTGTCGATAAGTTCAAAAGATGGGCAGACATTGCCTCTGATGAGGATGAAGACTCTCAGTCTCAATCATTTTACCCAGAAGAATTTCTCTTATGGTGCAAAAGCATGGGGATCCCTCCCCCTCAGGTAATTCCTCAAATCCCAAAAATGGAGGCTACTGAATCTCAGATTCATTACCCCATTTCCCAATCCCAATCCGTTGTGGGTAACGCCCTAGGAAATTCTCAATCTCTGGTGGGTAAAACCCCAGGCACTCTTATTCCTTTTGTCCCTTCTCCAAAACCGCTTCCTCCTTTTTCCGAAGCACCACAATGTTTCAAATCCCAGTCTATCCAAACAATTATCCAAATGGAACCAAATTTCTGGCATCCTGACCCAAACATTGCAGCCAAGAAATTGCTTCTCGGTGACCATAGATTTATCCCTAGTCACCCCTACAAAAATCAAAGATTTTTTGAATTTATCTTGGTAGATTCTAAGTCTATCCTTCTCAAACAATATCAAGATAAAACCCAAACTTTTATCACCCATACCACCGTTCAGATTATGAAAGTTATTTCTCCTTCTGAATGGATAAAAAATCACCCAATCCTTAGAGGAACTCCAGCCTCTAACAAATTTAAACTCTTGTCTGATTCGATTAGATTTTCCCAATCTTTTACCCCCCAGACTTACAATTACTGGGATTACATCAAAGCCTGGAAACATGCTTTTACAAAACAAAACCCTATAGAAAAGCATTCATGGTTTTTCTACTTCAAGAGGAACCAACCTTTTCATTTCCCAAACTGGTTCCTAAACCAATGGTGGCCTGTCTTTGGTCCATCCTTTGAAATCCTTCCTCCTCTTGTCAAAGAAGGATATCAATATTTTTCTGGCAGGTTTCAGCCACCTCAATCTACCCCCACACCCGTGTCTCTGCAATTTTTCTTTAGATTTGCTCTGGCATGGATCCATTGTCAAAAGATCGAGTACCACAAGCCTGACGGCCTCTAGGGACTCCCTTTCCTCGCCCTCCGAGGATACACAAAATGGTGGAAAGATTTTAACTCCAGTCATGCCACCACCCCTGTTAATGTAGACTTTCATATTATCATTCCGTGTCCTTCAAAGATATATATATAATTCAAAACCTCAAGAAATGTATTCTATAAAGTTACGGAGATCTTTATATGGACTAAAACAGTCGGGTCGAATGTGGTATAATCGACTAAGTGAATATCTCATAAAAGTAGGATACAAATCTAATGTAATTAGTCCATATGTTTTTATTAAAAGAACAATCTCGGTTTTTACAATTATTGTAGTATATGTTGATGATTTGAATAGCATTAGGTCTCCTGAAGAGATCGAAAAGACTGCAAATTTATTAAAGAAAGAATTTGAAATAAAAGATCTTGGTGTAACAAAATTATGTCTTGGCCTGTAGATCGAGCATTTGAATAATGGTATTTTTGTCCATCAATCAAATTATATCCAGAAGATGTTAAAACGTTTTAATATGGACAAAGTTCATCCTCTAAGTACACCAATGGTTGTTCGATCACTTGACGTAGAAAAAGATCTTTATCGTCCCCGAGAAAAGAATGAAGAAGGTCTTAGTCCAGAAGTATCATACTTAAGTGCAATAAGGGCTTTGATGTATCTTTCTAATAATACAAGACCTGATATTGCATTTTCTGTCAATGTATTGGCAAGATATAGCTCTGATCCAACACATCGACATTGGAACGGAATTAAACATGTGTTTCGTTACCTTTGTGGGACAAGTGATATGGGACTATCTTACCAAAAGATTAAAAAATCCAAATTAGTTGGGTATGCAGATGCAGGGTATTTATCAAATCCACATAAAGGTCAGTCACAATCTGGATATGTATTTACATATGGCGATACTGCAATTTCATGGCGATCAACAAAACAGACATTGATAGCAACATCACAAATCATGCCGAATTAATTGCTCTATATGATGCTGGACGAGAATGTGTATGGTTGAGATCGGTGATTCAACATATCCAAGAGGAATGTGGACTTGAGTCAATCAAAGGAAGCCCAACTGTGATATATGAAGACAATGCAACATGTATTGCTCAAATCAAAGAAAGATATATTAAAAGTGATAGAACCAAACACTTCTCACCAAAATTATTCTCAACACATAATCTACAGAATGATGGTTTGATAAATATTTGTCAAATTAGGTCAAGTGATAATTTGGCAGATCTATTCACAAAATCATTGTCGAGAAAAGTTTTTGAACAACTTACACAGAAGATTGGTATCCGTCGTTTCAAAGATATACATTAAAATGAGGGGGAGTATTATACACGTTGTACTCTTTTTCCTTCACTAAGTTTTATCCCACTGGGTTTTCTTAGTAAGGTTTTAATGAGGCAACATAACTGATCCAGAAGTATCAGTTAATTTGGTCCTGACGTACCTAATTTATAATTTATCCTACAACACATATTAATTGTGTATAATATAAAGTAAAATGTCTAAGGGGAAGTGTTATGAAATATAGACCTTTTACCTTCTCCACTTCTCCATCTTCCCACCTCTCCACCTTCCCACCTCTCCATCTTTTCATTTCATATACATTCTCTTGCCTATAAATAAAAGCATTATAAAATGGTAATGTACACAATCAAGTTGAAATATAATATAAAAATAAGATTAATCTCTCTCTACTTTTACTTTATTTCATAATAAATCTCTAATAATTTTTTAATAGTCCCTTGTATATATATATATGATTCATTGCCATATTTGCAAGTCCAATTTATTTCATTGAGCCAGTTGGACTAACAAGTGTGGACAACATGGCCGGTACTAGCATTCTAAACTATTGGGCCAAATACTTGTTAGTTTCTTTTTCTTTTCTTTTTCTTTTTTGTTTTAGGAATTGGGATGACCCAAAAGGACCCCCCTAATCCCTCTTCTTCCTCAATCACAACAGAAGCCTTGGCAGGGGACAGCAGCAGCCGCCTGAAGCAACAGTACCTCAACAGCAACAAGACAACCGTCGGTCTGGCTGCCACTCCGGCCACCATCATCGGCAGCCCTCTCCTCTCTTCATTTCCCCCTTTCTTCTCCTCCGTCGCGTCATCTCCCTCTTCTCTCCTTCCCTTCGCAGCCCCCATTTCACCTTCTCCATTTCCATTTCCCTGCTTCTCAACAGTACACTGCCCTTGTCCCCCGCATCATCCTTTCCACTGCTCCCTCATTCCGATCTCTCTAGATTCCCACCATGGTCGTGCCATGACCATTATTCCTCCTTGTCCGGTCGAACCCCTGAACACACGCACGCACCTCGCGACACACACACCTCCATACAAAAATATGTAATGCAACCCACAGGTTATTTATGATCCCCATTCCTTAGCTTTCACGATTTAAGGTGATTCGTTAATGCAAACCCATGGACAAGTTCATAAATGCAACTAACGATTTACATGTATTTGGGTAGCGAGTATAAATCGGTTATCTAAGATTTTGGAATTTGAATGGATCTTGATTTGGACATAAAATGAACAAGAAATGGTATAGTCTAAGATCAAATTTGGTCAAAGTGTGTGTTCTTGGTGTTCATGTGTGTTGCAGTTAATATGAAGAAAGCGTCACTAAAGCTATTTAAAAATTTTGAAAAATCACAATAAATCGAAAATAGCTCCAAATGATGCAAGACTTTTTGTGTGATACTCCTACTGATAATTAAATTATGTATAAATATTATATACATCTTATACTAAAAATGAGTGGGTTACCTCAAGATTCGGAGCTCTTTAGTGACAAATGCTCAAAATTGTTCCAATCTTTGATTATGCCACTCTTTAATCCAAATTTTTGTAATATTATCAAATTGTTGTAATTCTACTGAGTAAGTGAGGCTGCTAGGGTTCCATCCTTAACTAAATATACTAAAATCTATTTCCCAAAATGTTAAGATATCATTTCTAAAACTTCTTGAAAGTTTTCTTTTCAAATTCGAAGAGAGTGTTAGCAGAGACTTGTCATTATCCCAATGTCAAACTTCTCTCTAGTTATCGTAACATCAGTTGGAACGCTCTTTAGACCTTGGACTTCATCCAGGCTAACTTGTCTAGTGAGTTCTAGACAAAAACTTCAGTGTTAAAGCAACCGGTCAAAAGACTCTTGTTCTGATTCAATGGCTCGATATGAAAGTCGACAAGCTCTACAACTTTTAGTGCCATATCTTCCATTTTGGTGTCGGAAAAGGGCTCTAACAAGACCAGTATGTCGAAGTCGAAGGCACATAAAAGAGTGAAAAAATATGGGATTCTCACCTCCTTAGAATACGAGTTAGAAGAGTGAACCAGTCCCTAAGGAAACCCCGAAAGGGCTATCGTCCGATGGGATGGCACTAGCACGAGTTCAATCAGCTGCACTCGCATAACCCAAGTCAAGCTTAATGGTCCCATGCACGGATTCAAAGCATAGAACTTGCCTAAACGAAAGTCCAAAGACTTCTAGCTCATAGTTCAATTGGACATGTAGGTTATATTCGAACAAGTTTCTCATCTACAACCTCTAGCATAGGAAAGGAGGTGTTACAAAGACCAGAAAAAAGATGGCAACTGAGGTATGGAGAAAGCTGCAATCAATAGGACTAATCCTCCCCTGAGCATAGTTTTTGGCAGTAAGAGCCCTACTCACCTCTTAGTACGAGCCATCTAGGAAAATGGAACTATTGGATTTTGTGACTCGCCCGCCCTGGCATAGGGTTCTCTCTCCTCTTCGAGGCAGGAAAAGGCCAACTATGGTGCAAGTAAGCCCAATGGCTACCATTGAAAGTGCGTCTAAGTTAGTCACAAGAAAATCTCCAAGTTCTTTCTAACCTCCGAGTCAAGCATCGGGCTCATAAGTCGCAGACACACCTCTTCTTTTAGTTGAGTCAAACAGAGGTTTACTAAAGTAGGAACTTTCTATACCCTAGTTGATCAGGTTAAGGTATAGCGGTTCTAGCACAGAAAAATCATCCACATCTCGGTGGATGTGTGCAACCATGTCCTAGATGGTCAAGCCAACTGGGAAAATCAAACCGAAACATGCTCTTTCACTCTAACAAGAATAGACTAGACTCTACTAGAAGTGAGTTGACTAGCCGGCTGATGTCTTTACAACTGTCATTAGCAAGACGTAAATGACTCTTTCTTTTGTTTTTGAGGTCAAATTCTTTGAATCGCGAGTCCTTCTGTTCCCGAATTCTTTCCAAACTCTTCGATGTGGCCACAGTTGGACCCATATTAGGATTAGGGCGAGAAAGAAAGGTGCTAATTTCCGTAATAGAACATTGCCTAAATTCCTTGAAGGATTTGGCCTCGTTAGCTTGCTTCCTCTATCGAATAGTCAAAATGCAGTTTGTTCTTTGTATTCAATAAGTATTGCATGACTGAAAAATTCAATAATGAAGACTAAAAAAATGATTTAAGGTGAAGTTATAGTTATGGAAGCTAATTTTTAGGAACAAGAAGAGCGTCGACTTAACAACTGTTTGTGTCTCCTTCTTTTTTATTATCTTTGTACTTATATATATGTCTGTGTCACCTGCTTTTGCGTAGGAAGTACTAATGAATTGATATAATAGAATATTGACGATGTTGCTGAAATAGTTGTACGAAGGTGCGCCCTTGACCTATCTTGATTAAATTAAGACCGAAAACCTATCTAAAGTGGGGATTTGGCTATTTTTGTTTGGGTTAGCGCCCCCTTTCGGGCATGCTCGCTGACTTAGATTGCTTTTTATCCCCTATACAACTATTACTATAGAATACCGAGAAAGATGCACAAACTTCAAAGGGCGCTAGCGGTTCTGAGCTAATTCGATCTACTTTTGGATAATAAGAAGGCGAGTTTATCCGCTTTGATCACATAAAAAGCGAAAAATCCAGACCCGGAAAGGGCCGATGGTGGGCAGTTCGCTAAGTTTGAAAAGTCCAAAGAGCATGGACTTCACTATATCACCAGGGACTAATCCCCAAGCGGAAGGTAAAGAATCATTGTCACCATGCATGCACAGAAGTATCCAAGCATGAAAGCCAACCATTCTATCGCTGATCCTTTTATCGCTGATTAATCATCCTTAACTAAATATACCAAAATCTATTTCCCAAAATGTTAAGATATTATTTCTAAAACTTCTTGAAAACTTTCTTTTCATTTTCTTCTTTTGTTGTATCATTATTTGATTTACTAATCCTTTTATCGCTAATGTATTAATGTCAATGGCAACATTAGTGTTAATATGAACTTTGTAATGCATTCATCTAATGTTTAGAAGCTTGTAAACTCACACTTAATGTCATTGAACAATAATTTTACTTCAAGATTACACATTAAATTGTGGTTGTTCACAGTTATAAACTAAAATTACTAATAATATAAAGTAACATGCTGGTAAATTTAATTGTTGAAACCATAAACCACTACTAGAATTCTAATAGAGTGTTAATTATTTGAATAACATAATAAACTAATGTACTTTAGTAACATAGTGAAAATAAGTTGAATAATTTATGAGAATTACAGCAGTGCATCCCGTAACATTCCTTGGAACTTGTCGTCACTAATCAACGATCTATTTAGTACTTTTCATATATAATTGGACCAATTGAATTGCTTTATTGTGTTTAGATATTCTACATAAGTTAAGTAAGACCAAGCTAATGTATACTGCTTGTTTTGCACAGAAATTGTTACAATAGCTAGTAATATTGTAAGTTTGATAACATCCTCTTTGTTTTCTACTGTTTCTCCGACAATTGCTTTCTTTAGACCTTGCAAAATGTTTGATTTCTTTATGTCTACATCATCACCAAATCTTCTTCTAGCAAAATTTATGTTCCTTTCTTAGATCTCTTATGAATTGATATTTCATACACTCCATCAGTAATACCAAATATAACTTTGATGTTTGTCTGCTCTATTTTGATTTCAACACCATTAAATTCAAAGTATTGATTTAGTTCATTCAAATGATTTATTATTTTCTCTATATATACCTGTCACACCTACTTGTGAGTTTTTTTTTTTTTCAATTCTCTTATTAATGCATGCTTCAATGGTATACCGGAAAGTCATGTTTTGCAACATTACTTTATGTTCATCAGTAAATTGCATGTGTTCCACATAATTGTAAAATGCATATAATGTTGACCTATATTGAGATTTGTAGTCCTCATATTTTCTTAAACCTATATTGAGATATGTGTTGGATATAACTGAGTTTAAAATAGTATTCGAGACGGCTAAGCAAAACTGGAAAAATTCGAGACACGTGTGAACACGCTTTCCTTAAAACAGTTTAGTCCCTCACTAGGTGCTTCAGAGGATCTTTGGACTACTGTTTCCCAAGATAGAACGGATTACAGAGACCGGACTTACCACAAAGTCTATCTACTGGAGAACAAGAATAATAAATTGTAATGAACACTTTGAAATCAGAGATGAAAGACGGAAGTTTTTTTTTTCCAAAAGCCTCCATTTATAGGCGGCATCCCCTGACGGGCACTCGCGAAAACTTTTTTTTTTATTGTAATGAACACTTTGAAATCAGAGATGAAAGATGGAAGTTTTTTTTTTTTTCTTTCCAAAAGCCTCTATTTATAGGCGGCATCCCTTGACGGGCACTCGTGAAAGCTTTTTTTTTTTTTTTTCCAAAAGACTCCATTTATAGGCAGCCTAACGGGCATAATTAAATCCGAACAGTAAAAAGTGGGGTTGATCAGCCCCCAGGTTGCATGCATGCACCCCTTGCACGGGCGTGATAAGTGGAGCATAGTGCAACAAGTCAACTTGACTAGCTCATTTGTCTTACCTTCCCATATAAAAGGTAAGCACTATTCCTTCCAATTTCCTACGTGGGATAAATAATCTCTTCATCTAACTCTTCTCTACATCTTTCATTCCAAGTGAAAATCTTCCCAATTAATGAAAGAGCAATTGTTATTCAAATTCCCATCAACATCCAACAATATGTAGTCCTCATATTTCACGAAATAATATAACACTAGTATTTAATTATGAATGACATCATAAACTAACAAAATTTGAATTTGAAAAATAAATGAGAAATCAAAAACAAGTAATGAATGAAAGTAAGATACTGAAGTCAGTGTAATTGAATTGTAAAATTACTAATAATTTTGTTTGTAATAATCTGACAAGCCTATGTCTTTCGATCATCAAAAGGTTCATTATGTTTCTAGTTTTTTGCGGATCTAAAGTAAAAGTACTTAAAAGTATTGCATGTCGTTTTAGGCAAGAAACAAGTCATTTCAAGTTAATATCAAAAGTTAGTATCTTTTTAAAAGTAAAATACTGACTTACAACTTTTCTCATTGTACTTCTTTGTTGTTTTCTTTAATGTCGTTATTCTGAAAATTTGTGTAATGTGACAACTGACTAATCTTATTTTCGATTGTAGTTGATATAAAACTTGAATTTAGTTTCGAAATCGTAGAGATGATTCGTTTGTTTACTGAAAATGAATAGTCAAAGCAAAAATCTAATGTTAATGGAGAAGTTCTTTGCTTTTAAGAGAAGAAGAAATTGGTCATAGTAAAAGTCAAGCAGAAGAACTTGAATTCAAGATTTGGATCATATTGAAATGGATCAAAATTAAATTTGAAATTTCGACTGAGCTGAAATGGATTCGAATTGCGTAAGTTGAATTGAAAACGTGGGTTATTAAAGTGGTATTTTGTTTCTAATACACAGTGAATTAATTATCTTTGAACATTTATTATATGTATTTGAACCGTACTAACATATAGAATATGAAAAAAGAGAGGGCATGTCAAATTTTATAAAACTAGCTTAGTTGTCTGTGTAAGTGTGGACACGTTTTTTATATTATTTCATATAATTTCTTGTGACTTGTTTAAATATGAAAACTGTTTATAAACTTTTTGTTCATTTTTAAAATTAATAACAAACTTAAAATTTATGGTAAAATAAAAACATGAATATGAAATAGTTATGTAAATATTACTTTCTCTGTTCTCGAAACAATGTCTTAATTACTATTGCGACATGTATTTTTATGTGAGATGTTATATATAATAGTTATTCTAAATAATTTAATTTTTTTTATAATATTAATCTTTACACTAAAAAGTAGTGAATTCAGACATCCTTACGGCATGGACGGAGGAAGTATATTGATAAAACAATTTTTTATATCTTTACTCTCTCATTTTCTTTCTTATTCTCATTTTTCCATTTTACATAACCCTTTTATCTTATCTTTCATTTCTTTGATGAAGAAGTGTGAGATTGTTGCGGGCAAGTTTTTCGTCGTCTTCTTCTTCTTTTTAATTTTTTTTCTAATGTTTGATGTTTTAATTACATGTGTTGATTGTGTAATGATTGTTGCTTGTATAGTTGGAAAAATAGTTTCTAGATTGTGATATAAGTATATTTTTTGGGGAAATTTTACAGATCTCAAGTATACAATGTCTGAGCATTTATTCTATGTAGCTCTTTTTTTATAAAAGTTTTAGGCATAATGATTCATTTTTGTTTTTAGTTCTCGATCGTGTCCTCTTTTTTTTTATGTAAGTTGATATATTTGTTCTATTTTTTTTTTTCAGATCAGATGATTTTGCTTGCTTGATGATCTTTTTCTTCATCTATAATTGTCGTTCGGAGATTGTTGGTCCAATTTTTGGCTAATTAGAGTATGGGTAATTGTATTCTTTTTGTCCATTAGAATGCCAAGTTTTGCAATGAAATTTAAGTAGCGAATATATAGGCATTGGTGTCAAGTAGTTTTTGCGAATCGGCGTACGAAAATGAAACGTTGAACTCGTCATGTGAAGACCAAAACTATACGAAGATTAAAAAAAAATCGAATAACTGATTCAAATGGAACTCGCCTGAGCCAACTTTGGATAACATCACCCCTAGGCTTTTTATACACAAGTATTGATGTGATCATAACATGTTCGTCGCTTGATATTATTTGAATAACATGAATTTTCAATTGTTAAAATCTAAAATATTGTGACTTAACTGCTAGTCTCACCGATCATCATGTGAGAACCCGAAAATAGAAATAGGAATAAAATGTAAAAATGATTAATTTATATTATGTATGAAAAACTAATTTATAAGTTTCTATGTCAATGTGACGTCCAAAATCAATTATTACAATTTTGAGTACAAGTAATCCACTAAAGCGATATAAATATGGTTTATCTAAAATGTTTAAATGATTATTTTAATCAAACACTAGCAAAGAAAAAGACGTATTTGGCACTTGAAGGGAAATTCACTAATGCACAATCCATCTTGGAAGTGTAGAATTTTATATTCTGACACTAATACACACATGAATAATTATTGTATTTTATCTACTCTGACGTCGTCTCCGCAATATACACCAATTGTATTAATAAGAACTAACCAATTGCTAAAACTGAATTTAAAAAAATAATAAAACATTATTGTCATAAATGATTAAGGAATTATTTAAGATAATGATAATTAATTGATAATTCTCAATTAATAATAAATGATTTATAGAATCACCTAACTGATATTTAATTAATAGTTAACATACAATCTCCAATAACTCAAAAGAATTAAATGGAAGCCTGCAAGTGATTAAATACCGGTTTGAAAAAAAATCTCTCACACTTGATTTTGTTTAAAAATGTAATCTCAATATAACAAATGACAAATTGAAACATTAAACATATAAGAAATATACGGATATTACATATGTGCAATGTACGTATTTTACAGAAGTTGTTAGAACTAAATAACCTTAAGTGTTTGTAGAAGAGAGGAAGGGAGGGGAATACAAACACTCAAAACTTTTTTGCTCTTTTTGAAGCTTATAAAAGACTGTTGGAGATAGCAACTATATCAGAAAAACGATAACAAATAATAAGATAAACACACAAACATTCAAGTTAAAATAATTGTATTGAAACTTGAAGTTTTTCTGAAAATCTGATTTAATCACAACTGTGATTAATCAGCTACAATTTTTGTAATGAATTACAGCTACAATTTCACACTCACTAGCTACTCACTTTCTTTGAATATTTCTCTCAAGATATATTACAAAACTTCTCTCTAGTATTGGTATGCTTCTGTGTGTTGGTTGATCCGTTGGATTGATTCTTTGTGTAATGAGAACTCTTTTGCATATATTGAAGATCAGTAGTTGAACCCACGTGCTTAGACGTGCTGCTCTTTTCAATTTAACCGCATATATGTCACATCGATGTCTTTTAGGAACTATGTGTCAGACTGCTGCTACTTTTGTTGTTTCTTTTTCATCCCCTGATCTGCTTGCATTTAATGATCGAGAGTTATCATTGGACCACCAAACTTCAAGAGATATCTTTCCAGTTTATATCTCTTGCTTCTATAACAAGTTTCATTGATTTGCGTGTAAGACCTGATGACAGGTGTATGCAGTCATAACTATCCACTGATGTCAAGCCCTGATGTGAACTTGATTAGTGCTTTTGGATCCCCTGATGACAAGTCTTGTCAAAAACTAGATCAGTGCTTCAAACTTCACTTGAGTTATGCAAGTGCTTCTTGATCCCTAATGTTAAGACTCAAGGCATACACTGATAGCTTTCACTGTTGCAGTGCTAAGCATTACCCTTGATTGGTTTCCCTAGCGGGTTAGCTTGACATTGTTATACCCTAATGTCTTCTCCTAACAGGCTGACATGTCACTGTCATGCCCTGACGCGTTTCCCCCTGATGAGTTTGGCTTGCCACTGCCATACCCTGATGCGTTCCCCTGATGGGTTGGTCTGCCTTTGTCATTCCCTGATGGGTTCCCCTGACGGATTCCCCTGATGGTTTTAATCACTGAAACTTTGTTGATTTTTGTTTGGAATGTCTGATGTGCGGAATACTTAAGTGTTTTTGAGTAACAACAGACATCCCTCTTCACTATCAAGTCCTTTAGTAGTTTCAGTTGGTGACTTGCCTAGTGAGTTATAATTCATCCCTTGATGACTAAGATGACCATCAGTGGATGCAAAAGGTGTGCAATTACTTGGGTTTATAAAACACCCTGAGTATGTACAAATGCACAATCATTCTCAAAACATCATCATCATTATTTATCTCTAACAGAGGTTTTTCACCTACAAGTGAACTAGTTTAGCTCAACTAAGGACAAAGACACATATATATTCAAATCTTATGCTTAATTTAAGTAAATGCATGATTAGTTGATTTGATATGCGTGCAACACTATGACTCACATGTTTCAATTGCTTTTATGAATGATGATGCTATACTTTAATTTTCGCTAGCACGATATGAATGAATGTGCATAGATATAACTAAGATATGTTATATCAATGCAAATGGATGAGAATGATATGTCCCTTAAATAGGTCATGCCACATGGTTGGCTAGAGAAAAGGAAAGGTACTGATTTGTTTTGCACCTGACCTAGAGGAATTATAGTGACTACGTATGTTCACACACTGAGAGATCATGTTGTTATAGTTAGGCCAACTGTATACAGTATGATTAACAGATCCAGCGAGTTTAACCCCCGATGGATAAGATTTTGAGAAAGTTACTACACATGTAGAGACCTGTCTTTCTTCAAGGAGGATTATACGTTGTTTTATCATCAGTGATCCTCAGAATTTTTACAAGAATTCCCGAGGTGTCGGTATTGCTTCACCGAGGCTCACAAACAGAATTATACCTTTATTAAGCTTTTCAGAGCTTCCATTTTTTTCTTTGTGTTTATATATTTGTTGAGCGTAAATCGCTCATTCTCGTTAAGTTAATTATTTTTAGAGCATGAAATAAATGCTGAACCCTTCGACAAGGGAGAGGAAATGATGACTGAACATTGATTTTTTGGGTAGCAACTAAGGAAGAAAGGCATTCAGAACTTCAACGCTTATAGACCTAAAGGTAATTTAATTTTCGTTGACAATTTATTATTCTAAATTTTGTAATAATGTACAACTAATATTTTAGTTTCAATTATGTATGGATGTGATGTTATTTGTTTTCCTTCTATTGACGGTGCCTACATCCGCTATGGGATTTTGGGGCTGCCACACATCGACTACGGTGCATGCATAAAAAAACTCTACAAGTAATTGATAGGTGTATGAGTGCATGTGTGAATTTTTAGATAATGGCATTTTGTGTAACAAAAAATAAAAGTGTATTGTTAAATTATACAAAAGTTGATGTACCATCTTATTTTTCTTTATATGTTGTATACATTTGATAGTTTTTATATAAATCTAAAAACAAGAAATTAAAAGAAATGGGATGAGGGATGAGGGATGAGGGATTTTTCATTACAAAATTAGATGTAATAATAAAATTTAAGGAAATTTAGGATACGTGAAACTTTGTACATGCAATTTTTTTTATAAACTTAAAATTAGGGTTTGTTATTGTTATAACCCGATCTTTTTCTCATATTTAAATAAAAGAATTAAAAAAAGAATTTAATAATTATATTTGAATTTAAAATTTTAATTTGACCAATCCATCTCATTCTCCATTGTAGATAGAATGACAATGGTGCAGATCAGTTCTCATTTTTGTACGATCCGATTTAATTAGTACTCCAAATTAATTAGTTTTATTATATAAGAAATATAGTTGGTTGCAAATTAAATTTTATTTGGAAAAAAAAAAGAAGTGATTTTGAACCAAATTGAATGAAATTAGAGAATTTATATGGGTAAGATCTTTGGTTGGCATTTTATATTTATAGAAAGATAACACGGACCATAACAAGGTACATTCGTCGTTGTGTTCATCTCATATCGTGCATGGTAATTTAAACTGTAACTGAGTCTAAACCGGTCGGTTTTTAACTGAATCGACTTCATAATCCATGCAATTTTTGTTCATAAGTTTTTGAACCGGTACCGGTTTAGTGCAGTTTTGATATTCGTTAGTGAAACGTTGGTGCAAACTGCACCACATTAATACTTTAAATAATTACAACATTTAGTTTGGATTTATATGTGTTGATTGATTAATATACATATTTTAATAATAATTATTATTGTTTCATATTCAATAAATGTTGATTTCAATTATTTAAATACTAATTTTAATCCATAAATTTTACCACATTACAAAATTTATATAATATAATTATATGAATCTTATAAAAAGTATATTAAATATATGGTATATAATTTTTTATTATTACTCGTGCAGTCCGGTTTGAACTGTTGTACCGATGGATTCAATTTTAGTTCATAGATATCTTGAACCAACATCATCGGTGTGATGCAATTTTGATACAAAATTTCTTTAAATTTTTATTGTAATTAAAATATATTACAAATTAAAAAAATTATATTACATGGCACATAAAAATATTGTAAGAAAATATAATATAATATGTTTTTGTGCAAACAAAAAAAAAATCATAAAATTTACAAATTCCCATGTAATATAATTATAACGAAGTATCATACTTGAAACTAACTAATTATAGACTGTACATTTATTAAAAAATATTGTACAAAAAATCAAAGTTCAATATTTTAATACAAGAAATTAAATAAATAAATAAAATAATCTTATTTTTTAACCAAAATATCCTTTTTAACAAATCTCCACGTAATATAATTATACCAAAAATATATTAAAATATGACTTAATATCTTTGTGTCTAAATTTAACTAATTATTATTTGTAAACTTATAAAAAAATATTATTAATTCTCATGATAAAAAAAATAAAATTCAATAATGTAATATAATTTTGAAAAAAATATTATTATTACCATATATTAAACTACTATGCTCAGCACGAGTTAAAAGGCTATTATTACTTAAAATTAGAAATAAAGCTAGATTATTTTTATTATAATTTATTGGCGTTTATATGTCACAAGGAAAAACAAAAAAAAGGATACAGCCTACCTAAATTGTGGACACCACCCGTTTAAACGGTTTCTGCATCTCTCTGCGGTGGCTTCGCTTCATCACCACCACCTTGTCATTAATGGCAATCGCCATAGCCGTAGGAGTTCGTCTGCCACTACTCCACTCATCTTTCCACATCAAACCTTCGAAAATGTCACTGAAATTGCCGCCGCCTCTCCAAAATCCACCCCTTTTCTGCTACCCTAACAACCTATTTTATTCCTATGGCGCTCGTCTTCGCAAGCTCTCCTCCTCCGCCCTCACTCCACCTCTCTGCTCCAACTCTAACGAAATCCACCATGTTAGTTTCTAAAATGCATCATCTTGCATTCAATTATTGGATTATATTGCACCTCTTTCCCCCCCCCTAAATTTGTGAAATATTTTATACTCAGGATGCTGCTGCTTCGAGTACTTCCATAGTCGGTGGGCTTATGGATTATCTGAACGAGTCTTGGACTCAATTTCATGCTACAGGTATGGGCTATATGGTTTTCTGGTAACAAGCATTGTAGCTTGTTTACTACAATTACAACATTAATAATTAAATTTCCAAATAACAAATATTGCACGTCTTTTGTTTACATATTGACATTTGCTTATGCCATATTCACATCTAATTGGTCGGGTCACCGTTGATGACTCGGGAAGTATTAGAAAATATTACTTTTCTAGCATAATCAACTGATCGCTAGATGGTTGAAGAAACCTCTTTTTTCTTTATTACTGTAATTGTCAATGTATAATTGGACTTTTTTGTTTATCTTTTGTGATTTTGACTTGAAATATGCCGAGTATAAATGATCAAATTGATCATTTTTGGGTCAACTTATATGATGTTGATTAGCCTTCAATGAGAGTTAAGAACATAATATTAATGACAGTAACAAATTAAAAAAAAGGAAACAAACATCAGCTGCCCTCTATAGAATTGTGAAATAAGCTTGTCTAAAATTGTTATCTATGAGGAGAAAACGAGAAAACCAATTGAATTAACATGAGAAAACATGATATGCTTTCCATCGTTTCGAGTATAATAGAAGGAGACAATGAGCTGTCCTCCCCCCCCACCCCACCAAACTAAGTTGTGCTGTTCTCTTCTGTTGGCCCTGCCAGTTAGATGGCTCGTCTGAAGATACCTAGCAGGCAAAACTCATATATTTAGTGCACACAATGTTTCCTTGTGCTCAAACATGAATTTGTATCTTCTAGTTAGGAGATTATCATATAATAGTTCTAGATTGACTTGGGAAAATGTGGTTACTTTTCTATTAAGCTGGTTGAATGGTCAATGTATGAACGATGAATAAATATACTTTAGAAGGAAAATATATAATTACTTAGGAAAGCATGGAGATTTAGTGATGCGGAACAAGAATTGAAAAAGTTAATTTTGAGCAATTATGTTTTGTTCTTCAGGAATGAATTATATTGTAATTGAATATGAGTATATCGTTATTAATACTCTAGATTATTATCCATTAGTCTCTCTATTCTGAAATTAGAGATAAATTTTGAATTTTTGAGTCCAACAACGACATATTAAATAAGTTTTGGAACAGAGGTTAGTATTAGGAATCTTGAATAAGATCATACTAAGAAATAATAATAGGATCATATGATGGCAGTAAAATCACAACAATTCAGTAGTTTAATTATGGTGGGATAATCGTAATCTTCAGAGATGTTTTAGTAGTTTTACTTACGTATTAAGATCTAGGATGACTATATACTTCATCTTTATTCATAATGAAACATGTTGTGAGTTGAGTTTCAATATTGAGTTGTGGAGTCTGTGTGAGAGGCTTCTAAGCCTAATATATCCGTTTTCACCCCTTCCATCCCTACTTTACATTGTTTGGTTCTCCAATACATTTTCAATTAAGTAAATATTAAATACTCAGCAAATGTAAACCAGAACTATTGAAAATTTTCAGGTTTATCAGGGTAAATTTCTAAACATAATTAGAGCAAACTTTAAGTGTTCAAAATGGTGCAAAGCACATGATTACATGTATCGTACTGGCTAATTGATGAATGTGTCAGGACTTAGGCTCTGTTTGATAAAACTGAATAGAAAATACTAAATGAATAAGTAAGCTGAACGAGCTGAATGAATTAGAAGCTAAATCTGAATTTAGATACCGAATGAAGTTATCTGTTTGATATTAATTATTTGAATGACATGATTTTCCAAAATTAACCTTATAATTTTTTTTATTTGATTATTCATGTTCAACTCTTATATGAATCTACCAAAATAAAATATTATTACTCGATGTATTATTTATAATAAATATTAGAAATAAACAACAAAAACCGCTCTCTCCGTTCTAAAAGTAAAGATATATTTATTTTCACACAACTTAGGTTTATTAAATTCTAAAATTTAAAATTAAAATAAAATATTTTGCTTCTAAAAATTTTGAAGTGAAATGTCAAAAGTACATATAGATTATTCTCAAATACAAACTTTTATATGTTCATATTTTTTACAAATTTATATGACAAATGAAAATATAAGTTTCTAAAATATTATATTAAATTAAAAAATATATCTATAATTTTAAAATAAAAGAAACATTAACTAATAACCAACCAAAATTACTGACCACAATCTCTTGGAAAGGGATGTTCTTGGAACAAATGAAAAACACCAACCATGAGTGGGAAAATCATGTCACCATGATCAGAAAGCAGTAGGATAAAGGAAGGCTGTAAAATAAGAGGAGTTTTATGTAATAATAAGTTTACTTACTCATTCAGCGAAATTTTTTAACTTAATCTTTCTGCAATATTCAGCCATTTTCAGTCTAAGTAAAGTGCAAATCAAACAGGCTTATTAACTTATTTGGTCAGTCTATGATTCATTCAGCCTGTTAAGCCATTATCAAACATAGCCTTTAACCTAATTAGAATAGTGGTTTTGCTTTGTTATTATTTGTATTTGGTTGTCATGTGCTGTCATGTGCTGTTATCTTAGTAGTGGAAGTTAGTTACAAAAAGGGCGTAGGATAAGAGTGGTAATGTAGGATAAGAATCACTATATAAACCATGATGCATTGTGATGAGATGATTATGCTGATAATGAATTAACTAGTTTTCCCAAATTTCTCTCTCTCACTCTCTCCCCCCCTAATTCTTCTTCTCTGTGATTTCTGGACCAAGTCAGACCTTGCTAGGCCTGAGAAATTGGTATCAGAGCCATTCGATCTCTGGACACCTTCTTCCTCAGGAATTCTCCATTTCTGCAGCTCTCTCATCTCCTGCAATTCTTCTCTCTTTCCCTTTGAATTTTCTCTTCTAAATATCTTCCTCTAGTTTCGGAAACCCTAAATGAAGGTGATGCAAACAGGAGACAAAAGAAATCACAATAGCAGATGGATCATAGCCAAATCTGTGATGCTATGTTTTCTTGGTAGTCTGCTTCATCTCCAGTTGTCAGTCTAAGCAGTCTGAACTTGTTTAAATCTTTGTTCCTGTTATCTGCACAAGACAAATAGTTACAGCCGACACCACTGGGATCAACTTGTTTGCAGAAGAAGTCTTAGTGACAGAATTGGGCAAGTTATAGGTAAATATTGCTCACAGCTGAAGATTTCTGGCAGAAGTTGGAACAAATCTCTGAACACAAGCAGGTTTATCTTGAATCACCTTATTAACTGCTCAATTTAGTCTACATTTAAGTTTGAATCTGTTTAAGTTGATCAAACTTGGAGTAGAGTAGTTTGATGTTGGATCGGAGACTGTTAGATTTGGTGTTAATTGACCTGGTGCATTGATTTCTGAGAAATTTTTTCTTTCTCCTCAATTTCTTCTGTTTTTGTTGATTTCTTCATCTGAATTCTTTCCTTTAAACTCGGAATTGTTAATTGAAGAGGTTACAGTTGTGGATCAACAGAAAACTTCACCAGAACTAGAATCGAATCTAGATCTGAGATACTCTGATTTTTCTCCATGGCACTGTTCAACTTCGATCTTCAGTAATTTCATTCTAAATTTGTTCATCACTTGTTTCTTCCATTCTCACATGTTATTCAAATCTAGTCGCACCTCCAGATGCAAAACAGATTGCAAAATAGAACACAGAAATTGAAATGGGCAAAGTGCAAGTGTTTCTGGTCATGATTCAGATTTTGACAGGACATTGAAGTGAAATCTGGAATCAAAGCAGGTTTTCCTTGATTTTCGTAATTTTCAACTTGGTAATTGTTCTGTTTAGTCCATTTATAGATCTGGAAGTTGCTTGAGTTTGATTACTCTTGAATTAGATCAGATTGTAGTAAACCTAAAAGTTGTCAGATTCTGGTTATAGTCGTTCCTGAAGATCAATTTCAATACTGAGAAATTGAGGTATGAGGACTAGGTCCGACACTAATATGTACATGAATGAGAATGTGCAGATGTAGCAAATCAGTTTTGAAAGATATAAAGAAGCTACTAATGAAAAGCTTCATCAGTTGGAAGAACAATTGGATAGGTTTATGGAGATTGTGGTTGATGTGCTGAAGCAAGGAAATGATGACCACAGTAATGGATTTGCTAAATCATTTGCTGAGAAGGCACATGGAAACAAACCTATGTATGAGGAAGACAGCAGTAAAGCAGTGATTGGAGAACTTGTACATGCAGAAGTGGAAAGGAATAGGAAGCTGGAGGAAGAAGAAGCCAAAAAGAGTAAGGAAAATATGGAAGTAGTGATATTTGATGATGAAAAAGAATTGAAACATCTCAAGCCTATGTTCCAAACTTTCAAAGAAGGAGAAATTGGTTATGTTGTAGCTCCTGTATTTGATGTTTATTTGATGTTTACCCTGAATATGTCAAAGTTGGAGTACTTCAATACGATGATCTTTCATACTATGATGAGCTACCTGCATATGATGACTATGGAGATTCTAAAGAAACTCTATTATGGGATGAAGCATCAAGTGATTGACAATTTGCTAGCCATGACACAAAGGTCTTTAACATTCATCTGCGCAATGGTGAGGTTCCATTGGAGAAGAGCCTTTGGAATGCAATTGCTGATCTTAGAGGAGTGTTTGGTTTTGAGGATCAACCTGTTTTCCATCAGAATAACACAAATAATAAGGTTCCAAGAGTTTATAGTAAGAAATGACAAGGAAATGCAAGTCAAAAATTGTAACTAGAATGAAAGGAGTAATACCCTGCAATATTTTCCACTGATTTTGGCAATGTTGTGGCTGAAGATGAAATGCAAACTTGCTTCACTGTAATTTCTGAAGTGTATGTGAATAAGGGGAGAACATGGATTGATCCTAATGTTATAATTGGTGATGATTTCCAAATATGGAATCAGCTTCGGGTGGAAGTGAAGGAGATAGCGTATCTTGTTTCAGCTGCTTCTTATGAATCGTCAGCAAAATAATTATCATGGAGGTATGAAGATTTAAGGGATGGTTGGTATGCTAAGCCTCTTCCTTGGAGGGACAAGATTATTAAATCAATGCTACACTCATTTCTTACAGTTCTTCTTCAACAGCAAATTGGAGTACCGGGGTTGATTTTGTTATCTACTGACTTCTGCTGGGAAAGAGTTTGTTATGAAGCTTTAATAGAATTTCCAGAAGTTCGGGGATAATGTTTAGTATTGCTGCAAGATTGGTAATCCTAATCCTGTTAGCTCTCCAAGGGGCAGGAGAGATTTTTGTGACTTGTGGTCAGGGTATAGAAGTTGGTGCAACAAGCTTAAGAGGTGTTTCTTCAGAAACTACAAGAGGTGCATAAAAGGGAGAAGGCAGCTTAGTGCTTCTGAAGCTATGATTTTTAAAATCAGAAGTCCTAAGAATTGCTTTTGCTATATTGATGCTCTATACAACTAGTCCTTAAGCCTTGCACTTTACAATGAAAGAGTGTGGAAGGACCATGTATTGATTCCTTTGCCGTACATTGTGTTGGTTCACAAACAAGGAGTTGTCAGGAATTTGTTATTGGTCCTGGATTCTGGTGGAGAAATGTTGCAGCTAGTTATCAAATGCTTATGCAAGACAGACCATTGCGTTAATAAGGCTCTGGGACCATTCATCGAACCGGAAAGGTTGTTGGGCGGAAGGATCAGTGGTTGAACCTGTGGTTGGACCGTTACCAACCCAGTAATGTCATAATTATATTTTTTTTATTGTTTATAAACATGTATGTATAACTTTTAACAAAAATTATTTTTTAATTTATATTTATTATTCTTATAATTATGCTCATTTGAATGACTAGCACATAATATAAATGTCTTACTTTTCTAAAAATAATGTATAAAATATAGTTTTAAGAGAGTTAACATGTATAAAACTTAAAATAATAAAATATAATATAAGTGATTGAACTAGTGAGTCAATGTCTGGGTTAATGGGTTGAACGGTTCAACCAATGGTTCGCGGTCCAAAATGGTTGTTGAACAAAAACAGTTTTGGAGGGTCAACTGGACTAGTGACCTGACCGGTCGACGGTCCAACTGGTCTGACCGGCCGGTCCGGTCTGGGTTTCAAAACATTGCTGGGACCCAAGGATCAAGTCTATTCTACTTATGAAAGGAAATTGATGGCTGTAGCAGAGGCAGTTTATAATCAAGATAGATCACCAGCAGAGGCAGTTTATAATCAAGATAGATCACCAGTCCTATCAAATTTTGATTGCTTTATTTAATTGATAAAATCGGAATTCCAGAAAGAATTGCGCAGGTGCTTAATGGTGAATATCTTTCTTTTGTGGTTTTGACAGTGGAGTAAGTGGAGCAATACTTGACTGCTACAAACAAGAGGGAATGGAAATAACAGGTTTTCTAGTGAAGAGAAACCTTGGAAAATGATTCTTAATTTTTTATCAAGCAAGAACTGGTCTGGAACCAGATTAGAAACAAACATTTATAGGCAATACCACTAATTTCCTGAATTCCAAGACCACTAAAGGACTGCATTAGATGCTCTACAACTTCCAAAATCTAGCTAGACTAGACTCTAACAGATTACTCTAGAATTATAAAAATAATTTAAATTATTAGATTATCCTAGACCCCAGTAGACTTTTAAAAATCTAGCATATTTTAGAATGTTCCAGAATACAAAAATTCTCTGCAAGTGCTGATTCCAGACTGCATCAGTTCTCCCCTTGCTGCAGAAATCTCGCCCTCGAGTTGCTATCAACCTCAGCTTCTTCCACATTGCTCTTGTAAGGAATTAAATGTTTCACGTTAACATACCTGAGGTATTACGATTTCCTGGAAGCTTCAACTGGTATGCATTATCATTGATCTTCTTCAAAATGTCACATGGACCAACCTTTTGATCTTTCAACTTGTTGTAGGCACCAGGTGGTAGTCTCTCCTTTGAAAGAACAGCCCAGACTTTATCACCAACATTGAAAACGACCTTCCTGCGATGTAAATCCGCAGCAGTTTTGTACTTTGAATTGCTAATCTCAATTTGCCTTTTGACTTTTTCATGGAAAGACTTAATTTGGTCTACCATGCCTTCAGCTTTTATGTTTCCTGTGTTCAAACACAGAACATGAGCCAAATCTAGAACACCATTAGGATTCTTCACATACATGACCTCGAACGGGCTGTAGCCTGTAGTTCAGTTTTTAGAACGATTAAATGCAAACTCGGCATGTGGTAGCACTAAATCCCATTGTTTGGGCTTGTCACCTGCAAGCCATTGCAATAAATTTCCTAGACTTCGATTGACAACTTCAGTCTGACCATCCGTTTGTGAATGATATGTGCCGCTAAAACAGAGTTCTGTTCCCATTTTCTTCCACAAAGTTTACCAAAAGTGACTCATAAATTTCGAATCGCGATCAGATGTGATGGTTTTAAGAATACCATGCAATCGAACTACTTCCTTGAAGTAGATATCCGCCACATTGCTAGCATCCATTGTTTTACGACATGGAATGAAATGGACCATCTTTGAAAATCTATCCACCACAACTAGTATGCTGTCCACTCGTCGTTGTGTGCGTGGAAGTCCTAGAACAAAGTCCATACTTACATCTGTCCAAGGCGCAAATGGGACTGGCAGAGAGGAGTATATAAACCTGCATTAGTAGTTCCTCCTTTTGCTCGCTGACAAACATGGCAGCGCTGAACACATCTTGTAGCATCTCTCTTGATTTTAGGCCAGAAATAAGATGAAGTTATCAAACTCAAACTAGAATCTTCTTTTCCTTGGGCCTGAACTGAGAGTTTTGGGCTTATTAAAACAATTCCAAAGGTGCATATATTGGTCCCAAATTGTTTCTCTACTTTGTCTTGCATCAATTCACAATCTATTTAGAAAATCCAACAGTATGGATTGAAAGAACATAAAAAATAAAATGATACATAAATTTTCTCAACTTTTTTGTGGCGCGTAATGTGATTTTTGTAACCATGTAAAATTAGTACATTTTCAAGGGTTAAGATATATTGATTTTAAAATAATTATAAAAAAGAGTTTGAAAAATTTCAGAAAAATCACATGTATCGTTTTGGCATGTTTTTTCAATCTGTACGGTTAGATTTTTCTTGAATATTTTGGAAACTGAAGCGTAGCACAAGTGTGTAGGATTATAAAAATGAGCTCTACCGCATTTCTTTTTTTCCCTATATAACTAAGGAAAAAGATGGGAAATGTTAGGAATCCTTTATCGGGCTATAAGTTATAAGAATATGATAATAAGTGAATTTATTTAAAGGAAGGATGAAACAATATTGATGAGAGGAAAATGGTTTGGTCATATCTAACATTGACTAAGTACGTGCTTCAGTAAGAAGAAGAGTCTTGTGGCATGAGGAATTTAGGATAATACAAGGAAAGGTAGAAATAGGGTATAACTTGGTGTCGATATACACCCGATCATCTGAAGGAACTGGATATAATTGAGGGAGGATATGGGTTTTGATGGAAGGGAGAATCCATGTTTGGCTGCCTAGTGGGTTGTTCCACGTTTTCGTATTGTTTTTGGTTGCTCTATTTGAGCCCTGATTACGTGTAGGAACTGGATTTAGTTGGCAAAAGGACTTTTGATTGAAAGGGGTGGAGTGCAATCCACATATTGGATGCTAAGTGGGGTATTCCGCATTTTCTTATTATTTTTGGTCTCTCTCTCTGTCTCTCTTCTCTGTGTGTGTCAGGCCAGAGGCTTGACAATTAAGATTTCAAAGTGAAGCAGAAAATCAGATGAGAATAGAAGAAATAGGATGAGAAAAGAGAAGAAGTTAGTTATAGGGAGAGAAAGATAGAAAAAGGATGAGAGGGAATCACCTAGGTGATACTTGTAATTTAAGAATTATCCATTCACACCATTACATTCCACTGCTATCTATACTACTTGTTAGAATAAGACAAAATAAGTAAAGACAAAACAAGATTCCCTACTCTTGTGACTTCAATAACTACTGTGCTACCTACTCTAACTACTACTGCATAACATAATGATTTGCTTTTCCTGATATTATTCCCTCTCAAAATGATTCATGTCCTTATGAATCTAAATCAGATTCTGGAAAATTAAGCTTCAAGCACTCTTCATCCTCCCATGTAGCTTCCTCGTTTCTGCTTCCCTTCACTGGATGAGGTATTGGTAAACCTCCCTTTTATTCTCGAAAACTCTTCATTCTAAAATTCGTAGGGGTCCTATGTAATTTTGCCGGAGTTGTTGGTAGTGGGCAGTTGCTTCTTCACAGGGGCTGATCTCACATGTTGCTTAAGCTGCGAAACATGAAACACCGGGTGGATTCTGGATGTTTCCTGAAGGTCCAGCTTGTATGGCACTGTCCCAATCTTCTCCAAAACTGCAAAGGGACCATAAAACTTTGAGGCAAGTTGGTGGTTCTTTCTCACGACCACTGAACATTGCCTATATGGCCGCAACTTAAGGTATACTAGGTCCCGTTTTGCAAATTCCCTCTCAGTTCTTTTTGTGTCAGCAAATTTCTTCAGTGTTTTGTGAGCCTTCCAAATATTCTCTGTGATAATTTCCAACTGTTCTTGCTTTTCTTGAAGCATCTCCTCCAAGGTTCCTAGTGTAGTTGCTCACCTCGATTCCAGATCGAGGTGTCTAGGTTCTGTTCCATACAAAACCTGATAAGGTGTAGTCCGCAGTGTAGTATGGTAGGTGGTGTTAAACCACCACTCGGCCGAAGAGAGTCAATTCACCCACTGTTTAGGGGCTTGGCTGGTTATACATTTTAAATATTGCTCCACGCATTGGTTAATTCTTTCAGTGCTACCATCAGTTTGAGGGTGGTATGCAGTGCCCATGTGAAGCCGGGTTCCCACTAGTTGAAATAATTTTTGCCAAAATTCACTCAAGAACAATGAGTTTCTATCACTCATTATAGTGCTTGGCAACCCATGCAACTTGTAAACTTGTTCAAAGAATATTTGTAGAATATTTGAGCTAAACCTTTAGAAGTGATAGGGTGAGAAAGAGCAATGAAGTGGGTATACCTACGAAACTTGTCAGTAATAACCCATATTACCTCAAATCCTCTAGAATTAGGCAGCCCTGTGATGCAGTCGATTACCATGTCTTTCCAGGCTTCATTTGGTGTAGGTAGAGTTGAAGTAGGCCTGGTGGATGTACATTCTCTCCCTTATTTTGATGGAAAACAGTGCTTTTTGCCATCCAAGAGGTGATATCTGTGTGCAGACCAAACCAATAGAAGTATTGCCCAATACTCTTAGCAGTTGCTCTAACCCTTGAATGTCCCCCTATGTCTGTTTCATGGAGTTCTTCAAAGATTTGTTTTTGTAGCCTCCCTTTCGATCCAATCATCCACTTCCCTCTAAAAAGCAAGAGACCATTGCTTAATTCATACTCCTTTGGTCCCATGTTTGTGATGGCCACCTTTGACAAAATCTTGGCAATTTCTTGATCATCTTCATAACTTTCTAGAATTTGCAACATCCCTAATGGAATTGCAGCAGAAAGAGAGTTGACCTCTGTACCTTTCTTCCCCACTGCTTGGCTGCACTGCAATTGAATTAAGAGACCTCCAGAAACCTTAAAAGACAGTGAGATTTTGGTAATCAGCTTCTATGGGGTCAAACCCCTTGAGCCAGTTGATACCTAAGATCAAATCCCATTTATGCATTGGAATAATCAATATGGGAGAAGTGTAGCGGTACCCGTGCACCTCCCAACTGTAGGCAGGTATCCATTCCGTAACAGTCAAGCTTGATCCATTTGAAAGTGTCACCATAATGGGCTCCTTTAATTGTAATTTGTCGTGGTGTCCCCTACCTATGTCTTCCCTTAGGAAACTTAAGGTGCTGCCTCCATCAATTAAAATAGTTAATTGTCGCTGCCCAGCTCCTTGGCCTTGGTGAACCAAACTCCGACAGTCATAATTAAGGCCCAGGTCCTCTAAATGGTCAAGAGTGAGATGTTCGAGGCACTCTTCCACTGCACACTCATCATAAATTGGAAAAGCCTCTTCTTCTTTAAACTCATCACTCATCATAAAAAATTGGGGTTTCTTGCTGTCACTACCAGGGTGATGTTTGTCATCACAGTAGAACCATAAGCCTTTAGCCTTCCTTTCCTCCCTCTGTGCTTCTGTTAGAAATCTGGGTTTAGCATAAGTAGGGTTGGTTTGTTTGGGGTATGTCAGCAAGGAGGGTTTAGGCTTTTCTAAAGTGTTTGATCTCTGCACTTCTGAAGAAAAACTGGGAATGGGCAACTATATAGGAATTACTAGTAGTAGAAGTTGTTTTCAAGGTGGAAGGAAGTTGGGTGGAAATCTTAGTTTCATATATTTTGGCTTGTTTGTAGGGTTGCTTATAATTTTTGGGATTCACCAACTTGACCATTTTTTGTGTGTTCTCTTCCAGCCCATTGATAAAGTTTTTAGTAAAGTACTCTGTCAGTTCGGGAATTTTCTCCAACATCAAAACCCCTACACTTTTCAAACTCATCGTAATACTCCGTGAGTGTAGAAGTCTGCTTCAACTCCTTGAATTGGCCGTATATGTCCTCAGCTTCTAAATCTCCAAACCTTACAAGGAAAGCATCATAAAATTTTTGCCACTTGACCCTTTATTTTCCAACAATGAAAGATTTATACCATGATTTAGGTACCCCAGATAAGTGCATCACTGCAATGGGAGCCTTTTTGGTGTCATGGATTTGGATTTTGGAAGATATTAAAGTATTCTTGGCAGTCCCTAAGCCAACTCATGGCATCATCTTCTTCTTTGTAAGAGGGAAAGACCAACTTCAAGTGCTTTAGGTCTTTATCATAGCCTCCATAATCACCCTGTTCCTCCCAGTAATCCTCATAGTTGTCCCACTGAGGTTCAGTGTTGTTGTAGGGAGTATAAGGGTCATCGCCAAGAATCCCGTCTTCTTCAAAATTAATGTGGGAAGGCCTCCTTTTAGCTGCAGCACTGAATGGGTTCTCAAATTCTTCCCCGTACATTGTTTTCTCCTTGCCTCAACTGTCCTTGGTAAGCCTAAATAAAACCCCCATGATAGCATTCAATTTCTGATCCACGTTAGCCAATTTCTTGAGCATTTCCAAGGGAGAAGAGTGAGAGCTACTGGCCATTTTGTTATGATTGGAAATAGAAAACTAGAGACAATTAGCCTTTTCGAACTGAAAAATCCATGGACTAAATCTAGTCCAATATCTGGGAGTAAATGAGCTGGAGTGCCTTTTTAGTATAGAAATGGGTTAGATCTAGAACAATTAGACTACCCGAATGCCAAACAAGTATGAGTTCAGCCTGGTACAGTTCTCAGAGTGAATCCACAGAATAATTTCACACCACAATAAAGCTAAACTTGGCTGAAAACAGAATTCAGTGAGAAATAAGTCTTAAACAATGTAGTTAAACCTTAAATTTTCACTGTGCACAGCAGAAATCTGTTTATAAAGGAGTTTGATTGAGAAACTGAAGGGAAACTGGAGATCTATGACAGTTTATGCTAGATTAATGCTCACAAAGGAATTTAGCAACTAACCCTGCAATAAACATCTAGTAATCAACAGATCTAGGCTCCATAAATGCAGAGATTAACAAAAAATTCTACTACCGAGAAAAATTGAGGATTAATGAAGAAGATGATCAAACAGTGTTGTTTATAGCTATTGGAACTTGAAATGGATAATACTAACAATAACAAGTCTGCTGAAGCAAATTTACCACAATCCAAGAACAAACCAGCAATTTCTGGGCAGTTGCAGGTCATTCCAAAAACAGAGCATCAGCAGTTCTTCATTTTCCAGCTTCTGATGACTTAAAAATCTCCTTGAAACCTGTGTGTTTGAGCTCGTCCAGGCTATAAAAAGATTACCCATTGTGTTTTAAGTCTGGGTTATGGGTCTTAGAGAGGCTTAAGGGTGTTTTGGCAAGATCCGGTGAGATACAGTTGCCGGAAAGTTGGCTGGAGTAGCAGGGTTTCACCGGAGATGATATCTGGTCAGGAAGGATGCTCTGATACCAATATTTGTCAGGCGAGAGGCTTGACAAATTAGGGTTTTAAAGTGAGAAGCAGAAAATAGGATGAGAATAGAAGAAATAGGATGAGAAAAGAGTAGAAGTTAGTTATAGAGAGAAAAATATAGAAAAAGGATGAGAGGGAATCACCTACATGATACCTGTATTTTAATAATTATCCATTCATACCCAGCCATTACATTCCACTACTATTTATACTAGTTAGAATAAGAGAAAACAAGTAAAGACAAAACTAGTAAATGAAGATACCCTACTCTTGTGACCACAATAATTACTATGCTCCCTACTCTAAATACTGCTGCATAACATTATGATTTGCTTTTCCTGACAGTGTGTGTCTTTTTTCTTTACCCTATGTATGTGTGTCTGTTGGTTATGTTTGATCCATCTAATTATATTTTTTAGTTAACCTCTTGTAACTTAGTGTAATTTTATATGTATTTCATTCATCGTGTCACTACATTGTAGTTTATGCATGCACTTTTCAGCTCACACGTGATTCATCTTAAATCTACCCTATTTATTTCACACAGAATGCTTGTTGATTTGATTAGGCTGATTTCCAGGAGCTGAGAACTAGCAAGAAACCCCAGCTTATGCATGGTTAGATTAAGTATAGAGCACAGTAGTTATTCTAGTGCCTACTGTAGGGAATCTTTATTTTTCCTGTTTTATGTTATTCTAGCTAGTAGTATAAATAGTAGTGGAATGTAATGGCTGGAAAAGATCGGAATGAATTAATGAATTAAGGTATCAGTGATCTCCTCTCATCCGTATATCTCTTTCTCTCTGTATAACTAACTTCTCTTTTTCTCATCCTATTTCTTTCTCTGTCATCCCATGTTTCTTCTATTTCTCATTCTATTTTCTGCGGCAATTGTCTATCAATTGAATCCTTAATTTGTCAAGCCTTTGGGGCCTGACAAATACTGGTATAAGAGCATAATTCTGGTCCCTGTTTATCACCTTCAACCTTTAAAGTCCATGGCTGTTCTTGGCCATAGCTGAAAAACCCAGATAGTACAACCTTAAAACCCTAACTCAAACATCACTATAATCCTTACTCAACCATCTCAGGTGAGTGCAGTGAGCAAGGTTTCGTGGCTCAGAATCGACTCATTGACTATGTAGAGCTGGCTCGGCATCCTCTGCTTTTTCAACAGACCTGCAAGTAGGGATTTTTGAGAATCAATCCATGTTTTCAGGTATTAAATTAACCATCAGCTATGCTTCATCATTGTCTGATAGATTCGATCATCAAACAGCATTAAGAACAACATTCTATCATGAATCAAACCCATTTTTCTAGAATTTTTTTGGTTCTGCCAAGATTTCACTGTTTCTTGTTTTAAACTTGTTTTGCAATAGATATAGTGTTGTTTTATGGTTGTTTGGCTGTCAGTCACTCATTCTAACACTAATTAATCATCTAGCATCATTGAAATCCATTTTCACATACCCTATTTACTTTGCTTCTGCAACCGAACAATACTCACCCATGAAAAGTGTTTACTTGTGTTAGAAACCCTTTTTGAGCTTTAGGTGACCATTGATTTTGTATTTGTGTCTGCTTTAACTTCGTTGTAATGCCTATAAATTTTCTTGGAGCTCGAGTGCCTTTGTTCATCTAATCGTTTCTCTTGGACCATATCTCTTGAAGACTAATGTTTTGCATGGAGGGTTTCACCAAGTGGAAAGGGATTAAAAATGATACTCCCTCCGTCCCATTTTATTTGACAAAGTTTTTTTTGCGTTTGGATTAAGAAAAAGGTATCTTTGCAATGATTGTAACGATAAAGTGTCATTACTTTCGAAATATGCCCTTTAATAAAAATTCACTTTAAATGTCTTACCTTTTAATAAAGGGTAATTTAGTAAGTTAACAACATAATAACTTTTCTAACTAATTATGTTGCCAAGATTTTGGGACATCCCAAAATAGAAAATTAGTCAAGTAAAATGGGACGGAGGCAGTACTAAATTAACGTTTTAAGGAAAATTCCACCAGCCTGTAACTTAAAGATTATATTGACATCTTCAGACATACTTTATATCATATGTTAATATCACAAATATACAGAGGAAGAATTCATAGAAACACCATATAAGGAACAAATGGATGAAATATAGTGTATATTACTAATCTGTTAAATTACAGAATGTTACCAAGTTAGCTGAGAAATTAGTGTCCTTAAATGTAGTTGTTATTGTGTAACAATCTATTAGTTACTCACTTCAGTTAATTGAGAAAATATTGAACTTATGAAAAGTATAAGTAATATTGAATATATAAATAATCAATTAAAATCCTATCGACAATAATAAGGAACAATATAATTCATTATATAAATGAATTTTATACAGATCAATTTATTATTAGGACTATTCGAGCCCATGTTTCGTACGGGGCTACTGAGCGATATCACTGATTAATTCAACAAAATTTCTGTTGTTGATGAGTTCAATATCTGCAATATTCATTGTCAGAAAACCATTGTTGCACTGAAATTATCACATAAACTATATTACCAAACACCCTGCAAGGACCTGATGCTTCATATTTATAGTCCATCTAGCCAGCTGAATAATTCATTCAGTATCTGAACAGGTTTTGGTGCAACACAATCTCTTTAGTTGTCACATGACAGAAAGTGCTTGAAAAACATCAGTTTGAAAATCAGTTGTCACAATCTCTTCAGGTGTCAAATGGTCCAACCTGCTTGTGTTGATTTTCTGTAGTTTGCAACTTTGCTTATACAGAAGCGTTTAAAGTTGTTTATTATATATACTAAAAAATTAAAAATTTTGTGTTTCACATTGATCCTACTTGCTGCATGAGGTGATAGACAGTTACCAAAAACTTATAAGAACAAGCAAAAGATATACTAGTTTTTTGAGAAACTGGATTAGGTGATATTCTCCTATCTTCTCATATACCGCTCTCTTCCTTTAAAGCTGAAGCAAAACAACAACTAATTGCTGCTGGATTTCATTTGCTAAGTGAGAATGATGAATGGGATCTCAAGCCTGGTGGGCGCTATTTCTTCACAAGGAACATGTCTTCTTTGGTTGCTTTCGCTATTGGGGAAAAGTGAGTAAACATATTTTTATGTTTTGCATCTTCTACAGTTGGAAAAGATCAAAATATATGATAGTTATCAATTATTGTGGCAAAATATATGATAGTTATCAAAATATATGTAAAAATTGTATTTTTCCTTTCTTTGTGGTCCTTTGCTGTTTAATCATATTAATTTATGTATGTGGACAGTAATAGATTCTATATATGATATGGTAATTTTGGGCCTTTTGCCTTTTCTTTAAAACAATTTGTAGATAATAGGTTTTTTTATTTTTTAAAACTTTTTACAAAAATTTTAACAACTTTTAATACTTCTATTGGAATTTATATTATTTTTTCACTTTCTTTATCCATTATATTTATTATTTTTAAGAAGTAATTTCAATACAAGGTTATAGCATTATTATTTTTAATGTACTTGTAAGATTGTAAGGCATGTTTTCATATTTTTATTATTGACACATTTTCAACAATAAACAACAACAACAGATAACAATCATCATCATCATCACTTTAATGTCATCTTCATCATTATCGTTATCATTATTGTTGGTGGTTATTGTCTCAGTATTGTGTCTAATGTGTGTTACTTTAGGTTACTGATAGTGTATGTGTTATCTATGAGTATCGGAGATTGTATGGATTCATTGACTGACTGATTGAATATTACTGTTTCCTCTGTAACGTGTCTGGGGACATGAGTTCCTCCTAGAGGTTGATCTTTAACACTCATTCGAGTGACTGATTCCCTGCAGGGATAAGTATTTCTCTCTGTCTTCCTTTAATTTTCTGTTTTAATCTTGTTCAATATCTATATATCACGTTTCATTTGCACCTAGGCTTATAAAACTGAGACTACATGACCACTTAAGAAGCAACATTACACATTTACACCTCCAGGTAGTGACTTTTAACTGCTTAGCATACTACAGGACTTAAAGTCTCTCTCTTATCTGTCTACCTATCTATGAGATTGTATTTTAGATTTCTTGATTTTATTTATGTATTATTATCCTTATTCAGTTAATTACAATTAATGTCCATTAGTTATGCAGGTATTCTATTGGAAATGGTTTCCATGTAATTGCTGCGCACACGGATAGCCCGTGCTTGAAACTGAAGCCACGGTCTGCATCATCCAAATCTGGATATCTTATGGTCAATGTGCAAACATATGGTGGAGGTTTGTGGCACACTTGGTTTGATAGAGATTTAAGTGTAGCTGGAAGGGTCATAGTAAGAGGTAATGATGGGTCCTTTATGCACAAGCTTGTCAAAGTAAAGAGGCCCTTGTTACGAGTGCCTACACTGGCTATTCATCTTGACCGGTTTGTTTTTCTTCCTTGAATAAAATCCATCATTACTATCGATATAGGACATCCTTGTAAATTCGTTTGCTGTATTTTTTTTTGTTTTGGATGACTCCTTGCTTGTGAAACTATTACTCTTCTTTATATTACATCCTTGTTTCTCAAAAAAGTTGTAGCATCATTATTTTATATTCCCTTTGTTCCAAAATTAGAGGTACATTTTTAGAACGACGATTTTTAAAGACAGTTTTTATATTCCAAATAATATCCCTGTTATCATGTTATTGGTAGTAATAATAGTGGTAGTATTTATGGTAGGGACCACTAAGTAGTGGAGTAATGGAGTTAGTTGGAGTAGTGGAATGACATTTAAGGAACTTCATGGCTTTTTATAGTCTTAGAATATAAATGTATCTTTAATTTTGGAACAACCAAAAAAAAAATATATATCTCTAATTTTTAAACGGAGGGAGTATTTGATAGTTGGAAGTGTCTTATTTGATGTTACACCACCTTATTTTGTTTCATGCCTCAAACTGCTGGATAAACTAATTTACAAGTAGGTCCTCACATTTTCCACAGGCGCCTGCATCAAAGAAACTAATATTTGTAGTCAACCAAAGGCTTTGTATGGAAAGGAAGCTCATATGTTTCCCCATGCTATCTCAGATTGTTAACTCTAGCTCAGAAGTGTGATAAATCAAGAGAGAAGCTAGAGAACAAATGAGAGAACATATATGGGAGTAATCTGTGTTGATATTGTTGTATGTTTCATATAGGCATAGGGAACTTGATTACCAAGTTCGTTACAATGATCTTGGCACCAAGTTATGTACATAAAGAGTTCACATCTATAATGCCCACACTAGATATGGACCGAACTGTCTCACGATATTCTAACTCAACTCACACGCCACTTTAATGGGCTGTTCTAATTGCAAGCTGTCCTATAACTCTTGGTTAAGCTATAGTCTAGGCTGTTACTCTAAAAGCTAATGTTAGAATCTGTTAGATATCAGGAGAATCAATTATCCCATAATCATAGGGATTGTACAGTTGTAGGATCATTGTAATAATGTAATTGTAGCTGTGATTGTCTATATGCAAATAGAAAAATTTAGGAGCCATTAAGGTCACTGATTGTAAAGTTCAGCTTCATAATTAAAAGAGGAAAATTATCCTTCTAATTACATAATAGGGATATTTAGGAGCCATCAAGGCCACTGATCATAAAACTCAGCTGAAATATAAAGAAGGAAAATTATCCCTCTTATTGCACAAATTACATCTCTCTCCTCTCTCTCTCTGTCTGTCTCCCTCTCTCTCTCTCTCTCTCTCTCTCTCTCTCTCACACACACACACACACACACACACACACACAAAAAAAACATTCACTCCTGAACCTCTTTACTACCGAGAACATGATAGCTGAGCTTGCTTAGTTTTATACTCAGGGAAATCCTTTCTCTATTGAAGCTCTTATTCCCTTACTTACTGTCCACTGCTTTACCCTAGAAACAAAGTTACATAAGTTTGGATGGAGTGTCCTGTTGGATACGGGTACTTTAAAGAATCCTACATGGCATTTCTCAATTTTACGTAATTTATCTGGTTTGCCGTGAGTTGTGTTTTAGTTTATCTGGCATTCTTTGCTTCAGCTTCGTCAACTGTTCTGCTTAGTCACCTCTAACAGAGTGGTACAGTGGTGAAAATTTCTCAATTAGACTCACCAGTAACAATTTTATGATATTTCTCATTGGACCATTGGTCCTTCCTGCACTTTGGCAACTTATAGTCGTTATTGTTGAACTTGCATTGACAGTGTAGGGGTTTTGTGGTATAACTGGTAGGGCTTGGACATTTTTCCTCTCTTATTTCAATATTTGAAGTTATTAGAGGGCAAAGTTTGTCAGTTCTGCAACCTTTTCTATATATCCTTGTTGAGTTTTCCTTGGATAATTTTTGTATAAACTATTTTATCATGTCATAATAATAGTGCTTCCAATGCTTCTAGTATCCTTAATCCTGAGGAAATCTTATCTCTCCAGGCTTTTTTGTCCAATCCTTGAGCTCTTCTTCATCTTTATGTATTACCTGAACTTGTTGACTCAAGTATTTCAGAACATATGCTTGGCAATTATAGATATTTTTACCTCACCTTGATGAATATAACGATAGTAATGCTTTTGCAAACTATCTCAACCAAAATAGATCATTCTCCAAACTTCTTGTGTCAACACCTCGGAACAAAATGGGGTAGCCAAAAGGAATAATCACCACTCAATAGAAATAGCAAGCACTTCTATGTTCCAGTGAATACACCTAAATTGCTATGAGCCTATGAGGTGATGCTGTGTTAGCAGCTGCTTATCTAATTCTCATTAACAGGCTTCTTTCAAGAATTCTTGGGGTAAGAGTCAGATTTCATTTCTTAAACACAATACTAGCGCTTCTCTACCACCTCGTGTCTTTGATTGTGTATGTGTTTGGTTGTGTATTCTACATTCGTCGTAAATCTCCTACTTGAAGTAAACTTGATCAAGTCTTTTCGGTGTGTATTCATTGGATAGTCATCAACCCAAAAAGGATACAAATGTTATCATCCTCTTCTAATAAAGTGTTTGTTACTCGAGATGTTACTTTTTGGGAATTGGAACCTTTTTACCTTCCCACATCTACTCCTCAGGGGGAGAATCGTATTTGTGAGAAAATGATAATTATCATATTTTTGAGAACCTCTATTGTCCTCTGTTCTAGTCCTTGATGTTTTGAATGATAATCTTTTAGGGAAGGGCACAGTAGTCGCCTTGTAGGCAAGATAAACTTAAGCCTTGAGCTAAGGACCTATGTTTGCAGAGATAAAATAAGGAGACTGTCTCTGCATCGTCTCCTGATAAACTCTGTTCAGAACCCAACAATGCTAATGGTATGACTTCTGATAATCCTTCTATTTCTTCTCCTGATAATACTGACTTACCTATCGCTCTTAGAGGAGTTAGGTCATGCACCTAACATCCTATTTCTAATTCGTATATGGATGATAGTTCCTCTACATCATATCTTTCTTTGTATCTTCTTTGTCTTTGTCTTCCATATATGTTCATCAGGATTGGAGAGAAGCCATTAGTGATGAAAATTGGAAAAAGGCCATGAAAGAGTAGATGAATGCTGGAAAAAAGAATAACATGTGGAGTTGGTTCCTCTTCTTTTTGGTTAAAAGCCTGTTGGATGCGAATGAGTATATACTGTCGAATTAAAATCTGACAGCTCAGTGGAAGCCTGTACATTGAGTTGAGTTTTTTGATTTTAAGCTATATGTTTTTGGGTTTATCAACCAAAACCCAACTATTCGGGGTAGACATTGATGATGATATGATCCTCCAATTGTATGGCTCCACATTCATCTTAGTAATTTTGTATTAGTGGCTCCCATCTTAATCTGTAAATAAAATAAAAATGTTATTATTATGTATTTCTTTGCAAAAATTAGTTCCTGACTTTCTGTCATAAGAGGATTATGATGGTGTCATAATCTTTTTACTCATGTTTTATGAGCAAAAGTTCTATTATTTTTAATTTATTCTGGAAAATATTTCAATAATCTTTGCCTCTTGTGCTTGGCATCATATTAATTTTTCTAATTGGTCGTTAAATTGGTTCTTTCCTGTCCTTTACTGATCTAGCACAGTGAATAAGGATGGATTTAAGCCAAATCTCGAGACTCAACTTATCCCTCTCCTGGCAATAAAACACGAGGATGCATCAGGTGATCACAAAGGCAAACATGATGAACTGTCTAAAAAACATGCTCATCATCCTATACTTTTGCAGGTATATTCTTCAATTTCTGTTGAGGTATAATTTAAGGAACTTTCAGGCAAGCACTAATAAATTAATAGTGAGACTTTCATAAAGAGAAATTTAAGACAATCCTCCTTGAAGCTTTCAAATGTAACATCAAGGCTTACCACTAATGACAGAAAAAAGGAAAAGACAAAAACACATGCTTTGTGGTAATTTGTCGTATTGCCTCAACGGGGGAAAGTGTATATGTTAAAAGAACTAGTCATGAGAGTATATTGAATTCTATTCTAGGTTTAATTCATGGTGGCAACAATGTACTCCCTCCATCCCAAAAAAGGATGACTTAGCTAACTTTTTGCATGTACTTCTATGTGTAATTTAGTACATGTTAGATGTGTTAAATAAATTTAATAAAAATTATAAAATAAAAATCTAATAGATGAAGATTAGTATTGTGAAAAAAATGAAAATTATCTAAAATTCCTAACATGTACTGAAATTCAAATAAAATCACGTGCAGCTATGGTACCTATTCCATCCTTTTTGGGATGGACTTTTTATTATTTTCATAACATTTCCTAAATATTTCTATTGACGATTCTTTCAGATATTTTGATCAATAAGACCCGTTTCAATACGCCAAAATAGATATTGTTTATCTGAATTTTCAATGTTATTCATGTTAGGTTAGTTGTTTCAGAATTATGCTTACTACTTTTCAATTTTTTATGTGTAACTAGCTCGTTGTCTGGATGCACCTCCTTTTTCCCCTATATATATTTTCTCACTTTTACTATTATAGCTATCAGTATTCTTTTAATTATTAATTTTAAACTCTTCTAAATATAGTGTTGAATCACTAATAAAGCTCTTTTAGTCGAAGAATTTTATTTCAATTGGAGTTCTATTATTATTAAATTTTTTATTTTCACTTTTTGAAATTTTTAGTGTTTAATTACTAATAAAGCTCTTTTGAGTCGAAGAATTCCATTTCAATTGGAGTTCTATTGTAAAGAGAATACATTACCAAAATTACGTACTATCAAGTTTAACTTGAAATTGAAATTTTCTTGTAATATGTTAATATTCTGTACCTGTTTAAGATTAATGGTTAAATTATTAGGCAAACCACTATTTTATGTGTGCTCACACACGCACAGGGCACACACGCATGCTTGCGCACACACATAGACACACTTGCAAACAGTTAGTTCTATGTGAAGGACAAGCTATTTAAATGCGAAGGCCTTATTTTGATTTTTCTTTTCAAGATTAGTACTTTTTCCTTTTTAGATAGCTTATTTTTCTATGGGTGATGATTTTTTGAATTCTGAATTTCTGTCCAACTTACTTGTAGACTACATTTAAAATATTATACACGAGAAGATACCAAATTGAAATTACTTTTGAAATAGGAGAACCAATTCCATATTGCTTTAGGATTAAGCACTTACAGCGACAAGAGACAGTGTCCTTTAATTGAATGCAAAGTGTGAATTAGGTTTTTCATCATAGTTAGCGTGGATTCTTTAGGTTTCTTCATCAGTATTCTTCCAAATTTTATTTGCAGGTCCTATCAGATCAGCTGGGCTGTGAGATTGATGACATAGCGAGTGTTGAACTGAATGTTTGTGATACCCAGCCTAGCTGCCTTGGAGGTGTTAACAATGAGTTTATATTTTCTGGAAGATTAGATAATCTCGCATCAAGTTATTGTGCATTGAGAGCTCTTGTTGATTCATGTGGTTTACCTGGAGATTTATCAAACGAGCATGCAATTCGTATGGTGGCTCTTTTTGATAATGAAGAGGTGTGGTTTCTTTGTTTGTTTTTTGTATAACAGTGATGTTAATCACTGTAAGCTCTTGTATTTTTTGTTTTAAAACATTTTTTGCACGATGTACTTTCCTTATACATATATAAAGGCCAATGATACAGTGCTATAACAGTTATTTTATCACTGTATGAATATATACGGGAAAATAAGGGTGAAGGGCTAGCATCTTTCTAAAGAAGGTGATACTAAGTGAAACTATGTCGTTTTGTTCCAGGTTCATTAAATAGAATTTAAAGTAAAAATGAGAGAAAATTTGTTAAGAAACAAAAAACCAGCAACCAGTTCTTCTCAACCATCGTCCAAACCCGTCTCCTCCCCCTCGATTTCTACACTATTGCAACCACCATCAAAGCAAACAAGTGACCAACCACCCCGGCGCCTGGAACATCCTGCAACGAAATTCTAGTTGCACAAATTGGATACCTCTCAAGCTTAAATCAAAATAAAACTGAAAATGTAACTTCCGAATGATGAAGGTCCAGTGCTACACATTAAAATCAGCCCAATATTCAATCAGCGGCAGTGATTTTGTATAACTGTGGTGGCGATGATACAGGTGAAGTGAAACCAAAACAAACATCAGATTACCATTTTATGCTACTTTGTGGTGTCGAAATGAAACCAAAATCCATCAGTGGTGGTGGTCGTCATGATATGGTGTTGTGAGATGTCATTATCGGTAGGAGATCACATCAACTGTGAAAGGAGAGCGGTGGTAATGATGGTGAGAGATGCTACCTATGCGACGTTGCTAATGGTCAATTTCTGTAGTAAGAAATGAAGTTTTATAAAGAAAGGAAGGAAGAAGTGGTTTGAGGTTTACTGTGCTTGTGTTGACTTGGTTTGAGGAAGAAGTGGTTTGAACCTTTAGTGTGGGTTTTTAAGTTCTTCTGTTCTTGTGCTAGACGATGCAGTACTATTGCTTCCTTTTAAACAGAGGCTATAGATCCTTCCCCTTATATAACCTATATATAGTTCTCTGGATTTGTGAATCTCTAATATAAATATCTTTCTTACTATGGTAAACGTAATCCATACTTGATTGTGCACTATGTTAGGCCCAGTAGTTCCGTGGCTACTAACGTGGTGGTTACCAATGGGGATTCCCCATTCCGAAAGGTCAGTGGGTTGTATTGCTAATTGAACAATGTGGGTAGCTGTGGCCTTTCCGGGCTCTTGTGCTGTCCAGGCTCCCTTTCTTCCCTATGCTATGCTCCCCCAGGGTCTAGGAGGGTTTTATAGTGATGAAAGGGATAAGCAAAAACAAATTGAGAGGACAAGAGGTCCTATAAATGTAATCACAAACAGCGACAAAGTACTAGTTATGGACAACCTGTGGGCGTTGGTGGTTGTTTGTTTTGGAGTGGGGTATGTTGAAGCTTTCTGAGGTGGACCTATTTAAATATTTTTAGTAATTGGGTGGCAGTCCTTGTTGGAAAGGATTTAGGAGTCATCGTTTCAAGGACATGTTTTTTGAGTGTTTGGTTGTATGCATAGTTGTGAAAGACGAAAGGCGCACCGAGGCCCAATTGTCCCTTGGGGCCTAGGCGCAAGGTGCAAGGCGAGGTGCTCCCCTTATCGAATTGAGGCACACCTAGTTACAAAAACTTAAAAATATTATTTATACATACAAAATTATAAACAACACAACCAATGACATAAATATATATGAAACTTATATATTTGTCTCAAGTCTTAGCAACCAAATACATAGAATTTCTAGCAAAATAGCAAATACTTAAATATCTCAACAAGTTCAATGTATAACATCATTACAAGAGTAAAGAAATTTCAAAATTAGAGCATCTAATCTTCATCTTCATCATCTTCATATCAGCTTCATGGTTTGTGTTGGCATTTCTCCCCTCAAACTCCATCTCCTCGTCTTCTTCATGATCATCATCATTACCATCATCACAAATTCACAATCATCATTGCCTCCATTAATTTGGTGCATTCTATGACGAGATTGCTTCAAAGTACTTGCTTGGCTCCTTGAGTTGCTAACCTTTGAAGCTGACTGTGATCTAGAATTGTACGAGGTCGTCCAACTCCCGAAGCATTAGCAACATCCTTCCATGTCAATGAATCATTCTCGGTAAAAACAAATTCATTGTTTCATTCGATTCACCATCAAGCTTTCCGGTCAACCATTCATTGCTTTATCAACATCATCCAATGATATTGGATCAATAGTGTCACACATATCCTAATGCTGCTCCAATGCCCTATAATACTCAACACCAAGTCAGCTCTTTTGTGCTAGCCTATTTCTCTTCTTGCTATGGAAATTATATAAATTGATTTATACACCACATTAAAGGAGAGAGCAGCCATAAATGACGAGAACAGCCATATAATTTTTTATTCAAAAAACGAGAGACAGAAGCAGAAACATTAAAGAGAGCAGTATGCAGCCAAAAAAAAAAAAAAAAAGAATTGAAAAGAAACAGCAACAGCCAGAGCAAAAGAAACAGAGAAGCAACAGGGAAGAACAAAAAAAAAAATAAATAAATAAAAAGGGGAACTAGGAAGGAGAAGCGGAACTGCAGAAGGAAAAAAAGAAGAAGAGAGGAGCTGTTGGAGAAGAAGAAGTCGTGAAGGAGAGAAGGAGAGAGGAGAGAAGGAGAGGAGAGAAGGAGAGGAGAGAAGGAGAGGAGAGGAGTTACCTGGAGTGGAGTGGAGTCGGAGAAGTAGATAGTAGAAATGATCCCAAACAAACAAGTAGCACTCGACAAAAGAGAGAAGTCGACAGTACTACGGCTCCCATATCTTCTTTGATCTTTTCTTTTATCAAATCAAGGGTCCAGAACTTTTTATTTATTTATTTATTATTATTTTTTTTAAGAAGGGTTGAGATCGACTCACAATGAGTTGAGGGAGACGAAAGCCTCTTGATTTTTTGCACCTTAACAACTAAGCGTGCCTCAACTGCACCTTATTGAAGGGGCTTCGCCTGTGCCAGAAAAAATCCCAGAAGGCTCACCTCGTCTAGCCTTGCACCTAGGTGCGCCTTCTGCAATTATGGTTGTATGTGGACTTATTGTCCACTGCGTGTATATCACTCCTCCCTAATTAAATTCTTTTTATCTAAAACTTTACACGTGGGAACACTCAAGCTGAATAAACATTGTCCAATCAACCTAGAAGTTTAGTGACACCCATCATCAACGCTATAGTGGACCAGAGGAAGAAAAGTACGAACTGCTTCGGGAGGTAATCTTACAAGGATTACATTAAGTGGCATAAGCGCTAACATAGGATCTTCTGGAGCTTCTTTAATTAAATTCTGAGATATTAAAGAGCTAGAGAGGAAAATGACATATCACCAAATAGAGAAGTTCTTATAGACTAGGCTCAAAAGATCAAACCTTTTGTCTTGGTCAAGTCGAGAAACCATATTGTATGTGCATTTGGTTAAGCTGCTTACAGCTCTATAATACAATTGACCTTTACCTTCCATTAAAGGTAAATGATCACACTGCTTATTGGAGTAGTTCCAAAATACAACAAACTTATTCCTTGCATTCTTTGAAAATTCTGCTAATATTTCTTATTCTCTCAACCAAGTGTGGCAAGTGTGTTTGATGCTTTCCTCATTTCATTTTGAAGCATAACATGATAACTTTTATCGTTGCATTTAACTTGGGGTTTGAATTATAAAGGACAATACTTTCTCCCAGGTTGGTTCAGATTCAGTTCAAGGAGCTGGTGCGCCAACCATGTTTCAGGCCATGAGACGCATAGTTGATTGTTTAATAAATGAATATGTTGGAGAGAGTGCTTTTGAGCGTTCAATTCGCCAGTCATTTCTTGGTATGCTCAACACATCTGTATTTTATGCTCAAATGTCTCAATCAATGTCTTCGTACAATGATGGCTAGCTACTTTTATTTGTACCGTGGTACCTACTAAAATTTCATGCAAATTCTTAAAAATACTTAGGATATAACTCTACAGCAGTTCTGAAATTTAAAAATACTTCCTGCAGTTTTTTGAAACTTTCATTTGTGGTAATTTTTCAAACCTTAAACTCCACCTACATTTGCATACTTTGGCCAACCCAAGCTGATGGAGGGGGGTTAAAGCATGTATAGTGAGACAGTTGTCAAAAAGAGCTACTATTTTATGTGATGAAATGAGTCCATAAGATATTTTCTTGCAGCATACCCTTTTTGGTGATACGTTACTTCGGCACCCCGATTGTAATGAAAGGTGAGCAAGGAGCCGCCTTTCCAATGTATGCGAAACATTGGTACCGCAAAACTTGAGGAAGGATCTTCACAGTTCAATGGATGAGTATTGGATAAGAAAGTGAATCCATGTGTTAGGGAGGTTGGAATGTAAGTTCTTTAACAGGTAAGTTGATGGAGTTGGAAGATACCTACAAGTCAACAAGTGAATATCGTGTCTTTAGGAGACTAAATGGGTGGATGAAAGAGCCGGAGTAGGCAACACTGTTTCAAGTTATGTTATATAAGCACTAGGAAGAGTAGAAATGGAGTTAGTATCATGATTGATTAAGGTTTAAAGATGTAGTTGATGTAAAAAGAAAAGGGTATATAATTCTTTTGTTTAAGCTCGTGGTGGGGGATCCAATATTAATATAGTATTATTTTTAGTGTCTATGACCCTGAAGTTGGATTACTAATATCTGGCAATAAACAAATGCATGATTGTTAAAGAGTATTTGAAGAAGATTTTACGAGTTGCATTAACAGAGAATTTGATGCCGGTGATTACCATATTTTAGGAAAAGCGAGTCAATAACTTGTCCTCATTCCTAGTTACTAACTTACTACTGTAGCCAAATTAATTTCTTCTTGGATAAAAGAGAGGATAAGGCCTTGTATGCAGATTGCAAAGACTACCATGTAGAGTGTGGCTACACAATCTAATTTGGCGGCTTAGATAATTGATATAATCAATTAAAGAAAATGCGGATATGTGTTTGGAATCTTAGAACAAGGTGGTGGGATCCGATGAAGAAAATCAAAACAGTTTTCAAGGACAAAGTGCCATGGCAGCTAGATGGGGAAGTAAATATAATATTGAACAAGATGGCTAGTTGCATACTTGCATCGGGGGAGTGCCTAAAGAGGTATTAGGAGAAAGTGAAAGGAAGGTACAAATGTCCCAATGCATGCGACTCAAAGAAACCAGTCACAGGCTAGAAGCAATAATCCTGACAATATGTAAGTAATACTTGGAAGCAAGGATGGAGGTGCTTCTACAGACTTGAAAAGGTAAAAGACAGGAAAGCTAAAGGCTTGCCCCCAAAAATTATGCATCAAGATGGAAATCAACGACATTCGATATAAAATTGATGAATCAAAACCCATATAAGATTGATGAATCATACCATACTCTTGCATAAAATTAGTGGTAGGAGAAGAAAAATATTCAAGTGCATTATCACTGTGTAGGATACAAATACATTGACCAAACTGAGTTTCAATTTCAACAACAAAGCTAGTAAAAATTGAAAACATCTCAGAACGTTGTTTCATTAAATAAAGCCAAGTCACACGAGAATAATCATCCACAAAAGTAACAAAGTACTGAAATCTTAATTGAGATGTGACAAGACAAGGACCCAAACATCTGAATGAACAATATCAAATGAGTTTGCAGTCCGCTTATTGACTTTTGGCGGGTAAGTCACACGATGTCCCAAACTGACATGACTCACATTCTAACTTTGTTAAGAAACGCAAACTAGGTATTAACTTTTACAAACTAGCTAAAGCGGGATGTCCCAGACGACTATACATATGATGAGGTGACAAAGTTCTAGAAAGTGGAACCGTTGTAATACAGTCCTCTATACACGACCTTTACCAATCGTCATCTTCGTTGTAAGATCCTGAAACACACTAGTCAAGTAAAAAGTAATAGAACAATTAAAGGCTTTGGTGATGGTACTAACAGAAAGAAGGTTAAAAGGGAAAATTCGATAAAAATAATAAAGACTAGAGAGACATGGAAGGACTCAAGGTAATTGTGCCCGCTCCTTTAACATTGGCAATGGAACCATCTGCTAAAGCGACACTAGGAATGTGTGAAAAATGTTTGAAACGAAGAGAGAAATCCTGAGTTACTTGTCATGTGATCGGAGGCCTCTGAGTCGATTATCCAAGGTAGAGAGGTGGAAAGACAAGCACTACTATTACCTGAATGAACAAACGTACCCGCAGAGGTGGAGGATAAAGGCTGTTGAGAAACTTGATATTGGGTAAAAGCAACATGTTCCTTAGGTGACATGGTTATAGTCACTGTTTTATCGATCACGGCCTTAGGCGTGCCCGAATCTGAACTTGTAACAGCATGAGCAAATTTTGGAAACTCTTGAGAGGATTTATTCTGAATATATCGGTAGAAATGTTGAACATGACTTGGCTCACCACAATGATAACATGTCCTACTGGCAGCTCCTTCGGGCTGCTGTCCGCGGCCGCTCACCCTCCCTCCAAAATTACCTCCTCTTCCACGAAAATGACCAGCGGCTTGGCCTCTAAATGGTCCTCCTCCCTGTCTAAGTGAAAGAAGAGCCGCCTTATCAGAAGATTCAACAATGGTAGAGCGCACAAGAGACTCTAAGAATGCGAGCAAAAGTGTCGACCAGAGATGGCACTGTACTAGTACCAAAGAGTTTGGAACAAACTCCATCAAATTCCACCCTAAGAAACTCCATAACTGCCATCTGTTCCCATTGCTCCTGCATCTTGACAACATCGGCGTTAATAGTTAACAACGAATTCAACTCATACATTTTCTTACAATCTGCAAAAAATTGGGTAAGGCAACGATAGCAGGATCCACACGAAAGAAATGAGACACCGCATAAATGCGAACCTCAAGGTATTCCTATATCTCCTTAATAGTTTCTATATGAGTAACGAGATCAACAATATGACCCATTAAGTTCATTGTTGATAAAGAATTTAAGCATCCACAAGCTTCCATGCCTCATCATTAGATTTATACGTTGTGAGATGATCCCCTGTTCTCTACTCAACAGCCCAAACTTTACAACCTTCTGCCACTGCTGATAATTTTGAACTCCCTCTAACTTCTTCTCAGTTATAGGACTTGATGAAGAGAACACTTCGGTAAACGTTAACGATGACTGTTTTTCACTTGATACATGTGATGTTGAGGTCGAGGCTGTAGTCAAGCTAGACATGTTGTTTGTCGAATACTGGTCAGGTTGAGATCACAATAGAAACTAAATCAACAAAAAACAAACACATAATCCATCAAAAAAGAGAAGGGCCAGGATCAACACTACACATAAACATGATGAAACAAGGTAGCAGACTATTACATAAAACATAGCATAGCCTCAGAACATGTGAAAGAATTTTATGGCAGGTAGGTAGCAGGGTGCGTGGGCCTCACGCACCTCCACAGAAGCCGCGCGTGGGCGCCTGAGGGACCCATTGGGCGCAGCTAGCTAGAATGGGGTAGAGTGGGGTTGGCTGTCTTGGGAGACTCTGACAGTGGCGGTGGTGACCCAGAATAATTGCTAGAAGGTTGCATGTAGGGTTTAACAGAGGCGGCAAAGCTGGAAAAGAATTAGGGTTAGGTTACATAAGTCTCTGATACCATGTTCAATAAGAAGAGAAAGGAAAATTATATTATATGTAAAACAAGTATAATGAAAGTGCCTTATGTAGGCTTACAACCAAAACCAAACCATACAAGGAAAAGGAAAGTGAATAAGTAATATGATCTCTCATTATTCTAGTATCTTCTAAAATCAGCATAACCCATGATATTCTAACAATGGTGAAATCAAGTTGAAATGATCGGGTGAGTTTTATCGTTGTGGAATCAAAATTAATTAAATTTACATTGGACTTGAATCATAAGATTTTGCAAATGTGGCGGTAAAATTATCAAATGCAACTTGTTAGAGGAAAACAGAAGGGAAGGATTCACATATCTTGTATTAGAATAAAGAGAATGCCCATATATTTAGTCTTACAATCCAACTTAGAGAAGGAAACTCCTACTGTGTTAACTCCTACGATTACTCCTATAATTACGAATCCAGTACTCTAGGACGCTCCACACTATTCTTCTAACACTCCCCCTCAAGTTGGAGCATGTATATCAATCATGTCCAACTTGTTACATGTATAAGTAATTCTAGAAGATCCCAACGCTTTATAAACACATCCGCAAGTTGTTCTCCAGTTCTCATATGACTTGTTATTATAAGACCTACCTCTATCTTCTCTCGAATGAAATGACAGTCAACCTCAATGTGTTTGGTTCATTCATGAAAAACTTGGTTAGAGGCAATGTGTAGGGCTGCTTCATTATCACACCATAGTTGCATAGGAACCACTCCAGTGAATTTTAATTCCTCGAGCAAATGTTTGAGCCACAACAATTCATATGAAACATTGGCCATGACATGATACTCAGACTCGCTACTAGCTACTAGACCTTGAGACCACACTTTGTTTCTTGCTTTTCCACGAGACTAAATTTCCTCCGACAAATACACAATAGCCTAAGGTAGACCTTTAATCAGTTGGACTACCCACCCAATCAGCATCACAAAACCCTTCTATTCTCAGATGACCATGATTCTGGTAGACCAATCCTCGTCCAAGTGTTGGTGTCAAATACTTGACTATTTGGACCACTGTATCCCAATGAGGTACTCTCATGATGCAAAAGCCACCGATGAGAATGTGCGAGGAAAATTAATAAATGAACGGATGTCATTTTGGCCACCGGAGCCACCAGAGAAAATGTGTCAGAATAACCCCCACTATAAATATGGGCATATCCCTTGGTGGCGTGGGGAGGTGGATGGGTGGTGGCTGGTCTGCGAGTGGTCGGCTCCTCCAGCCGACATTGATGGTGGTGAAGGTGGCTTGAGATGATGCTCGAGGACCAAGAAACAAGGCTATAACAGTCTTGATGCTTAAATACCGTCGGACGTTGTTTATGCAAAATCGTTCGATCCAAAAAAGCTAAGAAAAATCCTGCGGCTCCAGGAAGGAATTCCGATTCCAACTCTGATGATGTGTTTCTTCTCTTCTTTTTTTTTTTATGGTGACTGAGAAAAAGTATAGGGTTTGGGGGTATGGATTAGACGGCTGGCTCTTATACCATGTTAGAGGAAAAGAGAAGAGAAGGATTCACATATCTTGTATTAGAATAAAGAGAATATCCATATATATAGGCTTACAATCCAACTTCGAGAAGGAAACTCCTACTATGTTAACTCCTATAATGAATCCAATACTCCAGAACACTCTACACTATTCTTCTAACACAACTCTCTCTCTCTCTCTCTCTCTCTCTGTGTGTGGAGTGTGGATTGGAGTGAGTAAAATCTAGTAAGATAGTAAGATGATAAAGAAAGAATTCTTTTCATTTAAATGATGTGCTGGCAAGTTTCTATATAGTTAGACACGTTACAATATACTTCATGTTTAATCAAGAAATAAAGTAGCATGCTTCATAATTATGCTACTCTTAAAAGTGTTATTTTCTAATGAGTTCTATATGATGTCAGAAACTGTGGATTTGTATATTCTCATGATAGTAATGTAGTCATTTACTTCTTCTCAAGCACCAGTTATCGCTTGTTAGTAATTGTTATGAAATTTCTGCCACACATTAAACTCCTGTGTATGAACTAAAGGCAAATTAGAGTTCTTGTGGTGAATTGGTGTATGGGCATGACAGAACATGATAAATATGAAATCTGATAACTGTTTTTAGACTATTTCCCAATTTTCCCACATGATGGGTGGCATTTCACGCGGGAAATTAGGGAACATTTCAACATTGATTTACAAGTCTGGGAAATGTATATACAGTATTAGTAGTTTACTACACATTTCATTCACATCCAATAAATCTTCTATACTATCATTTTATTTGGAGGTGGGTTTGAGTTTTTTGTTTTCATACCTAAAATGCAGTATCTGCTGACATGGCTCATGGTGTTCACCCAAATTTTATGGATAAACACGAAGAACATCATCAGCCGGAATTACAAAAGGGGCTTGTGATAAAGCACAATGCCAATCAGCGTTATGCTACAACTGGCGTTACATCTTTTCTTTTCAAAGAAGTTGCAAGAATTCATAAACTTCCCACACAGGTAATTGCATCTAAAAGTCGCTCTACTTTAAGGATCATCTGTATAATTAAAAAAAAAAAGGTGGATGTTCGAGAAAACCATCAAGCCATTTGATTTCATGGTTTTGAAGCAAATAAACTTCACATTGGAAAATAGCAATCACTTATGGTCATATCCTTCTGTTTTCTAGAATTTTTCTGTACTTACTAGCCTTCTAAACCATCAAACTTTGTGCTAAAATTTCTAGAGATCAAACCTAGTTCTTCATACACCTCGGGTCTTGGTAAGAGTCATTTCCAACTGTACCGTTTACTTTCTGACCGTTCACCTACAAATTATCAGCTATGACACCTACAAGAGGTAAAAAAGGACCTACAAATTATCTGCTATAATGCCTATATTAGATTAAGGAGGAAGTAAGGACGAGGAGGTAAAGAAGAACATATTATCAGCAACAATTCCTATAATTGATTATAGAGGAGGTACGGAGGTTCAGCAGGATAGCTAACATTATCCAATAGATATCACATGAAACAAAATACGCACATACTGATGGATATTTATCGATTGACTTGAAGTATAAGCAACTAAATGATAAATTATTGACTGAAATGCTATATGGAATTCAAATCGGGAGGAAGAGGTAGATTATCAAAGAAGAATAATATGAAGATATAGATAGCTTTATCCATTAGATACCATACAAAACATAACACATATTAAATATTAACACACTTTATTGATTGAACCGAGAACATATAAGCATCTACATTATAAATTATTCACTAACATGCTTTATGTAATTCAAATCGGACTCCAAGGTTGAGATATATGTGCATCTCATTATTATCTTTCTCCCTGTTTTTCAAGAAAACCATGTGTTAAACTTGTGAACATTCCACTGCTACAATATGCAAAACACTATCCACGAGCTGCTTTTTAGTTTATTAGTATACTATGATATAATTCCTTATCCTTCGTGTAGGAGTTTGTGGTGAGAAATGATATGGGATGTGGCTCCACTATAGGTCCAATACTTGCTTCGGGTGTTGGGATCCGCACCGTTGATTGTGGAATTCCCCAGCTCTCCATGCACAGGTATCATTTTCCTACCTCTCAAATGTTATTTTATTTTATTTTATTTTTTAAATTTATTTTGGGTTTTGTTTTGTGATTGGAAAAAATATGTCTCAGGCTGCTATCATTGTTGTCACATTTCTTTGTTTGGTCACTGTATTATTAAAATCTCACAGTAGACAACTAAACTTACTATAAATATTATAGGAGGTGATGCTGTCAAATTTTAATAAATTCCATCAAATTTTTGTTGACGTGTCATGATGTGGGGAATAATAAAAGAAAAGTAGAAAAATGACATGATCATGACTTGGCACATCTTAGTTGGCTGAAACTACTAAAATTACAAGAAAAGAAAGAAAAAAAATGCAGCTTCATCTTCTCCGCCTCAGAGCCCCTACCTCGACCTCCACCACTGACACTTCACCTCAGTTGACCACTGTCCCGACCACCTTCCTCTTCTTCATCGACAATAACCACTAACCATTATCGCAAACTGTGACATTGACAACAAATTTAATCCTTCTTATTCCACTGGTTGTGTAAATGCCAGCAAGTTAAGGTCCATACTTTCATAGTATCTGGGCTTTGAAGAATTTCAGTTGTGGATCAGTGATGGGGAAGAAGTGGGGAACAAAACAAGGAGATGCTTGCTGAAAATTCATTAAGGCAAAAGAAGATGAACTGATGAAAGTCAAATCTTCTCTAACGGAACCAAGGGTGGTATGTAACCTTGGATGCGATAGTGTTGGTAACAAGTCCTTCATAACGTTGTACTTACTAATGTGCATTTGCTGGGCATATAGCTCATAGCTTTTTCTTAACTTTACCATTTCAAAGTTGGTGAAAATAATGGTCAGTTTGTCTTGATATGAACTAAGTCACAAGACAATTATTCTTGTAGGGTGTACTTTGTGTTGAAGAATAAATTTGGTGTCATGGTATTTCAGAATTTTCATTAAATATTTTACATAATTTAGTCAATTTGTTAATGATGGATCATTTTAAAATAATTCTTTTAAAGGAAGATGACAGATGACAATGCAGAAATTCATCTTTGTTTTCAAATATGTTTGTTTTATTAAATATATACTTTTGTAAGTAACTGTGAATTATTTGGCACTATTGCCGTGTAATCATATATTCCACATAAGATCTTTTGTCAAACATTTATACTGGAAACTATGCTGGAATGTAAAAGTTGTAGGTTGAGTGATGATGCTTGTAGAGTTCTTAGTAAGGTGATGAGTTTGTAGATCATATAGTCACATCAAGTACGTTAGGTTAAACATACATTTCCAATTCTTTTATTCTACATAAAAGATTGCTTATGCCCATGAAGATGTGTATTTCTGATACCCTGAAAGGGAGCTCATTTACAGCCCCTTTTTTATTTGTTGTTGTTATTGATGTTTTTATAATGGTTCTTAGTATTTGTCATTGTTATTACTCTAGCAACAGTAGTTTATTGCATGCTGGTTTCAGTCAGCTGAATTATTGATATACTATTATATATATGCCTTTCAATTGCAGTGTACGCGAGATATGCGGGAAAGAAGATGTTGACATTGCTTATAAGCATTTTAAAGCATTCTACAAAACATTCTCAGAGATAGACCAGAAGCTGGACATAGATAGGTAACTACTTCCAAGGGGGAAAATCCACACTAACTAGCCTTGAAGATAACCTCATCTTGGATTAACGTTATAATAATTAATCGCTCACTCATATCTGTAATTTGTAACATATTTCTCTATTCTGATAATAAAATATGAGTGCAAGGGCTGGTAGTAAACTGCAATTGGAAGTCTAGTTTTAACCATGAGATTTGTGTTTGCTCTCGTTCGTTGGAGGATCTGTTGTCTTGGAGCTGGAGGGGAGGTTGAGGTCACCCTTACAATCTGAGGCAGAGTTGGCTTCAGAAAGCTTCTGCTTTAATTCCGACAATAATGCCTGATTCTCCTGGTTGAGCTGCTGAGCTTGCTTTCTAAGCTTCTCATTCTGTTTGATAATGTGGCAGTTTTGCAAGTAAAGTTCAGAGTTGAATTTGTCCATACTCTATGCTATCAACTCCCTGAAGAGATCACAATTTGGTTATAGTTTCTTATATCAAATAGGATATATATGCATGCATATATATAAAGGCAGGTGGCGACCTTGTATTTCAGGTTCCCCGCATGGTTGGCACCTCTACAACAAGCCGTATGCTTGAAAATAGTATTAAAGAATATGTAAATATGCATATTTTTTAGCAATCTGTAACACATCATTATGATCATGTACAATACCATCTGAAATTAGATTTCCATACTAATATTCTTTTGATATACATTTTAATTTGTTTTAAAAAGTATGGAGCAATGTGGAACGGTGCACCTTGCATGAATTTTCGTACAAGGTTGTTACATCTCTTAAAATAAAAGGAGTACGCAAATTTTTACATTCGTTAATGATATGGATAACTTTTATATAATCATACAAGTTGTACATAATTCTGAGAATAAATATTTTTGTTACAGTTTTATATTTTCATAAAAGTTATTATATGAATCTCTAAAGAATCACGTAGTATTTTTTAAGAAAATGAAAAACATTATATTTGAATGCACTATCTAGGGTATATGGTTTTTCCTTTTTTTTTTTTTTTTTGAAAGTTTGCAGATTTAAAATAAAAACTGGTTCTAGGTAATTTACTAATTTACTGTGTGTATGCGCGCGCGCGTGTGTGAGAGAGAGAGAGAGAGAGAGAGTGCAGTGTTTACCTTAGGTTCCAAGGAAATTTTGGTAGGCAAAGCTCATGGAAGAGGTCTGGGCATATTTTGATTTCAGACGTCTGGGCAAATCAAGCTCCTTCAAGTGTGCGTACTGTTAGATATAAATCAAATATATAGAAATGTCCATGTATATATAGAGATAAATAGGGAGATTTAAGTTTATCAGTTTAAAAAGGTAACTAGAATCTCATGATTGAAACTAGAGGAAAAAGAAGTCTGAAACATCATGAGTTTATCCCCTCAGAACAGCAAATGATTATCCCTTTAGTTTGTAAAAGACGTTGTTACACGAGACTTTAACAGCCCAGAAAATGGAACACTTGCCTCCGCTCGGAAAACAGGGAAAAAAATACAACTTTTTCAGACCTTGACTCGTGCAAATTGTTTCTTTTGGTTGTGGAAAGCATGTAATAAATTGATATTTCAGGGGGAAGGCAAAAACCGGGGGATATTGGCACTTGGAAATTGATTTTAAATCTCATATCCCATTTGGTGTCTCATTTGGTGTATCATTCTCTTCTAGGGTTGTCACATAATCTTAGAGTTTTAAATCCTTCAATAAAAATAATTTAAAAAATTCACGTGTCAATTATAAAAAATAATAAGACATGAGATGAAACATTTAGTGGGAGATGATAGACATTTGCTACACATTAAAAGATTTCATACTATATATAGAAGTCTATACATTTGTCAATTGTCATGATGTTTGGGTTGATTTCTACTTTTATTAAACTAATAAGTATGATGTTATCATTTTTTTAATGTGGTATTATTATTTAAAAGTAATACTATATTTATAGAAAAGTAAACATATAAAAGTTTGCATAAGAAAAATTTTCATGCACTTTGTGAATTTAACCTCAAATTTAAATTACAAGGTTTCACAAATATATTTTGCATAAAAGATAATGAAATATACTTTTAATTTTGGAACATATATAGAGTATTAAGAGATATCCCTTGTTTAATTTCAGTTCTGATATATAAATTTAGGATTTAAAATTGGATGTTAAATTCCACAAGTTTTAATTATAATAAAGACTTGTTCACAACACGACTAAATTTGTGATTATTGATTTTTAACTTTTTACGATAATTAAAATATATTACAAATTCTCAAATAAAAAATTATATTACATGACACCATAAATATTTTTGAAAAACAAAATAAAATATTTTTTCTACAAACACAAAAAAGTTATAATTTAATATTTAAGATAAAATATTTTATAAGAAATAAGGAAATAAAAGAAAAAAAAGCATTATCTTTTGACAAAATCAAATACAAATTTATTTAAAAAATCTTAAAATTTACAAATCCTCAAGTAATATAATTATGTTATTATGATTGAAATTAACTTACATATGTTTCATATCTATTAAAAAGTATTTTCATTTATCATGGAATAAAAAATCACAATTGAATATTTCAATACAAGAAATCAAATAAAGAAATCTTAATTTTAATTAAAATATTTTTTAAACATATCTCCACGTAATATACACAATACTTATAACAAAATTACATTAAAGTACAACTTTAGATATTTTTGTGTTTAAATTTAGCTAATTATTGAATGCAAACTTATAAAAATATTATTAATTCTTATTACATAAAAAAATTATAATTCAACAATGTAACATAATTCTTAAAAAAATATTATAAATATTATATATTAAACTACCGTGCTTCGAATGACTTTAAAAACTTACATTTGAAAGTCCGATAAAAGCAATCTTGCGTTATATTTGGAAATTCTATAAAGGACTACTTATGATGGACTTTATCGTTTAGTCTTTTACCAAAAAAAATTGATAGAATTTATTCGAGTAATTTACATTAGATTTTCTTTTCAAATTATATCATATTATGTAACTTGTTCCGATATTTTAATAAACAACGCTTTATAACATCTAACCTAATATTGAATACTCCATCCGTTCTAAAATTAGAGAGACATTTTTTTTTATTATTTCAAAATTAAAAATATATTTTTATTTTTAGGTTATAAAAAGTCATAAAATTTATTAAATGTCATTATATTATTCCACTGCTTCAACTAATTTCACTATCTTCATTACTTAAATGTTCTTACCATAATTACCAGTAGAGATATATTTGAAATATAAATTTATATTTAAAAACCTGTCATTATAAAAATATATCACTAATTTTATAAGCAAATCAAGTAAAAAATACTTTTCCAAAAGTCAATCATAGAAAGGCTTAAAAGTTAATTGTCAATCAACTGTATATCAAATACCATAGCAAGTCGTTTAGTAAATTTAAGATACTTAAAAGTACAACTCATGTCTGTCATTGGCAACATCTAGTAGAAAGAAAAAGGGAAATAATTTTGTAGAGCTAAAATTATATTGTAGAAATAACAATAATCAGTAATTGTCATTAAATGCATTATACAAGTATAGTTGAAGATACAATTGCTCTGATAACAGAATTTGTACTTTGGTAATATCATTTCTCAAATAAAAATATAATCCGTATGAAAAGTTTTATTCATGTAATAAAAATATAATAAAAAAGAGTACGAGTGATGAAAAAAAGAAAGATATAAAAGACGTGGTTATCGGTCAGGATAATCATGCTTTGTTCTCTTTATTTTACGAGATTTGACTGATCTCTATTATCTCTTTTGCTGTGTGCACCTTATAATTCTTCGAATTAAATTTACATTACGAACTTTTAATGATACAAATGGATAAAACATGAAAAATTAAGAAGATGATGTACCAAAAATCCTTCAATTTGAAGATATAAACCATAATTATCTTAATAATTTATTTTTGATGTAATTTAAATAGTTGAGATTTAATACTTTTTAAATTTTTAAAACCACATGTTTTACATTATTATATTATATCAAAATTGATATACTCTCTTTTTCTTTATAAGTATAACTCATCTATACAATTAAAATTACATAAAATAATTTTATCTAATAGTTATATAAAAGACATAATAATGAAATGAGATAATGAAGAGTTGTCGAACCGTATTTTATACTTGGAACACAGGGACAACCAAAAGGGGCATGATTTTATTCATGTTTATGAGCAGCGATATCAATTTCATTTGAACCGTTAATATTTCAGTCAATTACGACCTTAATGGGCCCCGATAATTTGAACATTATAGGGTTAGGGTATGTGATTTACCTTCTTATCCCTTTTAACTCCGATTCAAATCTGTTTATATATAAAATATATTTATAATAATTTTAGAAGGTTTTATAAGAGAATAATATATATTGTCCTCTAAATTGTCTTCTTCTTTCTTTTAAAGGAAACACTATTGTTAAGAGAATTTTAATTTTTAATATTATAACATATGAGGAAAATATTTTATAGACAAAGTATAAATATCATGTTCATAAAAAATGGAACACTCAAAAAAACCCTTGAACTTCTAAATTTTTTTCAATTTTACCATTAAAGTAACTTTTTTTTTTATCATATATACTTATGTGGCATGCCTACCTGCGTATATGTCAAAAATACAATTAACATGAAATTTTCCACTTCACAATAAAACTTTTTCAAGGTATTACTTGTCATTATAAAAAGAAAGAGAAAAATCTTTTAAAACGAAAAAAAAAGGGGAAAACCCTTCTTTGTTTCTTGACTATTGTTAGATTTCCTGAGTTTTCAATTTTTCCGGGTTCAAATCCAAATCTTAAAATATTCTAATTGGTTTACGAGAGATTTTAATTCAAATCCAAATCTAACTTTCGAACTAATACCTCATAGTAAAAATCTGAATTCATTTTATTCGTCATATGTAGATCTACAACCAAACAACAAAAGTAATTCATCAATGGCGTCTTATATGATTCGAGGCCTAAGATGGTGGAGGAGAGGCCACTGAATAGAGTTTTTACAAATGTAGATGAAAGCCTTACCACCCCAATTTTACTTATGTTTTTTACTGCCCTTCAGTCAAAAACTTCACCAAATGATGGGCTTTTGATATCAAGAGCCTAATTTACATGAAATTTTGAAGGGCCTGAGACTCTACTAATACTACTGGTGTAGAAATCAATGATTAAAAATTATAAAATTGGGATCAAGAAAGTTTTGAAGATTTAATTGCAGAGCCGAAGATGGAAATTGTATGTCATGTGCTTATAAAATTTGATATATGACAATATATACAGCTAGTCAAGTTCATTATGGTGTCTAGATATAATTATGATTGTTGCTCATGATTGCTAAATATCCTCCTCCATATATGCATGTGCATATTAGTAGGTAGTGATTGATTTTGTGTCAATCACCTTCCTTGATTTCAGGTGTATAGTTAACACGCCCCCGCAAGATTGAGGCTCCGTTGGAGACTCCAATCTTGGAGCGAAGAGCTGTGAATTGCTGGCGGCTCAAGGCTTTGGTAAGACATCAGCAAGTTGGTCTTTTGTTGAAATATGATGAACTTTGAGAGTGCCATTTTCAACACACTCACATACAAAGTGATAGTCAAGTGAAATATGCTTCATACGAGAATGAAACACTGGATTCGCACAAAGATAAGTGGCTCCTGTATTGTCGCAACATAAGGATGGTGGATGTTTGAAAGTGATTCACATCTCAAGAAGCAGATTTTGTATCCATAAAAGTTCGGCGGTAGTGTTGGCAATGGCCTTGTACTCAGCTTCTGAAGAAGATCGAGAGACTGACTTTTGACGATTTGACTTCCACGAGATTACATTTGATCCTAAGTAGATGAGATATCCAGTAGTAGAGCGGCTGTCATCACGATTACCACCCTAGTCTGAATCACTAAAGGCCGTTAACTGTAACGGTGTGCCCTTACACAGGAAGAGGCCATGAAAAATGGTGTTTTTCAAGTATCGAAGAACATGCTTTAGTGCTGTCCAATGTAACTCAGTGGGTGAGTGCATAAATTGGGATAATCGATTTACGACAAAGGAGACATCAGGGCGTGTCAGAGATAAATATTGAAGTCCACCGACTAGTTTCCTGTAAGGTGTTGGGTCAACAGGGGCTGAGCCATCATTGAGCAAGAGAGGTGTGGAGTGACACAAGGGAGTATTTACTTCTTTTGCACCGGTCATAGAGAATGTTTCAAGAAGATTAACAATATGTCGATGTTGAGATAGGAAGAGTCCAGTGTTTGTATGTATCACTTAAACACCTAAGAACTGATGTAAAGTGCCGAGATCTTTTAATGAGAATCTTCGACCAAGTAAGACCACAAAGGATTCAAGGAATCTATCATTGTTGCCTGTAAGTACTATGTCATCAACATAGACTAAGAAGAAAAGACAGATGCCAACCTTGTTATAGATGAAGAGGGAGAAATCAGCCACTGAATTTTTGAAATCAGATTGGATGAGAAACTTTTTAAGTTCTTGGTACCAAGCTCGAGGAGCTTGTTTGAGACCATAAATAGCCTTTTTTAACTTGCATACATGATTGGGCATTGAAGGGTGCATAAAGCCAGGAGGTTAAGTCATGTAAACATTGTCAGAAAGTGTACCTTGGAGAAAAGCATTGTTGATGTCTAACTATCGGAGCTTCCAACCATATGTGAGAGCAAGAGTCAGAACTAATCGAATTGTTATCGGTTTGGAGACTGGGCTAAATGTTTCCGAATAATCCAAACCTAGACGTTGGTGGTATCCTTTTGCAACAAGACGAGCTTTGTACTTGGAAATTGTGCCATCTAAATTTCGCTTGATGCAAAATATCCAACAACAACCAACCACATTATTTGCACCTGGTGGAACTAGATCCCAAGTACCATTGCGCATAAGTGCATCAAATTCTTCTGACATTGTTGCACGCCACTTTTCATCTTTCATTGTGTCGGAGAAATTCTTTGGCTCAAGTGGTAAAGGAAGTGGGTGTACAGTTGTGTGGTTGACAAAGGCTGAATTGTAGTACTTTGGATTTGATTTTCTATTGCGGAGCGGGCGAGTATTAGGGGGCGAAGGTGGAGTAGGTACGCTTGGGGATGGTGTTATAGATGGCGGTGACATAGGTGAGTTTGGTGGAGATGGAGATAGGGATTCTGAATTTGGTGTGGACGGATCTATATGGCTAATAGTGGTGGAGGTAAATGGCGTTGGAGCAGAGGTATGGCCGAGAGTTGTGTGTAATGGCAAAGTGGAATTAATATTAGTGGATAAGGTCATGGTCGAGTTAGTTGGTGTGACACTTGAGCTCAGATCAGTAGGAGAGCAGTCCATTACTTGCGGGGATGTTATCAGATGTCTATTTGCTGCGTGCATAGGAAATACATGTTCGATGAACTTAACATGACGAGAGATGTAAATTTTTTTGGAGATGGGATCAAAACATTTGTATGTTGATTGATTTGTGGAGTACCCAAGAAATATACATGGTCTTGATCGTGGCTGAAGTTTAGAGGTTGTGTACAGTCGTAACCAAGGATAACAGAGACACCTAAAGACTTTAAGTCGGAAGTAGTTTGGAGTTTGCTGAAATAATATTTCAAATGGAGACTTAAAGTTAAGTATTGAGGTTGGTAGGCGGTTAATGAGGTACACAACGGTTTGAAATGCATATATCCAGTAGGATAGGGGAAGGGATGCTGTATGAAGGAGGGTTAAATCTGTTTCAACAACATGACGATGACGTCTCTCTGATGTGCCATTGTGTTCTGGCGTGTGTGGAGGTGTTTTGAAGTGAGAGACGCCATGAGTTGTCAGAATAGAGGCTAACGATGTGTATTCACCACCATTATCTGTGTAAATGGAAATAATTAGACGTTGGAAAAAATTTTCAACCAATACTTTGAATTGAGGAAATAGTATTGCAACCTCAGATTTTTTTCTCATCGGATAAAGCCAAACATATTTACTAAAGTGATCCACAAATATGAGATAATATCGAAAACCATCAACTGATAAATCCGTAGCTCCCCAAACATCGGAGCATATTAATTCAAGAGGGGCGCTACTCTTAAGAGAATTTTCCGCAAATGGTAGTTTATGACTTTTGTTGGAATCGCAAGAGTTACAATGAAACTTATTATTTGTTGAGGAATTAACTTTCAAATTACACGAACGAAAAATGGACCTAAGAACAGGTAGTGATGGGTGACCCAAACGGTAGTGCCATTCATCGAGTTGAGACTTTGTGGTGTGGTGAACACGAGGATTTATGAAACTAGGAATGCAATAGACATCATTAATGTTCTCCCCGCGAAGTAGAAGCTCCCCCGTGCATAGATCCTTCACAATAAAATGTAAGGGAAAAAATTCAAGTGAGACATTATTGGATTGACAAAATTTTGAGACAGAAATTAGATTATTCTTGATAGATGGTGCACACTGTATATTATACAAAGCAAATTATATATTTTGAAGGACAAGCATACTGTTGCCAGTATGGGAAATTTCAAGACCTGTACCATCACCTATATTGATTTCGTCGGGACCACCATAATCGGAAAAGTGTTGCAGATTATTAAGGTCTCCAGTAACATGATGTGAGGCCCCGGAATCTAACAGCCATTGTTGTGTAGTTGGTCGATTGAGTGAGATCATGTTAGCAGTAGGTTGAGAGCTGTGAGCGTGTGAAGAAGATGATGTCTGCACATTATTATTTTTTAGAAATCGTGCCAGCTTGCGACATTCATTGGTTTGATGTCCAGGTATGTCACAAAAGTTACAGTGTGTGGGAAATGTGTTGGAGGAACGATTTGTGCTTTGTTGAGATGAGTTCCCATTAGAACGGTTGTTGTTGGTGGCACGCCACTGGCCTTGAGTGTTCCAGGAGGACCTACCGTCGTTTTGATTTGATCGATTATTCCATGAACGATTTTGATTTGGTTGGCGAGTTGCATAGTTTGTTGTTGCTATTGTAAGGGGCTGGTGGGCAGATTCTATTCGTTTAATTTGACACTCAAAATCTTCAAGCTTGTCAAATAATTCATCAAATGTAATCGGTGTATCACGAACACGGACAGCAGCGACTACATGATTAAATTCATCACCAACACCTTTGAGGGCATGTATGATTAGGTCTTCCTCGTCGACCGGAGTATTAACGATAGCAAGAGCATCTGTAGTGACTCTTACATCTCGCATGTATTCTGCAATAGAGCGAGTGCCACGTGGATTATCGTGAAGTTTTTCTTTAAGGGACATGATCCTGGAACGAGACTTGTTGGCAAAGAGGATCGAGAGACGATCCCATGCTTCCTTAGATGAAGAAACTGTGGAGATGTGGGTTTGAATTTCTGCTACACAGCTTCCTAATATTGCATTTAAGATGAGCTGATCTTGCCTATACCAGAGGACAAACTCTAGGTTTTCAATTTTTTTGGTGTTGTCTTTTGGATTAGGAATTGTTGTTAATGGTTGGGGACTTTGACCAGTAATGTGGCCAAGCAGATTGTGTCCAATAAGAGTCGAGTGGAGCTGGGTTTTCCAAACAGAAAAATTTGACTGTGTAAGTTTGGTGGGCAGGTGTGAAGGGGCATTGAAAGAAATAATTTGATTGTCTGAAATTGCAGAGGCCATGGATCTTTGAGTTTTTAATCTATAAGGCTCTGATACCATATAAAATTTGATATATATTTTTTATATATTACACCGTTAAACTATAACAATATATACAACTAGTCAGGTTCATTATGGTGTCTAGATACAATTATGATTGTTGCTTATGATTGCTGAATATCGTTCTCCATATATGCATGTGCAAATTAGTAGGTAGTGATTGACTTTGTGTCAATCACCTTCCTTGATTTCAGGTGTATAGTTAACAGTGCTGAAAATGTTGATGAAGAATGGAGAGAATGGATGTGAGATGACGGGGACAAAAATATGGGCTTCCTTGATTTCAGGTGTATAGTTAACAGTGCTGAAAATGTTGATGAAGAATGGAGAGAATGGATGTGAGATGACGGGGACAAAAATATGGGCTAAAACCTTCATTTGTTTCGGTAATTTAAGATGTTCATAAATTATATATCTTAATAAATCAAAATCCAGTTATTATATATTCAAAATATATCTATAGAGTTTATAAATACTTTTTAAATACTAATAAGCTATATTAAAAGCCACGTCAGTGAAAGATTAATGTCAGATGCCACATCAGATACTACATCATTGGACTTTAACCATGGTCGTAAACATAACCACTATCTTGCTCTTTTTGAAAAATAAAATAAAAGTTTATAGGTTCATATGATAAAAAATTACTTGAATAGTGAAATTGAAAGAAAGTAAAAAGTTTGAGGATTTTTTTGTCATCAAGTCAACACTATTTTATTTAAAAAATGTTTGTACAATTATAAGAGGGAACCGATTCTTTCACATGTTTTGTTACTTATCCATACTAGGCCCATACTTAAAGAATTAGGTTCATAGTTTTATTTTATTATTTTTTATTACAGTAAAAAATTTAATTGATGAAAAATTAGAAGATACAGATTTCCTAACTCTAGCAGCTTGGATAATAGCTCTTGCTACTAAAACTCTGGAGACATTACGAATAATACAATTATTGAAAGATGATCCTACCAATCTAATGTCTTTAACTATATTAACATAACTACAAATATTGACACAACCAGAAAGAGTTTAAGTTACAATACAAGAGTCAATAGCTACAATAACAGAATGGTAACCCATATGCAACAACCACAACAAACTAACTAAAATTGCAAGAAGCTCGGCATGAAGGGGTGATCCAACAGAACTTCTGATTCCCCATTCATTTCGTCTTCCATCCTACTGGTGATGCATCATCGGTCCAAATACCATCATCTTATGCCCAGACATGATCTCTTTGATTTCTGATTGAGCCTCCTTTGCCAGAAGAAGTCTTGCATATTATTCAGAGCCGTGGAATGAAGACACTTGATTGCAAACCAAAGGCACCTCGAAAAATCACAATGGAGAACAGATGGTCTTGATTCTCGCTGTAAATATTACATATTGAGTAATGACAATCCACATTCTTAAAAATTATATTTCTTTTATCTCCTGTTGGAATTCCTTCGTGAAAAGTTTCCAAAGAAAGACTTGGACTTTGGGAGCAATACTCAACTTCCAAAACATAATTGGAAAACTTGAGAATGAAGAATCTTGTTGGGAGCCCCTTGATGAACGTGGTTTTAATATGAGATTTAGGTTAATTTTTGGTTTTTTTTGAGCTTAAATGTGCATATTCATGTCCTAAATTGGTTTATCTTGCTTTATTTCTATCGAATTGGTGTTATGTTTGGTCTTTTGCTTGTTTTTGTGCTTGTAGGGCTTTGATTTGAAATGATTTGGGCATGTACGAGAAAAAGGACAAGCTAGGACAAGCTTGGGACATGAGAAAAGAAGAATTGGATGTTCTGATGAAGTGCACAGCCCAACCGTGCAGAGTGCACAGGCGTGCACTTGGTGGAAATCGAAATAGAGCTTCCGAAGAGATCCACGGCCTGGGTGTGCATGGTGCACGACCGTGCATCTATTTTGCAGTATTGCCCGAGTTTTAGCTATTTTCCTATTTCTAGTCAATTTCTTATGTAATTTGCACCTACTCTAGTTAGGATTTGATGGTAGCTATAAATACATCATTAATACGTCATAGTAGGGTAAGAAATTATTCTCTTAGTTTTTACCTTGTAATCAAGATTCTCAAGGTTGGGATTTATCAAGCTTGTTACGGATTCAAGTAGAGATTAAATTGCAAAGAGTTCTTCTTCTACTTCTTTTTATTTCTTTATTGATTGAATGCTTGTTCTTTATTGTTTTATTGTTTGTTTCATAGCTATGCTTGGCTAAATTTCTTTATTCTAGGATTAAGGGGATCCCAATGGTTAATTTAATGAAATAGTTAGTTATTGATTTGGTTCTTGCTTGTGATTATTATTGTTTTGATTCAGTTTTATGATACTTAATGCTTGTGAATAGAGTTGGTAGCTTAATTTACATGATTCTAGACAATAGGTCAGAAACTGAAAGGCCAAACTTATTGTTGAAAAAATTAAAACTGAACCCGAGTTTTAATTACTACGAAAGTACAATTAATCTCTTGAGGAGTCTCGATTATCATTGATCTTAATGAGTTTTAATTGATTAGATGGTTAACGAAATATAAGTCTAATTGGTTGAAAGACGATTATTATGCATCAAAAGAAAGTAATAGCTTGTTTAGGATAAATCACCTTCAAAAGGTAATAATTATTTGCAAGAGTTATTGATAACAACTTCATTAAATTTCATTGTGGTGATCTGTAAATCCTAAAAATCTTTCATTGTATCATAGATATAATTAATGACCCTAATTAATCTCAACTAAACCTAATTAATCACAATTAGTGATATGGAGGACCATCGATATATCATTCATCACCTAGGCCAAAGAAGGGCCAGTGGACCCCACTGGAGCGCCACGTCATCAACATCTCAAGAACATGTCAATATCATCCTAACATCTCAAGAACAACTCATGAGGTCCCAAGATTGCCTCAGAAGTCCCATGATCAAACTCGAAGGTAACCATGCCTATGAGGAGGAAAATTGGCTTAGTGTTGGCAAAGACCTTACGAGGCCAAAATAATTCTAAGTCTAGAAAGACATGAAAGGTGTATCATAGTAGGCCTCTAGAGAAAGAAAATTATACCAAGCCCTATATTGTTCCTATAACCTCCCCTAACATATACACGATGATATGAGAAGACTTTATGCAACACATTTTGGAAGCCATGTGTGAAAATCCCTAACTTGGCTAAGTATAGGAACATGATTGGCAAGACAACTTGAGCATAGTGTTATACAAGGATGTCATAAGACATATGACCCCCAATCCCCACATGTATGGACCTTGTAGTACCAAGAAGGCAAGTCAAGGGCTAACACCCCCCAAGAGGAGCAATGAGGAGGAGTTGAGAGCCCTCAAGGCACCTTCCCTATAAGAAAATCAGCAAGGGAAGCGAAAAATCTCATCATTATCACATGATCAAGGTGTTCAAATGATGTCCAAGCGCCTTCACATCATCAAGGACCAATCTAAAGGATGCAATCAAGCTAGCCAAGGAAGAAAGAGGGGAGCCCAAAAGGTAGCCCCCCATAGGGGCGACTGATGAGTGTCGAAACCACTAAAATATTTCCTACTCAAAACTCTTTGTAAATAGCGATAAGTAAGGTCGAATCCATAGAGATTGGTCAAGATTTACTTATAAACAATCAATATAAATAAATAGGGAATTTTGTTTATTAATCATAATAAAACAATGAAAACAAATAATGAAAAGTATTCAAGTAAAATAATCTAGCCAAAGGTAATCTCAGCTTTGACTTTTCACAAATCAATCATTGACACAAAAGACACTTCACATTCACGAGTAAATTGGTTCTAGTTGTTAACAAGCTCTAACAACCAATTTTTTCTTACTTTTCTGATAATCAAAATAAGCTCTTTGACTATTTCTCTTATCAACTAAACAACCCCAAACAAGCTCTTGAGATTTAATTTAATGATAGCTTTAAATTCTAGAAAAACTCAATTCTTATTAACAAACGCAAAAGCTTGATTCATTTAAATTAGATTAAATATTCTCATAACAATCAAAAACTTGTCCATAATCAACGTTGTTAGTTGCTACTATATTAGAATTAACCAAACAATTATGGATTTGATATTCAAATTAACAATATATTATTTTGACAATTAAATAATATGCATCTCATTCAACTAATCAAAATAATAATAGCAAGAGAGCATGGAGAATAGATAAATACTCGTGAAAAGATGAAGAGAACAAGAACAAAGAAGTCTCACGATTTGATTTAGTCAAAACCTTGAAAAACCTTTACTAGACTTTAATGGAGTTAACCGCTCATAGTTGTAGAAACCAAACCCTAGAAAAGAAAACTATATGATGTGATATCTTTTTCTTTCTCCTAATGAGAGTCTCCTGATATATATATACTCTCTTCCTATTTCTGATAGGAAGGAAACTCATAAATAAGTCTTTTCTAAAAGAAAAGATAAAATAAAATAAGAATCCTATTAGAAATCAACTTTTTTTATAGTTTTCCTACTAATTCTCGCACAACTGGGCATGCCCACGCTTTATGGGACAAAGTCTTTTGCTCTTTCGTGTCTTTTAATTTTCTGCACAGTGTATAAGACGTGCCCACACTTTATGGAACAAAGTCTTCTACTATCTTGTATCCTTTCTTTGGAATTCTTTAAGCTTTCCATTTTGAAGACTTGAACTTTTAATGCATCAATCTGCACTTTAAAGCTCCATTTGTCTTCAACCTTCAATTAACCACCAAAAATACAAAATATTATTAGAATCCACCAATTATGCGTAAATCACAGGAAAAAGATGGGAAAATTAACACAAATAATAGTAAATAATATGCATTATCAGCGGCCTCTGGGTCTCCTCCATTAGCCAAATTTATAGCTTTTAAGTCTCATGCACTCCCATAGTGAAATTTCAAGGTTTTTAAGGGCACCCAAATGAAGGACCATTGAAGGGCACCTAAATGAAGGACAAGGTGCATGAAAGCAAGCAAGAAGGGAGATGGGCAAGGCCTCCCCATAGGGGGAGACCTTTGGCCCTCCATACTTAGCCATTTTTGAATCTTTAGGTCCTCTCACACTACACTTACCCTCCAACAAGGTGGTGTTGGAGCTCTCAAAGTCCTACAACAAGCTAGAGGTGTTCAAAGGAATCCTAAAGGAAGACAACAAGCATAGAAAAGATGGCTAAGTGGGAGCCTAAAGCCCCCCCCCCCCCCCCCCCCCCCCCAATAGGGGCGTCCTCTAGACCCCAATACTTAGCCAAATTTTGGCTCCTTAAGCAATCATCTCACAAAGCTCCTCTAAGGTGTTCCAAGTCAAAGTCCAAGCATGTGGTACTCAAAGAGATAACAATGGGAAACCAAGAGAACAAAGAAGGGCAATGGAAGGGAAGGAGGTGGAGGCACCCAATGGGGGGCGGCCTCTACACCTCTATACTTGGCCAAAATTTGACTAAGCCTTCTCACTACATGTTATGCCATACAAATCACTCATATGGTTTACCAAGTTCAAAACCATGCATAAAGTCTTCAAAGGAACCCACAAGGAGGGCATTGAGCAAGAAAATAAGGAAGGAAGGGAATCCTAGAGGGTACACCCACAAGGGGTTGTCTCTAGGGCCCCAGACTTAAGGCAAATTTTGGCTAAGTTAAGCCCCACTCTCACCATATGTTTCCCAAGATGCCCCAAACTTGAATGCAAGTGTAAAGGCATTCAAAGGAAACTTGAAGGGAAGAAACAAGTCAAGAAAGGAAACAAGGGGCATGGGAAATAGATCCCCTATGAGGGGCGGCCTCTAAGCCCCATGCCTTAGCCAAATTTTGGCCACTTATGGCCTTTGTACAACTACATGCATTCTAAAGGTCTTCTAAACCTCCATCCAAGTACATGATCACGTAAAGGACATCAAAGGAAGACAATTCGAGCAAAGAACCAAAGGAAAATAGAGGGGGAACACCCTTATAAGGAGTGGCGGCCTCTGGCCCTCTAAACTTAGCCAATATTTGGCCTTTTTTGCGTGGCATCCCCCAAGAGGCCTACTACTCATTCTGGATTGTTATGAAACTTCTCACACAGTCATTTGAGATGTATTAGGATGCGCTCACACAAAAATCGAAATGGCATGTAGGGATTTAAAGATGACCCATAACATGACATTATTGGCCTCCTGGCAAGGCCCCGTGACATGGCACCTTGGCACTCCAAAATCATGTATAAGTAAGTTGGTGTTTTAGGCTCAAAATGTTCCTTATAAGTTATGGACAAAGTCTTGTACAACCACCTTGGTGAAGTCTCAAGCCACCCTTGCATGTCCATCCAAGGCATGTCATGGAATGGGCAACCAACATGTGGCCTAGTATAAGGAAGCATGCCCCAATATACACTGACATGTTCATCCATCTCAACTTGGAGGAAGACAACCTCAACACGAAGAAGCACACCTACAACATGAAGGGCAACATGCACCCTGTGATGACATCACCTCAATCAATGATGACATCACTCCAATTGATGATGACATCACCAATACATAGCGACTCGTCCAAAAGCCGAATTGCCTTTTCTATTACTGACAGAGGTTTTGAAAGGTCATCTGATTATGAGATTTGATGAGGATTTTGGATAGGCGGCTAAAGGCATAGGACGAAACGGACTCCAAAAAGATGGAAAAACACGTAGAAAACAGATATTGTAGCCACACAAATATAAGTGGTAGATAGGTCACATGCACAACACATGGCCTCTTTGAGGCCTATAAATACCCCTCACCTCTTCATTCGAAAGGGTTGAGAAGTTTCACTCTTGAGAGCTCTGACTTCTCTCTAGAACTCCTTCTCTCTCTAGGAAATCTTTCATCTTGTGAGGCTTTATCTTCGTGGTGCTAGGGAAAGTGCCTTGTATTCCTACCTAGAGAGGCCCAAAAGGGTTACTAAGGACTTATCCCCCCTTATTTGGTGTAAGACTCTTCTCCCACACCTTATACCTCACATCATTATACACCACTACCCACACCCCTAGCCCTTAAGGCTAGGCTCTGTCATTGTCATCCCCAAGGAGCTCCCTATGATCTTCCCTCTTGTCCACCACTCAAGCTAAGTCACATAGCCTGTGAAATTCTCACCTCACCCTTTACATACCTTCATATGAACCCAACCCACAAGGGAATTTGTAATAGCATAGGACCCCCACGTATACCAACACACAAAATCAATACAAATCATCATACATTACTTGATCTTTCTCATTGTTCCTAGCATTACATTTTCTCGAGATACATTCATCTTGATTCACAATCTTAGTTATTTAATTGTTTTGTAATAATTATTCAATTCTTTACAAAAAGTTTCAATCTTTATTTGTCTAACTATTTCTAATTGCAATAATAATCAAGACAAAGTCTCTGTGGGAACGGTATCTTCTGTCTATTACACGATAAGTGATGCACTTGCGATAGATAGTGTTTTAGCCTATCACCCTTAAACTGATCTTCTAGAGAGGAAGATAAAAAAAAAGGCTGATTTGGTCGTAAGAACACCTTTTCTAGTTAAGGGCCAGAAAAAAATCATTTTTTTCCTTCCAAAGAAGGAGATATGAGTCTTCAAAACTTTATTCCTTACATCCTCTTGAAAGACTTGACTAACCTTTCTTACATCCCAAGTACCCTTGTCATGATTAATTAGAACATTAACTGAATGATTATCTAATTCTTGATTGCTCCATTAGTTTGTGTTTGGCTCAACAAAAGAGTGACATGGCCATACCCATTTCTCATGTCATATTCTAACAAGTTTACCATTCCCAATATTCCAAGCTAGTCCTTTATTGTTTAAGCTTCATCCTTTGTAAATACATTTCCTTATCCATGTGTTTTTTGCTCTAACAATAGTGTCTTTCATGCTTTTGGGGGTTAATTATGTGTTTATAAACACTTTCTCCACACGAGAGTCTGGTTTGTAATAATTCTCCAAACTTGTCTTGCCAGTAAGCTTGATTGAAGCTTCTAGCTTTTCTAATACCAAGACCCCCTTTGATTTTGAAAGGGATAACTTATCCCATTTAATCTAGTGAATTCCTTTAGAATCTAGGTCTTGATCCCACCAAAATGACTTGTTATTTCGACCACACTCATTTTGAATATAACTAGGTATTAGGAAGGAGGACATCGAGTATACAAGAATTGTACTTAGCGAGGCCTTCACCAAAATATTTCTACCTGCGTGGGACATGAAGTTTCTTTCTTAAAGAATTCGTAAGATATCTAAAATCTTGATATTTTCTAGAGGATAGTTGGAATGGCCCTCCTAAATATTTTTGACTAGGAAGTAAACTTCCCATCCTTAGGATATCTAAAATTAATTGCTTGTAACATGTATCATTTCATTTGCTAAGCATAAGACCCATTTTTATGATATTATTCTATTGACTAGAAACTTTAGAATACTCTTGAAGAATCTTATTAAGCATCAAGCAAGACTTCAAGTTACATTGAAAGTATAGGGTGTAATCGTTCGCGAAGAATAGATATGAGATATATGAGGCTTTCCTTTGTGTTAATGCAACTTTTCTTATTATTGCTTGCTTATAATTGCTCATTATTGTCTATCTTAAATAAGATGATAATGTAATATAGTCCTTACTTAAACATGTAAAATGACATAGAAAAATATCCAACTTGTTAGGTGAATTTTAGTAGAGTTAGTTTAGCAAAGAGTTTTGATCACCATCTTTTAGTAGACAAGGAACATCGACAATCCTGCTTATGTTATAAGCAAAATATTTCTTACAAAGAAATATCTTTTTAAGTATGATCTTGCTTAGAAAGGAAATAAGCAAGATGTAGAAAGCAACAAGGAATCATCATCATCGGAAGAAATTATAAAATGCTAAGTAAGTAGCCTTTTGTCAAAAAAAGATAATATTTGGAAGCCTTACTTAGTCAACTTCTAGAAGCCTTTTTTGAAAATCACTAGAAAACAAAATAATGACTACTTTTTAACCAAATGAAAGGCAACCGTCATCAAAAAAGCTAGTACAACTCCCAACATATCTATTTCAAAATTCTCAATGAATAGATTTTTGGAAAAGTATATTAGGTCCCAAAGGAAAATACTAGAAGGGAAGTGGAATAAGATTTTCAAAATTCACTTAGCTTAAATTTGTTTTTACCAAAAAAACCTCTTCCTTAAGCAAGGTTTGAGAAAAGTTAGTTAGAATTTTGAAGGCAACGAAATAAGAAATCCCCTTATAAGTATTTTAAGACAAACAAACAATATTTAAGCAAGATAAAAAATATAAGAAATGTAATGAAAATATGTAAGAGATGAAATAATATTTTTATAGTGGTTCAACAATGCTTACATCCACTTTTCTTCTCTTCTTAGTTAAGAGAATGCACTCACTATAAAAATTCACACAGAACTTAGGTATACAAGGACACTTAGTCCATTGTTACAATTTGTTGTTTAGACCTTAAGTCACACAGACTTCTAAATCACTTAGACTTCTCTAAAAATGTATAAAATCTTATTTGTTGGCTTTCAAGTAAAACTCCTTGTTGAGTAAATAGCTAACAATCTGTTCAAGTTTGTGAGTTTGATTGTCTTGTTGAAGGTTTTAGTATGTCAAATCTCAGAGCGTTTTCTTGGTTGTTCTCTTTTCATAAATAAAATTTATGACTGGTATTTATAGCTTCTCCAAAATATGACCGTTGCTAATTTGAAAAAGAGCCATTGGAGATTTGTGCTTGGTACCCGTTGTTTTGTCTTGTACTAATCCTCAAGCAATAGTATAGATGTTTGGCCATTGGAGGATAATTGTCCATCAACAGATGTTTGGCCATCAGAGAATAATTGTCCATCAACTGATATTTCGTCGTTAGAGTATAATTGTTCATCAGCTGATAATTAGTCGTCGGAGGATAATTGCCCATCAGCTGATAATTGACCGTTAGCAGATAATCCTCTATCAGCAGATAATTTGCCATCGACTGATAATTTGGCCGTCAACAAATAATTAGTCATCAACTAATATTTTGGTCATGTCTGATACATCCTTTCTTTGTTGAAGAAGTCCCGCTGATGATCAACCTTGCATAAACTAGTTTTCCTTAAAACTACTTTGGTTAAAATTCTCCTAACAAGTAGGATTTTATTTTAAGTCCTTTTACAACTTTTCAAGCAAGGGGTATATTCCATTATACATTTCTACATCATCAATTTAAAATAAATACTGTTAGACAATGCACGTGTGCAAGGGTTGAGTTAACAGAATATAAATAAAACTCATAAATTTCATTTATGTCTAGTGAACTACCAAGAAACGCTCTAACATCTGATATATTTATATCTTCAACAAGGCATCACACAAGATCTTGAATAAATGTTATCTAATTTACTCATTAAGGAGTTATTAGTTAGAGATAATAACAAACTAGCTTTATACTTTAGTATTTTAAGTCTGTGTGACCAGCAAGGTCTAAGTGACCTACTTGTAAACAAGAACTGTATATTTTTTGTTTTGTGTGATTTTTTAGTGGTTTTATTCTCAAGTAAAAGAGAAGAAAGTGGAGTTGGATAGCTGAACTACTATAAAATCCTTGCTCTATTTACTTTCTACTTCTTACTTTTCCTGCTTATTCCTCTCTCTTATTTGCTTAATTCTAGCTAAATCTTTTAATAAGGACTTTATTGGTTTTCCTACTTAAAACCATTTTGGTTACTACTAAGGGTTGTTTTACTAAAATATCACTACTAACAATATTCAAAATTAAGCAAGAAATTTTCTAAACAAGAAGTTTTACAATCTCCTGTTATTTTTTAAGCAAGACTCTAAATTTTGAAAAATCATATTGAACCTCAGTTCTAGTATTTTTCTCTTTGGGATCTAACGCTATGTAATGTTATACCTTTGATTTGACCACATTTGTCTACATGTGTCGGGTGAATGACAAGAATTTCTGCATAGAGAATGAATATATATGGGGACAAAAGATCTTTTTGCCTAATACCCGTAGATAGCCTAAAGATTTTATAGGGAGATCCGTTGACAATAACAGAATAAGCAATTGTTTTAATGCATTCCATGATGAGGTTGATAAAGAAAGGTGGGAATCTAAATTTTTTCATCGCTTCTTCAATGAAGGTCCAATTGAATTTGTCAAAAGCTTTTGTGAAATCAATGTTGAGAGCAACTAAGTGGCTAAAATTGGATGAAAACCCTTTAATTTTGCTAATGAATTCATCATGATGGAAAATATTATCAGATATATTCCTTCCCACCACAAAAGCATTTTGAGAATCAAAGAATAATTTTATCATATTAGATAACACCTTTGAGAAAATTTTATAAATGAAATTGCAAAGGCTAACAGGTCTGAAGTCCGGAAATTCAACTTGACCTTGAATCTTGGGGATGAGGGTAATATAAGTTTAATTGATTTCTCAGAGCAATCTTCCAGAATTGAAAAAAGAAAGGAAAGAGTATCTTACATCATCCTTAATGATATTCCCTTTCAATTGATACAAAGCAACCCAAATTCCATCTGGACTGGGACCCTCCATAGCCCCTAATTGAAAGACTGCTCTGTCTATTTCCTCTGGCAAGAAAGGCTTGTTAAGCATTTCTTGTTCTTCAACAGTTAGACATTTGTCCAATCTATTTAGAATTTTATTTGTCTTCCAAACATGATCAGGATGTTTAGGTGGGGGGAATAAGCATTTTGAGAAAACCCCTTCGCAACTTCCCTAATTTCATGAGGATCGTGGATCCATTTCTTGCAATTTTTTCGGAATTATCCACTCGTAGCACAATGGAATTATCCAGTTATAGCCTGACGCGCTGCTTCAATGGTTTGATATGAAAGACGACCAGCCTACTTTAATCATACTATATTGGTTGATCTTTCTTTTGACCTTTGTGATGTCATGAAAGAATTTGATATTTCTATCTCCAACCCAAACACATAACTCCTCAGTTTTTGTACAGAAAGGGGTTCTTTTTTAAGGAGGAGAGACTCTAGATCATCCTTAGAGAATTTTCTTTTGCGAAAAATCTCGAGAGAATGTTTTCATTTTGCTGATCCATGAGTTTTTTCCCTTAAGGCTTTGATCTCGGCCTAGATATTTCCATGGCTTTTTTGTTCCAATGCCGCAACCTTTTCATGATTGTTTTATTATGTTGAACCAAAGAGAATATAAGGGAGCCCGGATGAACCCCAGTCCAACATTCCTCCATAATGTTATTAGTTTCTCTATCAAGGAGCCACCAATTTCCGAACCTAGAGGGTTGAAAAGTAATTAATTTTTTAGGTTTTGATTATAACAAGTTAAATAAATTATTTTAGGTAGTCCTCTCCCTAGGACATGCATTGTATAATTAATTACCAAGGTCAAATTTGTAAAATACAAGATTAGGCAATTATCATATATGTATGTATATATATGTATACACACATACACAAAAACATAATTTTTATCTTCTTACATCCACATATCATCGCAACATGGAAATCCTCCCAATATTATCTAGCGTGTTAGTTACTAATCAAACTTACACATGCAAAAGCAATAAGAATTATATTAATTAAGCTAGTAAATGCACAAGGTGATAACTTGAATTCAACCATGCATTGTGGAAGAAGAAGAGAATTTTTTTTTTTTTTTTGGTGCGTTATATATATATATTTAAGGTATTAATGGAAAACTTGTGTATTAAGGAACGAGACAAGAGTCTTGTCTTGTCTTGTCTATTTATATAAATCCACCAAGAAACTAAATATTAAAATCAAAGTATACATACAGACGTGTGTGTGTGTATATATATATATGTATGTATGTATGTATGTATATAAACAATGGTATTAATGCATGCAAAGGAACAAAGCAACAAGGAGAATATATGTGTGTTAGTATGCGGCTACATTTGTAGGAAAAAGGGGGAGAATTAACTCAATGATTTAGTCATGTCATTGTAAGAACACTTAATTTCATAAGAAATTGAAATTAAGGATTTTCCTAAATTGGAAAATGGGATGCAATTCTGGCACAATTATGGCCAATGGAGTGACATAAGTGTGTTGGGTGGCAATGCATAAAATTTTCACGAACAATTAAATCTTAAAGAGAGAAAATTTGAGCAACATAAAGGGAGAGGAGAGGTTGGCCATTAAGGCTTTAAATCCCTAAGAGCCTCTTTAAGTTTAAACTCCATTTTCATTGCTTAGAAATAAAATTCAACTTCCACACCCCTGTTATTAGCTGAGCACTTAGAGAAAAGAGGAAGAAAATATCAAGGTGAAGAGCTTATAGCAAGATTCTTAGGAAAACAAGGTAAGTCTCACAAGCATCACTAACCAAAATTCTTAGAATTTCAACACTAGAAATCACTAAGGAGATTCCCCATTCTTCATCTTTTAGCCATGTATCCAGAGGAGGAAGAAGGTTTGTTGCGAAATTGTCTACAAAGGGTGGAAGGATTGGATCTTTCAAGAAGCTTCCAAAATGATCATGAGGTCTTCAAGTTATATCTTGTAAGATTACTTTATATAATTTAATTATTAAATTGAGGCTCTTCATATCTTCATCTCATGTTCCTTGCTCTTTGATTCAAAAAATCCCTCCACTCCTTTTATGTCATGAAATTATTTATTAAGAATTTAATCTTCTAATTTATATTTTATGAAAACATCAGATTATGGAATTTTTTTTTCATAAAATAGTTTGTTAAAATTAATGTCTTAAATGATTTTAAAACAAACTTGTCATTTTAAGATTTATGAAGATTGTGTCTTTAGTGAAGATATTCCATGATTCTATCCTATTCTTAATTGATCCCATCGTATCTTGGATTGATTCTCTTTTAATTCTATAAATCTAGTTATCATCAATGACACTTCTTAATGATTTCAGATCAAATCGCCATTAATGTCAACGTCTATGAAATCTACAGAGATTCTTTATGAGATCTTGATTGCCAATCAATCTTTCCAAATTTATGTCTAACGGTCAAATATCTTTCTATCTTGGAAAGTTTTTCAATTCATGATTCTGTACTAAATATAATTGATATTATTTTCAATTCATGATTTCCTTTCTTAAATCAAACATGTCCAGATTCATCGAATGTTCAAATCTTTTATTTAACATGAATCTGTCAACTCATTTACTTGATTTCAAGGATTTCTAAAATTCAAACATTTAGAAGTCTTGAATCTGCCAAATTTGAGTGTTTGATTCTTTCGCATTGCAATGACTAGCTTTTGAACTTTATAAGTTCATTTCATCTTCCTTTAGACGATAAGTTTTCGACAATTACTTCTGAAAATAAGGCTACACAGAGAACATAAACTTTGAAATTAGATTTCATCCTTCTCTGTACTCTATTGAATCATCTTTCAAAAATCAGATTTTACATTCGGAGTTCATATACTCTGAGCCTTGATTTAATTCTTGAATTGTGCTAAGTGATTATAGGTCAAATTGTTTCACAGTTCTACTTTGATATTTATTGTGAGAAAGACTTGAAAGAAGTCTTGTTTGTAAATTCAATTTTCTGTAAAGTTCTAGTTGTGTTGTGAGAGTGAGGATTCACACTGTATAAGAGTTGACAGGGAGCACAAGTGCTCAAGTTGGAAGAAGTTCCAAAGGGAGCAGAAGTGCTCAACTGACCAAATATCGAAGGAGGCTTAGGAGCCTCGTGTCGTTCAACTACTTGTAACATGGAGTTTTGTACTTGGATGATGGGATTTAATTATTTTCTTTACTATTAATAAAAGCTCACACAACACTCAACGCATCCATTGATGATAAGATTTGGATGTAATAGGCCATTAGTGTAGAGGAGAGGGGTCAAACCAAGTATAAAAATCCTTGGTGTTATTTAATTTTTGCACTTTTACTTTCCTGCAGTAATTTCTCTTGTTGTTCAACTTCTTTTTGTTTCGTTCGACTGCATTGGTTTCTATGAGCTGAACATTTCAGCACATGGTTAACTAGCAGATAGACTGAAATTTTATTTGTCATTTGTAGGCACACACCTATTCACCCCCCACCACCCATCTCCCTCCTACAGGTGTGTCATATTTCTGCAATTTCATTTGGTATCAGATCTTGTCTCTACTTATCTTGATCTTAAGTGATTGTAGGCTAAGATTCTAGATGACACTACCTGGAGGCATGTCCAAGGAAGGTCAATCTTCAATCGACCACCTCTACTACTGGGCACAAAAAACTACAATTTCTAGAAGTTCAGAATACAGATTTACCTACAAAGAGACCCATGGGAATGATAAGTGGTGGAAGATGGACCAATGATATCTGGTAAGGAAAATGGCCAAGAGAATGCATTACTTGTAATGGACCAAACACAAGCCTACATGTATTCTTATAACTCCAAGGCCATGAACATTATCCTCAGAGGCTTAGTTTAAACTTAAATTGACACACTCCTCATGCAAAATTGTCAAAGAGATGTGGGATACTCTCAATATCAGTCATGAAAGAACCAACAAAGTCAAGGAGGTAAAGCTTAGCATGCTGATGCATGAATATGTAATGTTCAGACTACAAAAGGGAGAAAAGGTCAAAGATGCTCAAGCAAGATTCCAGACTCTGTTGAACTCTCTCAGACAAATATGGAAAGGTCTGTACTCAAACTAAGATCAAAAGGAAACTACTTAGATCCATGCCAAAAAGGTCCTATGGAAAGTTATAAACTTGCAAGACTCACCAAACATCTTAACCATGGACACTTTGATACTATTTGGTGAACTTCATGAACACCAGCTCATGGAATATGATGAGGAAGATAGTGATGAAGCACCTAAAGAGAAAAGTTTGTCTTTCAAAACAAACAATCTAGTAGAATCAACTTCTAAAGCTGATATAAAGGATGAAAAAGCTAAGCTATCCAGAAAGCTCAAAGAATTGATCAATAGAAGAAAGCCAAATAGAAAGCAGTTCAAATGGAAATACGTTCAATGACGAGGAAAAGAAAAACAAAGAAGATGAAGGATGCTATGAGTGGAAAACCTGGACATTTTAAAAAGATTGCTTTAGACTCAAGAACAAAAGGAAAGGAAAGTTTGACTCCAGAGACAAGAAAAAGAAAGCTCTCATTACCATGAGTGATGATGAATATGATTTAGTGTTGAAGTACCCACAGATGATGAAATTGCTCGACTGTGCTTTGTTAGAATGTGTTAGGTCCTAAAGAGAAAAATATTAGAAGGGGGATTGAATATGATCTTCAAAATTTTAACTTTGCTTAAAAGATTACTTTTGCTGAAAACTTATTCCTTGCTTAAGTAAGGTTTGAATAAAAGTTTGCGTAGAAATTTTGAAGGCAGCTAAATGAAAAATCTCTTTAAGTATAAGAGACTAAGCAAGCAAAATAAAAGCAAGCAAACAAATAAGCAGGAATCAAAATAAGCAAGAGATAAAAGAGACGATAATTTTTATAGTGGTTCGGCAACGGTTACTCCACTCTTCTTTTCTTCTTACTAAGCATGTGTTGTTGAGGCAGCAGGATGTCGGGAAGTCAGTAGAGTGTCCCTCTTCATCTCTTACTCAATAAAGCCTTTTCTGACAGAATGATTATAAGTCTTTATTCTTTTGAGAGCTTTGTCAAGTTGGGCTTGTTCCCCCTCTATTCTGCAAGGGTCTTCACAATCTTCTTCTCAACAGGCTTTGGCAGGTCAGCAAGAGCAGTGTAGTTAGGTCATGATGGAACATTTGATGAAGTAATAGCATGATATGAATACTTACACAAATCAATTCGATGGCGTGAATGATTTCTTAGAGCAAATCTCCCAGGGTTGGGATAATGGACTTCAACATAAGTTTCCTTTAGCAGATCATAGAATCCACTCATGCATGTCTTTGAATTTTGAGAATATTAGGAGATCTTCTCATTGTATCTGCAATTGTTCTAATGGCTATGCCATATGTGAATGTATGAATCAAGGGTAGAAACAGAATGAAGTCAATGAAATTCATGTTTCTAAAGAATTTTCCTTGCAAGAGGGAATGATGACTTCTGCGGGAGAGACGGAAGGAATTTATGTCTTCTTGAAACTCATCACGAAATCTGCAAGTGCTGTGTTACCTCTTTGCTGAGTTATCTTCTGCTGAATGAAATCATAATGATCAATTTTTACTTCCACGCACTCATGGTAGGTTCTTCTGGTGGGAGCAATGAAATCTATCTCCTTGAGACATATCAGTAGCATCTGTCTCATGTATCTTGCTTCAGCAGCAGATGATTCTTCGTCATATTCTTCAAATCCTTCTTCTTCTTCAGCAATGGTCTTAATTATCTGAGCCTTTTTTGTTGGTTTTCCCTTCTCAGGAGCAGATCTCTTTCTCTTATTTCTTCCATCAGCGGGCTTGTTATTTGCCTCTGATATGGCCTTATCTTTAGGCTTCTCCTCAGCAGGTATAATTGTTCTATTTTACCATGTTGAACCTGATCTATGATGAAATGATGGCTTATATCTATATATTTAGTTTTATAATGCAAGACATGATTGTAAGTAATAGCAAGAACACTAATATTATCACAAAAGATAGGAGTAGACTTGAAAACAAACACATAATCAGCAAGTTGATTTCTCATCCACAGAATTTGAACACAACAACTTCCTACTAAAATGTACTCTACTTCAGTAGTGAAAGTTGACACCGAGTTTTGTTTCTTCCTTAACCATGTGACAAGTCTTCCACTAAGAAATTGGCAGGTTCCACTAGTGTTTTTCATGTTTGTCTTGCATCCAACAAAATCCACATAAGAATATCCAACAAGATCAAAAGTAGAGTTCCTTGGATACCAAATTCCTAAGTTTGGAGTTCTTTTAAGATATCTAAAAATTCTCTTAACAGAAGCTAAGTGTGATTCCTTAGGGTTAACTTGAACACGCGCACAAACAAGTAGTGAACATAATATTAGGTCTACTGGCAGGTAAGTAAACTAAGGATTCAATCATACTTCTATAGCTTGTTATATCAACACGTTTACCTTGCTCATCCTTATCTAACTTCATTGTTGAGGTCATGAGAGTTTTTATAGGATTTGCTGATTTCATACCACACTTTTTCAGTAGATCTTTGATATATTTTTCTTGATTGATGAAACTTTAATCTTTGTTTTTCTTAACTTGTAGTTCTAAGAAAAAGCTAAGCTCTCCCATAATGCTCATCTTGAATTTGCTCTGCATTAACTCAACAAACATCGCAAAAAGTTTTTTATTAGTAAAACCAAAAATTATCATCTACATATTTTTGCACAAACAATGTTTTATCCTTATGTTTTCTAATGAAAAATGTTGTGTTTACTTTATCTCTACTAAAAACTTCATCTAAAAGGAAAGTTAAGAGAGTATCATATCAGGCTCGAGGTGCTTGCTTAAGGTCATACAAAGTTTTGTCAAGCTTGTATACATCATTTGGATGAGTAGAATCAGCAAAACCTTGTGGTTTGTCTACGCAGACTTCCTCTTATAGCTTCCGATTTAGAAATGCAATCTTCACGTTTATTTGAAATACTTTGAAGTTTTGGTGTGCTGCATAAGCAAGGAATATTCTAATGGGTTCCAATCTTGCTACCGAAGCAAAACGTTTATCATAGTCTATTCCTTTTTCTTGAAAATAACTCTTTGCTGCAAGTCTTGCTTTATTCCTTGTGATTACTCCATCTTCATCCATCTTGTTTCTAAAAACTCACTTGGTTCCTATGATTGGACAGTTCCTTGGTCTTGGTACTAGATTCCACACTTTGTTCATGCTAAACTAATTTAATTCATCTTGCATTGCTATAATCCAATCTAAATTAAGAAGAGCTTCTTCTATCTTCTTTGGCTCCATTTGTGAAAAAAAACTTAAGTAATTGCATTCATTTTGAGCAACATTTGTTGTCTTTACTAAACTTGTTGGATCACCAATGATCAATTCCATTTTATGGTCCCTTGTCCAAGTTAATCTTTTGGGGAGATCACTTCTTACATCTTGGTGACTTAATTCTAAATTAGATGTTTGATTTTCAGTAAGGGTTGAGGCTTTTAAATGTTCAGCAACAGAGATTTCATCAACAGGCACCTCTTTATCAACAATGTTGTCTTCTTGCTAATTCTTCGTTAAAGGAACTTGTTCATTAGCAGGGGGGAGAGAACCACTTGTACTTGGTTCCTCTCTGTTAGTCTCATCAAATACAACATGAATAGATTCTTCAATAGTTAAAGGACGTTTATTAAAAATTCTAAAAGCTCTGTTGTGATTTGAATTACCTATGAAAATACCTTCATCTGACTTTGGTTAGAACTTAACCAAATAATCCTTACCATTGATGTGTACATAACAAATGTACCAAATATGTGAAAATAAACAATTCTTGGTTTTCTTCCTTTCCATAGCTCATAGGGGGTCTTGTTGAGTGTGTGATGTATAAGTGATCTATTTTGGATGTAGCATGTTATATTCACTGTTTTAGCCCAAAAGTACTCTAGTAATCTAGAGTCAGCAAACAATGTCCTCCCAACTTCCTTAAGTGTAAAATTTTTCTTTCTACAAGACCATTTTTCTGAGGAGTTCTTGAAGCAAAAAAGTTGTGAGAAATTCCTTGATAATCACAAAATTTAGCAAAGCATCCAAAATCAAACTTTTTGCCATAATTTCTTCTGGCAGACTTAATCTTTAAATCCTTTTCATTCTAAAATTATATGTTAACTCTCTCGAACTCTGCTAAGGCATTATTCTTGTGAGCCAATAATATTGTCCATGTAAATCTTGTGAAATTATCCACTATAGTGAATCTATATTTCATTCCAATATGATTTGTTTCTATTTTGAGACAAATAAATCTAAGTGAAGTAACTCAAGTGACATAGAATTTGAATTTCAAGTTTGCTTAAGAAAGATTCTTTCGTTTGCTTATCAGGCTGATAAGCTCTACAAGGTTTTTCTTTTTCAAAAGAGAATTTTGATAAACCTTTTACAAGATTTTAGCAACGCATTTTGAAATTATTTTAAAGTTTAAGTGAAAGTCTCTTACGCCATAACCAACTAGCATCACTTGAAGTTTTAGCAAGAAAACATGTCATTTTAATAGGAATTAGCTTTGCCAAATTCACAACATAGAAATTTTCTATTCCTTAAACCAGGAAGCTTCATAGAATTTATTTGAAGGTCTATCACTTGACATTGATTGTCTAAGAAGAATTTATTTGAAGGTCTATCACTTGACATTGATTGTCTAAGAAGGTGACCTGATGCCCTTTGTCACAAGGCTTACTTATGCTGAGTAGATTATGCTTCAATCCTTGAACATATGCAACCTTCCTAAATGAGATCACTCAATTCCTTGTTTTGTTATACCCCTTTGTCAAACAACAACTATTTTCACCCAAAGTTATAGTAGGTCAATTTTTTTATTTGAAGTTTGTATCCAAGTAAAATATCATGTCATATATCTCGAGCAACCACTGTTCAAGTACCAGATCTCATCCTTGCTGACGATCAACCTACATGTTGGGCCCCAAAAAATAGGGCACAAGTCATTGGGCCTCATTAGGTATGCACCGACGCCTACTAGTTCTATAGGCCTAATATGGAATTTATTTATTAACTGGATTTAAGGTATGATTCCATAATCAATAAGGACATGTACGGAATCTTGTAGAATGAAGGAGACCAGGAAACCTAATCCATTTCAACTTAGGTTTCTTATATTATTTGGTTATTTGGTAAGTATAAATGGATATCAACCCTAAAAGATATAGGTAAATAGCATTATACATTTCTCTAGCTCTCTCACATAAGAAATCTTAAGCACTCACCGTTGATTTTCAAGAATACTTATTCTCCCACTGGAGCTTTCCCCGAATGACAAACCGTTGTTAGGTTAATCGGTGTTTTCTATCTTTGGAGGGTTTTCCTAAGACCGTGAAAATCCTATACCTAGATTTTTTTAGCATCAACATTGGTGCTAGAAGGAGGGCCTTTTAGCGTTTTCTGTTCATAACCATCTTTAACAAATCAACCAACAATGTCAACCCCCACATCACATGTAAAATCTTCTGCACCCACATTCCATGGAAAATCGTCCCAAGCTAAGTCCTCGACTCCGACTTCTTACGCGAAGTCAACCACTCATCAAGGTAAGGGATCTTCGAACCTAAAGGAATGCCACTATCTCCTCCATGGATTTGGAGAGTGGTACTTCCCATCAATCTAATATTGACGCTGAGAATACGGCGCAAGCCACTAAAGAAAATGCTACCCTAGTCATCACTACCTAGGCGCAGAAATAGGAACAAATGAGACTCCTTCTAGAAGAACAAAAACAAACTACGCCTCCAAATAGATTGATAATGAGAAAAAATTAGTAGCTCTATAGGAAGCGAAAGAAGAGGATGAGGATGACGTCAACTTCCGTCATCGACATCTGTTAGAAGTAAATAAGCTCAAGTATTTGTAGAAAAGGAGGGTTGAACACAAACACCACAAATTTTTTGCTCTTTTAAAACTTACATTGCACAGGTTGGAATAGTTACCATAACCAGAAAAACTTTAACGAAATTAAGATGAATACACAGACATTCAAGTTAAAATAGTTGTATTATAACTTGGTGTTTTTTTCTTCTGGAAATCTGTTTAATCATAATCGTGATTAAGGGCTACAAATCTGTAATAAATTATAGCTTCTCTTTTCTCACTCACTAGCTACGTTTTTCTTTGAATATATCTCTCAAGAGTTTTACAAAGCTTCCTTTCTAGTGTTTAAGTGTTGTGGCTTGCTTGGTTTTTTGTGTAGCAACTCTTTCTATGTATATAGCAGATCAGTGGTGAACCCACATGCTAGACATGCTGCTTTTTCAACATAGCGTATTATGTCACATCAAGGTCCTTTCGGAGTGGTGTGCCAGACTGCTATTGGCTTTAGTTGTTTCTTTTTCATCATTTGATCTGCAAGTATTTAATGCTCGAGAGTTGTTATTGGATAACCAAACTTCAAGGAATATCTTCCCAATTATACCCCTTGCTTCCATGCCAAGAAACAATGATTTGTTTGAAAGTCCTGATGACGAGTGGATTAGGTCATAACGATCCACTAAAGACAAGCCCTGGCCCTGATGTTGACTTAATCAGTGCTTCTGGATCCCCTGATGACAAGCTATAAATGGAAACTTGATCAGTGCTTCATTATCCACCGATGTCAAGCCCTGATGGAGACTTGATCAGTGCTTCATTGTCCACCGATCAGTGCTTCATTATCCATCGATGTTAAGCCCTGATGGAGACTTGATCAGTGCTTCATTGTCCACCGATGTCAAGCCCTGATAGAGACTTGATCAGTGCTTCATTGTCCACCGATGTCAAGCCCTGATAGAGACTTGATCAGTGCTTCATTATCCAATTTAAGTCATCACCAAACTCATCGGGCAATCCAAGTCATCGCTAAAGTCGACGTCAGGGGATAAAAATGACTAGCGCCAAACTCGTCCGGAGATATGCTATCGCCAAAGTTTGGACATCAGGGTGGTTCCCCTGACGGGTTCATCCCCTGACGGGTTCCCTTGACAGGTTCATCCCCTGATGGGTTCCCTTGACAGCTTCCCCTGACGAAGTCATCCCCTTACACAGTATTTTTAGGTTTCCCTAATGGGTTCTTTTCATTGATGCCCTTTAAAAAATACTTGTTCTTTTGCTCATTGATACTTTGTTGGCATTACCTAGAATGTCTGTCGTGCGGAATTTTCATCTTCTTTTAAGTAACAACAGTCATTCATTGATACCGTCGAGTCCGTTCACGTTATCACTAATGACATGTCCGGTGCAGTGTAATCCATCCCTTGATAACTAAGTCGTCCATTAGTGGATGCAAAACTTGTGCAAATATACTAAGGTTTATAGAATACCTTGAGCATTTACAGATACACAATTATTCCCTAAACATCATCATCATTATTTATATCTAACAAGGTCATTTCCGCCCTCACATGACGAAGAAGGGACATATCAATTCTAGTTTCTCCGAGACATATTATAGCTCTGGAAGGAGTGGAGGTCAGCACCGTCACAGGTTAGGCTCGGATTCCTTAGGTATATCATCCACCGTTCGATGTCACTTGGAGAAACTAGAGTATAAACTTGACGAGGGATCTCATTCTCAGCATTGTCATAATGGGAAATCCCCCTTTATTCAAGAGATTGAGGAGGCGATCATTGAAAATGATCATAAAAGGCCTGCTCTTGAATCCTACAATGGCACTGGCGACCCCGTCAACTATACTAGCTTGTACAAGATAGTTATGAAAGTCTATGGCCATGACGGCGACATTATGTGCTAACTATTCATCTCTAACCTCAAGAAGGTTGTTCGTGAGTGGTTCACCAGTCTTCCACTGAGGTGTATATCATCATGGATAGGAAGTTCCATGATCAGGTCGGTTCTAACAGACGTCGGGTGAAGAATGACTTAGAAACTTCCGACTTTGATATTCTACATTCATATTCATATTATCAGTTACAATAAATTACGAGTAATTAGGGATTTGTTAACCAAAACTTTTAGATAAATTAACTGAGTAAGTAATAAAGGGTATAGCATGGGAGTACTAGTTAATAGGAATTTGCTAATCAAAACTTTTAGATAGGAATTTATTTTTTTTCCAGATAAGTCTGTTATCCAAATAAAATTAATTCTTTGTCTTATAGCAATTACTGTATATAAAAATTGATAAACTATAAACAATTAATGTAACATATACAAATAATAGAACATATACTAATAACATACAATTTTATATTGTGTTTAATAAAGAGACAATGTGTTTTTAATGAATTTGTAGGTTAGTAAATGTTTAACTAGGTGTTATTCCTCTTCCTGCTTGCATTGATCTATTATTAAGATTTCATACAAATTTCAATTTCATTGACAAATAAGTTTAATTTCTACTAGATGCATGCCAAAGGAAAGTTACAACGAATTTATTTAAATTGAATTTTCTCTATCTCATTCAAATCTTAATAGTCAATATGTATAAATATGATCGGCGTAGAATCAATTTATGAAAGCAATCAAATAGCCCCAGTATTTTACCTTTTCCTTTATAGATAAATTGAGATTGATATGCTAAGGAAATATTTTTTCTTCGATGTGTCAGCTTAGAATCTTCTCTAACAAATATACACAAGATGTCTTGTTACTCAAACACAAATGTAGTGTTAGTGTGTGTGATAAATAACATTTTCTTTGAAACTCTGACAACATATATGATCCTCTGATAATATCATTTGGAATATATAAAGTACAGAATAATGATATGCTTTTCAACGTTATGTTATTTAACTTGTCTTGGAGTTCAAAATTTTCTACGACTTTACGGTGGATATGGAAATTGGGGTGGCGACCCTAGACAGTTGCCCTACCTCGCTTTTAAAGTTTACATGAGTTATCTGTATCTATTTACATTGCAGTTTAGTAATTAAGTTGTTACAAGGCATATTAAATTTTTTAGATGGTCATGATTTCAATCCTCCACCACTTCGTTTCTTTTAGCTGCATACATCTCTCTCTCCCTCTCCTTCCCTCCCTCCCTCTCTTTATTCTAGTACATTCAAAGAATGTTAAATGTTCTCATTATATTCTAGTACATTCAAGGAATGTTAAAAATATAATTTCATTTTTTTTTTTGTTACAAAATATGATTTGAATTATCAAAATTTTGAAAGGCTATGGAATATGTAATATAATTATGTGTGTGTGTGTGTGTGTTAAAATTTATAAATGAATTGAAATAGAATCGTAGTTCAAAAACGAAGAAACAGCTATGTAATTAATATTGTTGAGATATAGAGATACTGGATTTTTCTAAACATAATTAAACAGTTGTGTAATGAAATAGTAGTTCGTATACTTTCTGCGAGATTATGATTTGTCAAAATCACAAATTGTGAAGTTGTATTATTTGATCAATTAGTATTTGAGGTATTTGGCAATTTGTGATCATTTCTCGTACTTTTTTGAAATTGACATTAATTCTTCTAATAGCAACTGTTAATGTTGAAAAAGATTATGTTACGAATGGAAGATGATTGAATGAATGATTGTTTAATGACATATGTTAAGAGAGACGTAGTTAACATAATTAACAATGAAATTATCGTACAATTAGAATACGGAGAATCGTGAAAAATGGCTTACTTTGTCAAATTATGTGAAATTTGGTATATTTTCCTATTTTTTTATGTGTTATCCATTTATACAATTAAAATAATTACGTAAAATATTTTTTATTCAAATTTATAAAGTGCGTCGAGGAAAATTGAGAACGAGAGGTAATAGAGAGAAGTCAAGTCTGAAATTTATATATATTTTATTTTATTTTATAAGGATCAGGAAATGGATTTGTTTTAATAAAATATAAAAGATAAATATATTAAATTTTATCTAGACATACGTTTTAAAGCGGAGGGAGTATAAATAAATTCATACTCAATTAGTTTTGGATAGTAAATTTTATTTATTTAATTATTATTATTATTATTATTATTATTATTATTATTATTATTATTATTTTGAGTAATTGGCACCAAAATTGTCTAGAATCTTGCAATTTAACTACGGTTAGATAGGGGAGTATACATCGAAATTTATGGTAGCAACATCGTTGATTTGGCAACATATTCTCCCTTAGATTTACAAATGACCAGGCGTCCGGAGGAGATAAAAAGAAGTCTGGATAGTATAGATGAAAGTTAAGGCTCGTTTACTTTTTGGATTGAAACGTGGAACGATAATGACTCAATTATATTTCACCTTCGTTTCCTTATTTACTTATAAAAAAATTAAATATATAAATATAATTTTATCCATATAATATATAAAAAATTTCATTTCACTCGAAGAACAAAAACAATATAATTTTAAATTTTTATTCACACCCCTCCCTCTTCATTCTTACCTCGTTCACATTCTCTTTCGACTCCTATTCTACAAATTAAACGAGTCTTAAAGTGCGGATAGGAGCCGAACCCGTCACCATACCCTTTTCATTTTAAATTGTTGTACAGAATAGTAATTTGTAGGGAACTCGGCAAAGCCAAATTACAACTCCACCTCTCCTTTTATATCCAAAAAGAATCACAAGGATATGGCACATCACCATTACTGCTATCTTAGAAAATGTAGTGATAAAATCTTTTTTGTAACAAAAAAAAAAAAGGGAAATTAATATTATGAAGAAGGAGGACTCACCAATTGATATTAAGGTGACCATTGTAATGGTTCTGATGGTGTACACGTGTCATGTCGGAAGCAGCCTCCACCCTCTGATTCTGATACCCGGGAGCGGCGGGAACCAGCTGGAGGCCCGGTTCACGGCGGAGTACAAAGCGACTAGCTTGTTGTGCAGCCGCTTCAACCCACTTGTCAAACAAAAAGGTGGATGGTTCAGGCTATGGTTCGCTTCTAGCGTCCTCTTCGCTCCCTTTACCAAGTGTTTTGCCGAGAGGATGATGCTTTACTACGACCTTCAACTGGATGATTACCGAAATGCCCCTGGGATTGAGACCAGGGTTCCCAATTTTGGTTCCACTGATTCTCTTCTTTACCTCGATCCAAACCTCAAGTGAGCTCCACCCCATCTCTTATGTTCCTTCTATTAGTGTTTTTTTTGTGTTGAATATATAACAATATTGGCGTTTTAATTTTCGCTTGAGAATTAATATTTTTAACTTTATTTATCAAGGGAGGAAAAGTTTAAATTATAAGCTAAAATCGATTGAAAAATTGGGATCCGCTGACGTGTCAAACTACTGAGGGTCGAGTTATATAAACATGATAAAGCAAATCTATTTGTAACCAAATCAAAAAAACAAAAAAGCAAATGTAGTTTGGTACTTTGTATTTAGTCTTAAACTTCTTGTCATTTTATACCCTGTATTGTATGACCATTTGTACATCAAATTTGTTCATGAATGAGACTGTTTTGTGAAAGAGTGTATATAGTGTTACTGTTAATTTCTATGGTGTTATCGGCAATGTCATGAACTCATAGTTGCTGCTCCCTCGCTCAGTTCAACAAAAAGAGTTACATTTGTGATTTTTTGTAAATATTAAGATTACATCTTTGATAGAAATTCTCATTTACAAATCATAAGTTTTTTTTTATGAAATTTGTTATGAATCTTTTAAATTATAACGAGATCTATAAGTTTGTAACTGAAATTTTTTTAATTTATAGTAAAATAATAAAGAAAAATTTCAAATGTAATTTATTTTTGGAACAAAAAACTTTTTTCCAAATGTAACTCTTTTTTTTTTTCAAAGGAGGGAGTAATGTATATTCGATTATTATTTGTCATGCATAGTTCCAACAGTACAATCGTATTTGTTTGAAGATATTATTTGTAACTTTACTTCTTCCAAATGGACAATCCTACTAAAACCTTCATCACAGGCACATTACGTCATACATGGCAACGTTGGTGAAGTCTCTCGAGCAACTTGGTTATAAAGAAGGGGAGACCCTCTTCGGGGCACCTTACGATTTTCGGTATGGAATAGCAGCACAAGGACACCCATTCTATGTTGGTTCCAAATTCTTGAACGACCTAAAGAAATTGATTGAGAATTCGAGCCTCGCGAACGGAGGAAAGCCCGTGATTCTTGTCTCGCATAGTTTAGGAGGTTTATTTGTTCTCCAACTTCTCAATAAAACCACCCTCTTGTGGCGCCAAAAGTTTATTAAACATTTAGTCACCCTGTCAGTCCCGTGGGGTGGCACGGTCCAAGAAATGCTAACTTTTGGTTCGGGGAATTCGTTAGGGGTGCCACTAGTCAATCCATTGCTAGTAAGAGCAGAGCAAAGGAGTTCAGAGAGCAATTTATGGCTTTTGCCTTCGCCGAAAATATACGGTGCTGGTAAACCACTCGTAATTACACCGAATGCTTCGTATTCTGCTTATGATATTGCACAATTTCTAGTTGACATTGGATTTTCAGAAGGCGTTGTTCCATATAATGAACGTATATTGCCTTTGGTAAACGATTTGGTGGCGCCTGAAGTGAATGTTACGTGCATAATTGGGAGCGGCGTTAGCACCCCAGACACTTTGTTTTATGAAAAAAGTGGATTTGATGAACAGCCGAAGATTGTATACGGCGATGGTGATGGTACAGTGAATATGATTAGCTTGTTGGCTCTTGAAACTGAATGGGCTGACAAGAAGAATCATACACTTAAAGTGATTAAACTACCCGGTGTTACTCATTCATCAATCTTGAAAGATGATACTGCACTTGATGAAATAATGAGAGAAATTGTTTTTATTAACTCTCCAAATATGAATGCCTGAGAGCTTGTCTGAGAACTACTTATTTTTAATAAGATTATAAGCAAAAAATAAGTTTATTTTTATTTTTATTTATTAAGTGAAAGTGTTTAGCGTCGGTTTACCTTATAACTTAACTAATAAGTCAAAACAAATTGAAAAGTGTTTGCTTAATATCTATTATTTATATATTAATAGACAAACCATGTTTTAAGAACATAGTCGATTTTATTGAGTTAATTATTTACTCGATTAATTTGATTTTTATTTTTTTTATTGATGTTAAAGTAATTTTAATTGTCTCAAACCAAAATATTATTTTATTTGATTTTGGATGAATTTCTTTATTTTCATGTTTAAAAGAAATAATATTTAGTTTTGATTTTGAACGAGCTAATAGTTAAAAAATATAACTTATACATATAATTATAAAGATATATAAATATAAGAAATATAAAATATAAAAATTTATAATTCTCTTAATATCGCCTAAAACACAAAAATGTACGTGGTGTGCACAGATATACAAACTAATTGACTTATAATTAACCGTTAAAAGTTAAAATTATCAAAAAAAAATGCGTGATTCTAAATTTTACACCAACTTAGTGTAAAGACTAAGGATGTAAAAGTAAAAATATTCGATGAAACATACTTATTTCGAAACTTGCATATAAAGTTAAAAAGTCATAAGCAAGTAAAACTAATAAACATTATCCAAATAGTTAAGACTTAAGAAAACACATAAGTTTAACTACTTATGAGTTTGTCCAACAGAATCCCGAGCTTGGCTCAGTAGAAAGATGCCTCATCTCCCTAGCATTCGTCACGGGTCGAACCCCCTCCCCTATTTTTATTAACATTCTTTCTATCATTATATCAAAATATTCTCTATTTTTATTTTGAAAAAAAAATTATATTTTGAAATGCTTTAATTTTTTAAAATTTAATACAACACTATTAATAAAATTTAATACATTAAGATAATAACAAGTTTTTAAGTAATGTTTAAATTTTTAGTGACTTTTTATTGTTCAATAATATAATGAATTTTATCACAATTAGTAAGTTATTGTATTAAAATATACTGAAAAATATTTACCTTTGTATATAAGCTAATATTATCGATTACATATTACAAAAATATATATATACATAAGACAAAAAAAAATCAATCTAAAGAGGCATAAATAGAGAAAAATACATTAACCTGGAATGATTTCCCACTTCAGTGACTATCGTTAAAGTTTCACAATTAAGGTATTTAACTTTAAATTTTTTTAGTTATAATTTTGAATTAAGGTCAGTTTCACTTGTCAAACCATAAATTGATGATGTACATATCAAAAGAATTGTTAATAGTACTGATGTACCTACTTTTTAACTTCTATTTAAATTTCTTCGACAAAGAAAAATGCTAAAACAAATTAAGCAAAGTTTTTATTTTTATTTTTATTTTTGTTAGAATGTTGTTTCACTATTTCAATTTTAATATTTTTATTTAACTTTTTTGGATTAAAACGTATGATATATCTTGCAAGTCAAATTTGCCTTCATCGAAAATTTTGAAAGTTCAATACCCTTTATTTTATTACAAAAGTTCAATACTTATAGTAACCAAATTTGTTTTAAAGGAGTAGAAAACAAATTAATTACTTTGAAACTAAATAAACTCTTTAACACAGTCGTCTCCCAACCCAACTAATATACGGATTGAGTGATTTAGTAATCTACAGAAATTTTTTGGGATAGATATTAAAGATTTGTACAGATTGAGTGATTTAGTATCTAACAGAAACTTTTGGGATAAATATTAAAAATTTGGACGGATAAAGTACTAGTTTATAGGGATTTAATAACCAACAGAAATATTTGGGATAGATATTAAAGTTCTGGATAGAATGATAAATATCATTATCTGGATATGGATATAATTTATTTATTGGGATAATTAATTGGCTTACCTATATATATAGCACATAATAATCAAAATCTTGATAACTTAAAAGCAAACTTCGATACTTTCAAAAAGCGGAGACTAGAAAAACGCCGTGAGAAGGTGATCGAGATGGGTAAGGGAGGTAATTCCTATGGCGCCACTGATGGTGAAATTGGAGAGAATATGGCAGCTTGGCTTCTTGGTGTCAATAATCTCAAGATTCAACCTTTTAAGCTACCAACTCTTGGTAACCTTTTTTCTCACAATATTATAATTAAAAGGGAAAATTCGTATACTGATGTTCATTGTTGCTTTGTTTTGAATTTTGGTGTTATGCTTTTTTGTATAATTAATTACTTGCACTTTTAACAGGCCCCCATGATGTTAAAGTTACTATGAAAGCTGTTGGTATCTGCGGGAGTGATGTTCATTACCTTAAGGTCAGCCAGTCCTTTCTTTCCGTTGATGTTCTTGGGGGTTGTTTTATTATGTTGGTTGCAAAGAAAAATCATCAGTATGGTAAAATATTTACTGACTGATAATTTGTATATTGTATGAGTTCAGCACATGAGGATAGGAAGTTATGTGGTTAAAGAACCGATGGTAATTGGGCATGAGTGTGCTGGGATTATAGAAGAAGTGGGCAGTCAAGTGAAGTCTCTCGTGCCCGGCGATCGTGTAGCTTTAGAGCCTGGGATCAGTTGCTGGACCTGTGAGCCTTGCAAAACGGGCAGTTACAATCTCTGTCCTGACATGAAGTTTTTCGCCACACCACCCATCCACGGTTCTCTTGCCAATCAGGTAGAATCTTTGTAACTACCCCGTGAAAATCACATGTTAAGATCGAGTTCATATAAATTCAAAATTTGTGAATCTTTTGTTGCTCTTGTGAACAGATTGTACATCCTGCGGATTTATGTTTCAAACTTCCCGACAATGTGAGTTTGGAAGAAGGTGCAATGTGTGAGCCCTTAAGTGTGGGGGTGCATGCTTGTCGTCGTGCTGGCGTTGGTCCTGAGACAAATGTGTTGATAGTCGGAGCAGGACCTATCGGCCTCGTCACTCTGCTTGTAGCACTCGCTTTTGGAGCTCCCAGAGTTGTTGTAGACGTGGATGACTGCCGTTTATCTGTTGCAAAGGATCTTGGTGCCTATAATACTGTTAAAGTCTCATCCAACATTCAGGTCATCTTTTCTACATTATTTGTTTTCCCGAATATAAATTTTAACGCGATACTGCTCGTGCTTGACCTGAGAAAAAATTTGAATGATAATTGTGAAATTTCAAAAGGAGCTCCCCAAAAAAAATGTGTGGCAGTTCTATTAATTACAGCTTCATGCCGCACCATCCCCAACTGCCCCCCGCCCCCACCCCCCACACACCACCAAGGTTCCACATATTCGTCTGCTTCACAAGTATGTTTTTGTACTAAAATGTTTCAGAAATTTTTTAAGCTTATATATTGGGTGTTAAGTTATTGTGGTCTTTAATGCTTTCATTTTTGCAAGTGTATAGTTCTAAGAGCTGCTATCATTTTATGGAATTGAGGGGTTAGAAGCATAATATAATTTCACTGTTTCTGCTATTGCTATGCATCTGGTGCGTTGATTAGTAGCCTAATTCCAAGAACTAAATAATGCACTTTGTTTTCTTCTTCTTTCTCTTTTCTTTTATTTTTATAGTAATTATTTTCTAGAATTCATATAATTCATATATCCGAACAACATAATTTACTTGGATGTAAGCTTGTTTTTACAGGATGTAAGTGCAGAAGTTGAACTTATTCACAAAGCAATGGGGGGAGTCAAAGTGGATGTAACATTTGATTGTGCAGGCTTCAGCAAAACCATGTCCACTGCTCTAAGTGCCACCGGACCTGGTGGAAAGGTGTGCCTTGTGGGAATGGGTCATAACGAAATGACCGTCCCTCTCACCCCTGCTGCAGCTAGGTAGGCGTCCCTTTTTTGGTTATTGTCCCTTTTTAGGTTACTTTTGAGCTTTTCAAGTGTGCTTTCATTGCGAATGGTTAATGAATTTTTTGAATAAACTGCTGCAGGGAGGTTGATGTGGTAGGCATCTTTCGCTACAAGAACACATGGCCACTGTGTCTCCAGCTTATTTCAAGTGGTAAAATCGACGTGAAGAGTTTAATAACGCATAGATTTGGGTTCTCTCAGGAGGATGTTGAGAAAGCCTTTGAAACAAGTGCTGGTGGTGGTAATGCTATCAAGGTCATGTTCAATCTGTGAACGTTGCTGATAACTTCTGAAGGATCAATTTTCTGCTTAGATTGTCTTTTTTAATTTTTTTTCAGTTTAGATTTTAGTGAAATAGTCTATTCTATTCTAGTTTTGATGTTTATGAGAATAAAACTTCTGCTTCTTTCAATTTTGATCTTATATCTTGACATGGTTATTTAAAACGATGATAGTTTATGGTAAGCCATGATTTCAGTCGGTGTTGAATTGATGTCCTTTTGTCTCTTTAATTGCATTCATCTATTTCAAAGTCCATCTCAGAAGGGTGCATCAGTAGGGATAGAAGTTGTATGTGAGTTAGACACTTCAACATGAGTATGAAAGGGTGGGGAATGCTATGATTTAAGTCGAATTTGAATAAATGCCCTTATTTATAAAATTATCGGCTTAGTATATCCATAAATTGAACTCACTAGGAATAGATTCCCATTTATGAAAGCAATCAAATAGAGATATCCATTTATGATATAATGAAAGCAATCAAACAGATGTATTGAGACTAATATATACTTCGGAAATATATTTCTTGAATGTGCCAGCTAAGAATCTTCTCTACCAAATGATGTTTCGTTCATTTGGCAAATATAGAGCATGATGAGTTTTGAATATGTTATTTAACTTGTTCAGTTTTTTCTACGACTTTATTGTGGATTTGATCATTTGGCACGTATATAGAGAATGATGAGTTTTGAATATGTTATTTAACTTGTTGGAGTTCAATTTTTTCTACAACTTTACGGTGGATTTGGAAACCAAGAAATGGTTGGTCGATTTGGAAACGGAGATACGACTTTATGGGATTCAGAGTAGAATTCACCCAGCAACTCTCTTCTAACTAGGAGAAGACTCGCAACCAGATACGTTCATTCGGTCATTTAACACGAACTTCACTGCCCTAGCGGGAAAGTCCCTCACCTTCCATAACATCCTTAGCCCGGAACAAGAGCAGGGATGAGATTCTTGAAAAGAGAATGCGCCTCACGACCTTCATGACTCCCTTACCTAATTGAGAGATTCAACCAGTCAAGGAGTCAGAACTCGACTCACTACATACATTAGAAGAGAAAGATGAAAAGAATGGACTCACGAATCCTCGCCTGTCAAGATTTGAAAACCAAGAAATGGTTGTTGATTTGGAAATGGAAATACGATTTTATGGTCAATTTGGAAACGAAGAAATGGTTGGTCGATTTCGAAAGGAGAAATGGTTGGTCGATTTGGAAATGGAGATCGAAATGGTTGAAGGGGAGGGACACGAGGAACGTTGGCTCTTAAAATGATTTTAGAACAAGTTCGTTTGCAAGAAAATGAAGTAAGTTAATTTAAGAAGGGAATCAAGTTCGTTTGCAAGAAAATGAAGTAAGTTAATTTAAGAAGGGAATCAAGTTCGTTTGCAGGAAGAAAATAAAGAAAATGAAGGAAGTTAATTTAAGAAGGGAAGTGTATACCAAGTAGAGCCTTCCCATGTGTGAAAATAAATACAGATGAACAACTAAAGGTTTGTCTTCGGCCAGCTGAGGGTGTTCTACTTTTCGGCTGGATTTTTCATTTTATTAATTATAAATATACTACTCCCCTTCATTTCAGGTCAAAAAAGAAAAAAAAAAAAGGAAAACATAAGCCTTTTCATACCCTTGTTTTAGTGCTCAATGTATAAACTTTCGATTGATTTGATATTAATAGAGTATTTAGTAATTCGTATATTTTCTGCAAAATTATGATTTGTCAAAATCTCAAATTTTGAAGTTAGATTATTTGATTAAATAGTATTTGAGGTAGTTAGTAATTGGTGATCATTTCTTCCAGTTGTGTGCTTTTTTTGAAATTGACATTAATTCTTCCGATAGCAATTCTTAGTGTTAAAACAAATTATGTTTACAAATGAATGATTGTTAATGACATATGTTAAGAGAATTAATAAACATAACTAACAATGAAATTATCATACAATAATTTAAGAATAAGGAGAATCGTTGAGAAGAAATGTGAATTTTTTGCAACCATAATCATTTTTCAAAGAATTTATTATTAATAGACTTATTTTTATCGCGTATCCGAAAAATTTTTAGGCCTCAGTACACCCAGATCCTGCATTTGTCACTAAATGTGAATGTGTTTGAATTTGAACCCAAAAGGTGGTAATCCAATTGATAGAAGGAGTAATGTTCTGTTCTCTCTAATACTCCAATATTGTGTTCCATTTTATCGTATTTGATTGTTTTAGCTTAAACTTATAATATTGTAAATTCTGATAATATAATTTACATTGTTACAATTTATAATCTCATAATTTTAAATTTAAACAAACGGGTCATCGTTTATGTGATTTTTTATAATTAATGTGGAGTCAAAAGGTGTTCGATTTCTATTTTTTCGTTTACAAAATTTATTGTGGATATATTTGCTATATTACAGTAATGTGATGACTCGTTGTCTATTTGCTTATGAGAAATTTCCGTTAACAAAAGTCATCTCATATCTCCTATTGAACGTTTTTTTATGAACCTTTTCTTCTTAAATATTCCTAATATAACTATATAAGAACCTCATAAACGTCTATCTGAAAAGTGAACTTTATAAAGCCCATTGTATGTCTTATGTATTTCTATCTACAATCTAACATACATCAAAATGTTGAATGACATTTATTTTAAAGTATAAATTGCATACCCATAAATGTATCCGGTTAGATCCGTATATCTATTAACTATCTATTTATTTATTACTATATATTAATTTATAAAAACAGAACATGTTCAGAATACTATTTAATGTTACTCTCTCGGTTGAATTATTTAGTGTTTTTTCTCAACCTTAATTACGACGACTTTACGTTTCTACCCTTATGTCTAATTCTCCTTTATTACATTGGAAAATAATTATTCTCATAAATTATAGTCAAAGACTACTACCAAATTTGGCAAAATAAATATTATAAATAATAATAATAAACTAATCAATTTAAAAAAAGAATGATCATGCAAGCGAGTGTAAATAATGAAATAATGAAATAATTATTATCAAAATCAATTATAATGTTAATCACTAATTAAAGCTATTTAATTAAAATAATTATAACCAAAATAATAATAAAAGATAATCATGTAATCTATCATAATTGATCAATTATGATTAAATCAAATTATAATAAAATCAGACATCTGTCAATTCTACAACAATCTACAACAATAGAATACATTTTTATAATACAAATTTATCTCTAATGTGCACAAGTCAAAAAAAATGTGTCAATTAAATATAGAGTACATAATATAAATAAATAATAGTTAATCATGCCATTAGAATAATAATGTTAAAATTATTGATCTAATTGAATATGGAATAATAAATTCACCAATATTTGATATTAACAAAAAGGTAACGGTTAAGATAATTGTGTGATAGCAATATACAATATCATTCAATATAATACTCCGTATAAATTAACTAAATTAAATCATGTACAAAACACGAGTCAAGTGATAAATTTTTATTTTACATTTTCATATACAATAATTATACAAAATGTGAATGTGTGATTTGTATATCTAAGATACAACTTTTGATAAATTATTTTTATTTTAGTAATTATTTATTAATTATTTTTTGACTTTATTTAGAACAATGATAATAATAAATGAAGAAAACTTAGAATATCTATTTTAGTTAATTTAGAAATAAATATTTGAGTAGAACATCAATTCATATCATTGTTATATTGTAATTGTAAAATAATAACACAAGAAATAATTTGTAAAACATGAAAACATTACCAATAAAAGAAAAATTATATTAAAATCGTTAAAAATGAAAAAAAAACCAACAAAATACTAAAAAAATAATTATTAAAAAATTCATATTGTGCACGAGCTTCTTTAGTAGTATTATGCAAATAACATTATATGTACTTTTTTCTCTTAAGTAAAATCTCGAGTTCGAATATTGTGAATGGAGAAAATGAGTATCGGGAGAGTTTTCCTTTATATGAAGTTCAATCCAATTTGAATTCAGATTAGTCGGAGTTTTAATGAATTATCGGATACTTGATGGTTTAATAAAAAAAAAGAACATTATATGTACTTGATGACCAGTATAATTTAGTATAGTTTTCAAAATAACCTATGAACTTTTTTTTCCAAATTTTTACTAAAGACTCTAATTCCATTCATTATATTTACTTGACAAAAACTCTAATAAACTTGTACATGTTTGATAACTATTAAAAGTAAACTTGATTTTGGACTTAAAATATTTAGGAACAACTTGGGCTAAAGAAATAGTGTGATCCAAGTGTATTAGTAGGAAGTTGTAGAGTGATCATGTAATAGGTAGAATAATTAGAGAAGGTTCTTAAGAAAAATATCTAGATATTTATTAAAAAAATTCAAAATATCTCAAAAATTTCATGAACCAAGTATAAATAAGAGTCTTGAATGCCATTTTCTAATCAAATATTTCTTTCACCCAAAATTTTCTCCAGAAATTTGAGACTTTGATATAATATACATATTCATATTATCAATAACAATAAATAACAGAGTAATAAATTAATATTTATATTATCAATTAAAATAAATTACGGAATAAGTAGTCAAGGTTTAAGGAATTTGTTAACAAAAACTTTTAGATAAGACTTTTTTTTCCAGATAAAATCAATTCTTTGTCTTATAGCAAATAAAATTAAAATTTAATAAGGCTACAATTTTAACTTTTTTGAATTTCAGACTACAGTATTTGGGTGGAATGTCCGTCAAATTTTAAGAAATTTAGGATTTGTTTACACGTTTTCATATAGATACTGAAGATATGGATAAGATGATAAATATTATCATTAAGTAGATTAGACAATTATCATATAAATTTTGTTTACACATAATTAATTAACTTACCTATGTGCCTGTTTTCCAATATATATATATTAGAAGAAATTAAAAAAATACCACGTTATTATCATTATTATAAATAAAATTATTAAATATTTTGAATAAATTTCAAAATTTGAAACTATCTGTTATCCAATAAAAACTTAATATTCCTATTAATATACCAAAATCCTCAACACAATTTATGACAAATGTTTGTTGACAAGCATTTGTTGCAAACAAACTAGAATCATATTAATAGATACAAACACATTGTGACAGATTCTTAAAAAATATAAATTTGTATCAAATTATAACTAATAACCAATCATAAACATATAATTATCACTATACATGAGAATTATAATTCCAACAGTAGTGATTAATACTGTTGTATGTAGATTGACCAAAACCAAAGAGAAATCATTATTAATAATCCAAGACGCTACGGAGATAGACCTACTAGACCTACTATTCATTTGTTGAACGGACATATTAATCAAAAAAAATCATAACTATACTTAACAATAAAACATTCTAAAAATCCTACATATGACGAAGATTTTTTTTTTTACTGTCGAAAAAATAAGAAGTCCTACTCCTGAGTGTGGAAGGAAAAATATTATCCATGCATACTAATATATTTGTTCTATAAAAAAATTATTCTTAATTAATTGTTTTCAATTTATCGGATGTTACCTCCTAAGAGACAATACAAAAATCAAGTCATGTACTAACTTAACAAAAAGTTTAAAATTTTATATTCTTACTTATTTTAATTCTTTCCAAAAGACTTCCAACTATTCAAGAAATTACAATTGGTTAAATTAGATATCCAACTTGCTTGTAAAAGGCGAATACTTAGTTATTAATATTAACTAATATTTATGAAAATATCGAAAATAAAAATTTAAATTATTATCATAAATTTATATTCATAGAGTAAGGATAAAAAATTACACTCAAAAGAGTACTTGATTCTTCATAGGATTAACTAAACTTATATATTAAATGAACTAAATGTAGAACAAAGAAAATAGACTGAGACAAAAATGAAAGTTTTTGAATTTTTTTTTCATTAACTTGAATTAATTCAATGCCTATAACATAATAGCGAGAATCATAAAGAACAACAAATAAAAATAAAGGTACCAATCAATACAATATAGTATGTATATACACTAACCTTTTTTTGTTGAAAAAATCACATATTATATTTTTTTTCTTTTTTCTATTTCTAGTAATAGTTTCTGAAATTTTCACACATCTTTATCTTTTTATGAAGAGAATATTATTTAAATAATAGATAGATAACAAATAGTATAAATACTAAATAGTAAAGAACGTATCATTTCGACCAATAGATGTTTTCACATATAAATAATGAGTAATCTATTCATTTTTAAATGACAATTTCAAAAAACAAAAACATACTTTGATATTAAAGAAACATATTCCAAAAATATTTGAAAAACAAAAAAAAAATATTAGACAACCTTTAACACGTTGTAATTAGGGAAATCTTTCTGTAACTTTAAGCTTTTAAGATTCAACCTTTTAAGATCCCAACTCTCGGTAAATTTGACGTGAATGGTTCCTTTGCTTTGAATTTTTGAGGATTTTTTAAACTATTTTATAAAAAATTGTGCTACTGGAGTTATATACGTGGAATATGGGGGACTAACAAATGTTATGCTTTTCCGTTAAATTAATTATGCTTTTAACAGACCCCTATGATGTTAAAGTCGGTATGAAAGCTGTTGATAGTTGTTAGTCACTTGTACACACGAGAGATGGTGCGTACAAGTGTGGACATTAAGGCTTTGTTTGATGGGGAGAAAATTACTTTTATGAAGAAAAAAAAAATTTAATTTCAAATGTTTGTTGATTAATGAAAAATTTGGTCAATGGAAAATATTTTTCAATCAAAGTAAAAGTATGTAAGAAATTGGAGAAAGGACAAAAATAGCAATTTGGTTATTTAAGGCAGTCACTTTTACCCATTATGTCATTAAATTTTAAAAAAGATTGATTAAACAATTAAACTTTATAAAATTAAATTAAACAATTGCATCATTCCGCCAAATGTTAACGGAAATCGTCAATTGGGTACTGACGTGACAGGAAAATTCGTTTAAAATAACATTTAGTTTCCACCTAGAGCTTATGTGGAAATAAATAGAGGAAACAAAAAGTATTTCTAATTGAGGTAACACAAAAATGATTAAACAAACACATTAAACTTAATTAATATTTAAAATAAATTAAATTCAAATTTAACATCAAATCCTGTTAGATTTATGTAATTAAAGAAATCAATACTGATAGGTTTAGGATTGCTGCAAACCCTAACCTTTCTTTTCCTTCTCAAACTCTGACAACTTGAATTGTTCCATTTTTTATTCAACCAGCTTCTTTTTAATTTTAGAACTCTAATCAAACTAGAACTCTGTTGCATCCCATTCATTCACATGTCATATTCACATGTCTACTAAACCTGCAATTGCTATTGAATATCCTCTGTTGAACAGTTGACCTCTACTGCAGATTATCCTCTGATGGTTATGATTTTGCAGAATCTGCTCTAAATCACTTATCCTCGATTGTAATCTTAACTTCTCATAAGTATTTAACCTCTGAAGTATAGATTTATCATCAAAAGAATAATATCTGTTGTTAATCAGTTATTTGCTGATAACTAAATTTATCTATTGATGACTAAATTTATCTGCTAATGACTATTTCTACAAAATATCCACTGGGACTCAAAATCATCCTCTTGACTGATTGCTTTGAATGTTTATCCTCTGCTTATGCTCTGGTGTGCAATTTATACTGTAAGATGATAATAACAACCGATTTGTCTGTTATTATCTGATGAACAACAGTTTACATTGTTGGAGGATAAAACTTAAGACAACTTTCAGCTTCATCTGAACTACATATCTACTGATGCTTATACAACACATTTAGTAGCTACAATACAATTATAAAATTAACAATTCTAAGTATTATACATCATCATCAAATGTCATATTCCTAACAAATTTAAATAAGCCAATCATATTTACTTATTTAAAAACTAATATTTGAATTAATTCTCCTCTTAATTAGGCTCTTAGTGTGCGACCCTATATGTTATTATTACGTTGGAAATAAGTTTAAAATCATATTATAAATTTATTAACAGTGAGCTGCATCTAGTAATACTTCACTATTACCCAAGTAATAATAAGGTTGGTGATTCAATGTGCTGATGCACCAATGCTTATATTACTATTGCTTAAAGAATTATATTTAACTGATATAAGAATTGATGATGTAACATAGTTCTTGCTTATATGATGTAAAAATACTTAGAAAAAATATCCAACTTGTTAGGTGGATATACTCTATTAGTTAAGCAAGGATTTTGATCACAAATGAAGACTCTACTCATCATCCAAAAAGGGTGCTGAAGATGTGAAGAAAAGTTCAAGGATAGTCCTGCTTAGAATGGAAATAAGCAAGGACTCATATGACAATATCTCTTACCTTGATCCAAGCAAAATTGTCAGAAAAAGACTACCTCTTGCCCTGCTTAGCCAACTTTTAGAAAATTTTTCAAAAAAAACTAGAAGATAAAATAATGACTATCTTTTTTAATTAAGCAAGGAACAACTGTAAAGGTACAAGTTACTATCAACAGTACAACTCCAACGAATTTATTTCAAATTCTCAACGGATAGATTTTTGGAGTAGTATAAATATGAGTCATAAATTTCATTTATGAGAACTAAACAACCAAGAAACTGCTCTGACATTCTGACATCTTAAGAGTTCAGCAAGACACAAATCCAAACTTGAACAAGTGCTATCTATTATACTCAACAAGAAACTTACTACTTAGAGATAGCAAAAAAAAGATACTTCATTCTGCTATTAGTCTGTGTGACTATCTGGTCTAAGTAACCCATTGTAATTCTGAACTAATTATCCTGCTGCTTATTGTTCTGTGTGAACATTTTTAGTGAGTGTCTTCTCAAGTAAAGAGAAGAAGAGTGGAGTAGACTTAGACCAAACCACCATAAAAATTCTTCTACTTACTTTACTTTACTACTTATCTTTTATATTGCTCATTCCCTTTATTCTTACTTTGCTTAGTCTTTGATAAACTCATTTAGCAAAGACTTATTGACATTGTGTTAGAGATAAATGATGATGATGATGATTATGTAATAAATTGTGCAACTGTAAATACTTGAGGTATTTTATAAACCTTAAGATCAGCACAAGTTTTGCATCCACTGATGATAAATTTATTCATCAGTGGATAGTTAATAATTTCACAAGACAAGTCAGAAAACAGGAACATTCCAAGGACTTGACAAAGTGAAGAAGAATGTCTGATGCTACTTGTAAGCAAACGAAGTATTCCGCACATCAGAAATTCTAAATCAAAGTTACATTGATTAAGTCCCATCAGGGGAAACCCATCAGGGGAACCCATCAGGGGGAACCCATCAGGGGGAACCCATCAGGGGGAACCCATCAGGGGGAACCCATCAGGGGGAACCCATCAGGGGGAACCCATCAGGGGGAACCCATCAGGGGAACCCATCAGGGGAACCCATCAAGGGGAAACCTGTTAGGGGGAAACCCGTCAGGGGAACCCATCAGGGGAACCTGTCAGGGTATGACGAGGGCAGACCAATCCGTCAGTGAAACATTTCGGGACATATCAGTGTCAGGCAAACCCATCAGGGTAACCTGTCAGGAAGAATGACCAACATGACATCAGTGGAAGCCATCAGTGTATGCCGTCAGCTATAACCATCAGGGTCAAGAAGCACTGAGTATAACTCAAGTGAAGAACGAAGCCCTGATCCAGTCAATAAGCATCAGGGGATCCAGAAGCACTGATCAAAGTCCGTCAGGGCTAGCAGTCAGTGGATCGTTGTGACAGCATACACCCGTCATCAGTTCTTACACGGAAATCAACGTAACGTCTAACAGAAGCAAGAAATATTAACTGGAAAGATATTTCTTGAAGTTTGTTAATGGTCCAATGAGAACTCTCACGCATTAAATGCACACAGATCAGGGGAAGAAAAGTAGCAACAAAGCATGTAGCAGTCTGACACATAAAGTTTAGATGTGACATACTTGCGGCTAAGTTGAGAAGAGAAGCACGTCTCAAGAACGTGATTTCATCCCACTAATGTATATATAAGCAACGAAGCTCTCATTACAAAGATAACGATTGATTGAATCTATCCAACAGATCAAACAAGCACTAAAGCACAAAAACACTAGAGAGAAGCTTTGCAATAGATCTTGAGAGAGATATTTCAAAGAATATTAGAAGCTAGTGAGTGTGAGAAGCTGTGAACTTTATTCACAGAATTTGTAGCTGTAAATCACATTTGTGATTATACAGATTTTCAGAAAAACCTCGAGTTATAATATAACTATTTTGACTTGAATCTGTGTGTTCATTCCATATAGTTTTTCTGTTTGTTCAAACTGTTTTCAGTAAGCCTTATAAGTTTTTAAGTGCGAAAAGTTTCAGGTGTTTGTATTCATCCCCC
>CM025784.1:4305665-4355016 GCA_014636745.2 Centella asiatica | reverse complement strand
CAATAAATAATCTAATAATAATAATAAATTGAGCATAATTAAGGTGGTAAAAATATATAAATTATGGACTTATCAGCTCCCTTAACAGATATTGAATTATCCACTAACAAGGTAACTTTGTGGGGTTCAGCTTCATCATCTGAAGAGTTCAGAAGATCTAGTTCATCTTCATTCTCAAACCTTAGGGTTTCATGATTTTCTTCATCTTGTATTCATGTTATCTTCTGATTATTAAATGCAATATGAATAGATTCTATTACTATATGAAACCTAAGGTTGTAGACTCTGTATACTTTGTTTGTTAATGAGTAACCTAGAAAAATTGTTTCATCAGCTAGGTTATCATCTTGATTTCGTAGCACAAAGCATCCGCCACCAAATACATAAAGAAATTTGACTGTTGATTTCCTACCCGTCATCAGCTCATAACGAGTTGTGTTGTGAGTTTTGTTTATCAATGTCATATTTTGAGTGAATTGAAGCATGCTGTTGAAATTGATTCAACCCAAAAGTAAGCAGACATCTTTTTTTCTTTAAGTATTGTTTTGGCAGCTTCGGTTAGAGTTCTATTTTAGCTCTCAACTACTCCATTCTGTTGATGGGCTCTTGGAGCAAAATATATGCGTGATATTCCTTTGTCCACACATAAATTTTCAACATTGGAGTTTTTGAATTATGTTCCATTGTCATTCCTTAGAACTCTTACAAACAACCCAGATTATGTTTCTACTTTCTTGATGTGACCAATCACTAACTGGGCTATTTCATCTTTGGCATTCTCAAATTTTACCCATGTGTATATGGTGAAATCATTAACTATCACCAGGGCATACCTTTTCTTTAAGACATACATAATGTTTATAGGTCCAAGTAGATCCATGTGTAGTAATTGTGTTGGACTTGTAATTGATGATATCTCTTTGCTTCTGAAAAAAGTGTTCTTCTGTTTCCTGTTCTGACAGGCTCCATACAAACCATATTTAGTGTATTCAAATTGTGAAAGACCTAGCACTAAGCCTTTCTTCATCAAAATGTTGATTATCTTGAAGTGTATGTAAGAAAGTTTCTTGTGTCATAACTAATTCTTTTAAAATATTCAAATAATACACAATATAAATTATTCAAGTTAGCAAAATTCTATTTTCAATATCTCGTGCCTCGTGTATTGTAGGGGTTGGGCGGCTAGGTCTCTATGATTTTTATTTTATTTTTCTTTTTTTTCCCCCTATCCTTGCGTGCAAACGGGGCTTAGGCCCCATTTATTTGCACCGGATAATCTCTTGATACGCTATAGTGCTGACCGAATAAGCGTTTGGAAGAAAAAGTATGTTTGATTCTTTAGTTAAATTGTCAGATGCCTCTTGTAACCTCGTAATGAAAAAGTGATATATTTGCTGCTTATTTTGCAAGAGCAGCTCTGATTCTCTTATCTACCCATCATGTCATTCCCCTTGGTTCTCATAATTTATTTCATATTTTACTTTCTTAGTTACATACTCGCCTAGGTGTTTATTGTTAAATGTGCATACAATAAAATTAGAAATAATTTTGGTTATGTTCATCTCTATTAATTAAGGGTTTGGGTCTTAGAAAAAATACACAATAGTGTAAATGCGTCATCATTTTATATTCTAAGGTTTTATTTGGTTGACATCTATTTATTTAAAAATTTCAACTTCCTAAGAAGTGATAATTTATAAAGTTATTTGATTGACATTTTTTAAAAATTAATAAGGAAAATGAAACTTTCTTAGGAAGTAGAAGTTTCCACACAATATAAGAATTTAATTATCCATCCACACACACTCCACACCTTTTGTAAGCCGCACTTCTCGTATCATTAATTTAAAAAATGGTAAAATTATCCCATAAAATTTATAATTGCGAAGGACACAATAGTAAATTGAAGAATATTACATGAGAAATCTATAATTGAACCAAAGACAATGTGAGAAAAGAATTCGAAATGTACATTCATCCATATTAACCAAACGTGATAATGACACTTCATAAGAATTTTTTGAGAGAATTAGATAGAAATGAAGTACAACTTCCAATAGAAAGTCAATTTTTGTATGAACCAAACAAGCACTAAATATATCCACACGACTTAAACTAAATATATCTACACAACTTAAACAAAATTACACCATACACCTATTATTATTATTATTATTATTAAGGGATTTAACTAACCTAAAATAGTAATTTCCGTGCAAGTAGTTTTTTGATGAGAGTTAAAAACATTCATTAACTTCTGGCACTATGTTTTTGTTTCAAAGTGAATTTATGCCATTAATTTAGCCAAAAAAATAAAAAAAAATTATGCCATTATTATGGAAATGTCGCTCATAAAGAGTCAAATGGAACGATTGAGATTTCATTTCAAAATTGCTATTGTTCTTTCTTTTAAAAATGGAGAAAAACAAAAGGGAAGGAGTAAGCATACTGTAATTCGATGGAGGAATCACCTTCAATCAGTTTCAGTTCCATTGCTTGGGTTGGTAACCATCTTACCCTCCAGTTATTATTCACTGGTCATTTCCCTGTAAAATAAAAGTGAAATTGTCCTTAATTTTTATGTGTTCTCTATTGTTTTACCCTAAACAAAGTTATAGTTTATTTATAGTAGATGAAGGGCCAAATGAACTTGAGTTCCTAGACAAATATTTATAATTTTATTTTTATGGGTCTTAAAAATTTAAATATTTTATCATGTTTTCTTACTTCATTAATTTTCAATTTTTCAGTAAAAATTTTATAAATTGCACACACAATTGGGTGTGTGCTCGATAAGTTAGTTACAAAATTATTGTCGTTTCATAAAAAAAGTTGTACTTGAGTTTTTGAAGAATATTAATATTGCATAATCGGTTTTGAATTACATAATTTGATAATAAACATTTTAATGAATTTTGTTATAAATATTCAATTAATATTAAGACTATTGTCATGATAATATTTTGAAAGTATAATATTATAATAAAAAATTATGTAAATGTACTTTTTCCTTTTTATTTAACATGTTTTATTTTCATATAATTCTTTTTAGTGAATCAGAGACGGTACTTATTTTAAAAGTGTATAACACATGCTCAATATATTATATTATTAAAATATAGGGATTGATATATGTATATACTTATGCTGTAACAAATTGATAATATCCATATAAATAAAATAGTATTGATGAATATTATAATTTAAAACTCTTAGTAAAGATATTTTTAGAAAATTTTGTGAGGTTCAAATTTACATTGAACTTAGTTAGCAAATAAACTTATTTATTCAGCTTCCTCTGTTTTAAAATTAGTTTTAAAATTAGAGATATATTTTTAAAATAATAATTTTTAAAATAATTTTTATATTCAAAATATATCTCTATTATCATGTTATTTAATAGTAGTCAGATTTATAGTAGAGATCACCAAATAATGAATGTAGTGGAATTAATTGAATTAGTAAAATTCTGGAATGGTATTCAAAGAATTATATTATTTTTTATAATTTAAAAATAAAATTATATTTTTAATTTTGGAACAATATATATATATATATATATATATATATTTCTAATTTTAGAATGAAAGAAGTAAATTTATTTATTCGGTATTTATTATGCTATGGTTGCTCTTATTAAATTAAAATCATTTAGTCTTATATTCAACTTTGACTACTTAGAGTCTGTTTGGAAGAACTCCTTTTTGCAGGTTATAGTCTATGTTGTAGAAAAAACACAAACTTCAAGTATTTGAAAGTATTTATTACAAAATAAATAGAATTGTGTATAATTTTTTCAACCATAATGAAATAATAATGAAATAAGCCGGGTGAATGTGTTTTTTTTGAACACTTATATTCTGTAAGAATTTATTCAAAATTTATACCTATAATAACACTTATTTCTTAAAAGTAACCACTTATTATATAAATAAAATGATTTAAAATAAATTGCACCAAAATACACCTTCCTACTAATATAATCTCACTTACAAATAAGTATTTATTAAATAAGTTCTACCAAACATGACCTTGATGCGTAACAAACAAACGGCACCTTAATGTTCTCTCTCCCACACCCGTCCTCTCTCTTCCTCCGGTGGGCGGTGCTAGCGCGCTCTCTCTCTCTCTCTCTCTCCATCTCAAAACCTCTCCCTCAAGTCATAGTCGTAGATATTTCCTCTTGGCCGTGCCGCTGCACACTACTGAAATCGTAGATCTTTCTTCGCATCGTCTTCTCTCCTTCCTTCTTCCTTCTGGCACCGTAAGTCGTGACTGGTCTCTGGTGTGTCAATTATGCTTGTCTGTTATGGTTTCAAATATGTTTTAATTTGGGAAAATTAATTTGAGGTTTTTTCAACTTGGCTTTTCTTATGGTTAAATCACAAGTATTTGGACTAGTTTTTGGATTTGATTAGAATCTTAATTACATCAATGTTCTCATCATTTGCCCTAAACGGTTGGTGATAACTGAATGTTTACATCAATATCAAGGTGTGGTGGGCTTGGATGTAGGACTTCTCTTCTTGTGGGGGTTGCTTCTTTTTAGCTGTTCAAGAGAATCTCTCAATACGTATCTGTTTGTTTGGTTTTCTGTGTGTTTATTTACCCAGATTTGCTTTTGCAAAATAATTTAATAATTATTCTCTTATGGTCACAGACTTCTTATGCTAATTATGAGTATTATTTGAACTTGCTTCCAAATATTTTTGTTGAATTCTGCTGTATATTCAGCAAGCTTGAATTTGCCCATGAAATAGAGGTTTTGAAACTCAAATACTTTCCATTTCTCAATGTAATATACATCCAATTGACAACACTAATTGCTAGCAGTTAATTGAAATTTATTAAATTTGATAGATCTTGGGTCTTCTCACTCCTACTGCAGGATTAGCTGGAGGCATGGAGTTAATGGATGAACCCACATTGTAATTGCTAACATGCTAGATCTGATGACACCCTTCAAACAAAGATGAAATATTGCAAAGAATGCCAAAAGTTAAAAACTAAATTATATGGAGTTGATTCCACCTTTTCTCTTTAATTCAGTTGGCATGCATTAGTTGTTAATAATTGCCGGTAATTTATTTTGTGAGCATATATAAATGCCTAATGTGATGGGCAGTGTGGAGATATCTTAGGTGTGAATCTACTGGTTGATCTATCTATCCATATGCGGGGTGAGCTAGATTTGAATTTATCAGGCTATCCAAGACTTTCAAAGTTCAAATCGAAGATTGATACTCTAAAATTTATTTGATCTTATTAATTGTTAGATTTTTTTCTCGAATAAATAATAAATATCAAACATAATGATGCGAATTGGGGTTTAACAAGTTCGAATATGCAACATCAAGCAGTTCCTCTGTTTTTGGTCCAAGAAGTACATTATTGGAGTTGGGTTGGAGCGCCAAGTGGCTCCAGATTCAGAGGCTCTTCCTAGAGCCAAATACAACAAATGCATAATGTCCGCTGGAACGTCTGTGCATTTTATCATCAACATGATGAATTAATATAACGCTTTTCTATCATATTACAACAGGTTGTTCAAAGGATCTCCCTTTTTCACTGGTTTTTTCAAGATTGTTCTTCCACCATAAGGAATTCTTCCAAGAATCCCGAGCCCAATCTTTTCACGAAGGCATGCACAGTTCTTTTGTGTTTACGAGCCAAAACTAGCAACAAACTCCTATGTTCCTTTTATAACAGTGAACATCGGGATGGTTCTAGGAAATATGGTCCACAGAATCTCGATAGTAGTTCCATGAACAATCCTTTGTGGGACTCACATTAGGTTTAGGGAATTGATGACTTCCATCATGTCAAGGTGACACAATTCAACCAGGTCTCCGTGAGTGGGTCTCCGGCCATAACATAATCGAATATTCACATTAGTAAAATATCTTCACTCAATAGTTACATACAAGTCTGTGGTTGAGAATGTTGTAATAATAAAAGTGTCATGAGAAACTTTTGTAATTATTGTAAAAGAAAGAGCATGTTGATAGAGCTTTCATCAATACTTGTCAAGAAAATGAATTGATATATGACATATTCAAAGTTGTCATTGGTGTGCAAATGATGCAAGGCTTCAGTGGCGCTTTGCCTTCTCTTCACTCTGGACAGAGTGCTAGTGGGAGAGCAGGCAAAGTGTGTCGTGAAAGATTTTTCTAAATGTTATGGCCTAAATTAAGATGTTTCAGTTTGTTAGGTTGTCTCTTGTTTGCCCATGTAACTTCCACGTATGGCTCCGTGAGAAGGGTGATGGACAGAAAAGGCTTTGTTGTACCAGCACAGCTTGGGAAGGGGTTTTTGTCATTTGCTCTTTCAAATTCTATCAAGATTTCATTCCTACAATTACTTATTCATTGAGAAAATAACCCACCGGAGGGGCCTAGCCTTGTTCCTCGTTAGATCCTTATTTCACTCCAATAGTATCATACATTGAGTCAATGCAGAGGAAATGAATTCATTTCTGGGTGACAGGCTGCAAGAACTCTAGACAGTGTTGCTTTAATTCTTGAAGGGTATCTTGAAATAGTTGGAACGATATTGTCAGTAGATAAAGTAGTTTAGGACAAGTAGAAAGATAGCCTCTCCCGGGGGGATTCAAATCCAAGACTCGTTAATGAATTCACAACCGACGGTCAATAGTTAATGGTTTAAATTTGTCATCAATTTGTTTATTTGCGACTAAACATTCACATTTGACTTTTCAATATAACAGTGAGGGGAAGTTGTTAGGTCAGCTATTGGGCAATTACCATTGCATATGACATAGCTAGTGAAAGTAGCTAGGGCTTTATTAAGATGGGTAGCTAAGAATAGGAACCGATGGTGCCATGGAGAGGATATCAATTGTTGTTACGTAAAGCTTTTCTAAATTTTGAAGTTATTGGCAGGTTTCTTCCTTTTATATTAAAATACCTTTCCTCTTTCCCTTTTCTTCTATTTACTGGGAAGCTTTCATAATTTTGTTTTCTTCTTTTATGTGTTTGATTTCTTCTTTTGTTGATTTCTTTTACAGATTCTAATTTAAGGCAAAGTGGGTCTAAAGAGAAAGAAAATAAATAGAGGAAACCATTGTCATTTCCCTTGAATTTTAAGGTAATATAATTGTCTCACTTTTATTTCTTTATTTTTTATGTATACTCAGTTTTCTCAAATTGAACACAAGTATCATCCATTCCAATTGTCACACATACCAAGGAAATATGTGATTTAGCCTTTTGGAGTGGCGAACCTATTTCCGTTGACATGAACTCTACTTGTTTTCTCTATTTTTCTCTACACAAGAAGAAATAATAAATTAATAAGTAGTCTGTAATTAGACTTTTTGTACATAAACTGATTTTAAATGAATTCTTTTGGTTGAAACAATTGATATAATATTTTGTTATAGAATATTGCCTGATATAATGAGTATATAAATTGATTGTAAATAAATATAATCTGGATAGTATATAGAATTGGCTTAAAATTCCTCCCACCATGCTACACTAGATTTCTGTTTATATATGACATACGCATGCAGATACATACTTGATATATCAATGATGTTCTACATAGCTTCACTAATAACCAGTTCCGCTGTTGTTAGTAAGGGTCATGGAGGCAACTGTTGTCGAGACAACAGCAGGTTAGCATGAGGGTCGGGGAAGGGCAGTGTTGAATAACTGGACTAGTTAGGGAGGGAAGGGGGCGGGATGAGAGTAACTGCTTTGTTACATGATACTTCCACTGTTTCAAATGTTTTAAGAAATTCCTAATATAATAACTCCCCTATCTATACTTCTATTTTCTATATTAATTCACAAGAACTGTTGACAGACTAAATCAATTATAAGCGAGTTCATTTGCAAATTGAGTTTAAAATTTTTTAAAAAACAATCAAACGAATCATAATAAAATCAATTTTAATCTAATCCACTCAATTAAAAATAACTGTAATTATATCAATGATCACAAAAAACAGTGCTATTTATCATAAATGGTCTATGACAATTAAATCTATAATACCAGTCATTAATTGTATCAATCCCCATTAAAATAATTATAATCAAATCAATGGTTACAAAATTACTCGTGTTGTGTACGAGTTTTAAAGCTAGTATTCAATAATTGAAATTCTACATATCAACCTATACTTGTGGACATATCACCCATTTGTATAGGCAAATTGAACCCGGAATTTTATTCGTATTTTTAATTTTTCTTTAATCTAAAATTTCAAGTTACTTTTTCCCTCTGATGTGCTTGAAGTTGAAACAACAGTTCGATTGTCGGGAAACAGATTTCAAAAAATTTATTCAGTCCACCATAGATATTGGGTGTTTCAAGTTGTAGGTGTCCCTCACAAATTTAGGGGTGAGCTTGTTCTATTGCCTTCATTCTGTCAGGGAGCTTTGTGCATTATGTTTGCCCCTCTTTTAGGATGGCCTGTTTGATGTAAGACAAGTTCACGAAACAATTTGGGAACTCCCGGTTCAAGCCCAAGGAGAAGAAGATTTTAATTCCTTAATTTATGTATTGTTTAGTTATTATTTATTTTATAGCTATCAGTTTAATATTGTAGTTATCAATTAGAATTCTATTTTAGATAGGAAAATTGTTTCATGTTCAATTATAAATAGGGATGTAATATGTGATTTTATTCATTTAGAAATAATATATCTTCTTTGAGTTATTGAATTTGTGTTGTGAGATCGATTGTATGAGGGAGTTCTGTGAGGAGATTCTGTTCCAGCCCCGTGCCCCACCATTTTTGGTATCAGAGTTGAAGCTCCAACTACCATCCCTTGGCCGCAACCCTGTTTACTTCAGCCTCCATCTTCCCAATTCTGTTCAATCCTAAGCAGCCCTATCCATCGTCACCATCTGCTGTAAACCCCAGCTGCCACCACCTTCCTTCACTCCAGATATTTGAGTCTCTAACCATATAAACCAGAAACCCAATCACCAGATCAAAACACAACTCCTACCGCCGTTATCCAAATCGGACCCATTAAAATCCGACCACCACTGCAGTTAATCCACTCGTGGATCGATTTCTGATTGATCATCAATCATGAGCAGCAGGTCCAACCCCGTCCAACCATCTACCCAAATCAGAAAAAAAAAAAAAATTAAGAAAAAGGAGTAAAGGAGAGAGAAGTCGCTACCCATGCCCACTCCATTGCATGGCTGCTGCTGCATCTGTTTGAAAGTAATGAAGGGAAAACCTAGCCTTTAAATATTCTATTTATTATACCAGTATTACCTTTGGTCCTTTATTATTGTAGTTCATCGCTTATTTTAAATCCATATCCACAGCCTATCAGAATATTTATTTAATACCATCCAGTTACCTCCTTTTAAACCCATCAGCCCACTGGGCCACAAGTCAGCCCACTTAATATAAATAGCAGACTTGTAGCTTGCCACCAGGAAATAAAATTCCTTTTCCAGAGTCTACAGGTTAATCATGGTTAATGCTGGTGAAGTCAATGCTAAACTGGAAGCTTTCATTCAAGCACAAGAAGAAACCAACAAAAGGGTTGAATGCCTTGCGACAATTGCAGAGTCAGTTGATAAAATGGCTGATAATATGCAAGTTCTTATGGATGAACAGAAAGACAGAAGCGCTCCCAATTCACCTAAAATTGCAGAACCTCAATTCTATGCAGCAGATAAAGGCATTAAACTAGAGGTTTCAGAATTTTATGGAGACCAATAGGCTGATCTGTTCTTGGATTGAATGCATAGTTTTGAGACTTTCTTTAATTGGTACGATCTTCTGGATGCCAAGAAGCTAGCTTTTACCGAGGCCAAACTACAATGCACTGCTCGTATTTAGTGGGAGCAATATAAAAAGCTCATTTGTGCCCCTATGACAAGATGGATGAATATGAAAGCTGCTATGGTACATCAATTTAAGCCTCCGGACTACAAGCAGCGTGACTGCCTCCAATTTACGAAGTTGGTGCAAGAAAATGAATCAGTTGCAAAGTATACATGGGAATTTTACAACTTGGCTGCAAAATTGGAGTTTCCTTGGGACGAGGATGTGATGATCAGTACAGATGACTTACGTAATGAGTTTCCAGTAGTGAATTTTCAGGGGTAGCATCTAGCCGGTGCTTCCGATTGAAAGATATTGTCCAATTGGCTACTAGATAGAGGATAAAGAACAAAAAGAAGGGTTCTTGAAAAGTTCAAATTCAGCAGACTCACACAACCGAGCCTACTTCTATGGAGCCCATGAGGAACAAGCTGATGGAGAGATCCGATCCTTCAACCTCTATCTGATTCTTCAACCTCTAGTAAATCTAAATTTGTTCGCTCTCCAATATCGTCTCAATACAGTAATAATCCTCCTTTGAGATGTTTCAATTGTCAGGTATTTGGATATAATAGATACAATTGTGCGTCTTCGCAAATGAGTATTGTCCCTTCGAAGCCGCAAGTTAGAATTACTGGGAAGGAGCAAGGACACACAACAATAAAAGAGGAATTATATCTGCCAAACAAAAAATCCTGAATATGAGCCAGATGAAGTAGATTTAGAATCTGACAAGCATCTGGCGAGTTTAAGTATAATTAGACCTTTGCTTGCAGTTAGTAAAATGGATCTCAACTTTATGGAGAAAAAATATTTCAGATAAAAGTAAAGTGTTTAGGTCAGTTGTGCTCTCTTATAGTTGATACTAATAGTTGCACCCATGTAATTCTCGAGGAAGCTTCTAAGAAAATTGGGTTTGAAAGTTGAGTCTCACCCAAAGCCTTATGACATTGCTTGGATCACAAATACAAAGTTATGGGTGACTTAAAGACGCTTAGTTACATTTTTAGTTGGCAAGACAAACACTGTTATGTGCGATGTTCTACTTCTTTAGGCTTGCCACATGATTATAGGGTGCCCTTGGCTTTGGGATTGAGATGCACATCATGCAGTCCACGCTGACACTTATTTCATCATCAAATACAACACCAAGTATACTTCGACTTGCGCTGTTGACATGCCTAATTTTAAGTTAGTGAAGAAGTCACTGGTGATGCGTTGTGTTACTCCTTTCCCTTTCTGTGATAGCATGTTCCGTATGTGAACTTGCCGGAGTCAAGTTCTTTTAGAAGGCAGATAATTGATGTAGGACGAGTACAAGAAACAATTTGGGATCAATACACGTGCATTTGGAATTGTTTTAAGAAGCCCAAAACTCCCGGTTCAAGCCCAAGGAGAAGAAGGTTCTAGTTCCATAATTTATTTATTGTTTAGTTTTTATTTATTTTATAGTTACCAATTAGAGTTTCAATTTAGTTTTGTAGTTATCAATTCGAATTCTAGTTTAGTTGGCAAAGTTGTTTCATGTTTAAATATAAATAAGGATGTAATATGTGATTTTATTCATTCAAAATATCTTATTTGAGTTATTGAATTTTGTGTTGTGAGATCGATCGTGTGAGGGAGTTCTGTGAGAAGAATTCTGTTCCAGCCCCGTGCCCCACCACTTTTCCACCGGATCTTCTTATTTTTGCCCAAATTTTTTTTTTTTAAAAAGTCATCTCTCTTATGAGTTATGATGCACCATAGTTTAGTTGCATAAATGCATCTCTATAGTGAATTGATTAAGCAATTAGCATGTTATACATCTATTAAATTTTTAAGTTCGAATGAGTTGACCTTCATTTATTCATTTAGTTTATTTTGGTTCTGTTTTTCTATTGATATTTTTATCAGATGGTAAACCGTTATTGGTTCTCTTTCTTTATGGTGTTATCCTGTTCTATGGGAGTATTTTATGCGAGTCCTGGCGATGCTGACTCAATATATATGTAAGTCTTTGTTCTCTTCATCATATTATTGTGTTGTCATAGCTCATGTTTTTCACTCATCCTGTAGTCTTTTCTTTCATTTGTTGAAAAGCTTTGTTATTTACAATTATACATTGCATTTGATGTCATGAAATGCATGCTTTTTACAGCAATGAGGGAACTGACATTGAAATCTCAGCACTCACCAATCACATTATTTTTGTTTATTAAAAATTTGACTGATTAATGTGCTTAATCACTGTTTAGTAAAATAAAAATTGATGAATTAGTGTTTGTTGTATTGGTGTTTATTCATTTCTACTGCTTTCTTCTATTAGACAACACTAATAGTTGTAGTATATCTTTTATCGAAGTTACATACATGGACAATAAAAATTTTTAGGCTGCGGGTAATAATATTCTTGGTAAACTAGGTCTTGTGTAGGACAATGCAAATATACTGGATGCATTGGGGAAAAATGTTTTCCACAATGCAAATTCTCATCAAATGGTACTCTCGATGGCCCTTGGTACATGCAAGAAGCTCTTCAATTGCGTTGGAAACAATTGGATTGCCAAAGTGATTGTCGTTATTATTGTATGCTTGATAGAGAGAAAGACAGAGCAGCATATGGTCTTGCTCCTGTCAAATATCATGGTAAATGGCCCTTCAAACGTGTATACGGGATTCAGGTTTGTCAAATAACAGTATTAAATCGCTTCTTATGCTTATTTAATGTGGAAGAGATTCTAATATAGTATGTTTTTAAGAGATTTTTTAGTGAGACTGTTTATTCTGTTCTGTAACTATTTAGGAACCTGCGTCAGTAGCTCTTTCTGTGATTAACCTTGCAATGCATTTCCAAGGCTGGATGTCGTTTCTCATCATGTTGTACTACAAGTTGCCCTTAAAACCAGTTAAGAAGCCATATTATGATTATGCTGATCTGTGGCACGTCTATGGCCTCCTAGCATTGAACTCATGGTTCTGGAGTGCTGTTTTCCATAGTTGGTAAGCTTTTCTGTATTGCTGGATTTTGTGGGAGATGTATGCTTATTTTGTATTAGCAAATGCCAGCATGGTAATCAAATATACTTGACGGTCATGATATATATTCAAGTTTCCCAAGAAACACATTCTACTGTAAAAGAAATATAATTAGGTTTCAAATATACTTGACAATCACGATCTATAATTCACCGAAGAGTGATGCCATTTTCCACGTCTTTGATTTTAGTGATAGATGTATGGAAATCAAGTCTACTCAGTAATCATGATATCTTTAAGAGTTTATATTAATAACTTAGTCTGGCCAAGAAAATTGAAAGGAATGTTCCAGGATTCATTGAGAGAAGCATTATTGTAATTCAATTTAAAAATATTCTAATAGATAAGCCATTCTAAGGTAAGAAGGTAATGAAGAATGGGAGAGGTTGTTACTAGTTCTGTTCTCTATGGTTGAGAAGAAATAAGGAAGATGGTGAAAGGGGAGGTATATACTCTTCTCCTTAATGTAACATGCCCAATAAATGGACAGAAAAAGAGTTTAAAACATTTTCATTTATAGGTTTTTCAAATCAGTTGACACTAGTTACCTGCCAATGTATTTAATTACTTGCAATAAATGATCCGTATGCCTTATGTAATGGTTCTTCCACTCTTTCCTTCTTGTTAATTGTATGAAGCCACTGACGCAAGAGGAGATTTCTCCTCCATGGGAAGCGGGTCTCCCCTTAGAAGCGTTTTCATTTCTCTCTGTTACTCTTCTTGTTAAGCACATATAATTAGCCATCTAATAAACTACGGGAGAATATTTAGCTTGAAAAGTGTAAAAGATGATATAGGGCATATTGCTAGTTTGAAACTTTGAATAGGAAACCAAGTTTAATGGATATGTTCACTTGCATCCTATAGGTTCTGAATTTGGTTCCTAACTGGTTCTACTATAGAGTTGGGGATATTGAACATTTAGAATCAAATCGAAATGTACAAATTTCAATTACAATTAGAGTTTATAGCTAAAAATGTTATAAGCCAGCAATGCAAGTGCTTGGAAACCAAATAACTTGGAGAGGGAAAAACTGTTATATAGCATGTAATGGCACAAATTTTCATGGATAAGCTTATCATATGTTCTTGTTAAATAAGAAATGAGCAAAACTATATTTGATATTTTGACCTTTTCCTGAAATACACAGTTTCCTTGGCAGGGTGTCACTAAGCAATATATTGTTTTTATAGGAATCTAGATCAAGTTATCTATATATATTTGTTTGTTTTTTTCATTTTAAATGTTTTGGTCGTTCCAGCTACTTTTTAGATAGTATTATTTGGCTGAAAATAATCTTTGTACTTTTTCTTAAGTATCCTTTTAAAATGCAGGGATGTTGATCTGACCGAAAAGCTAGATTATTTTTCTGCTGTTGTGTTGCTTGGATTTTCACTAATTGTGGCTATACTAAGAAGTTTTCATGTGAGGCTTGAGGCTGCCAGAGTAATGGTTGCTGCTCCATTGCTTGCTTTTATAGCCACCCATGTATTGTACCTGAATAATTATAAAATGGATTATGGTATTGACGACAAATTCTCACATTTATCTGCATTGTAATGTACTCTTCTTCTGATTTTTGATTGGGGGTGGGGGTTGGAAGGTGTTTCCTCGGTAGTTTTGGGAAGTTACCAACTGCTCAGTTTTGCCTCTCCCCCTTTGCTCAGTTATGATTTTGTTCCCCTATTAAAAAATATTTACAGTTGTATTTGGTCTAACGAAATGAACTACTTCAATTTGACAGGGTGGAACATGAAAGTCTGTGTTGTCATGGGTGTTGCCCAGCTTTTAATCTGGACAATCTGGGCCGGTGTCACTTGCCATCCTTCTCGTTGGAAGTTGTGGTTTGTGGTTGTTGGAGGATGTCTTGCAATGCTCTTGGAGATCTATGATTTTCCTCCTTATGAAGGTTTTGTAGATGCTCATGCGTTGTGGCATGCCACCACAATCCCCCTCACTTACATTTGGTGGAGTTTCATCAAAGACGACGCCGAGTTGCAAACTACCAATCTCCTCAAGAAGGTAAAATAGGAGGTTCTCGTACAATTCATGAGCCCATGAGGGGTCTTGGTCTCTGGCAACATGGTACTAGAAGTGTATTAATTTCTGTAGACCGGCTTTTCTGTCAATTGACATGAGACTTGGGTTCATGTTTCGTAGAAAGCTGTGCACTTTTTGGTGTAGCCGTGTGGGATATATGTAGTGGTTCTTTTTTCCTTTGCAAAAGAAAAGCACAGAAAGTTCAAGTTTCCCCCCATTTATTTACAATGTTACGGAGTTTCTTAGGAGATGAAAAGAAGTGAATTGGGTCGGAGAAGATGGCATTTCTTTTCTACTTGATATGAAATCGATAGAAAACTTGTGCATATTATTTAATATCGTACAAAATTCTTAGGAATCAGAGGCACAACATTGGCAATGGGAGATATTTAACTTTACACAATCTTCGTTTCGTTTATTTTTTTAAATTAAAACGAAATACAATTCAAATGAGAATTTGTAAATTTCTGTTCTATATTATTTCATTCAACAAAAAATCTCCTTTTCTATTTGGGGAAAAAAAAATTATCATCACGCAGCTATATATGATTTTTTTATTTTTTAACCTTGAGCATAACATAGAAAATAAGAAAGTTGATAGTTCTTACAAGCCTGTTTTGCCAAGCACCTAGCTTCGGCCACATCAGTTTTCGAAACCAAAATGATAGAAAAAGTGCAACTACTACAATTAACATACTACCTAATGTCTCCAAAACATTTTGGAGCAAAAGAAAACTTCTAGGATTGTGAACTCCCTCCACAACATCAGATGAGCTTGTCCCTACATAACATGAGCTAATATTTTGACAAGATGCCCGCATAACCATATTGAGAAATGGCAAAGCCTGTGCCTCCGAAAAGCTCCAATTCCTGCACCGAAGCTATTGCAACATCCTCCCACCACAAAGACGAAATTCGAGTTCGCTTGCCAGAAATTCCCTAGTTCAGAAGAAATGTGTCCTGCAAAATCTTTTTTGTTAGTGTAAATGGACTTGGTAAAAGTCAGATATTTTTCTCCCTGCGCCACCCAGTCCTTCACCATAGCACTAATGTTAGTAACCAGGTTTTGAGACATGGGGTCAGCTCCTCCAAAAATCTGAGCATTTCTCATTAACCAAATTTGCCACAGCAAAGCATGCCATAAAAGATTATTTCTGAGTTCTCTTTCATTTAAACAGAAGAGAACAAGCCCATTAATATTACTAAAATATTCAGTTCTTAAATTAAGAGTGGCAAACCAAAGAGCTTTTGCAAAGGGGCACTGCAAGAAAAGATGATTAACCTCATCTTTGCCCATCGAGTATAAAACACGAGTCATCCTTAGTAATTTATGGTTGGTTAGGTAGTAGTAGATGTTTTGTCGGGGGTTTTCTACTAGTTGATTTGCAATCTTATCGGGTAAACTGGGCATGGCAATTCACTTTGTCCTCATGGTGATTCACCCTCTCCTCTCCGTTATAAACGTGGCAGACATTTTTTGACTCCGATATATTTATAAGTGGGGATGATATTAGTGTTTTCTACCTGTTTCAACTTGATCACCAATATATACTATAAAACTATATATTTATATGCATTTTTTCTATAAATTTTATAATATTATCTCATATATACAATATTTATTCTTATATTACTCGTACTTATTATATTTGTTAAAAATCTTTTAAGTGATTATATTACTAAATATAAACAATATGTTCAAAAAGTACAATATACACTTTCAATTGAATATAGAATACATATAAAAACTATATAATATAAACAGTGAAATATGTTCACCGAATGATGAATTTCTGATTTTTACGGTGACGGAGATGGGAATCTCCGATTTATACGAAGATGGGGATGGTATGGGCAATTCTCACCCCCACCCCGTCTCATTACCATTCATACGCTAAACACTACAAAATGATTGCTAACAAAGAATTTAAATTATAAGAAAGGATTAAAGCAATTCTCTATCGAGAAAAAAAGATGAGACCAGTAGCATTAATTAACGATATATATAGTTATGCATTAGTTTCTTTTGATGATTATATATAGTGAGATGATTAGATCCACAACTAGTGTTAGATAGAAGTATTATTCTATTTAACACATTTAGAACTATTGATCAAATAATTCAAGGACCACAAAATAAAAAAAAAAATGAAAAAAGTATTTCGGCAAAAAATAGGCGAAAGCAATTTGAATTTGATTAAGTTTGTTCCTTCTGCTATTCTTTTGACGGCTTCCGCTAGAATTCTAGCAGAAGGACACATGATTAGCACAGCATGTTAGAGTGCATATCAGGTTTAATTTAACCAAACAGTTTAGGTCGTTTAACTTTGTAAAGAAGCAGCTGCTCCGGCCGTTCCTGCCTTGTACCTTCTCCTTCTATAATTTTAAACAAGCAAATTATTATGTTTGAATTGTCAAATATTTGGTTTTACTGTGCATAATTCAAGTTACACTGCTGATGTATTATTTGCTTTCAGTTTTTCTGATACGGATATTAGTATAATTATGATAATAGATGTGATAACAATGATAATAATAATGATGTTGGCCTCTATATGAGTCAAATATTTGCTAGTTTATTTGGAGTTAGAAAATTTTTATAATACATATGCATATAAAAGTGTATTTGAGGATAAAATTATAATTTATAAGAAACATTCAGCTTCGAACAAATTTTCTCGCATATTGTATGCTTGTAAAAAAGTAGGTCGTTCAGAAAATGGTGATGAATTTCTAATTGTAAAGATGAACAAAGATACTATTGAACGTACGATGAGTAAAGCTAAAATGTTCGTTGTTCATAATGTTAAGGATCAAAATTGTGTTCGACTATAGTTGAATTAAATCATAATTATGTTGTAGTCACTCTTAGAAAAATAGATTTTATGGCATTGTACAAAAATATATCTTCGGCTGACAAAGAGTTAATTAATGCTCTAAATCGTTAAGGTATTAACACAAGTATGGTGAGAAGTATTTTGAGTACAATGTGTGGCAGAAGTGCAAATGTGAAGTTTAGTGTCGATAATATTCGAAACGTCATGCGCAAATTAATACACAAAACATTTGATTCAAATAATACACACGATGCGTTGTCTCTTTTGAAGAAACTTAAGTTAGAAAGTCCTGAGAATTCTTCTATAACCATCAGAAAATCATATTGCCTGTATCATATGGGTAGAATTCTTGCTTTATTATTTTTTTGAAAAATGTTATGGACACCAACAACTTGCACAAATAAATGTACACAAATATATGTGAAAAATTATCAACCATTAAAATTTTAATTGTGGGCTCATCATGGTTCACCAATCCCCTATAGTGTTTAGCCACGTATATTTGTGCATATTTGTTTGTGTACAAGTTGGTGTACCTAGCATCACCCATATTTTTTATAAAATTTTTGGAGATATTGTTACTTTTGACCCGACATATAGGACAAATAGGTACACTCTGTCATTTGTTCCATTCATGGGCGTCAATCATCATCATCAGACTATCTTATTTTGTATTATTTTTTTAAAAGATGAATTAGAGGATACATTTATTTGGGTTTTAAAAAATTGGCTTGAGGTCATCGAGTATAAATTTTCATTGACAATTATAACTAATCAAGATAGAACAACAAACAATGCTATCGCGAGCGTGTTACCTTCTACGAAACATTTGTTATATACATGGCATATCAACAATAAGTATATGGAGAAATTTCATCACTTATATTATAAGTATGATTAATTCAAAGAAGATTTTGATAGGTACATAGATTCCATTATAATGGTTGACATCATCATATGCTTATAAACATTTGATTTTTAAGTATGTTTTGCCTATGCCTTTTCTTGGCAGGTGTGTGTGTTCGGTGACAATTTGTGTGTTTGAAGAATTGTGGAAAAACATGTTAACTAAAAGCACATTTTTCTGTTGGGGCGACCACAACATGAATGATTAAATTAATGAACAATTATTTTGCTAGATATGTGAATAATTCAATTGGTTTTAAAGATTTTGTGATAAATTCATTAAAGGCCATTGAGAAATAGTACTTGATGGAGAGAAAATCATATAACATGTCATCCATCGAGGAATTTGCGTATGTGAACGTTATTGAAAAAACATGATGTACTTTTGTATATAAAGAAAATTTCTTTAAATTTCCTACAGAATTATACAAATGCCAAAAATCTTAAATCTTTCTCCCTGAAGACACTTGAGGAGGTTGACATCATGACAAAAAAGTCTGGGTCTATTGAAAGTCTCAAACTACTTGCAAACATTAACGAGACTGAATCCAAGATCAAGAAGTACAAGCTGAAAATGAAGAGACTCAAAGATCAACAGAATGAAAGGGAATACAAGCGCAAGAAGGAAATGATGAAAATAAAGAGGAAAGAGCAGGAAACTCTAAAGAAGAAAAAGGAAGAAGCTAAAGAGAAGATAAGGCTAGAACTGCTGAACTTTGGGACAGAGCAACAACAAGACACTACAAGGCAAAATGATGATGATCAATCCAAGTAAAGAACTGTCGAGGAGAAGAGAAAACAACAAGAGTAATTTTATCTTGTTCTTTTATATTTCATTGGTTTATCTTTACTAAATGTTATTAGTGCATGTATTATTATTTTGGTGAAATGAAATACAAACATGTTGCTTGCTGAGGTGATCAAAATAAATTATTTTGACATCATCAATTAGGTGAAGATTGTTAATGCATCACTACTTATATTAGTTTTGCTTATGAAGAATAATTTAATTTACTTTTATAAGAATTAATGATGTAATATAATCATTGCTTATTCAATATAAAAGGCCTAAGAAATTTATCCAACTTGTTAGGTGAATATAAATAGATTTAGTTAAGTAAGAATTTTGATCACAAGTGAAGACTCTGCTTATTGATCAGGAAAGATGCTAAAACTACGAATAAAATTGTAAAGACAAACTTGCTTAAAATAAAAATAAGCAAGGTCCTAAACAACAAAATTTTTTGCTAAGATCCAAGTAGACTATGTCAAAATAGGACTTTACCTTCTGCCTTACTTAGTCAACTTCTAGAAAGTTTTTCAAAAAGTATTAGAAGACAAAATAACAACTACTTTACTTACTAAGCAAAGAACAACTACAAAGTTACAAGACATTGTGAAGAAAGTATAACTCCCAACGGATCTATTTTCAAATTTTCAATGTATAGATTTATGGATGAGTATAAATAGGAGTCATAAATTACATTTATGACTAGTGAAATACAAAGAAGTGCTTTGACTCCTGACACTCCCAATCCATCAGCAAGAAACATTTCAAGAGCTTGAATCAGTGTTATCTTATCTACCCATCAAGGAGCTACTTATTTATGGATAGCAAACACAAATTTATTCATTACTCATTTGTCTGTCTGACTAAGCAAAGTCTCAGTGACCAAGTGCAAACAAGAACTTTGTATTTTTTGTAACTATGTGTTTCTTAATGGATTCATTCTCAACTAAAAGAGAAGAAGAGTGGAGTAGATTAGACTGAACCACTATAAAAATCTTCTTGCTCTCTCTTTTTCTTTACTGCTCATTATTTATTCTGCTTATCTCTCTACCCTTCTTTTACTTAGTCCTTGCTAAACTCTATTTTTAGTAAGGGGTAATTTGCTAAAATTTTGTTATTAACTCTTTTCAAAATATAAAAAAGATCATTTTAAGAAAAATTTTTTATAATATGCTAACGTTATAAGAAAGCTTTTAAATCTTGGAAAAACACTACCCCCCGTCCCGCCCCGTATTTTCCCTTTGGAGCCTAACAAATCAAAACATGTAATAGTACAATCATGTATTGGTCCAGGTAATCCATTATATATAGAAAAAGGTAAATAAATCAAAATCTTTTATAATTTTATTGACCCGGCCAGGAAAAAATAAGTTACTCTATTTTTTTAACCCAAACTTAAATAAACATGAAAATAAAAACTAAAATTTTGGGGGAATAAATTATATGACCTAATATCTAACTCAAACATAAAGAAACATGTAAATGATATATGGAATAAACATAAAAATAAGAATACATAAAATTAAAAGAATAATTTTCATCATTGCATAATTATAAATAACAATATTATACAACATATTTACATATTAAAAATAGGCGTGCTTAAAGTGTTCTTTTTCATTTTCACTTTTTAGATAAAATCTATTAAAATAATTGATAATAAAAGTAAAGTTCACAAGAAATAAATTTCCTTCTGTGACAATTGAAAGGATGATAATACATAAGAACGTATGAACTTTTGACATATTTTTAGTTACACCATTAGATAGCACCCACATTTGGACAATTAATGGAGAGATCTCAAGCTTCAATAATTCTTGAACAAAACTCAAACTCCAAATTTTCATCACACTCAAAGGGAAGAGAGAGAGATTGTAACCCTAAAAACAAACAAATTTTCCATTATATAGTTTTACAAATGACTTTAAAAATGACTAGGCTAAATGTTCTTCCGTTTCTCAATGTTCTTCATTTGATCCATTTGAATACCCTGGGGCTATCATTTTGAGAACCATGAGACAACTTTGTAGGAGGAAGACAAACTTAAGAGGTAAAATTTTGGTTAACTGTATGGGTGTTAGGGCGACTTTCTAGAGTGTTTGTACATACATTATCTTCTTTTTGATTGCCTTTAAGTTCTTCGTGTCGGTATTTTTAAACCGTTATTACATTGTATTAACACAGATAAATAAAAGAGATTTTATTAATTATAATTGCATACATGAAATGCATTGGTTCAATACTACTATATATACATGAAGAGTGAAGGAAGTCTACGAAGAATCAAATTCCTAATAACTATCTTATTGTAACTGAAATGATAAACTCTATTATATAACTTAATGATAACTATAATCTAAATTATGCTTTATAATAATATTTCTCAATACTCCCCCATAAGTGAAACAAGGGGAAAAACTTGTTGAACTTGATCATTGTATAAGTCCCCCGGGGTAATAGCAACAATAATATAATAAAACAATGAAGAATGGAGAACATGCACAATCGCCAAGAAATATTGAAGTCGAGCATTGTTTAATTCATCAAAGTGTCGACCCACAATATCAAATCAAACTTTTGCATGGATGATGCATTTTCATAAAATCTGTAATACATTAACTCTGAATCCGTAAACATAGATGAGATCTGTTGAAAATTATGTCTCCATTTTCTTCCACAAAGATGCGAACTGTTATAACCAATATAGCCATCATTGAATGGTTTGTGTAGAAAAGGAATGGCCGACAATTCATCTTGTGACTGACAAAAAAAAGTTTTTATGGGTTGAACTTGAATTTTAGGATGATCAAGTGTATTGGACTTATCCAAAATTGAAAATAAATCAAATAACTGAATTATAAATGTATTATTAAAAATTTCTGAATAAGAACAATTCATGTTTAAGAAAATAGAGTCCAATAATTGAGATTTAGAGAATTGAAAACAAGTCGGAACTGCCAGATAAAGAGTCTCAGAGAGCAAACAGGAAGTGGAATTGTCCTTCGGCGAGCTTGTATCATCAAAAGCAAGAGTGGGTAATGGATCCATATCATGATCTTTGGCCAGTTCTTAGCTCAAATTATGAGGTAGTAGAATGGAAGGAAAGGAAAAATCTTGCACTTGTTGGGTTGCACGATGCAAACTAGGCAACTCCTTGATTACTGAAATTGGTGAATCAATAAAATAACTTAAAAAAGATACATGAGAGGGGCTCATGGCAGTATGGAACTATTCATGGTTGCACAACATTGTGGACATCAAATCTAAAGACAAAGAAGACTCCATTAAATAATAATATCGAAGAAAACCATCGAAAGAAGCATCAAGACCATCAGTAAGACAATCGACAAGTTCGTCTTCATTAATTGATTCACTGGCATGAGTTAGGGCATAAGCAAGAGATTTCGTCTCAACAATATAACTTTTGACAGATTGAGTGTGAAGTTTTTGAAGCGAATAAAGTTGTTTGAGTAGATCTTCAACGTACCAATTAGAAATTGGAGGAACATCAGTATCATTATTAGGAGGTAACTCTAATTTAATCAACTCATTTGAGTCACATATATGTTGAGTATTGAGCCACCATTTGAGATCATAAGGAGATAAATAAAATTCTAAGGGTGAGGATGAAATTGATGTAGACATGGAATTTGAGATTATGATACAGATCTTACAAATTGGTTTGTGAAGATGATGTAAGTAGATGGCAAAAGAGCCGAGAAAGATATGTGAAATTTTGGGTTATGTGAGGTGTAGAGAAAATAGAATAGAGACTTGAAGATTTGGGGTAGTTGTAAGGAATTTGGAGATTGATTTGATTGTTGAAGTGGAAGAACTGGACAACGTATTAACATTTAACAAGGTGGTGAGAATGGAGCCACGACTATGTTGTCAACTGAAAATAATATGTTTTTCGTGTACCAATTGGATGAATAAAGAAATTGCTAGAGAGATAAGGAATAGGATCGTAGAGAGCTTTTAAGCATAAGGCTCTGATACCATATTAACACAGATAAATAAAAGAGATTTTATTAATTATAATTGCATACATGAAATGCATTGGTTCAATACTACTATATATACATAAAAAGTGAAGGAAGTCTACGACCAATCAAACTCCTAATATCTATCTTATTGTAACTAAAATGATAAATTATATCATATAACTTAATGATAACTATAATCTAAATTACACTTCTGATAATATCTCTCAATACATTGCACCTTTCTAGCATCCTTTTTCCGCTGACATTTCACCTTAGGGAACCATAAGAGGACCTTATGGGAGAATTGGAAGCTTAAATAGTAAATTTTTGACCAAGTAAAAAGAAGTCTGCACTCCTCTCTCTCTTTCTCTCTCAGCCCCCAAAAACCAATAGGGCACCCATATTTGATTTTGCTTAGCCAACTCCTCCCTCTTGGTTTCTCCATTTGGATGTCTTTGAGCACTTCTTTCTTGAGCTTGTGCTTTGGAAACTTTGAAGGGCACATGTAGATGTCATAGAGGGTTAGGAATCCAAAAGTTACCTAAGTGTGGGGAGCTTTGGAACATCCCCTAGGGATACCCCATAGGCTCCCAAGCTGATCTTCCTTCCTTGCTTATAAGATTTATTCATGTCCTCTTTGAAGGCTTTTGGCTTGGTGTAGGAGTTTGGGCAGCTTGATAACGCCTTTTAGGGAACTTGATGACAGTTTAATCAACAAAATTATAGCCAGGTACTTGGACCATAAGGCCGCTCCTCCAAGGCTACCCCCAGGTGCTCTTTCTCCGTGTAACTCACTTTATATTGTGTTGTTCCATACGCCTTGTTGATATGTGGTGCTTGGTTTCCTCTTGGAACACTTGATATGTGAGTGAATAGACATGAAAGTGTACTTTAACCGGTGTTATAAAAGACCTAGGTGGTGGGAGGAGCACTTAGCACTTACATGGGGACTATTTAAGTTAGAGGGATTAATTAGTCGACATTATGAGGAGATTATTTCAATTATGAGGAGATTATTTCAATTAAACATTGGACAATTGTAAGTCCCTAGCACCTAGATGGAAGGATTAATCAGACCTAGACGGGAACTTTTACAATATTGATTTTAACTATAGTACGTCCCAAATTAGTTTGTAGTATGAAAAGTAATATAAAGGCTTAAGAAAGGAACAATGTAAAACTTGAAAGATAACTCAGAATATATTTGGACTTGGAAGCCTAAATACTTCTTATTCATGCTGGATATTTATAAAGGAAAAACAAAAGGCACGTTCAAGACTCCTACTATATAACAACTACTCCAAATAATCTGAACTAACTCCTAAAAATCAGCAACCAGTAAAAGATATGTTGAAAGATTTATTCAAAGACTCAACTGTAAAAGACCAAGTCAAATTACTGAGGTAAATTACTAACAATCTCCTCCTTGCCTTAGTATTTGCAAACACCTAACTTGTCCTTTAACTCTTCAAATCTTGCTTTCGGAAGTGCTTTGGTTAAAATATCTGCAGTCTGCTCCTCTATTCCGTAGAAAATTAACTTGATTTCACCATCCTTCTGCTTTTCTCTCAAGTGATAAAGCCTGATGTTGAAGTGCTTCATTTTCCCATGGAAAACTGGATCCTTTGAAACAATAACCAGTTGTGCTTCTCATATCATCAGTAGAACCTGCCCAATCACTGTCAGAAAAACCTTGGAGCTGAAAATTATGACAGCCTTGAAGCTAGTAATCATTGAGACCAGAATACTTGATACCATAATCAATTGTACCATTAACATATCTTAAAATACGCTTAGTAGCTACAAAATGCATTTTACTTGCACAATTCATAAACCTTGATAGCAAACTTATGGCATAAGTTATATCTGGTCTTGTGGCTGTGAGATACATCAAGCAACCAATCAAACTCTTGTACAATCCTTCATCAACTTTTTCAGCTCCATCTTCTTTTCTTAACTTCTCCTTCAGATTCATTGGTGTGCTGATTTCTTTGCAATTCTCCATGTGAAACTTCTTGAGAATTTCCTTTGCAAATTTATGTTGGCATATGAAAACTTCTCCAGCACCTTGTTTCACCTCCATGCCCAGGAAATAAGATAACAAACCAAGATTTGTCATCTCAAAAGCTTTAAACATATTAGCTTTAAACTCATTCACCAGCTTCTCATCACTTTCTGTGACAAGCAAATCATCAACATAAACAGATACTATAATTAAATTAGCATCTAATCTCTTCACATATAAAGTGGCTTCACTTGGACTTTTCACAAATCCAAGTCTCTGAAGATAATTATCAACTCTGTTGTACCAGGCTCTAGGAGCTTGTTTAAGGCCATACAAAGCCTTTTTTAATTTGAAAACTTTCTCCTCCTGTCCCTTGACATAAAATCCCTCCGGCTGTTCAACATAGATTTCTTCTTGAAGGAAACCATTCAAAAAAGCTGACTTTACATCCAGCTGATAGAGTTTCCAATCATTTTAGGCAGCCAAGGACAACAACATCCTTATAGTATCCAAACGTGCAACAGGAGCAAAAGTTTCTGAAAAATCAACTCCAAAAACTTGATTGTAGCCTTTCACGACTAACCTGGCTTTATGTTTGTTTATAGAACCATCAGCATTAAGTTTGGTCCTGTAAACCCATTTCACTCCAATGATCTTCCTATCTTTGGGTTTGTCTACCAACTCCAAAGTGTCATTCTTCTCAATCATTCTAAGCTCCTCCTTCATAGCTTCTATGCATTTGGCATACTTCTCAACTTCATGAAATTCTGCAGGCTCAAAAACAACAACATTACTTCTTGCATAGACATCAGATAATGATCTTGTGCCACGAACTAGAACATCATCTATATTGTCATCAAGTTCATCAGAGAATTCTGAAAGTTCTCTTTCTATTGGCTCCTACCAACTCCACTGCTTGTCTTCCATGAATTTAACATCTCGACTTACAATAATTTTTCCATTTTGTGGTTGGAAAATTCTATAAGCTTTTGAAGTGCAGCTATATCCAACAAACACACCAGGCTCTGCCTTCTTATCAAGTTTATCTCTCTTAACCTGCGACACATGAGAAAAACAAAGGCAACCAAAAATTTTCAAATTTTGTAAATTTGGCTTATAACCAAACCAGGCCTCAAATGGTGTTTTTCCTTCCACAGCTCTTGTAGGCAGCCTATTCAGCAAAAAAACTGTAGTACTTGCAGCTTCAGCCCAAAGATTCTTTGGTAACTCCTTTTCATGAAGCATACACCTTGTCATCTCCAAGATGCTCCGATTTTTCCTCTCACTTACACCATTTTGCTGAGGGGTGTAAGGAGTTGTGAGTTAGTGCTCAATACCTTCATCTTCACAAAACTTATCAAAAGTTGCATTTTTGTACTCTTTCCCATTATCAGACCTTAATGTGTGCAACTTGCAATCACTTTGATTCTCTACCCAAGCTTTAAACTTCCAAAATATATTAGCAACCTCAGTCTTGGATTTAAAGAAGTAAATCCAACAAAATCTGGTGTAATCATCAATAAATGTAATATAATATTGATTAACATTTAAAGAAGATGTTCTTTGAGGTCCTCCAACATCTGAATGTACCAGTTGCAACTTGTGTGATGCTCTCCATGTAGTTTGAGGAAATGGTTTCCTGATTTGCTTCCCATATTGACAAGCCACACAATCAGCCAACTCTTCTTCAACGAGTGGTACACCCTTCACAAAATCATTTTTTTTCATATACAAAAGTCCAGTATGGTGAAAGTGCCCCAGCCTTTTGTGCCATAGCTCTGCATTGCTGAATTGACATGTAACTCTTGCTTGTTCATACTCCAACAAATTCAGAGAAAAACTATTTGCCTTCATCATCACCTTAAATACACCTTTGCCCATTGCATACTTAATAAAGCACCACTTATTCTCGAAAATGACCTTGTAGCCTTTTTCAAGAAGCTGCCCAACACTCAAAAAGTTTTGATCAATATCAGGTACATATAAAACATCTTAAATATGCTTCAAACCTAACAAGCTCTCAATAGCCACTATGCCTTTTCCTTTTTCTGGAATAAGCTGACCATTTCGAATCCTTACTTTAGAGATAAAACTCTTGTCTATCTTTATGAAAAGAGTCAAATTGTTGGTCATATGATTGGTGCAGCCACTATCTATCAACCAAGAATTAGTTGAGTAGTTGTTAGTTGCAAAACATGTTGCCACAAAGAGTTGTTCTTCTTTATTTTCTTCGGTTTGTGCCTTCGCTACTTTAGACTGTTGGGATTTTGTTAGAGTTAAATGATGATGATGATGATTATGTAATAAATTGTGCAACTGTAAATACTTGAGGTATTTTATAAATCTTAAGATCATCACAAGTTTTGCATCCATTGATGATAAACTTATTCATCAGTGGATGGTCAATAACTTGACAAGGCAAGTCAGAAAATGGAACATCCAAAGGACTTGACAGAGTGAAGAAGAATGTCTGATGTCACTTGTTAACAGTCAAAGTATTCCGCACATCAAATATTCTAAAAAAAGTTACGTTGATTAAGTACCGTCAAGGGAACTCGTTAGGGGGAACCCATCAGGGGGAACTCGTCAGGGAAAACCCATCAGGGGGAACTCGTCAATGGGGAATCCATCAGGGGGAACTTATCAGGGGAACCGATCAGGGGGAACTCATCAGGGGAACCAATCAAGGGAAACATGTCAGGGGATGACAAAGGTAGACCAACCCGTCAGGGAAACACTTCAGGACATGTTAGTGTCAAGCCAACCCATCAGGGTAACCCGTTAGGGGGAATGACCAACATGGAATCAATGGAAGCCATCACTGTATGCCGTCAGTCATAACCATCAGGATTAAGAAGCACTGCGTGAAACTCAAGTGAAGGTTGAAGCCCTGATCCAGTCAATAAGCATCAGGGGATCCAGAAGCACTGATCAAAGTCCATCAGGGCTGGTAGTCAGTGGATCGTTATGACAGCATGCACCCGTCATCAGTACTTACACATAAATCAACGTAACGTGTTACAGAAGCAAGATATATCAACTAGAAATATATTTCTTGAAGTTTGTTTTGGTCCAATGAGAACTCTCGCGCATTAAATGCACACAAATCAGGGGAAGACAAAGTAGCAACAAAGCATGCAGCAGTCTAACACATAGGGCAACGATGTGACATACTTGCTGCTAAGTTGAGAAAAGCAGCACGTCTCAAGCACATGATTTCAACCACTGTTCAACATATAAGCAAAAGAATTCTCATTACAACACAACACACATATTGAATCTATCCAACAGATCAAACAAACATAGAAGCACACAACACTAGGAAGCTCTGTAATATATTTCTTGAGAGATTTATTTTTTCAGAGAAAAGTTTTCGTAGCTAGTGAGTGTGAGAAGTTGTGTATTTATTCACAGAATTTGTAGCTGTAAATCACAGTTGTGATTCTACAGATTTTCAGAAAAACATCAAGTTATAATACAACTATTTTAACTTGAATCTGGGTGTTCATTTCTTATAGTTTTTCTGTTCATTGCAGCTGTTTCCAGTAAGAAATTTTAAGTTTAAAATAGCGAAAAGTTTTAGGTGTTTGTATTCATCCCCCCCCCCCCCTCCCCCCCTCATTCCTACAAACACTTGAGCTTATATTGCACTAACAGATTTGCAGACTCTCTATATGTCCCATGTTCCCACACTTTCTACACTTAATATCTGGCCTCCACCAACACGTCCTTGGTTGATGGTTCGACTTCTTGCAATGAGGACAAGGAGAACCAGTATCCTTATCATTGATGGACTTGTTAATCTTATTTTTTCCTTTGAATTTCTTGTTTTTACAACCTGAATTTTCTGAATTGGCCTTCAATGCACTCACTACAGAAAATCATTCTATTCTCATCATCCTTCTTTGCTCCTGAACCTACAAAGCATTAACCAATTCTGCCAAAGAGATGCTTGACAGATCCTTAGACTCTTCTAATGAAGAGATTTTTGACTCGTACTTCTCAGGAAGAGTGACAAGAATTTTTTGGACTATTCTTTCACCAGAAAATTCCTTACCAAGTAACCTTACTTTGTTGACAATGCTCAACAACTTGTCAGAATAATCCTTAATCGTCTCGGACTCCTTCATCTTCACCATCTCAAATTCTCTAATCAAGTTGAGAATTTGCATACTCTTGGTTCTTTCATTGCCCTGATACTCCTTCTTGAGATAATCCCAGATGGCTTTGGCTGAATCCAGGTTCATGATCTTGGTGAATATAGTACTTGAAATGGCAGAGAAAAGACAAGCTATGACCTTGGACTTTCTTGTTTTTCTCTCCTTATGACTCTTTATTTGTGCCATCGTCGGATTTGCAGGCAATGGTGGAACATCATAATCTTCTTTTACAGCCTCCCAAAGATCCAAAGCATCAAGATAGACTGTCATCCTCACAGCCCATGCGTGATAATTTTGGCCATCAAAAACTAGTGGAGCAGCGTGATAGCTGAAAGCTGGTTGTGTATCACTCTCCATTCTCACAGGTCCCTCAAGATAATAAAGCTCTGATACCAATTTGTAGTATAAAAAGTAATATAAAGGCTTAAAAAAGGAACAATGTAAAACTTGAAAGATAACTCAGAATATATTTGGACTTGGAAGCCTAAATACTTCTTATTCATGTTGGATATTGATAAAGGAAAAACAAAAGACACGTTCAAGACTTCCACTACATAACAAGTACTCCAAATAATCTGAACTAACTCCTAAAAATCAACAACCAATAAAAGATATGTTGAAAGACTTATTCAAAGATTCAACTGTAAAAGACCAAGTCAAATTACTGAGGTAAATTACTAACATAGTTGATGATGATGTGGCACCCCTGGTAGGTCCCTAAGGGCCCATTTTTTTATAATTATGTGGCGAACAAGACCTCCATGCATTTAATTATTACTAATAATGATTAGTTATGGTAATTAAGATCTTAAATTTAACCTAAAATACACGTGTCATAAGTTTGGGAGTTAACACGTTCAAACTTAACTCAAACTTACGATGTGTTCGTTCTTCTCTTCATTAAAATAATAAATAATAAAAATCGAAGAGAATAGAGAATTGCCAAAGATTCTTTCTCACCAAAGTATTGCATTGGACTGAAACAAGACATGTGAAATGGAGGACTTATATTCATTAAAATTTTAATGGGGCTCTTTTTTTTTCTTTTTTTCTTTGGTAATATGGGTGCTGTAACACTGTTAAGATCTCATTCCATTATACCTGTCACAGAAATTCAAATGTCATCTATAGATTTAATGAGGAAAGCTCTAGTTGTATTTTTTAAACAATAGTACAAATATCATTGTACGTGCCTCTCTCTCTACCTGTTGTATTTCTGAGATGCGTACACACAAGATAGCAATGTTTATATAGCCTATCAAACACTTGCGCTAACATCATACAGATTATTCCACAATTTCAGTATCTCATTAAGTAGCCAAGACGAGCACTTCCTCAACATACAAATTTAATTTTGAACCCCACCTTCAACATAAAATGTCTTCATGTTATTAAATTTGGAAAATACATTACACCAACTAATTAAGAGACAAACATGCACAAGTATGTATTTATGCTGTCAAACCACATTTCAAACCCTCCTTAGGTATATTTTTAAGACGATTTACACCTTCAGCAAAAACAACTCCCATACCCATATGCAAATGTGGCTCTATATGACAATGGAATGCCCATGCACCTGGGTTATCAGCAACAAACCTGAGAGCAGTCCATCCATATGGGAAAATAATTGCAGTATTCCTTAATGGAGGATTGTTCAAGTTAAACTTAGCCTCGTCGTCTTTCTCCGAAAACTTGCCTTCTCCATATCCCAACACCCAAAAGTCATGTCCATGTAAATGCCATGGATGAATCTCACTTACATTGGGGGTCAAGGCGTTGGCATTTTGTAGTATCACGTCGATTGTCGTGTTGAACTTGAGCATGTAAAGTCCACTCCCATATGTGGAGTTTGGATTCACAGGCGGACGCATCACATCATAATTAATGTGGTCTTGGGGAGGAGTGGTACTAATTTTAGAGAAGGGGTTATTAATGTTGTATTTGATTGAAGCCAAATAAGGTGTTGTTGGGAGTTTCAAGGAGATATTATTGATAGCCCATTTGGTGAAGCCATCGATACGATTTTGAGTGTTGAGAAGAAGAATCCGACGGTCATATTTTGATCTTCTTGGTGGAGGATTACTCCCCGTGAGAGCCAAAAGCTTGTATGTGAAAGATTTGCTGTGATTGTAGTCGTTCCAAGGCGGTGTCACTGGAGGTGGCGATGTTGGGAGTTTTGTGGGCGACGCCGTGGCATAGTTTAGTATGGTTAAGGCTTGGGGAGTATTGGGAAGTCGCCCTCTCACACCTACAGAAATCCAGTAATTTTTTTGTGGGTTTTGGTCAGTTTTGAATAAAACTGAATAACTCTCTCCCGAATAAATGTCCATATCGTCTACAGAAAATGGCTGCACATAATTTCCATCTGCCTCTACAAGCACCATCTTGTGATTCTACACAACAAAAGTATGTATATATATATATGTATTGAGTAAGTACTATCATCAGACAAGCCTGTATCGTTAGTTTCAACTTAAAATTATGAGATTTTAAATTTTGATAATATAAATTACATTATTAGAATTTAGAATCTCATAATTTTAAACTGAGATACCGTGTAAATCAACTTATTTCTTTGGTAATTATGCATTGTCAAAGTGTATGAATGGAGTGCATGAGATGGAGATGGAGAGACTACTACTAAACTGTATCTAATTTGTTATGTAATATGAACCTATTTTTTATTAATAACCTTTGTAGTATTTTTTTTCGTACTATAAAATGTTTTAAGGTATTTGTTTTTAAAAAAAAAAATACTATAATGATGAAGTTCTTATTGGAGCTTTAGTTAGTAGAAATGGTGGAATACTCAATCTCCACAACTTCAATCTAGAGTACATTAGTTGAGTTGTTTGTTAAATTGGATTTTAGTAATTATGGTGTATATATAGATTGGTATAATTCTTATCCGGTTTGGAATTATGAAAAAATTGAATTTGAATTCAATAAAAAAAAACAACGAAATTTTGATAGTTCTATAAATTAATTTAATTCCAATATTTAATCAAGGATATTATATGCGCTAAAATTAAAAAGAATATTTCGAAAAGAATATAAAGGATATGCACCAAGTACATTAGGATATAATTAAAAAGAGCATTTAACCCGCACAATCTTTATATCCAATGAATGTAAATGGATTACAAATTGAGAACAAAGTTATGCCCTTTTAGAAAGAAAAAAAGTTCGTCTTGCAATTTTGTACGTGGTTCTCGACTTTTTTCATAAAAATATAAATTATACAAAAGAGGAAAAAGGATAATATTGAAAAGAAAGAGTTTTATAATTCTAATAGAAATAGGAATCAATAAATAGTAGAAGTAAATTGGAAAAAGATTTATGATGAAATAAAAAAAAATAAGGAAAATAATTAACAGAAAAGATGGATTAGAAAAGAATTATAATGGAATAAAAAAAGAAAAAATATAGAATCATGAGCTAAAAAAGACATATTTGTACTTGTAAATATAGTAAAATTCATACCATGATAGCCAAGTTGAGTGAAGCCAAAGAAGTGGTGCTCGCCAGGCGAAGCCTATAAATTTTATTGGGAAGTACAGTCAGGATTTGAGGTGCGCATTGTTCGGTTCCTTTGAACACGCACTCACTGGACGAAGAATTGTTAAATTGCGCTGCTAGTGAACAATTATATTGCCCTCTCCCGTTAATCAGCAGGCTCTATATATATATATATATATATATATATATAGTTGCCAAAAGTTAAAAAATAAAAAAAAAAAAAAAAAAGAGAGAGAGGATTGTTAAAGCAGAGAAGAACATATACATACAATAACATTAATAGTAAATGCACATATGTGTAATACCGATGGCGGACGCATAATTTTTCACTGTAGGTGCACAATTAAAATGTGAGAATTCAAAGGCCAATGATCTAGATTTTTTTTTTTTTTTAGAAAGAAATGTTATAGCGACATATTTCATCAAGTTTACAACAAACCAAATTTAACATTTATGAATCAAAAAATTTCCAAAGCTCCTAATATACAAGGTGATCTCCTACTCAATTTTTAAAGGTAAAGTCATAGTAATAATAAAAACTAAAATTATAGGAACTAAAGGAGCTGGTTGAACTCAAGACCTCTGGTGCAAAATAGAGTCATTGTTCCACCAAGCTACATGATAAATATAAACTAGTTCTAGATAAAAAGTATAAAAGATGTGTCTGCACTTGCAGGCAGGTCTAATACCAAGCAAGCTACACCAATTTATGGATTCTGTTGCAATTTTTGGATTTGGTTGTTCGGATTCTTACTTCATCTTATGTTCTCTCTCTTTCAAGATTGAAATGTGTACTTTAAATCGATTAATATATTTCAATAAAAATTCTAAATTTTAAATGTGGAGTACATAGCAATTCTAGAATTGATAGAAGTGAAGACATAAACATAGATATATTTTTTAGTGAGTTTTTTTAATATGGACTTTTCTTAGTGAACTTTTAATCTCGTTTGAACTTTTAATACATAGGTTACGAGTTTAAAACATGGCAACTGATTTTCCTAGTCTTCCTTTTTCTTTTAATTTTTTTTAAAACAAGTCTAAGTTGAACTCTTGTCTTACTTTCACGTTTATATATTATTTAAAATTTTCTTGTTTATAAAATTTCTAGTTAATTTTTTTTTTTTTTTTTTTTGAGGGATAACCACCCCTTTGTTCCTAATTAACTGGTACCTATAGATTTTTTTCAAGGCAAAGTTGAGCCACATTTAACTTAAATTTTTATTATTAAAAAATATATAGACAACAAAATTAAAATAATTAAAAAAAGTCATAGAATCTACAAGGAGTCGTAATTTTTATGATCTTATCAATGCAAGTATAAAGTCAAAAAATTGTCAATTGAACCCAAAAAAAAAAAAGAAGAAAAGTAAGTAGAGTTAATTAAGAAGGGATATAATATATTTTAATCACCTGGGGTTCACCAATCCAACGAAATGGTTTGGAAGAGAGGTCGAGCTGTTGGTCATGTACATTTTTGTGCCACCAATCGCTGAGTAAAAGGTTGAACTCGCCGTCGTAATGGAAAGGCTCCACCGCACCCTCCGCCTCATCCACTATAAGAGATCCATATAATCCTGCGCTTCTTTGCATCCCATAGTGTCCGTGGTAGAAATATGTCCCTGCCTAAATACCACATTATCAAACATATATTAGCTCCCTCTCCCTATATTTATAATTTAAATTATGAGAATTAATTTACCCTCTAGCCATCTTGTACATACATAGTATACATACATATATATGTACACGTATATATATATAGTTATGTGTGCTTTATATATGAACTCACAATGTTTCTGAAAAATTCAATAATACTAATTGATAAACAACTAAAACTAAAAATAAAAGGTAAAAAAAATTTTCACTTCTTTATGGTGTACAATATAGTTCTTTAACCACGTAAAGTTAATATTTTTTGAAATATTAAAATATATTCATCCTTATTAGATTTTATGCAAGAGTTGGAAAAAGATTGTAAAAAGAAACATATATTATATTATTTTTGTATGATGTTTTAATCGAAGGATATGTACCCGAAATAACACCAATGAATATGGTAAAAAAAAATAGTTTTTAATATAGCTATAGCTCATTTTTCTTTTTTCGTTAGCATATACACACATGCAAACACAAAACCTCAAAGGCATCCATACTTTTAAATGTTCTATTCATATGCATAATGTTAGATTTTTCAAAAACTTTGCTAATGGGAAAACATTAAGGCTCTGTTTGATGCGATGAAAGCTTTTTTCGGAAAATATTTTCTTCAATTTTTGTTATTTGAAAAATTTAAAGTTACGAAAATATTTTCCATTGTGTGTTTTATAATGGAAGATTTAAAGTTATGAAAATATTTTTCATACATTTTATATTTTCTTAAGTATTTTTGAAAAATGACTTACGAAATAAATAAATAATATTCTGAAAATTAACCAAGCTCCACTACGTGGCCAAAGCCGCCTTAACAACCGCCACCCCGCCATCGTCAACCCCCTCCCCCCGGCCGCTGCCACCACCACCCTATGGCCGCCGCCGCCACCACCATCACCATCACCATCATAATCGCTTTCTTTATTCATTTCTCAAATTAACAATCAAACATCGAAAATGACTATTCCAAAAAATATTTTTTAAATACATTTTCTCAAAAACATTTTTCATGTATCAAATGAAGCCTAAATTATTACAACCAGTCTGTTAAAAAATGAACTGCTAAAAGATACACACACACTGTTTTACTCCACCACAAAACATATTCCTCCAATATTAATTTTTGAAGTATACATGTAAGTGGAAGCTTACACAAAATCCCACTTGTAACTTGTGGCCACTATACAGTCATACAGATACCATAACTAATTAATTCTTACAAAAGGAAAAATTAAAAGTTTTTTTGGTGTGCTCATGTAGACGAGAGAGATGGAAAAGTTCTTTATATATACCTTATCAACTTTGAAACGATAGACAAATATTTCTCCTGGATTTATAGCACATTGTGAGATGCCTGCAGTTCCATCAGCCCATGGAGTTCCAATCTGAAGAATTGAAAGAAAGTTGGACATATGCTTCATCTAATATCATGAGAATTATAATTTCCTTCATCAATAAATAACTCCTTTGTTTCAATAAAAAAAGAAGAAAAGCTGGACACTGTTTTGTTATGTTCTACTTGCGTAGTAATGACATTAAACCTAATTGGAATGTGACCGCAGCAGTGATATAATACTACAATTTATATATTTGAATAGCACGATTATTGATTAATATTACATGTGTATTTGGTGTTTTATTTAGTAGTTGTTTAGTTATACCTTTATGCACAGATGTACCAGTCAGATGTCTAATATTGTGCTTAACTTTCGGTTGTTGAGCATAAATTGACTTGAGACACCAAAATCTTATTTTCTCTTTTTATTTCAAAATTTAAACGTAAATTTAAAAAGTTTAGATTGAGGTATGTCACAGTATTAAAAGGGTTTTTCAGTATTACTTACGGATTAACCGCCGGTCGATAAGATTTGAACTCTCAACCTAATATTAAAACACACTTATTTGACTAAATCGCATTACATTCACTTTAATACTCTTCTTTTAAAACTACGTATAATGTATAACTACGGAAATCGAACCTGTCTAATTCCATGCCAGTGAATCACAACTCCTTCTGTGTCTAGCTTGTTGGTTAGTTCTACCACAACAGTGTCCCCAACTCGAGCGCGGATGGTTGGACCTGGAAATTGACCGTTGATCCCCATAACCACGCCCTCGACACAGTCGGGCGACCAATACATATTATCCACTTCCCATTTAAAATACCTGGTCTGAGCAGATCCCAAAGATGGGCTGATCAAACTTGACAAGCAACATAAGTAGATAGCAACAATAAATGGAGCTGCTCTATGGCAAGGATTAACTAAAGAAGCCATGCGCTGCTAATAAGCATAAGCAGGCAAAAAAAAGTACTAAAAGATGAAGAGAGAGAGAGAGAGATAGAGAGAGAGAGAGAGAGAAAAGAGGGAAATGTGACAAGTGAAATTGAACAAATTGGAAAATATGGCCTATAGAGATTTATTTATATAGCATTGTAGGTGGTCCAATGCGAATATGTCTGATTTGGACTTAGGAGTATCTATTCCCCTCTGTATGAGAAAAATGTTCTGTGGGGTTTCATTCTTCTTTCTGGAGATGGTGCCAAAAGACAAAAGATAAATTAGTTCAGATTTAATTTCTCATTATAATGCTCTCTCGGGTTGACTGGTGAAAGAAATAGTCAAAATATGCGGCACTTTTAAAAAAAAGGGATGAGCGAAAATTTTACTAAAACCCAAAAGATCACAATACAATTTGCAGCCACTTCATCCAGAGCAATGATACAGTGGTAGCTTGTTGGTACGTACAATGATATCTTACATCGGTTAACAATCATGAACTTTTCGTATGAAGTTATAAGATTTCATCCGTGCACTCCTAATTAAGGTGCACTTTCAAGTGCAGAAATGCGAGAAGAATTTTTTTAGCACTTGATAGCAGAAAAAATGCTTCAACGTACGGGATGCTAAAATGCTGTCATCAATGGTGGTCAAAAAATATTTAAGCAGTCATTCTTGATATGAATCCACCTAATGACACCAGAGCATTAGTTGCTATTACATGAACTGCAAGAAACTCTTGATCCCTGCATTTATAATACCAGTCAAACTGCAACAGCTCTTACTACCTGCTAATGCAATGTTACCCCACCCCCACCCCAACCCCCACCCCAGAAAAAAAAATCAAGAGTAACTCTAAGTGATATAGCAGCTTTAACTCAAAGAACCTCCCAATTATAAATCCAGCTAAAGACTAATGGAACTTACATCACATATTATTGAGGGTAATTTTACAGAGATAGCATTAAATTCTCTTTAAAAAAATATGCAAATGAAATCTATACATATATATTAAAAGAGTAAGGGACGAAATGTGTATTACGTACATACATAAAATTCTAAAGAATAAAAATAAAAAATGACAAAATCTCAAATCCTAATTTCACAATAGAGTTTTAAAAAAACTTTAATTCTATAATAGAGTGAATAATATATTAACTTTATCTTGTAATCTCAAATCCTAAATAATTTCATACTAGACTTTCAAGAAAACTCTAATTTTATAATAGAGTGAATATTATATTAATTTTCTCTCATAATAATTTTAACCAACTAATTTATCAAATAATTTATGTATGATATAATAAGATACACGTATTTATAATCAAATTATATTCTTATATGATATTTATATTCACCTGAAATATTTTAATTTCAAATTTTAATTAACTAAAAAAAATACAAACATATCTTTAATTAAGACAATATCTTCAATTCTAAAATATATTATTTATATACTTAAAAAATGTCAGAAAAAAATAATTTGTTAAATATATTCAAATTAACGTCTACGTGTTGTACATGAGTTTCGTAACTTAATAGTTATCCCGACTTAAACATGTTTGTTATCACCATTCAATCATTACATTTAAAAATTTGACAAAAATTCAAATTAAAAAAATAAATAATAAAATATTTTGTCATATAACTAACTAAAAAACCTTATATGTAAGTAATTTTTAATTATTTTTATTTTTTCTCAATAAAATACAAATTTAAAACAAAAATAAAAATAGTTAATAATACAACCCGTGCAACTTGTGCATAGTACGAATTTGTGAACTAGTATATATACAAGAAAATGATACGGAGTAATAAATTATTAGATAACTATGTCGGTCAATACCATATAGTTTTTTCATTATCGACATCAATCTTTTCTATATTTTAATTATATATATGTGTTTGTGTGTGTGCACACTTTACTTTGTAATTTATGAATAAATAAATGATTAAATGATCTTTCTATGTTAAAATATTTGTCATCTTATATCAACTCTCTCTATAGTTTATATTTCAATATAATATTATATTTGATATTTCAATATATCATCAGAGCTAATTCGGTAATGGTTCCGCCGCCAATCAAAATGTATTTGCGTGGGCAATGCCTGCTATTGATAGGTGTTCTTCAAGATTGTTCATGAGTTTAATTTTTTAGTTTTATTTTCTACTTGTACTTAATTTTTTTTTTTAACAGAGCTTAGATGTTTTTCTTAAGGCACAAAAATAAAATTAAATGAAAATATTAATAGCTTTGCTTCGATATATAGATGTTGATGTTGATGTTGACGGGATCATTAAGAGATATTAATAAATTATTTAATAGGTATGAAGGTTAATAAGATAACGTTATATCCATATATTTCTTATTCATAATAATATATAAATTTTCATCGTTGTCTTCAATGTTTACGCGTGTAAATAAATATATATATATATATATAGTCACATCTTTGCAAGTGACTTTTTAAGGGGAAGGTGTGATCTCCTAAGATAAATGAACGATTTTCTCTTTCTATTTGTCACGTTAAAATATTTTTTATTTTATATTAATTTCTTTTCTATATTTTATGTTGCAGTATAATAGAATACCAAAAAAACCTAGAGACGGAGAGAGTAATTTTTTTTTTTTTAATAATGGTTTACTATACTAGTCCGCTTCTTACAAATCTGCACATTCTTAATTAATAAATGATGTTTATGTTTTTTAAAATTTTTAGTTCAATATAAAACTACTCAATTACTGTCCATAATCTCTCTTCTGAGTTATATAAATAAAAGAAATTAAAAAGATTTCTCTTAAATTCTTGTTTGACAATGACATAAAATAAAAGACGACAATTAAAATTGATGGATGAGAGAGTATATAATACTAGTAAATAATGAGGAGCAAGTAGTGATTTCGTTCAAATCTTGTATCTTATTTAATGTTTGTTACATTTCATTTTCTTTGATAATTGACATGTGATTTTTTTTGAAATTCCTTTTTTTTTCCCTAAAGATTAACAAGACATAACTAGTGGGATAAATAAAGTAATTCAAATTGTAGTGATTACAACTTTAGCCTTATTAGAGCACATGTAGTAACTTCCTTAAACTCAATCTCGTTTCTTATATTTAGAGAATTTTGATAAAAAAGTTAAGAAAAAATGAGTTCCACAAGTATTTCTATTTTAAAGTTAGTTTAATGATTGTGAATAGTATCTTCCTAAACTTAATAATGTCACTATTCACATTAATCAAAATTATAATATTATTTTATATTACTTTATACATTTTATAATCCAACATTACTAATTTATATATATATATATATACACACACGCACACACACACACACATACACACACTTTTATATGATTTATATTAAAATATTATATATTAATCTAATATAAAAATTAACATTTTATTTTTTTTTAAATGCAATAATATCATATATTATAGTGATTAATTAATACATTAATACAAAATATTAATGTATATACTATTATAATTTGTATTATATTATATAAATGTTATATTATAATATATAAAACTAATATATAATATATTAAAATATGAATTATAATATACATTAATATATTATCTATACATACTGATATTTTGATATTATATTATAATTATTTTATATAGGTGATATATATATATATATATATATATCTTAAATATAATATACTTTTTATATAATAAATATTAATGTAAAAAATGTATTATCTATTAATAATTAACAAATGTAAAATTAAAATTTTAAAATTTTATTATGATATGCTATATATTAGAGAATCTGGTGTAAATAATATAAATAAAAAAATTATATATATATATATATATATATAAAAAGTTGTGTTTGATTCTGTAAAATAAAAAATTTATTAAAGGAAACTTGTGAGAAATGGCCTTACAACTACTAGTTTCGTGCATGTGACAAGTACGTGCTCTTCTTTTTTATAGGTATAAATTTATATAATATTATTTTAAATATGAAATTATATTAATATTTGTTTATTACTTTCTACATTATTCATTATCATTATTTGTGAATAATTTTACAATTTTTTATGTAGATTATCATATTTTTGTTAAAATGACATTTTAATTTGCATGAGTATTTTGGCAACATATAATTATTCTATTTTCATAATAAATTACTTATATAAATATTTTTATATAAATTTAATATCCCCATAGCATTTTATGTAGTAGTAATAGTAATCACACTACTATTATTATTTTTTTGTAAACACTCAGTCTGATACGATATTCGTGTATTCAATAAGTTCTATTTTTATTATTTTTTTGGTATTAAATGAGATTTAAAATCTAAAAATAAAGAAGAAATTAGCGTGAAATCACACGCTCATGAAAAACTCATGTAGCATTTCCAATAATCAACGAGACAAAACCACTAAGACAGGTGAAATTAGTTTTCCAATTAAGTACCTAGTTGACCAATCTATCCGCACACATGTTACGTTCTCGGCAGATCGTGTCAAGAAGTGAGCGCACTTGTCGAAATAATCCCATGTCAATGACCATCTCCGTGTTTCTGTTAGTTTCTGTTGCACCATCAAACCAAACACTTACTTCACCTTTGTCAATAGACCAACGTGTATTATCCAACACTAATGGCCAAAACTACTCACAAATAGCTCACCAGATTGGAGAACTCGTACTCTTAGCTGTTTAGTATACTAATTGGGGAGTAGGGAGCCCATCAGATTGTTCTATTTTAGTATCTATTGTTTTGATGCGTGTCTAATGAATATTTTTAGGTTTTTTTCTCCTAACTCTGTTTTAAAATAGCAGTTTTTATTAAATTAAATAACAGTTAAAAAAATAAACTTTAGAAACTCCAAATTAATTATATACCCTCCGTTCAAAATTAGAGATGCATTGACAGTTTTTAAATACAATTTTTATATTCTAAATATATAGCTATTATCATATTATTTCAAGTAATAGGTAGTGGTAGTTATGAATAGGAATCACCAAGTAATGAACCTAATTGGAGTAGTAGAATGACATTTAAAGAATTTCATAACTTTCTCTAAGCTAAAAATTGTAATATATCTCTAACTTTAAAACAACCAAAAAACAAAAATATTTATCTCTAATTGGATCAGATATAATATTTGTTATATATTTGGATCAGAAGGAGTATTTGTTATATATAGATCACAATTGTAAGTGAATTCAATTGAAAAACATCTAAAGAAATTTTAAATACAAATAAGTCATTTTCAATCAAATTAAATAAAATTACAAGATATTATAGACAAAAAACGTTAGTTGTACTTTTAGTATTCTTTACAGAATGGTTGAGCGTGTGCAACATATGATTTGAGTGGTACAACACAATCATCGATAGATGTTTCTTCTGATGGGCATAATTTGAGAATGGCATATGATACTTTTGATGGGCATATTTAGAGAATAAAATGTGTTCAATTTTACACGTGAGAAGCTATATTCTTTTTGCTCTCTCCTTTATAATTATTTTTTTCTCCCTTTATGTTCTTTCTTTGCTTTTTCTTTGGTAGGATTATTTTGAAATCTTCGTGGATCCATTCATTATTCTTATATTTCTACTTAAAGTGGCTCGGATCCCTCTTTTCTCTTTGTTTTTGATCTTTTTTTGCTCGTGTCCCTGAAAACTTCGTTGAATATCGTTATTCCCTGATAAGTAATTGTAAAAGGGAGAGAATACAATTCACAAATTTGTTATCTAATGTAAAAATCACAATATAATCTGAAAATATATTGCACAAATGAAAATACAGCAGATTGTATTGATCAATAAAAAGTAAATATTATTGATTTTGGAATTTAAAATTACAATCTAATTATCAAAATTGATACCAACTTCTGAAACATGTTCAAGTATAAACATCTGTTATCTACAAATGAATTTCTAACTTCTCAAGTTATAAAAAACTTGTTTCTCAAATTTTATGAATTTGTTGCGTTAAATTACAAAGTATATGAACTTAAAACTTCTTTTTCCCTCTATTTTTCTCTCAGTAATTTTATCTTCCTTTTCTGTTCTTTTTTGTTTTTTAACAACTACTCCGATCAATTAAAGTAACTTCTCTTTATCAGCAATTATAACAATTATGTTACCTAACATCTCTGTTAAATCACATCACTGTTACAAAATATCTTAACTTTTACAGATCAGCTTCCCAATCTTACAAATCTAAATGTAACTTTGTTATGAATCTTTAGTCGGCTTCTAGTTCATTGAGGAACTCTGGTAGAGGTGTAATGTGTCAAGTCATTTATCCTTTGATATGACATTGTTCATCAATGGATGTGTATCCCCTGATGACTTTGTTCATTAGTGGATATTTATCCCCCTAACAACTTGTCCCCTGATAACTTGTTCACTTATAGCTTATCATCTAACCAGTTGCATCCCTTAACCACTCTTTAATGCAATAAAGTATCTTGGCTTAGTCTCTGGTAGTTTCAACATTATTATCTGACAGTGCAAAACTTAATCTCCGACTCTTAGTCTTCAATAGGCTAAAGTTTAGTCTCCGACGACAAAAATTTAATCTCTAACTCTTAGTCTTCAATAGGCTAAATTTAGTCTCTCACTATTAGTCTCCAATAGGCTAAATTTTAATGTCCGATAGGTAAAAAATTAGTCTACGATAAGCTAAATCTTAGTCTCCGATAAGCAAAAACTTAGTCTTCGATAGACTAATTTTGCTTGACCAACTTTGACTTTTGTTAAACTCTCCAAATGCATTCCTTGTAATCTCTGATGTTCACTTACAGTCTCTGATAGTAGTTTCTCAGAGTGCACTACTGCATGTACATGTACAATTACAAATCAAACAATTGTAAATGTTTATAAATCATCATCAAATGTTATAATTTCAAACAATCTCCCTATATTTATGATTATCAATAATAAAGATAAATCAAGGTTTGATGATGATGTCAAAACACATCCTTATAACACCATTTCTTAGAATTGAATTAAAACATGTAAAAACATAATTGTATATGAATTTAATAGTGATGATTTTATTGTTTCAGTTCCTTAATGCCCAACCATCATTTTGTTAATATTTTTAACAATTCTCCCCTTATCTTTATCAGAATTACTCTTTGTTCCACCTGCCTTGATTATTCTCCCTCTTTTTAACATCAGCATCTTAATGTTAGATGGTAGAAATCACCAGTATAGGTTGATTAGTAGGAAGAAATTGTTTGAACTTTGTTCGAAGGCCATTGATTATAAAGTGTTAGAGCTTTATGTTGTTCTTGTTTTGATCAATGTTTCAAAAATATTATATGAGTACAACTGCACTTGATCCATGTGTGATCAAATATTCTGATATGAAGTGTGTTATTACATCATCCAACCAAACATTCACAAGTTTTTCGCTAAATATCCTATGATGTTTGTTCAGAAATGGTAATCAAAGAATACATGAGCTACAATGGTAGTGTGTGAAATATTTTTTCTCTATTCTTTTCATCAAGGATCTCATCTATACTCACACACTCTCCTTTTGTCTGACTTTTACCAGTCAGTTTCACACACTTACTTTCTTAAAAAAAATTGCTTTAATTTCTTTTTCCTCACCTTTTTTCATATGCAAATTCTGACTCTCATTTTGAATTCTCTCAGACTCACTAAAAATATAAAATCTTTTTGTTGTAAATGACTGGAATGGTGTAGAAAATATAAGAAGTAAATGTTTTGTATCACTAGATGTTTGATAAAGTACAAGTGTAGTATCCATTGATTAGTTGAGAACTATTGTTTTTTTCAGCTTCAAGAATTGGCTTCTTTGATGATTGAACTATCAAAGAACTTGAAACCAATGGAATTAAGAAATTTTTTATTACTTCTAAAGAAATATCAAAGAAAGAAGAAGAAATAATAAAGATAGAATGTGAATATTGGTTGCTCCTCTTAAATAGAGAAAAGAAAAGCATCAATGTGAGACCTTGTGTGTGCATTTAGTGATAGGGTGATCATTGATCAGAGCATGTTTCTTCTTCTTCCTCTGAAAGGTAATTATAGATGTGATCATTGTAGACTCAAATACCTGTGTTCTTGGAAATAGAATATTTTCAATAGATACAGCCTTTTGAGAGGTTTTACCTAGAGATGTGCGTTTTCTTTTAGAACTTAATATCCTTTTGAGAGAATATTAAGTAGTCTCTAAGGGTTCTCTCGTTCCTTATTCTTTCTCATAACTTTCTCTAAATGTTCACCCTCTCCCTCAGCTATTACTGGTTGTGGTTGTTTTCTTTTTACAACATTTATCTTTTGAGAGATAAAAGAGGTGGCTTTTAACATAGACATGTATTTAGAGGGTTTTGCTACTTGGGTAGAAGAAGTTGGATCATTACTAACATTTTTCATTGTAGCAGTATTAGAAAAAATAAAGAATAAAGTAGTAGAGAGTTAAGACATACCTGAATCAGCTATGACAAGATCCTCAAATAGATTATGAATAATAAACTTAGAAAATCATGCATAGTATAAAAGTTTCTCTACTATATATATAATCAAGAGTTAATCATCCACTGACAATTAAATTGTTGGAGGATAATTAGTCATTGTTGCATTATCATCAGTTGATAATTATCCTTTAATAAGAACAATTATTGACTAATGTTTCATAGTGTTATTATCTTTATGAAAAATCAATTTTGTCAAAAGATAATTTCAACTACTTCATTTAGTTGTTAATTAGTCTCTGGTAACTAAATCATCAAAAAATAATTAACTACTACTACAACTTATCAGTTGATAATTAAGAAAAAAAATTATCTATTGTTGCAACTTATCAGCTGATAATTAAGAAAAAAATTATTTACTGCTGCAAATCAGACTTGCACAAAATTTTCAAAGATTTTATTTACCAGAATTGAGCATTCCTAACTCACTTACCAACTTGTTAAAGGTGGCTTCATCCAAAGGTTTGGTGAAAATGTCTGCTAGCTGCTTCTCTTTTGGAACAAAATGAAGTTCCATTGTATCATTCATCACTTGTTCTCTGATGAAGTGATACTTGATGTCTATGTGTTTTGTCCTAAAGTGTTGCACAAGATTCTTTATAATGGCAATGGCACTGGTGTTATCACAATAAATAAGAATTTAATTACACATCATATCGTAATCCATTAGTTGAGTTCTCATCCATAAGATCTGACCACAGTAACTCCTAGTAGCAATATATTCAGTTTCAGCTGTTGAGGTTGATGCAAGATGTTGTTTCTTGGTAAACCATGACACTAGTTTTCTTCCAAGAAATTGACAATTTCCTGTTGTGCTTTTCCTGTCTATTTTGCAACCTGTATAAGCTGCATTTGAGTAGCCTATTAACTTGAATCCAGAATCTCTAGGATACCAAATGCCAAGATATGGAGTTCCCTTATGATATCTGAATATCCTTTTTATAGAAATCAAATGAGATTCTCTAGGGCCAGCTTGAAATTTAGCACAGACATGTAAAAAACATTATATATGGTCTACTGGCAATTAGATATAAGAGTGAGCCTATCATTCCTCTATAACTTGATATATTAATTTTCTTTCCTTTCAAATAGTATCAAGTTTAGTGGATGTTGGCATGGGGTTTTAGCAGTTGAAACATCTTCCAAATTAAATTTATTTAAAAAATCTTTGATATGTTTGATTGACTAATAAAAGTATCATCAGTCATCTGTTTAACCTGTAGGCCTAAAAAGAAATTTAGTTCACTCATCATGCTCATCTCATATCTACTTTTCATCAATTTTGAGAATTTAGAACATAACTTCTCATTAGTAGAACCAAATATGAAATCATCTACATAAACTTGAACAAGTATTACGAAACCAACATATTTTCTATGATAAAGGATTTTATCTACAATATCTCTTGTGAAATGATTTTCAAGTAAAAATTGATATAAAGTATCATACCATATTCTTGTTACTTGTTTAAGTTCATAGAGTACTTTGTTTAACCTATAGACATGATTGGGAAATTGATGATCTTCAAAACCAAGAGGTTACTAGACATACACCTCTTCTTGTAGTTTCTCATTCAGAAATGCACTCTTTACATCCATTTGATACACCTAAAAATTTGCATGAATGGCATAGGAAAGGAATATCCTGATTGCTTCCAATCTTACTACTGGTGCAAATGTTTTATCATAGTCAATCCCTTCTTCTTATGAATAACCTTTTGCAACCAGTCTGGTCTTGTTCCTTGTCACTGTACCAACTTCATCCAACATATTTCTGAAGACCCATTTAGTACCAATTATTGATTTGTTCCTTAGTTTTGGCACTAGTCTTCAGACCTTATTTCTTAAAAACTGATTGAACTCATTTTGCATGGCAATCACCCAATCAGCATCTTGTAATGCCTCCTCAACCTTTTTAGATTCAATCTTTGACAAAAAGTTGAGGTATAGGCATTCATTCTAAGTAACATTTCTTGTTGTCACACTTTCAGTTGAATCTCTTATAATCTGCTATATAAGATGATCTTTTGTCCATTTTATCTATGGAGGAAATCTTCTTGATGAAGAAGTTTCATTTGTTCCTTGTCTTCCATAGTGGAAAGTGCTTTAAGCTTCTTGAAAAGTTCCCCCTGAATCAATGGATATTTCTAGATTGGAGTTTAAGATATCCCCTGATTCATTATCCACTGACAGTGGATTATCCCCAGATGCAATGTCATTATCCACTGATACTGCACTTTCCTCTGATAAATCTTCCTCAACAGGTATTGAATTATCCACTAACAAAGTAGCTTTGTGGGGTTCAGCTTCATCATCTAAAAAGTCTAGAAGATTTACTTCATCTTCATTCTCAAATCTTAGGATCTCATGATTTCCTTCATCTTGCATTCCAATTATTTTCTGATCATGAAATGCAATATGAATAGATTTCATTACAGTGTTCAGCCTAAGGTTGTAAACTCTGTATGCTTTGCTTGTTCGAAAATAACGTAGAAAAATTGTTTCATCAGCTTTAGGTTCAAATTTTTCAAAGTTTTCACCTTGACATCTTAGCACAAAACATCTGCCACCAAATACATGAAGAAATTTAACATTATCAGTTATTAGAACTCTGACAATCAGCCTAGATTCAGTTTGAACTTTCTTGATGTTATCAATCACCAACTGAGCTACTTCATTCTTGGCATGCTGAAATTTTTCTCATGTGTATCTAGTAAAATCATCAACTATCACCAGAACATACCTTTTCTTTGAGATAAACATAATGTTTATAAATCCAAATAGATCCATATGAAATAGTTACATTGGACTTGTAATTGATGGTATTTATTTGCTCCTAAAGGAAGTCTTCTTTTGTTTTTCTTTCTGACAGGCTCCACACAAACCATCTTCAGTGAATTCCAGTTGTGGAAATTCTGTCACTAATCTTTTCTTCACCAGAGTGTTGATTTTCTTCAAGTTCAAGGGAGAAAGCTTCTTGTATTATAGTCAACTTTCTTCTACCGATGCTTTACTATAAAAGCATGTAGAATTATCTTTTTTGATGAGTCAAACTCAGCTACGTAGAAGTTACTTTTCCTAACTTCTGTTAGAACTATTTTTCCATCTTTGTTGTTACTTATCAAGTATTGTTCATCCTTGAAAGTAACATGATAACCTATGTCACACAGTTAGCTGATACTAAACAAGTTCTACTTAAGACCATTAACTAGTGCTACATTTTCCAAGATGACATCTCCATTTGTGACTTTGTCATATCCTAAGGTATATTATTTGATGTTGTTGTTGCACCCCTGCTTATATTATCTTTGCTTAAACTTTCATTATGTGTTTAATATATAAGAATTGATGATGTAATATAGTCCTTGCTTAGACAATGTAAAAGGACTTAGAAAAATATCCAACTTGTTAGGTGGATATACTACTTAGTTAAGCAAGGAGTTTGATCACCGTTGAAGTCTGCTGAAGAAGGTTGCTGGAGATGCAAGAAATATTCTAAGTATTGTCCTGCTTAGAATGGAAATAAGCAAGGACCTTTGTGCACTTAGAATATTACAAGTATAGTCTTGCTTAGAATGGAAATAAGCAAGGACTTTCATAAGCAAGATCCTTTGCTTATCAAAGTGAAGATTGTCAGAGAAGCTATCTTATTCCCTGCTTAGTCAACTTCTAGGTATCTCTGCTGAAAGGCACTAGAAGACAGAACAACGGCTAACTTTTTTGAACTAAGCAAGGACTGCTGAAAAGGTACAAGTCACATCAAGGACAGTACACTCCAACGGATATATTTCAAATTTCCAAACGGATAGATTCTTTGGAGGAGTATAAATAGCAGTCATAAATTT
>CM025784.1:4261327-4301673 GCA_014636745.2 Centella asiatica | reverse complement strand
GAACCCCTTGATATGAATTCCCCGTTAGACTGAATGTGAGTCATTAAAAAAACCTTTCTCTGAATGAAACAATCACTAGGAACCCCTTAAAATGAATTCCTCGTTGAGTCTAAGATCAGATAAGACATTCATAAGAAAAGAGCTTGTTGACCTTCACTTTTAAACGGCGTCCGAATGAATGAGAAAACATTAATAAGGAGTTTGTTAGCCTTCACTTTTAAGCGGCATCCAGATAAATGAGAAGATCCTTCCTAAAAACCCCAAAAGGCTCAAACCTGAAAAGGGTGGTGGTGAGCATTTAGAAATGTCGAGCGATCGCAAGAGAGGGGATTGCTTTTTCCTCCTCCATTTTAGTGTAGTCAGGCAAAATTGAAGCTTAGATCAGAAGTTCCTTTCAAGAGAGCTGACCTCCTTGCAATTAATGCAAAGCCGCACACAAAATGTAGCAGGCGCAAGAGACCTAAAAACTACCAAACCAGAAAATTTTGATTCAATTTTGAGTTAAAAAATTTTGCAGGATCTTTAGCATTACATATATACAAAGTCAATACGTAACCCAAATGGAAACCTTAACAAATTACAGGTACCTAATGCTTAAATGTCCCATTAGCATACAAAGACTACATCACAAAAAGCACTTGGCAATATACTCTGTATAACCTAATGTTTAAAACAAGGGAAACAAGATAAGGGCTTAACATGGATGAAATTTCCTATATACACCTTAATTATGATCATCAACATTACTATATCATTCACATGCAGGCAACGCAGACCTGTGGAACTAGTGATATCCTATTGCAGCTTTCAGACTATCATGCTAAACTAGTGATAACACAAGCATTTGGCCCCAATGGGCTCAAAGATGAGCATGCTAATATATACAGCACATAAAAGCAATACGAAGACTTCACAATAGCTCTTACTTTCAACACAAAACGGCCCAAAATATCTTAGCTTTCATTAGCCATGTTTGCAAATAAACAACAATCCATGCAAACCATGGCTAGAAAGAAGTCAACTCCCAGACTAGAGATGGTTAATAAGTGCAAACTATAGATGTCTAGAAAGAAGTCTGCGACGAAGACCTAGAACTGCGCAGAAGCCAGACCACATATTTACAAGATTCAGCGACAAAAACCAAAATCAACCAGACGCCTTTGAGCACATCTTCAACAAAAGAACATGGAATTGCACACTTTCTCCTGCAGGCGAGGTAACTGAACGACAGGAACAGCCCCAGCAGAGGTCAACCCACCATGACTAGATGACGTCTCCGACATGTCCTCAAATTTCATAAACTGGCCCATCTGAGTGGCTGCCAAGTGAGCATAGCAGATCGGAGCAACTGTAGAAGGGAGATTTGTGAGATCCAATGCCTTTGATAATAGCAGCCCAAAAAAAAAGCCCAGTGTTTCCATAACTCAAAACCTACTAAACTAAGAGAAAGGAGTCAATCAAAAGACACCGTTATTCGAGCCAAAACATATATATTTTGAAAGTTTTAATTCATTCACAACAGGGTCTATATATTTACCAACAGAAATAGCCGTTGTACTTCTCTGATACCTGCAGAAATCACAACATATACAATGGAAGGTTAATATAGGCACTGAAGCAAGTTGTCGCTGTCCAATACACATTAAAACACTTACACATAGGAGAGAGAGTGAACAAGATCCTGGAGATCATCTGCTGAGAAACCAACCTCATCCAACAGAACATGATAGTGTGTAGGTCTTGTTGTTCCCTAGTGTTTAGGAATGTGTGTAAGAAACGTGTGGAAATATATGTATTACATCAGGTCACATTAATACTAGAACTCACAGGAATCTCCAAGAAACTTACGCACGCTAAGCCTTCTAACAAAATTCGAAATGGAACACACATTTCAGAATGAAAAGCACATCCTATGCTAATATCAGTTATTACTATAATCAAGTTATAAGCACCCTTCCAGGTATAATTTTAAGCTTCCACTCCTAGGAGATGAACAAAATTCAGCGAATGTCTGTCCATAACAACCAAGTAAAACATTATCTCTACAACACAGCGTGTGAGAAAGCATCATCACTCTTATACATTTATACAGATGAATTTCGCAATATCAACAAAAGGAACCACAAAAAACTAGCACATAATTGCACGTCCCAGACATAATCTACTCTAATGTCAAATTAACATGGAGAAATTTGTACATGATTTCAAATAAAACCTTGTAGGATGCTAGGGAAGTACTCTCTGTAACTCTGGCTATTTGTGAAATCTGATAAGCTAGGGGCCAAGGTCATTTAGGCCCTGTACATAACAATATGAACTGTACAAACAAGTATAATAAATGGGTAACAATCAAATTCCACTAAACTATTATCAGGAAAATAATTAGATATAACAATTTCCCTGATGAGCTTAAGAGAAGATATACATCGTGAAAGCTTAGAAAGAAATGATACTTGATCGTGATATGAACTACAAATTAAACACGTCAATAAGAATAATTTACAAAACAAACCCAGAACGCTTGGGTAAAATTAGTGACTCATACAGAAAAGGGAATGAAATTTAAACATAATCACATAATCATGTGCCAACTGTGCACAAAAGAGAAGTTAACAACTAATTATGTTAATACTCACAATCATCCCAGCCTGAGCACACAAATAGAAGTCATTGTTTCGAGGATGACAGATTTTATTGTCTATCACCGTTCCTGAACAAATAAGAATTCAAATGTCAAATAAAGCTATTGAATTAACATACTGGCAGTGCACTCGAAACTTTTACCTGGAGGAACATTATCAGGAGATCCTGGTTGGAAAAACTTTGTATGGTGATTCTTCTGAGCAATAATCACCACAAACTTCGGGCACCATTTCTCATCAAGAAATTTGCAGGCCTATATATGTGAAAATGATTTCACAATTACATATTTAAAGACTTAAAGCTATAGAAATAAAGCTCAATAAGTTAAACACATTATACATACCTCAATTATCTGATCCAGTTCAACGTTTAGAACCTGATTAAACTGAGACTCACTCACACCATCCCTATTGGAAAAATAAAATAATTACTGAATAAATTGTTTCTATTAATCAAAAAAATCAGCAATAAGTGTGTGGGGGTGTAGTCCAATGGTTTGCACCTTTTCTCTCCAAATAAGCTACACATTCAGTGCTCGGCAATGTGTGGATGTGTATTTTTCACTTATGGACCAGAAAAGGAGAGCAACACAAAATAGGCAATTTATCCAAATAGTCCTGTATATGGTTTTTATGTATAAAGCAATTTATTCAGATTGATACAACAATTACATTGTTGCCCTCTTCTAAAAAGAGAAGCTTTGAAGTTAACTGGAAAAATTATAGTCAATACTGGAAATAGGGATGAGTGGGAAGCCAGGTAACTGTGCTCATGGTGTATATATAGGCATCAAATAGTTGAGCAAATAGGAATATAAAAATTGATGTTGATAAAATCACTATATTTGTGGAGAAAGAATCGGAAGGGATCCTAGCAAGTAACTGTTGCTGCAAGTTATTGCAGATTTCTCCCCTCAGTGATGCAAATTCTCCCACCGCTGTATTTGATTTTAAGTTTGATAATAACATGTCTATATATTTCTTAACTGCATGAATATCACTTTCTAATTTTCTCTTGCCGGTCCTCATTACCAATTTTGACATCCAACCTCCATGTAAGAGTACTAAGCCGGTACAACTTGACAATACATACTACTGAGAATTAATGTTTCTATGCTTCCTAATTTCTTCTTCATGAGAAATAGACATACATGTACATATAAGCAGGGACGGAGGTTTGTATCGGCAAGTGGGGTGACCCCACATGAATTTTTTGATCTTTTTACCGAGATGTTATGTGAAGTATATTTATTAGATATACGCTACTCTATTAATGTTTTAGACGAAGATTTCTCTAGTTTTGACCCCACTAGAAAAAAGTAATAATAGGATAATAGGCTACTATTGAGCAATTAACGTAGTTTTCAAGAATAGTTTTTTAGCGACTTTCATGTAACATATAGTTAAATATATCATGTACTTTTTAAAAAAAAATTATTTTTGAACATTCAAATTTTTGACCCCACTAAAATTTATTTCTGCACCCGTCACACCTTCTCATGTCCATGTGTGAGCATATAATAAGCAAACAAAAATTACCTGAATATGATAATTTGATCGGGCTTCCTCTTCCCTGAACTCACATAGAAGTCCAGCAAAAGCTCCCTGTAATTTAAAATATTTCACATAGAAGTCTAGGAAAAACAATCATGAATGAATGAAACCTTGTCCAACGGTAACAATTATAAAAATTAAACCACTATAATATACCTCTTTTCATATAAATTGTTTTAAGAAAATTCAAGACAGCACATGTGTGCATTCACAAACACCTGGAAACACTATTAACGAGATAGAGTGAAAGAAAATCCAACCTCATAATGCCATCATCTTCAGTGTCAGAAATCTTTTTGAACAAGGAATCTATCATTTCAACCTTTGGGGACTGAGTCCGCACCGATGCCCTATAACGTGAAATCAATGGCCATTGCCTGGAACTTACAACCTGTAAATTGTAATCCAATAGAAAATGTAAGAAATCAACGTTGTATTCGGCATTATTAACCTACAATTTGTATCCCAAACCATATATGCACCTTACAATTTTCACATTCACTAAATTCTCCAAAGAGTTCAACGTGATGCAGAAAATGAATTCATTTTTATGGGAAGTTAGTTTACAGGGATCATTTACCGCAGCTATAGATGGAACATCAGACTGCCCTGGCGAGCCATGAGAAACATCCATTCCAAGGATAATTGTAGGAGCCTTGGATACTAACGGAATAGATGGAGAATGCTCGACTGCTAGTAAAGAATTTAATCCACCAAGCTGCCAATATGAATAAAGATAATATCATTAAATCTGGGATAAAGCCAAACTTGAAACATGATTTATAGTGTTAAGGCACTTAACTGGACAAAAACCAATCAAATAGCTGAAGGTAAATGATATAAGATAGTAAGCACAGATGGACATCACAATATATTCTAACCTTTGCATTGATTTTAAGGAGCACATTAGTCAGATACTGATCATTGACTCTAATAGGGGCAATGCATTGTGTAACAATTCCATACTCGGCTAGATTCTTCCTTTTCCAGGGACCTAGATGGTGAAACCAATAATTAAGTGAACACTGACAAAACTTGCATTGATGTGAAAGAGTATAATAACCAACAAACCGAACCATAAAGATTAGAGTTCTTCCTCTCAGGAAGTAGGCATAAAAGAAACTGAGGAGCTCCAGGAAGTTTTGATTGAATGGATTCAAACATCTTTTCAACCCTAATAAGAGGTGGGGCCCGTCTGTGTTGCGGACTCTCTTCAAACACATCAAAAGGCTTATCTATCGACTAAAAAAGAAAGAAAGAAGACCAATCAATACTCGACTTTGTCAGTTCCCTATGTTATATACAGAAATTTGAAGCACATACGATTCCTTTCATGCCTCCGCATTTGATAAGATCACTTATAAGGCCTTGAATGTTACAACGAGCTGAGAAGTTAACAACAGCCCAGCGTTCTATCTTCATTGGCTCAACCAGTTTCTAGTCAAGCACATCAAAAAACTTTATGGATAAGTCGAACAAGATATGAATAAGAACATATATGTAATTTCAAAAGGAACACACTTTATTGTTAAAATTCCAGCGCCCATTGCGAGGAAAAAAGTCTTCTCCATTGCCCACCTTCAACTGTTGAAAAACAACAGCAACAAGAATAAGATTTCTAAGCTAATTTCTGAAGCTGATAAGAAATTTGGGAGTTCATGATAAATACTGAAATAACATTGTAGCATAACTTAAAATCCAGGGGAAAATTGTATATCAAATACAGAAATTATTAGTCAGTGATGGCAACATGATACAAGCCTGTACACCCTTAGTGCTGACAGAACACACAAGATAACAAAGCAAATTTATGTACACAAGGCACAGAACACGGAAAAAAAAAGATAGTTTATACCCTTGGTGCTGACAGAACACGGCCTTCAACTTGAGTAAAGGCATTACTAATTGAAACACCACAGGCACGAAGCATTGGCTCATCAGCATAATTGTTAATTTTCAGAGCCTGCAAAAAACATTGGTTCAGTGAATAACTTGCCCTTAAGAAGGTGTCACTCGGTAACATGCATAAAGAGACCTACATTAGTCAAAGTCTTCATTCTGTCTTGTGGCTTTTGCCTCGACTTCTCTACCAAAGATGCACGCTGAATAGTGGATAGTGCTTTTGTATATCGTTGCAGGGAAACAAGTGAGCAGAGCTACAACAGACAGCCAATAAAATTACAATTACACACACTTCACTGATAGCATCTGATATAAAATAGATTAACAAGAATTATGTAAGATAAAACAGATCAACTCTTTCACCTCAAGAGGGAAGTACGTAGGTCGCTTCGGCTTCCCAACATTAATGCACGGCAGATCAGCAGAATATCGTAACCCAATATTGCGATGATTGACAAAGTAATCATACACGGTAATTTCAGCCGACTGCCCATCACCATTTTCATCTTTTCCACCTTTTTGCTTCAATGAAAACCTACAACATGCAAAATTAATATGATTTCACAATTTAGCACTGAAGTAAATATCGATACTTGAAATACACTATTGGTATAGTACGTCAGCTTTTTATGGATGGCAAGCTATGAAATGCATCAACGTACGTCTGCTCTTTGCATGTCTTTTCGCTTAATCCAGTAATCTTGTACTCAGTGTTGGTTGGACTAGTCTTCACCCTCAAATTCTTTAAAACTCGTTTGGCCTGACAAGCAAAGAGGATAAGGATTACAAGATATAAGTCAATATAATACACTAGTAATAGTACGAGAACCTTTATAATACCTTTGCCCAGTCGACAGAAAATGGATCCTTGACATTTTGGTTGGCAATTAGAAAATCAACAACTGGTCCAGGCTGGATAATCATCGTGGTAGATACATCTGTGTGCCAACAAGATATTATTAGTTCCAAAATTAACAGTGGTAAAAGCAATGACAAAAACAATACACATTTCTATAAAAATAAAAAATTACAAACTTTACCAATATTCAATGATAATCCACCCTGTGTGGTACGGAAACTTGAATGGAAACCACGACAACCAAGCACACCACCTCCCACATCAGAAAAGTTGTTTACATCATTGTGGAAGAAAGATTGACGAACAAGGAGGCAACCCCTGGAGTAACCAATTACTTCTGTAACTAGGTAAAAGTTTTATAGGTAGAACAATAGAACAACACCCACGCATGTGCGCAAAAGAATAACATACTGTTTTGCTGCATGCTGCCTTAAAATGATGTCTAGGACTCGCAAGGCTTCTTGCGAGTTCTCAGACTCTATTCCACGTAACGCTTGTGCAATAGACTGCATGGGAATTTTTGCAGCAAAGCTTATTTCCACTTTGATTGTCTTTGATTGATATGGACGTCGTAACCTCTTTCGATCACTTTCATTCGGACTACCATGTCCATTAGGGCTGCAGTTACCATTATTCCTGAACAAACAATACGTTAGAACAGACGTTAGAACATTATAAATTTTTGCAAATTTAAAAAGTTTCACACCTATTGGAAGAAATTTCTTCCAGCACAACAGTGAACTCCAATTTGTTTCTAGGAAGAGCACCAACAGTAAACAGACTCTTCTCCCCATCATAAGCAAATTTTTTGCCTTCCAACTCCGTATCATAAGTCTCATGAACTCGATCAAGCACTCTTCTACCAATTCCTTTGCCATCAACTGGACGGCCATCCTCATAAAAAAGGGCAACCTGGTTTGAGAAATCCACAGAACATAAGTTAGATAATCTGTCACACTTTCTCATCACGCAAAGAGCACCAAAAAGCAGATTTGAAGATCAAAGGCAAGATAAAAAGAACTCTGTGTCCTGCTGTGTTATGACATATGACCCATAAAATCAAAAAAGCTCCACTAAGCCACAAAACCATACATATTTACTCCCATACACTATAGTGAAGAAGCATAATGTACAGAGAGATGAAGAACATACACTATAGTGAAAGAAGTATCCATCAACACTGGTCACATTCACTTTAAAGTGATTAGTTAAAAGTGAAATTTTTTGACCCTTGGAGGCGAGGCCTTTCCTAGCTATTGGTACCCGCACAGTCTTCTTCTTAGCTACTTCAGAAGAAGGATCTGCTTCTGCACGCATAGGAACAACATCTGCAGGAACAGGAGGGGGAGGGGGCAAAGTATCCTCCAGTGACCCATTGCCATCTTGGTTAAACCCATTGCCATCTTTGTTAAACGAAGCCATTGCCAAGTCCTAGATAGAAAATATTCAACACAAGTGAGATAAAAAAAAAAGAGTGGAAGAGTACTCTGTATCAGATTAACTAGACCACGAAATTGCTTTGCCCCAGTCATCAACAGGAACTAGTTAAGCGACAAGAACTATTGACCCTGCTAAAATGTATGGACGTGTGAAAAAAAAGATTTAATGATCAGAAGAACCATTAAACTTTTTGGTTATTTTCAAATTAATCATCCAACTATTTTTTATCACTTGTGCCATTGACTTGTATTCAAAGTTACAAAAAAGACTAATATTCATACTATATCACCCCAACTATAGTTAACTCATATATTGGTCTTTTTGTAAACTAAGGTAAAAGTTTAATGACTCACGTAATAAAAAATACTTGTATAGTTCAATTGAAAATAACCAAAAATGGTCTTTTTAGTCAATGAGTCAAAAAAAATTAAACCTTTCGTCAAATGGTGAATGTTTCTTATATTGGATTATGACAACTTTCAGGAGCAACCTCAACTTGGTGCTGGCAAAGTATATACAATCTCAAAAAAGAAATATGTGATATGCAAATAAAACATTAACCATTTGACAGGGTTGAAAACAAACCAATAACCATTTGACAGGTATAGTACGCTAAAGTATGTTAAAAGCAATGTACAAAATGTCAATTATACCATAAAGGGTAACACTACCACCAACCCGAAATGAGAGATGTACAAGATCTTAAAGTTATAAAGGTAGTATTAAAATTATATATAGTTACCATTCCTTGCTGCTTTTGACATGGTTAAAGGGGACATTTTTTGTAACTATCTAAAGCTAAATAAATTCAAACAAAGCAAATGTCAAGTTAGGTGTATCTCTAATTTTGTGCGAGAGGGTATACATATATGAAATAGGTTTAACTAAAGCAAAATATTTACTTTGTAGACTTTCTTAAACAGGAATGACCATGAGGCTTAAACTACTTGTGGGCTTGTTTAACAACCCAAATAAAACAACGATAGATGCGAAACATGCAACTTTGGAGGAAGAAAAACGGAGAGAAAACAGTCGAATAGCACGCAAAAATATTCCAGTCAATTTTATGATTGCAAATCAAGCCATGCATGCTATAAAACTGATATCAAAAATCAATCCAAGGTGTAATATATATACCGCTAAATGTATATAAATACTAGTTATGTGATGAGAAGCGACTCACAAAGGTATAAAAAAACAAATGCAAAAACATAAATTTTAAAATAAAAAGGAAATACACAAGCCAAACACCACTTGAGTAACCAATAAAAATAAGAAAAATTTTAGAAATGAAGGGATAATAAATCGACTGAATTGGTCACTGTCAAACAGAGATCTACTACATAAGGGGTTTAATTAAGTTTAATCCCCAAAAAAGACAGACTCTGTAACTCTCGGAATTCGGAAAATGTACTAAGGCAAAAACTAGTTTCAAACGCTGAAACCCTTTGAAACAACGTAAATCGTTAAGGAAACAAAGATTCAGGCATCAAACACACAAAATAACACCAGATTATTAAGATACAGAATTGAAAACCCAAAAACACACAAGTACCAGATTTTTGGTAAATAGAGCATACAGAAAGACTCACAGCACAAATTTCCTTCAGATTAGCTTCAATGGGTCTTAAAATCAGTACCTTGGTTACGGAAAAAACGATGAGAATACCACCAAGAGGTGAGAAGAGAAAACCCTAAAACCAGCGGTGCTCTGTCAACACCATGAACTTAGAGCGAGAGTGATGTAGTTTTGACAAAGTAGAGAACTCCTCCTTATATAATACCAAAAAAAATATGCGAAGATGTTTGTGACGTTGGCACGTGTACTCCATTTTAACTTTAAAAAATTATAAATTCTCTTAGCATCCATTTTCATAGTATCCTATATTCCTATTTTTATTTTTATTTTATTTTTTTTAAGGATATGCATATGATATGATTATGCGTAATAACCTCCAACAAACTAGGTTATTATAGTACAAAATATCAATCACCTCCTAAGTTGATATATCAACTGCCATTTTATAAAAGGAAAATATGGTTCGTATACATATGTCATTTAGTGGTATAATTAAGCACTTTATTACACCATAATACCATATCAAATCAAGACTTTTCCTCTTGAAAAATGGAACGGTTTTGTTTCCGATATTCTTTTTTGGATAATAATTAACATGCACATTAAAATACGTAAAAATTCTATTACTAAAAATATGTCATGTTAATATCATTCCCTCTCATAAATGTATGGGGTCGAAAATTTCCGCTCTATTTATAACGGAACGGTGAATTATTGCCGGAATAAAATGAATTGTCGTACCTACGTATAAGTCATTCGGCATAAAAACTTTTGTAAATTGTATTATTGCTATTATATGTTAAATGCATTATTGCATTATTCTTTCTAATTATCGTGAAAAATATTGTAAATTATATGTATGCCTTATTGTTTCAACTATATATGTTAGATTAATACAAATAAATGTATAAGCTTTTGGTAAATCAAATTGTCTTGTCCAAGAAAATGAATTTGTACTTTTTTGCCAATTTTTTGTGTCGTGTAAAAAAAAAACTGAAAAAAGGTTCAGTCTCGATTGTGACCTTTTTACTCAATCATGTAAGCCTAAAGGGATTGTCTTTACACCTAGTACTCTAAGTTCCCTAGTAGCTCTAGGAGTTATTGCTTTGAAAGCTCACTACATGGGTAACATAGAAAGAAATAAACCAGACATTGAATGAACCTTTACAAAAATGAAAAAAAAATGGAGTTAAAAGATTGGATTGTGTTTTGTTGTCTAATTCTATTGTTGGTGTGCATGAGTTGATTTTTTTCAAGGTTATTTCGATTCATTGCCTTAGCCTAATGGTATTTATGAGGGGTAAGGTGTTATTAATCTTAGAAAGACAATGTGTCCAAATTTGTGTCTTCATTCATAGGTTGATACACTATCACTTAATGCACAAGATCACTTCTTGATTGTGTTTGAGACTATGAGGGGTGATAAATGAGAAGATATGATCTAATCTTGACAATTGTTGAATCATCATGCATATTTTTTTGTATGTTAATGTATATTTGATCATTGAGTGTGAGTTATTTGATTTGAGTATTTTCATCATATAATTAGTTATTTTCATGTTTTTCTTAACTTAGTTGTCTTGTGGTGATAGCATTGTGACAATGATGATGAAAAAATAGTAGAAACATTCAACTCTCCTTTTGTGCTTATATGTTTTGTTTGCTTGAAGAAAAACAAAAGTTCGGCTTGGGGGAGTTTGTTAAGTAGGAATTATATATGGTTTGTGGGCATAATTTTGGTTCCATATTGTGTAATATTTGTGTGTTTCAAGTTGGTTTTCATTGTTATTTCAAGATTTACGCTTTGTTATGTGCTTTTGAGCTTGTTTTGTAGGTACTTATTCTTGAATTAAGGCTTAAGAGTGCCAAAATATATTTGGACAAACAAAGGAATCAAGTTAGAACTCAAAATTTAAGAGCTAAAGAAGATTCAAGAATTTTTCCTAGACATCAGTAGAGACATGGTCATTCTTATGGCAGTGTTTGCTGATCAGGATGTTAGTTATGCTCCAACGATGTGATACAGCCAAACACATAACCATGTTCGTGCATGTATCTCCTGTATGGAATTTTTTGAGATTTATGTTTCCTTATTTAACTTTTGTAATAGTTTCTTATTTCTGTTATATTTCTACTAAACTTATAAGGGGCATATGATATGTTCCATGAAATAATCTAGAAGGGAAGGTGGAATAAATTATTCAAATAATGATAATTTCTGGCTAATTTTGCATTTTAAAATGAACTTCAACATTTTTTATATTTATGAAAATGTGAATAATTAGATTATGCCAATTTTAACTTTTGGAAATCGTTTAGCGAGTGATTGTGTAAATGAGACACAAGAAATAATCAATCATGTAGCCTGGGAAAATGTAATAACAATGTAATGAGGAATCAAGTGACCATTATCATTGATATTGGAGGTTTAGGGGGATACACTTGAACCTACACTATTACAACTTTCCCTCACTGGTCGGGTTCGTTTATGAAGTAACTGAAGGGTGAGGCGAGAATTCCACAAAGGCTATGGGAATCAACTTAGGTTATGGATAAGGGGAAAATCATAGGGAACTCCTTAGAAATGACAATGACAAAGTCTAGCCTTTAAGGGCTAGGGGTGTGTGTGTGTGTGGTGTATTGTGTAAAGTGTGATTGAAGGGACTTAGCACCAAGTGAGGGCCCACGTCCTTGGAAACCCTTTTTGGCCTCTCTTGGTAGGAGTGCTAGGCAAGAGCTATGGCACCACTAAGACAAGGCCTTATAAATGCAAGGATTTCCTTAAAGAGATAATTTTCCATAGAGAGAAATCAGAGATCTCCTGGATGTAAATTTTCTTAACCCCTTTAAATGAAGAGGTGATGGGTATTTATAGGCCTCAAGATGCCTTGTGTTGTGCATGTTACTTATCTGCCACTTATATTTTTATAGCTAAAATATCTATTTTATACGTGTTTTATCATCTTTTTGAAGTCCGTTTCATCCTGTTTCTTCAGCCTCTAGTCCAAAACCCTCGACAATCTCATAATAAGACAGATAGTCCGACCTGAAGACGAGTCGCTATGTGTTGGTGATGTCATCGCCAGTTGTGATGATGACATCATAAGGTGTAGGTTGTGATAATGTCTTCACATTGTGCATGTTGCCGTCATGTTGTAGGTGTGCTTCTTCATGTTAATGTTGTATTCCTCCAAGTTGAGATGAGTGCACATGTTGGTGCACATTGGGGCATGTCTCCTTAGACTTGGTCATGCGTTGGTTGCCCATGCCCCAACATGCTTTAAATGGGCATGTGAGGTGTGGCTTGCGACTTCATGAAGGTGCTTGTGCAAGACTTTGTCTTTGACTTATGGGGGATATTTTGAGCCTAAAACACCAATTTGCCTATGCATGATTTCAGAGTGCCAAGGTACCATACCATGGGGACTTGCTAGGAGGCCACAAATACCATGTTATGGGTCATTTTCAAATCCCTCTGTACCATTTCAATTTTTCTACAGGAAACCATGTTAAAACATCCTAAATGATGACGTGAGAAGTTTCATAGCAATCCAGAATGAGTAGTAGGCCTTTGGGGCAATGCCACACGAAAACAACCAAATTTTGACTAAGACTAGGGGGCCAGAGGCCGCCCCCTCTTATGGGGGTACTCCCTCTTTACTTTTATTTTGTTCTTGACTTGAATGATCCTTCTTTGATGTCTTCTAGGTGCTCATGTGCTTGGATGAAGGTTTGGGGAGCTCTGAGAATGCATGTAGTTGTGCAAGGGGCTTAAATGGCCAATTTTGGCTAAGGCATAGTGATCAAAGGCCACCCTCATGGGGGACCTCTCCCACTTGCCCTTTGCTTCCATTCTTGACTTGTTTCCTTCCCTTCAAGTGTCCTTTGAATGTTTTCATACTTGGATTTGAGTTTGGGAGATCTTAAGAATACATATGGTAAGAGTGGGACTTAACTTAGCCAAAATTTGGCTTAATCTGGGTTCCGAAGACTGCCCCTTATGGGTGTACCCTCTAGGGTTCCTCTATTTCCTCATTTCTTTGCTTAATGTCCTCTTTGTAAGTGTCTTTTGAGGACTTCATGAATGGTTTTGCACTTGGAGAACCTTAAGAGTAACTTGTAGAGCACAATATATGGTGAGAGAGCTTAAGTTAGCCAAAATTTGCCTAAGTGTAAGGATGTAGAGGCCGCCCCCCATAGGGTGCCACTACCCCCTACCTTCCTTTGTCCTTCCTTGTTCTTTTGGCCTCCTCTTGAGAGCTTGTGATATCAATTTTTTTTGCTTCAAAGGATGGGAAAAAATGATGAAATGAGTGGCCTATTTATAGATAAAATAAGGATTGAGAAAGTGTGAGAGAAGCTTAGTTTAATTATGAAAGTTTAGCTAATAATTTTGAGCCTTGAATAGTATTGTGTGGAGGCTAAGCAAGCTAGTTAATTAGATCTAAACATTTAGTTATGTGACAACCCCAAAATCTCTTACCAGACTAGGATTTCGTCAAAAGAAGGAAAGATAACTTCACAACCATACATAACATAAACACTGATAAAAGAAAATAGTAGAGAGTTATTACAACCCAAAATATTACATTCTCAGCGGAAGTTATTCTATATCTATATTATAATACACAACATCACACTTCAAAACATCTTCATTCCTTCCTTATCTGCACTCAAAAAGGGGTTAATAAAACTAAGTAGCCGATCATCTTTGCCTTCCCCTTGTGAGAGGGTTCAACCTTTGGACCATGCCCTACAAGACATTAAGTTCAACAAGAATGAACGATTTATGCCCAACAAGTATATAAACAAATCAGAGAAACAAATCTGGAATATTGATGGAAGTTCAATTCTGTTTATGAGGCTCATTGAAACAATACTAATGGCTCGAAAATCTTTGTAAAAAAAATATCTTTAGGATCACTGATGATAAACAACGTGTAATCCTCCTTAAAGAAAGGCAGGTATTCATCTGTGTACAACTTTCTCAAAATATCCATCGGGGGCTAAACTCGTTGAATCTGCTAACCATACGGTATACAACTGGCCTAATTGTGACCGCATGACCCCTCCTTGTGTGAACGTACGTAGTCACTTAAAATTCCTCTAGGTTAGGTGAAGAACAAATCAGCACCTTTCCTTTTCTCTAGCCAATCATGTGGCATAACTCATTTAAGGGACATATCATTTTCATTCATTAGCATAGATATAAGTTTGAAAAATAACTGATAAATCAAAACTCAGTTATATCCATGCACTTTCATTCATTTCAGGCTAGCAGAAATTAAGGCATAACATTCTCATCATAAAAGCAATTGAAATATATGAATCCAAGCTTTGTACGCATATCAAATCAAAAGATAATGCGTTAAATTAAAATAAGCATCATATTTAATGTATATACTTGTCTCGGTCCTTTGCACACAATCAAATTCAATTTACTCATGAGTGAAAGATTCTGTAAACATGCATATAACATGATTATTTAATATCTTAATAAGAATTATGAAAGAAAATACATATGTGATGTCCTTAAACTTTTAATGTTTCAAATCTGACATAAGAATTGTTGAGGTTAAATAAATAATTGAAACGTCATAAAATAATTTCAAAAAATAATGTTTTTATAGTTTCAAAGACAAACTGCGCATCAAGGGAAAATCTTCTGTTAAAGATAAATAATAATGATAATGTTTAGAGAATAAGTTGTGCATTTGTAAATATTTAAGGTATTAAATAAACCTAAGTATCTGCACAAGTTTTGCATCCACTGATGATCAATTTGGTCATCAGGGGATGAATTGCTCTGCACTATACAAGTCATTAGTGAAAACTTATAAAGGACTTGATAGTGAAGAGGAATGTCTGTTGTTACTCAAAGCCACTTAAGTTATTCTGCACATAAGACATTCCAGATAAGATCAACAAAGCTCCAGGAATTAAAAATCATCACGGGAACCCCCAGGGTATGACAAAGGCAAACCAACCCGTCAGGGTATGGAAGTAAAAAACCAAACTCATTACGGGGAACACGTCAGGGCATGACAGTAACATGCCGACCTGTCAGGGGAACTTATCAGGGTATGACAGTGACAAGCTAACTCATCAGGGAAACCCTTCAGGGGAAAAGCTTAGCACTGTATCAGTGGATGCGCTGAGTCTTAAAGTCAGTGGATCAAGGAGCACTTGGATAACTCAAGTGAAGTTTGAAGCACTGATCTAGTCTTAATCGGGACTTGTCATCAGGGGAATCCAGAAACACTGATCAAGTCCACATCAGGGCTTGCTATCAGTGGACAGTTGTGACGACATACACTAGTCATCAGATCCTACACGCAAATCAACGAAGCTTGTTGAAAAAGCAAGAGATATAATCTAGAAAGATATTTCTTGAAGTTTGATGGTCCAATAATAACTCTCGATCATTAAATGCACGCAGATCAGGGGATGAAAAAGAAGCAACAAAAGTAGCAGCAGTCTGACACATAGTTCCTAAAGGAAATCGATGTGACACATATGCGGCGAAGTTGAAAAGAGCAGCACGTCTACGCACGTGGGTTCATCCACTGATTTGATACATAGGCAAAAGAGTTCTCATATAAAAGGAAAAATCAATCCAACGGATCAACTAACAAATTGAAGCACACAAAACACTAGAGAAGCTTTGTAATATATCTTAAGAGAAATATTTCAAAGAAAGTGAGAAGCTAGTGAGTGTGAAATTAAAGTTGTAATCATTTATAGAACTTGTAGCTGATTAATCACATTTTTGATTAACTAGATTTCTAGAAAAATCCCAAGTTTTAATATAACAATTTTAACTTGAATGTGCACGTACTTATCTTTATTTCTTTAAGTTTTTCTGATCTTCCAGCTTGTGCAAAAAAACGTAAAAAGAACGAAAAGATTGTAGTGTTTGTATTCCCCCCCTCCCCCCTTCCCCCCCTTCTACAAACACTCTAGCCTATTTTGTTCTAAGATCTTCCATGTCAGGGGATTATTTGTCATCAGGGGATAACTAGGCCTCAGGGGATGACTGGACATCGGTGGGTAAACTACCCGTCAGGTGATGTCTCTCGACCATCAGCGTATCATTCACTCATCAGGGGGATGATTTACCCATCAGGGGATAATTTGCTCACCGCCAAACTCGTCGGGTGATAACTTTGACTATTGTTGAACTCTCTTGGCTGTCAGGGGATGATTTGTTCATCGCCAAACTTAGTAAGTTATCACTGAACTTCATCAGTGGATACTTTGTTCAGCACCAAACTCCTCGGAGAAAAATTGTTCAGCGCCGAACTCGATAAGTCAGCACCAAATTCAGTTGGCTATCACCAAACTCCTCGGAGACTAATATCTTTAACCATCAGAGACTAACATATTTTGCCCATCAGAGACTACAGATGACGTCATCAGGGACTAAACTTAGTCTGTCGAAGACTAAGGATGACGTCATCAGGGACTAAACTTAGCCTGTCGGAGACTAAGGATGATGTCATCAGAGACTAATTTAAACTTCCTTTATCAGAGTCTAAGGATTTCCTCGTCAGAGACTAACAATTTTCTTTCATTGGAGACTAATAATTATATCTCATCAGAGATTAACATTATATCACATCAGAGACTAACTCCAACCCGTCGGAGACTAAGTTAAGACTTGTCTCTGATACATTGATATCTTCCTCACTCCTCCATGGGTAGTGTTCTCAACCAACGCCATACTTAGGTCAACTCTCATCATCTTCTCAGTAATACAACATAACATCTCTTGGGGTCTACTAGTTCTTATAGATATAGTTTAGGCTTCAAAACTCAAGTTAACAAGGCTCAAGCATGGTGTTTCCAACTACTAATAAAAAGAAATGTTTGGTAGTTAAAGGTTTATCTACCAGGTGGTTGTCAACATTCTTACACTCATCTTGGGTTAGCTTCTTGAAATAAACAGGCATTAACTCTAGGTGTTAAAGCATGCATTAAATCGTACTTTTGGAAATGAATGAACAAGGTATTAAATGTAGCATACATAACAGAACAAAAGTGTAAGAAATAGAGCAGAACTTTAATGTAATGCCCTCACCTCCTTGGCTGCAAAGAAGAAGTTGAAATCTTGAGTTGTTCTTCCAAAAGGACAATTGTTTTGAAAGCGAACCTGGATTTGGTGGTATATTGTATAGAAATTAATGAAAGTGGGGCTAGGGTTATACCAACACAATATATATATATATATATATATATATATATATATATATATATCACTTGCTAAACAACAAGAGCCGTTGGATTATTTGATATTTGATTTCAGCCGTTAGATGTGAAAGCAAATAACAAGGTTTAGAAAGAAATGATTGGTTTGAAAAGGCGGTGTTACGGCTGTTAATAGACAGTCTGTCATCTATCATAGCCTACTTTAGTGCACTGTTGGAAATGATATGCACTGGACGGGTCATGTGCACAACTCTGAGATACATTAATTACTACTTGTCCCACAACAGTCTTTGGTTCAAAGTGGGACTGTAGCCTAAACTCGTTCACACCCGTTTGCTTCTCCCCCACATGAAAATCATTACACTTCCTTTTGATAAACTTGAATACAATAATCATATAAGGATTTGAGCTCAAAATACGTTTAAAATCTTTTGGACATCACATTGTCATTGAGCTTTCATTATTCATACGGAAAAAAAGAAATTAAACCTTCATGCATAAAAAAAATCACAAAATAAATTAATCATATAACAAAATTTATTTGGAATTTTGGGTTCTCACAAGTTAATTAACTTAATCTATGAATAGTAAAAGTACAAGACCAAGACCAAGAAACATAACAATTTAGCATAATACTTTAATTAAGTAAATTTAACCATGAATAGTAAAAATAAACTAGCTTGAATATAAGCTAAGTTAATTCTTACATTATTAAAAAGTATTTTACGTCCATAAGTAACTTATATGTAAAAGTAATTTCTTTAATATTAAGTTAGTAAACACCCTAGCTATTTATATTCAACTAACTTTTATGTAAAAGTAGATAACTATATTTTTTTTCTTTTAAGCCAATATCAAAATGAATTTTCTTTTATTAAAGCACATGATGTTTATCAGTAAAGCTTCCTTTATTTTATTTAGCACAAAATGTTAATATATTTAACAGATAATGCGCATAAATTATTTTTCACACAAAATACATTTGTCTTGTGGAGAGAACTACTTATATTCATTATTCTTTTGGTTATCATCACAATTCTTAATTAAATATTGTTCCCTCAATCTCCCCCTTTTTTATGATGACAAAACCTCTAAATTATTTCTAAAAAACTTAAAAATACTCACCTTACTAGATAAAAAGAAAAAGAAAAAAAAATTCTGTAGGGAAAAGTTAGTACTCCCCCTTACTACTAAGATGGAAAAAACCAATAATATGCTAGCAATTTTTCTGGTAATATAGAATAATCAACATTTGTAATATCAAGCATTTGATATTAATAGAAAAATTACTAAATAATTACAACTACTACCCAAAGTAATCATTTGAACAAGTATTTGGATTATAAGCTTTTAAAGTGCAAGTATGAATTTTTCGTTAGACGTAAAATTTTAGCAATTCAAAATGATAAGTACTACAGTGATCATGTAAAGCTTCAAGAAAATACTGTGTGAAATACTTCATTCTCTTTTTCTCTCCTCTTTTTTGTTATGGCAAAACAAACATATGACTATTTTGTGACAATAGAACATAGTAGAAGTATAAATGGATATTTTAGGATACGAATATATATATGTATCAGAGCCAGAGGGGGAAGTAAGGAGAATTATTCTTTTAATGTCTGCTTAAGTATAGCTTAGATCTGGAACAGATCTGTTGTTTGATAACACTTCTTAACGTATTTCGGGTAGATTTGTACTACATTCTTGTAGATCGGGAAAATTATGACACTGTGATCTTTAGATCTACGCTGTATGGTAATTCTGTGAAAGGTCGAGGATAGACGAATACAGTTCTACAGATGCTTTTAACAAAACTTTGGGTCATAAAATTTCAGATCTACTTTGAATCACCAGACTTATCCTTTATATATTATCTGAGAGTTATTAAGTAACAGATCATGATTCGGATCTATCTATCCTTCTAAAGATATTTTCTGAATATGAACCTTATGGAACCCAATGATGGTCTCTAGATATCAGGACGCTCGGAAGATGTCTCATTAACATTTACATATACATCTTTATTTCTGTTTCTTTTTTAGCCTTCTCCATGAGCCTCTTCCGATCTTTCTCCTCGTCCTCGTCCTCTTCTTCCAATCCTTCTTCTTCTAAAATCAAAGAAGAGATCCACCTCTCGAATCTCCAACAATCCATAAACAACTGGAAGATTCCCAAGCATCCAATCAGTGATGTCTATGCCAAAAGTAGATGGAGTCTTACAAGTGACTATGTTATAAAAACCGTAGAGCATACCATCTCCTTAGAATCCGATCATGAGGATATCCGATTGATCTCCCCTAAATCCATAGAAAAGTTACAGCATAAATACAATTATCTGCACCTTGGCCTTGTTCAAGTTGCTGCCAAACCCTTATCCCGTGAAGGTTTAGATACGTCTATCCTTATTTGCCTTAGAGACAAAAGATGGCTTAAGTTTGACGACTCCCTTTTAGGGATGGTTGAAACCAGCCTTTGCAGTGGGCCAATCTACTTTGATTGTTTCCCAAATTTCACTGTCTCCCTTAGAGATAGAAATATCCTTGACTCCTTAACCCTTAATGTTAAGACCAATAACTTTAAGACCAAGGCTGGAACCCAACCAGTAGCTATTATCTATAGAATTCAGTATAAAGCCATGAATTCTACCTTCAACACAGGAGCCATGAGAACTCTTCACAAAGGAGAAACTGTTCTCTTCCAGACTGACCTGCAAAAATCTCATTTATTTATCCCAAAACCCATTTCGTGGAATAGGGTTAGTTTACCCCAAAGTTGGCTTCTCAAAGACGCTGCTCCTGCTAAAAAACCAGAGAATACGACTGTCGCTAGAATACAACAGTTTTCTAGCGGCACAGTCTTAATCTCTTTCCAAAGGTCCAACAGCAATAGGTCCTTTAGTCAAAGGATTGATAGACTCCCAGCTGAGATCTTGGCAGACCACCAGCTTTCTCAGCATTCGATCTCCACAGTTATCACACAACTTCAAGACTTAAATCTTGAATCCAGGATTCCTCAAGCCCATTACACTGTTCAATCGGCACCAACGGAAACTACCCATCAGGAGGTAGAAGCTGATGGTACTATATTGCCAACATATTCTTCTATACAATCAGAATTAAATGTTTTACAAACTGATTTTTTTCAAATTGATAAAGAAAAGCTAAGAGTCCAGTTTGACTCTCCTCATAATGTTTCTAGAAAAAATTGGTTTCTTCAAACTTTTCAAGGATCTGCTAGACAGGAGATCCAAGAACAATATTATGAGTTTTTAAACTTTGTGAAAGAACAAATTGAATTTTTTGAATGGTTTGAAGCTTCCACTGATTTCAAAAAAATTGATTATCCCTTTTCCAAAACCTTAAATGTCTCTAAACTCTGACAGACAATTCAAGATGAGAATATCACTTCTGAATTTTCACCAGCAAGAGGGATTAAAGTGCATGTTGATCTCATAAATACAATAAATGTTACACCTTTCAAAAGAAAAGACAGAGATGTTCTTATTGCCAAAGACATACAAAATATTTATGAACAAAATAATTATACTAATAAGTATTTACAAGTTATTGGAGAATATCTGGCGACTAAATCTCCTCAACCTTCTTCTTCGGCACAAAATCCAAGTCTTTCAAAGCCTACTCAATCTTCTAACATTCCTTTATTTAAACCCCACGAAATTCCTCAGAAGTATAAAAGGGAACTTTTAAAGAAGAGCACCACTAGTCATCAGATTACGGAGCTCCAAAACAAAATAGCCGAGATACAGGCTACCATTCCTGTTACCATCCCAGAGTCACCTTGTACTCCTCCCCATCACTCCACTAAGGGTTCTCATATTGCAGTTCTTAGAGAAACGGATTCTGACACCGAATCACAAAATAGCCATCAAGAGTAACGTGAAGTCCCTTCTGACTTAGGAATAGCTCCCCTAAGATTCAACAATCGACAAAACTGGAGGACTTCCCAAAAGTTGTACTACCCAAGAGCTACTCACCCTGATGTGGCACTTGAAGAACAGCCAAATATCCTTCAGAATTGCTATAATGACAACAACATCTATGAATGGAACATAGATGGGGATTCTGAATACAATATCCTGAAAAAGCTCCAACAAATGTCTATGGTTGCCACAGCCTATAGGACAACCCACAATGCCTCTGACCAGCTTGCTGCTCATATTATCATTGTCGGTTTCACTGGCCAGCTTAAAGGATGGTGGTATGAGCACCTTCAAGAGAATGATAAACATGATATTCTTCATGCCATAAAGCTAGATTTTGATAACCAACCAATCTTTCATGATGGTGAAAATATCTCTGATGTTGTAGCCACTCTTATCTATACCATTGCCAAAACCTTTGTCGGAAATCCAGGTATCTTCCGAGAAAAGTCCGCAGAAATCCTCAATAACCTTAAGTCCAAAACCCTGACGGATTATCGATGGTACAAAGATACCTTCATGACTAAAATCTACACTAGAGCTGATGGTAACCTCCAGTACTGGAAGGAAAAGTTTTTGGATGGTTTACCAAAATCTTTACGTGATTTAGTTCGAGAGGATCTCAAAGAACAATATAATGATGTCATCCCTTGGCAGGACATCACTTATGGTCAATTATCTAGCCAAATCCAGCAGGTCGCCCTCAAAATTTGTCGTCAAGATAAAATGATGAGGCAATTAGCCAAGGATAGAGCCCAAAGAAGCAGAGACTTGGGAAGTTTCTGTGAATAATTTGGATTACCCTCCTGCAACACCAAGACCCACAAAAGGCCTAAGAACAAGCTCATGCATAATGAGCCTCACAAGACCCCCTATAAACCTTTTAGAAAATTCCAAACCAGACCTAGATCTTATCCTAAACGTAGTAACAATCAGGCTAGATTGCGTGATAACAATCTGACTAAGCCAGCCTTGCCCGCTCCCAACAATAACCTTTGTTTCAAATGCCATAAACCTGGGCACATAGCGAAATATTGTCGCTTTTCCAAAAGGCTTAGAACCCTTTTAGGGATAGATGATTCCCTCTTTGACCAAATCCAGAATCTGTTAATCGAAGACGGTGAGAATTCATCCGAAGCTGATGATGAATGCCTTAACCATCTCCGAGATGATGGATTATACTCATCTTCTTCCAACCAATCCTCCGACAAAGAAGACCAAGGAACCATTAATGTCCTTACCAAAGAGCAAGACCTCCTTCTTGAACTAATAGGACAACTCTCTGATCCCGACCAGAAACAATCTTACCTTAACCAATTCAAAAAGACTTTGGAGAAACCTTCTTCTTTTAAGAAAACTTTTCACAAAGACCCAAGACTCAATAATACCTACAATTTTAAAGACATTCTTGATCGATTTTCTACTAAACCAAAAATTATCACCGTCCAAGATCTCCAAACAGAGATTGCCATCCTCAAAGAAGATATTAGGCAGATTAAAGCTCGTCAAGAAATTGATCAATTAGTTCTCCAGCAACTGGTCGATTAAAAGTCGGGTCCTTCTTATGCTGCCCCTCCTGAACCTTCCAACAACCTTCAAGACAATAGTTTTTTAAACTATATGTCAAAAATGTCTATCCAGAGATGGCACGTTAGACTTACCCTACAGATTAAAGATTTTATCCTTGAAATTCCAGCCTTACTTGACACTGGAGCAGATCTTAACTGCATACAGGAAGGCCTTATCCCCACAAAGTTTTTTGAAAAAACTACCGAAGGACTCTGTGCAGCTAACGGAAAGAAATTAGGGATCAACTACAAAATTTCAGATGTTGATGTCAAGATTCCTAACTCTGCTTTCTCCCTTAAAACCTCTTTCTTATTAGTTAAAGACATTACCAATCCTATTATCTTAGGAATCCCTTTTATCCAGCAGATCATCTCCTTCATGGTCACCAATCAGGGTATCCAGATTGAGTATCTTGGTACCTCCATCGTCCTTCCCTTTGATAGACCTCCTATCCACAAAGATCTTCATCTGCTAAAGTCTAAGAAAGCGCAAATTAACTATCTCAAGGAAGAGATAGTTCATCAGCGCATCGAGCGCCAGTTGCAAAACCCTTCTATTAAGAATAGAATCCAGACTTTTGAAAACAAGATTATCACTCAGCTCTGTGCCGACGTACCCAATGCTTTTTGGGATCGAAAAAATCATAGTGTCAGACTCCCTTACAAGCCTGATTTTGATGAGAAAACCATCCCAACCAAAGCCAGACCCAACCAGATGAATCATGAACTCATCACCCATTGTCAAAAGGAGATTCAAGACCTCCTGAAGAAAAGGATTATATCGCACAGCAAATCTCCTTGGAGCTGTGCAGCTTTTTATGTCAACAAAAGCTATGAAATTGAAAGAGGAGCACCTCGTTTAGTCATCAATTACAAACCTCTTAACCAAGCCCTGAGATGGATTAGGTACCCCATCCCTAATAAAAAGGATCTCCTCCAGCGTTTATATGTTTCTCATATATTTTCAAAATTTGACTTAAAATCTGGATTTTGGTAGATTCAAATTGATCCGAGAGATCATTACAAAACTGCTTTCACGGTCCCCTTCGGGCAATATGAGTGGAATGTCATGCCGTTTGGCCTAAAAAATGCCCCTTCAGAATTTCAAAAAATTATGAATAATATTTTTAATGATTATTCAAAATTTATTATCGTTTATATTGATGATGTTTTAGTCTTCTCTGATAGCCTAGAACAACACTTTAAACATTTGCATATTTTCTTTAGCATTATCAAAACTAATGGTTTGGTTCTTTCAAAAACTAAAATCTGTCTTTTTCAAACAAAAATCAGGTTTTTAGGTCATATTATACAGCTAGGAACTATTGTCCCTATCAATCGTTGCATTTTATTCGCTGATAAATTTCCTGATCAAATTATTGACAAAACACAACTTCAAAGGTTTCTTGGTTGTGTCAATTATGTTTCTGAATTTATCCCTAGTTTAAGCAATCTTTTGAAACTTCTTCATGATCGACTTAAACAGCCTCCTCATCCCTGGACTTCTGTGCATACTCATGTAGTTCAGGAAGTTAAAAAGAAAGTCAAGCATTTACCATGTTTATCATTATCTGATCCATCTGCATACAAAATTGTTCAAACTGATGCATCTAACATAGGATATGGATGCATCTTAAAACAAAAGAAAGAAGGTAAAGAGCATATCATTGCTAGCATTGGAATAGTTCCCAGCAGAACTATCCTACTATTAAAAAAGAAATTTTAGCCATTGTTTTGTGCATCACAAAATTTCAATCTGATTTATTAAATCAAAAATTTTTAATTTGAATTGATTGTCAAGCAACAAAATCTGTTTTGCAAAAGGATGTAAAAAACCTTGCCAGTAAGCAAATTTTTGCCCGATGGCAAGCTATTTTATCAATATTTGATTTTGACATTGAATATATTAAAGGAAGCTCTAACCATATCCCAGATTTTCTAACTCGAGAATTCCTTCAAAACAGATATGCCCTCAAAGAAGAAAGATAAGGCTCTTGCCTTAAAAGCTGCTTCAGCTGAGAAATCAGCTCGTCAATCTTCACCAAAATCCCAAGATTCTGTTGAATTTTCGCAAAAGCCCAAGCCAGTTACCTCTGTGGACTATGCTAATCAACCAGTCCAGACCAAAAACCATTTCTCTGCCCTCGTAGAGACGAAACCCTTATCTATTGATAAGGTCAAGAGATGGCCAGATATTGTTTCTGATGAGGATGAAAATTCTCAGTCTCAATCATTTTACCCAGAAAAATTTATCTCCTGGTGCAAAAGCATGGGGATCCCTTCCACTCAGGTAATTTCTCAGATCCCAAAAGTAGAGGCTTCTGAATCTCAGATTCATTACCCCATTTCCCAATCCCAATCCTTGGTGGGTAAAGCCCCAGGAAAATCCTAATCTCTGGTGGGTAAAACCCCAAGCACCCTCATTCCTTTTGTCCTTTCTCCAAAACCGCTTCCCTCTTTTTCAGAAACGCCACAATATTTCAAATCCCAATCTATCCAAACAATTATTCAAATGGAGTCAGATTTCTGTCATCCTAATCCAAACATTGCTGCCAAACAATTGCTTCTTGGTGATCACAAATTTATCCCTAGCCATCCCCACAAAAATCAAAGGTTTTTTGAATTTATCTTAGTAGATTATAAGTATATCCTTCTCAAACAATATCAAGATAAAACTCAAACTTTTATCACTCATACTACCATTCAGATTATGAAAGTCATTTCCCCCTCAGAATGGATAAAAAATCACCCAATCCTTAAAGGGACTCCGACCTCTAACAAATTTAAACTTTTGTCTGATTCAATCAGACTTTCTCAAACCTTTACCCTCCAAACTTACAATTACTGGGATTATATTGAAGTTTGGAAACTTGCTTTTACAAAACAAAACCCTATAGAAAAACATTCATGGTTTTTCTACTTCAAAAGAAACCAGCCTTTTCATTTCCCAAACTGGTTCCTAACCCAATGGTGGCCTGTCTTTGGTCCATCTTTTGAAATCCTTCCTCCTCTTGTCAAAGACGGATATCAATATTTTTTTGGCAGGTTTCAGCCACCTCAATCTACCCCCATACCCGTGTCTCTACAATTTTTCTCTAGATTTGCCCTGGCATGGATCCATTGTCAAAAGATCGAGTACCATAAGCCTGATGGCCTACAGGGTCTCCCTTTCCTCGCCCTCCGAGAATACACAAAATGGTGGAAAGATTTCAACTCCAGTCATGCCACCACCCCAGCAATCCAACAGTGGTTTAAGACGAATCCACAATTTATCAAGACAACAGAGGTTGAGCAGACTCAGTTCCTTGCTCAAAAATCTATTTTATCCGCCAGCCTAACTGCAGCCTCTTCAGAAGATGATCTTCTCAAGATTATGCTCCAGCTCTCCAGAAAGCTCAGCTCCAAATCTACCGAAGCCAGTACTTCGGCCTCAAAAGAAACAGAACCTCACTTCGACGTCAACCTAGATGACGATGAAGACTTTTTCTTGTCTGAAGAAGACGAAGAATAAAAAAAAAATTGTTGACTTTCACTGTAGCATTCTACTGTAGCAAAATTGACTTTTTACTGTAGCATTTTACTATAAACTGTCACTGTAGCAGTTTGACTTTCACTATAGCACTTTTAGTGTAAGTCACTGTAGCAGTCCAAAATTTGTCTATATAAAGCGACCTCTTCCTTTCTAAAGAGGCATGTAATTTTGAGAGCATTTCTCCCGAATCCTCTCTCCCTCTGAAGGTAGTCAGCTTCTTTCAGTATTTCAATCTTACAATCTTGTAATCTTCAGTTTATTTTCAGTTTTAATCTTGTAATAAAGTTTTAATTTTATAATACAATCTACATCTATGGTCGGTTCTATCGCCTAACTTTATTTATATATTGTTGTTTCATACTGTTCTTGCATTCATCTGTATATGGTTGGTTCAACCGCCTAACTTTTATCTTCTTTCATTTTAATTTCTGCATTCTTATGTGCCCTTACTCCCCAATCCGTTAGTATAATTTTTTCTTTTTAGCATCTGCTTCCTTGTCCTTCTGATATATATATATATATATATATATATATATTTCATATCCAAAAATTATTATTCGTATTCGAATTTTTAGATACTGAATATTTCATATCTGTATTTGTATTCGACGGATATTTTTGAATTCGGATATTATTCGTATCCGTAATAAATATCGAATACAGATATTATTTATCCGAATATTCGAATCTAAATGAACATATCCGATTATCCAAACCAAATATTCGAACTATAATTTAATTACTTCTTTTTTTAATTAGTTTTCCTATTTTGCTTTATTGAAAATGTAAAAGTATTTCCAATATTCTATTTACTCAGATTTAGTTATCATTAAAAATTAAAACTATCATACTTTTTTAATTTTAGAATAAGATTCTTCTTAGGTTCCATAAAATACATATATATTTTATATATAATACAAGGTGGTTTATAAAATAATTAATTTAATTTGAAATACTAAGACGTAAATTATGTCATTTAGTTCATGAAATATGAAATATATAAACAAAACAAATTTATCTTATTTTGCTTTTTAAAAATGTGAAAGTATATGCATTATTCTATTTACTAAGGTTTAAAGAAAAATTAAATCTATCATACTTTTTTAGTTTTACAAGAAAATAGTTCATCAATTTCGCAAAATAATGAAATTACATCAATTTTGAAGATAATGATAATATTCTTTTCGTTTCATTAAAAATAGTTGCGTTTTATTTTATTTGCAATGATGTTTATTCAGGGAGTCAATCACTAATAGTACAAACACATTTTTTGATATATATATATATATATATATGGGTCGATCCTTAGTTGTGGAGTCTTTCGTAACTAACACATTTATAACCGTTGATCGGATAATCCAATGCTGGAGATAATCAAATACTATAATACTTTGACTTATAATAAAATATCATGATTATAATATATTGCACTTGTGACTTTCAAGCATAAAACTGAAAAAAAAAATGATTCTTTCCACCAGTGAGACTGGCAGAAGGGGCCAAAATTTTTTTAAAATTTTTTTTCCCCTTCTGCTAGTGAGACTAGCAAAAGAAGAAAAAAAAAAATCCACTTTCGCCAATGAGTCTGGTGGAAGGAGGAAAAAATAAAAATAAAATTTTCCTCTTCCGCTAGTCTCACCGATGGAAATGGCTAATTTTTTTTTTTTGCCTTCCACTAGTCTCACTAATGGAAGGGTTTTTTTTTTGTTTTTTTTTAAATTTGATCTCCAGCGTTGGATTATCCGATCAACGGTTATAAATGTGTTAGTTACGAAAGACTCCATAGCTAACGCTAGCTATGGATCAGCCTTATATATATATATATATATAAAGTCAATATAACACAGAATGCACTTATTTAACATAATATTTCAAAGAAATTGATTAAATATTATTATATTAATGTTTGAAATAGTCATTAAGTTCATTTAAAATAATGAGAAGTAAATTACATCATTAATCTTATCAAGAAATTTAGTTTTATCTTGCATCTCATAATTTTGAGTGAAATAAATATATAAACAAAACAAATTTAATCTAATTTTGTATATTGTGAAACATATTTAATTGTTAAATACTTATATTATCTTATTCAAAATAATGACTTATTTGTAATAAGCCTTAATTATGTCATAAATATAATACAAAATCATTATAATACTAGTAATATACCATATTATAAAATTTATAATTGTTATTATTAAAAAACTTATTACTAGACAAAAGTTTTTTGTAATATATTAGCAATATATATGAGTCTAGTACTAAATATTTATATAATATTAGTACAAAAGATTTTAAATTTTTATAGTATATAGTAATTAATAATAGCCCATATTATAAAATGTATAATTATTATTAGTGAAAAAATGACAATTTTATAAACAAAAACAATATTGTTTGATTTTCTAATGTAAAATTGTGTCATGATGGTAATTTTATTATGTCTTAGGTGATATTAAAAGGAAAAAAATCTCAATGTATTAATGTGATAATGCAATATTATTTTTAAAAATATTTTAATATTAATACACAAGTATTATAATAAATATATAATATATACATATGCGGACACGGATAACGGATATGAATACGATTAGAGAAGTTTGGATATATATAAATCCGTATCTATATCCGAAATATTCGACACACTTCGCGTCCATATCCAAAATTTCGAATACGAATAACATCCTAATAATTTTAAATACGGATAATATTCTCTCTTTTTTGAATACAAATGCAAATTTTTCGAACGGATATAGGATATTTCAGACTCTGTTTACATCCCTACGTCTGCCCATACTTTTACTGCAAATGCTCAACTACATATTACACAGATCCTCCCTATGGAAACTATAAGTCTGTCCAGTGTCCAACAATACATACATGTCTGTCCAGTGTCCAACAATACATACATGTCTGTCCAGTGTCCAACAATACATACATGTCTGTCCAGTGTCCAACAATACAGTAATCTTCCAGGAGACAAATTGGTCAGCCCGTCTATCTATACTCTCAATGGAGGGGAAAAAATGTCCCACAAGTGAAAGCCAAAGAATGTAGTAACAGAACTTTCGCAACATCATGACGCCCAGGGACTTCGCTTCACTTATCATGCATGTCCTCTACAGTTTTCCAAACTACATCATCGAGGCTCGTTGACAGGTTCTTATAGAACTGAAAGATGCCGCAAGAAAAATATCAATGCAACTAAAATCACAAATCTGAGCAGATGGCAGGCAATTGAAATGATAAATAAAATTTGGATACAAAGTTAAAAAGTTTTGGATTTCAGTTTTTGTTTAATTTCCACCGGGTAAACCTGAATCGTTGACATGCACAGTTTTTCTTCAGGAGTTCAAGGATATTCATACTTGAGCTTACTCCTATAATAGATAAAAGGGGTAGTGCTCAAGGTTAACATGCATTGTTATGTGACAAAGTGGTCAATGCAATAGAATTGTGGGAGTCGATAGAACACTATTTCAATTAAGCAACAACACTAAATATCAACTTCCATTGCAGCTTGAATGTACAAAAGAATTTTTGAAACATTTGATAAATGACTTATTGCTTTGACACACATATGTTTCTGCACTATAATTTCAACATGTCATTCACAAGAAACATGTGCCAGCTTTTGTACCAATCACTTTGAGCAGCTAAAAAATAATACATTACATTCAGAAATATCTCAGTACCCATGTTGAACTTTTCACTAAGTGACGATACAGAATATATGTTGCCCAGAGTTTTGTTCAGAAATATTTATATAGTGCAAAAATTTAATTGAAAAAGAAAAACAAACACACAAACAAACCGAAAGAACAAACAAACAAATGAACACCACAAACTTTATGACGGGATAAGATACCTTATGGAACTCCAAGGTGTCCCCTTTTGCTTTTCGCACCTCAACCATATGAAGAGAAGGTGCCACTTGAAATACCTGATTACAAGATGAAACTTCATAAAATTATAATGAAACTTGCATTGAGATCAGCATATCAACTGCTGGAGAATTGATGTACCTCGGTGGCAACATTAAGGTTTCCTTTTCTCCCAGCTTTCATGTTTTCAAGTCTCATCTGGGATCAGAAATAAGAGATATTCAAGGAATAATTATGTACTTTATATGGCTGATGTCAGAAATCTTCAAGAGAAAAGCCTTGGTTCAGAAATTTGTAATTCTTGGTTAGATCTTTGAATGTCATAGTTGCATTGAAAACTAACTAATTATAGGTCATTCACCACTCTATATATAGTACAAAAACCATGATTTGGATATTAAAAAAATTTTAACTCGACTCACCCAATCTAATTTGAGAATTGTCAAAGAAGCACAAAGATTATATATCTCAAACCTGAACTGGTTATCCTTTATATATGCGACTATATAAAGGTAGATGCAGAGAGAAGAGCAGACGTGTTTATAAGACAACTGGAGATATTTTTTTATTTTTTTCTTCATCAATCCTCTTTCCAAGAACTCACTGTATTTGATACTCCTAAATCACCAGAATCAGTCCTTGTAATACTTGTTTAAATCGTAAAAACTCAGAATGAGATCAACTCAATGTTGCATCTTTCTCACAGGCAGAAAACTGGATGGAATCTCATTTGTAACTACATTACGGGATTCCTAGTGGAGGGATTGGGATCGAAAAAGGAAGCACTTCTTAATTTTTCTCTTTCTTTTTTTTCCCTCTCCCCTAATAAGAATATAAATGCTACTAGCCTATGTGATTGTTCCATCAATTTCTTTTATGGAAATGAAGGCATATTCCTGTCCTTGCTACTAAGATTTGCCAAGTTAATAGGACTACGAATAATCTCTAATACAGCTGGACCATATCCTCCAGGAATATATGATCCCCAACATGCAGATTCAACATAGTAATATGGATTCTTTGTAGTCCCCAAAAAAGTTATCTTTCTTCAATGAGTTGTTCCCTTTCATCCTGCTCCAATTTAAAATCTTGCAACCAAAAACCTCTTTGTTTATGCGCAATAGGTTCAGAGGACAATCTTAAGAAGTCGATCAATTTGAGCAATTCCAACTCTAGCACATTTGGCTCAGCAGCATGTTATAAATGAAATTGATCATGGGCAGCCAGCTTCATACTTCTTTGTGGGTTGATCACTGCTTCAATTGGAACCACAAACTTCTATGTTTATCCAATTCCAGAGATTTTGAGAGAACCTCTCCCTTGATTTTCTTTCAAAAGAGCCTCCAAGTTCAAAAGGTTTAGACATCATCTCTAAAGACTTGGCAACTATAGGTGCTAGGTTTCCAATCTTTAACCATCCAGAAAACAAGCATAAACTTTGACAATCACACAGAGTATGTGGAATTCATACCTCACCCAATCAGAAACAAAGCCAATCACAATGGAAGATATAATAGTATATCAACCATCTACTTGTACTCTATAGGTTTACCCATTGTAATCAACTTGTAAATAAATGAAGTTCATTTGAGTTAATTAGCTTATTTGATATTTCTGTTGTAAAACCTTGACTTGCAATTTTGAAGGCAACACTTACTATGTTGGAGATATTGAATAAACAATCCATTCACTCATCAGAACTCAAAAAGTGGCATAGTTGAAGAATTGTTACTGCTAAATGAAACAAGAAAAGAGAGGCAAACCATTATAAAAGAAAGTACAAACTAAAAGTAATTGATCAAAGACCTGAACTGGTTTATCAAAAGGACAAGGAGCTATTATAGGCTAATTCAAGATCACCTATATTTGCTTAGAAGATACACACATCTTACTAAGAAATAAAAGTTCAACTCATCTATGATTATAAATAACTTAATTCAATTATCTTAAACCTTCAATGAAGTCAGACCAAGATCCATCAGTGGATCTAGATTTCACAGAATAATACGAACAATAGTTTCTCCTCTATAAAATGAAGTCACATAGAGAGACATCCTGAAATGTACTTCTTAGTTGCAGAGAATGCATAAAAATCTCCAAAAGATAAAGTGCTGGAAATGTAATAAGAGTTTATTACCAGAAAGTATATGAAATAGTTCCATTCACCTTGTAGTTTTTCTTGTGAACATCAAAACCAAGGGGTTTTGCTGCTTCTTCAATCTTACTGATTATCTCATTGGCTGGGCTTCTAGAAGTAAACCTTGTTTCCCTCTTGAATCCCTGTAACCAAAGGCAAGATTAAAACTGAAAATTCAAAATTGATCTGAAATTCTCATTATTAAACAACTCATATCATGCTTGTATAATATTTTTATTAGACACCAAGACACTGACCTACTATTTAAAAAGGCTATTTCTTGAGCCACGTTTAATTAATAAGAAGTTGTATATATGATTGCCATATGAATAAAATGAGCCCCAAATATTGTGCAGCAGCACATCAGAATATTCACCCACTGATGAAAGTATAGAAGCAAGGAATTTAAAGTTGTATGCTCTCCATTCCACAAAATATAATTTTCTTCCCTATCACACCCTTGTACCAATGAACAATTAGTTAAGTAGTGACATCACAAAGTAGCTTGCAGACAGTGTGTCATTATTACACAATAAACAAACTTGGGACTTGTAGTTGATCTTTTTTATATTATAAATATTTGATCCTGCTTTTATGAGTGGGCCTTTATTTGTAGAGCTGAGGGCTACTACTTTCCGGGCCCAAATGTGATCAAAGCAGGGTGGTACTATTTTTAACAGTGGCCTATATGTGTAGAACTGCGGGCTACTACTTTCTGGGCCCAGATGTGAACAAAGTGGGGTACTACTTCTAGGCAAAAATGTGATCGAAGTTATTTACATATTTTTCATTTTTTGGCAATAAGCAAAATGATACTTTTATATGATAGAATAAAACTTTAAAGTCCATGAACATGCACCGAATCTAATATTTGCACAGAACCATTCTGAAGTCGTACGATCATAGAAACCCTTTTTTATGTCATTTTCTTGCTCATAGCCAAAACTTGCACAGCAGTAGTGTTAGGTGTGAAACCTGATCTACCTCTAATTGAAAGCTGATCATAAAAATGGACCAGTGGCAAAGCGACCCTTCTCTTGGAGCGAAGACCCTAATTTTTAGGGGGTAGTTCTGTAATTTTAAGGAAAGAGAGCTCCTAATACAAGGATGCGATTGAAATGTGTAGCGTACACATCTTGTCACCTGAGGTTTTCTTCTTGTATTTATTAAGGATACTTTTCCATCTTCATTCTTCCATATATAGGTTTTTTCCACATAGAATTATGTTCTATGGTGAAAGTTTCTTTTGCTGAAGTTCAATAAGTTGCTACCTTTTAGAACATATTTACATGGATCACATCAATAACGATTTGCAAGATCTATATTCATGATTCCCAGATGTTCTAATTAATGGCTAAACAACTTTTAGTTTGTTAAACTTACTTTCTTCCTAGTTAATGTTTCAAGCATGTCCAGAAGAAAGATTACAAATAGATCAACATCAATGCCTTTGTCTCAGACTAGTTCACATTGGCTGTTAATAAGAACCAATAAAAATCTTAAAATATATTTGGAAAAAAAAATTGAAAAGTAAAAGAATTGGACAAAACACAAAAGAAAAAATAAGTGACAATTGAGATGAAAAAAATATAAATAAGTCAAATAACATTTAATAAAAAAATACAGCGCTAATAATAGTACAAGGAGAAAAGAATATTAACATAAATTCATAAGAAATAAAAAATAAGGAGCTAATATCATAAACACTCTTCATTTAATTATTTTCTGCATGTTCCCTTTGTTTAATATTCGTTTATTACGGTTTATCTCAATATCACTCTAGCCAGTCTCATAATATTAGTAGACATCTCATTCCACATTATAGTTACCACGTCATCTAGCTGTTACAATCCTCTCAGAATTCTTCCCTCAAAATCTATTTGATTTTCTAGCTTCCACCATAAAAAATCTAAAAACGAACCAGTTCATGTTGCGTACCAACTCTCTCAAGGTAGAAGGTATTCATTAGAATTAAATCATATAGTAACACGACTTAAATGTCTTTGTTAGTCTCAATTCTAGTCCCATGACCAAAACCTTCATGAATGTTGTCAAAACCTCCACTATAGCTTCTCTATGTGTCGTATCCCCCCCTTAAAATCTCACAAAGATCTTCCCAAAATATAGTTTTATTACGGTGCAACTTATGTGGTAACTACTTTACCAAAATAATCCCATCCTACTTTCCTTTGGACACTTGCACCTCCATCTTTTAGGTCTATATCAAGCATAAAAAACAACTCCATTTTTACTCTTCTCAGTTCCTTTATTCCAGAATTTTAAACCAGTGCTGTCTAGCTCCTTAACCTTTTCTCCCACCCTCTAGCAGACGAGCAATATTCAGACCCATTAAAGTGACCATGTTTCCAGTTCCTAATCAAATTCCTACCCCCATGTATTAGCCTCCTTGCCACCACCACCCCCACCCCCCACCCAACCTCCCTCTCTGAAAGTGTGAGAAGACAAGTTCAGAATAGGGTATACACCAAGAAATTGTGTAAAACTCTTTAAATTATATCAAGGAACTCTACAGAGTAACAGGCATCCACACAGACTTGCATGCATCACATATCATCCCTGACGAGTACCGATAGTATAACTCATCGTTTTTCTTTAAGAAATTATACACCTTTACTGCCCGTCTTGGAGTTCATTTAAGAGGAGAAAAGAAAAGAAAATGAGTGGAAAATATTCCTTTCCGCGGTCTTTCATTTTTTTTTAAGAGGAAAGAAAGGAAAATGGAAAGTGCAGATTTCCCCTTCCTCCCCCCCCCCCCCCCCCCCCCAACCCCCCACCCCAAATTTTTTCTTTCCAAAAGCACAACGATTTGGAGAGAAATTTTTTTAACTTCTACACACTTTTCTTAATATCAACTTTGTCATTCACCTTTTTAATGAAATCATAACATGTCTTATTAAAAAAAGGGTACAATCGGAAATCTGATACGTTTCTTTTATTTTATTCTGAATTCCCAGAGAAGAGAGCAGAAAATTTTTAAAACTCATTTTCTTCACTCCATAAACTCCCAGACAACGAGAGAAGAAAATATTTCCCATCTTTTCTGTTCTTTTCATTAAAAACTCCCAGACATGGTGTTAGAAATACATTACTCTTTTAATTTAGTACTATCTGTGAATCCTATAATTTAGATCTTTTAAACATTGAGTATTGCATATCTACCTACCTCAGATCCACAACTTGAAACATATTGTATGCAATATAAGTTTTGACTCCGAGGTATATCCAAAAATAAATAAAGATGTTCCAAAAATTCAACCTGCTCTATGTCAAAGAGGTTTCCGAGATTAAGTCCTTTTGACATAGATATCAACTCGAACGCATTCATGGCGGCTGGCTGCTCTTCCTTTTTCTCTGTCACATGGAATTCCTGTTGAATGACAATTAATGACATCATGCATTTATCAAACGTTTACTCAAAATATGTACGTATGAGTCTGCAAACTCACTTCAGAATCCTTGAAAACAGCTTCTACATCATCCAAATTAATATCTGCTTTCTCCTCAAACACAGGTGGCTTATAACCTTTCTTAAACCATTCATCCTCCAAAATTTCAGGTACTGTGATGCGCTGCCAGTGGATGCATTAATCAGAGAAATGGGGCGCAACAAGACAACTACAAGTACTATATGGAAGCATATACTTTTGCCTTAAAAAAATACATGTATTTGTGTATTTTATTCAGTAAATATACAAGTTTCTATAAGAACAAATACGGATTTAACCACTTAAAATACGTGGTTGAAATTCAGTATAAAAATGAGATCATGAAACAGAAAAGTAAAAGAGGAGGGAGGGTAGGTGGGAGAAAGAAAGAAACGAAAATGCTCACGGTGTAACCATACAACATCTCTATGCAACGAATATCCTATTTGATCACAGAAAAACTCTACGTGATAGGATTCAATATCAAAATAAATGCATGGGGAGGGAGAAAAAACAGATATATAAGTAAAAGTATGGTCACAAGAGCTGCTTTTGCTGTTATTTTCATTGCAAAAATTAAACCAAGACAAACCTTGCATGATCATGGAGTAGCTCTATTAATTTTTACCATATTTACTATCAAAAATTCATTAATTGATCATATAAGCTATATATAACATGATAAGCACCATCACTGATACACTCAACAACACATAATTAAACATTTGAAAAAGACAAATGATTCTGAGCTATTTTTGGTTGCGTTTCTATTAGAAATCAATAACAAAACTGCATTGAAATAACTAAGATATATTACAGTTAGAGGATTGGGATCCAAGATTCTAGTAATCAATTTCATTGCACCAAATGAAAGCCAAGGAGGGCAAGTGAACTCAGCAGCTGAAATCTGCAATAGACAATGCAAAAATAAGGTATAGAAGATAAAGAAAAATGGATGATTTTTTCCTGTAAAATAATTGTAGGGCTCACTTTTTTATACAGATTCAAAAGATTAGAATCATCGAAAGGCAAGTACCCTGCAACTAAAACAAAGAGTATTACTCCACATGACCACAAGTCTGCGGTTGATCCATCATATCCTCGATCGTTTAAGACCTAAAAGATTGAAAAGGTATTATGACAAGCCCAACAAGATATAAAGGTAATAAATAATACAAGTAGGGAAGAAAGTACAATTCAACATGTACCTCAGGAGCAACATAATTTGGAGTCCCGCAAGTGGTATGAAGCAAGCCATCATCCTGAAAAGTAAACATCAATAAGAAAAGAATCTCCTCAAGGTAACATCAGGTGAAACTTACATTCAACAGCCAATTCATGGATTTCTATAAAAACAAAACATTTCAAAAACTGAACTTAAAAAGTAAAAAAAAAATAAAAATGGGCTGCATCGGAAGTTCTACTAGACGAAGGCATGGTTGGATTTATCGGTCTGGTTAACCTTTTCTATAGTTGAACAGTGTAATTTTATTAGATCCATTTTTTAGGGGATTCAGATTACAATTATTGGTTAGAATAATTTATGGTTGAGGTTGGTTGGACTAATAAAATGAAGTAACTGGAGTGGCATACCGGAAAAAGAAGGATTCCATCCAGCCACAGGATCCCCTATGGCTACCTTGTTGCGAACAAAAGCATCTAGACATTACTCAGTAGTTACTACCTTCAAGTCCACCAAGAGAATCTCTTTTGAGACATTTGCAAATATCAGGATTTAACTTGCTTCCATACTTATCTCTGTAACTAGCAAGTAGTCAGCTACTCAACAACTATATTACATAACAACCGGGATGCTATACTTATAAGTTTGTGCTATTCTATACAATTATCACCAGTATTGCAACACTTTTTGCTAAAAGGAAAATAAAATTCCAGCCCTTTTGGGTAACAAAGGGAGAAGTAGATCAGAAGCAAAGGTTCTGTGAGAATGGTCCCAATATTACATTTTACTCCATAGTCCATTCCACGAGAGAGTTACCCTTTTGGGGAACAGAGGGAGCATTAGATCAGAAACCAAAGGTTCTCAAAGAATGGTTCCAATATTATGTTTTACTACATTCCATGAAAAATAGTTATATTTAAGTTTATGTAGGATTATGATATCCCAAAACTTAAATTTGTGAAGGAAAAAGGTTTTTCTCTGTTGATAATCTTCATGTAGGCCATATTCTTTGCCCTTAATGGGTGCTTAATGAACCACTGTGCTTACAGAATAAAATCCATTCCTTGAGTTAGGTTTTGCACAAGAGATTCTGAGCTACTTGCTTCTTATTGCCTCCGAGTGGGAAAAAGAAAGGTGCATTCAGTTCTTTTTCTCTTTGCAGCCTCTTGTTCACATCTCCACTCTTTCTTTCTCCATCTTGCCCATCATAATTGCACTCTTTCTAAAATCTCTGACTTCTTAATGGGCATGACTATGATTGGCTTGCATTTGTTGATTGGAAAATCATGATGTGACAATACCAGAAACTGTGTTCCCTCCATTCCAAATTAGGTAATATATTTGAAAAACAATGGTTTTGAAGGGCAATTTTTGAGTTACTAATATATCCTCAATATTGTATGTAATAGAGATGATGTCATGTTATTTAGTAATGGTTATAATGTTGATGGTGGGGACCAACACTAATGATAATACTAGAGATGATGATGATGGCATTTTAAGGACTTTATGTCATTTTATTGTTGAAAATGAGAAATGTCTCTAAATTTGGAACAAACAGAAACAGAAAAATACATCTCTAATTTTAGAACGGCTGGAGTATTTCGCTAGATGACATTTGTATTTCTGATATTAATTTTCTTTCATGAATTTGAATTGACTGAATTTACAATAAATTCCAAATTTTGACAAATGCATCGTGAAAAAAAATTCCAAACACATTTTTTCGCTGGAGGAGGAAGTATATGTTGATAAACTTTATAAACTATAACTGAACAATTTTATGTATTATAGTACTAATTTAGGATATAGGGTCCAAAATAAGAAATACACATAAGCATTTACACACACATAGGGATTAAGATAACTGAGCTATAGCTCCATTTTCAAATCTTACCCAGTAGTTTTATATGTATGAATTCACAACAACTTGTTTTGAAAATCCAACCGTACGGATTGAAAGTGTAATAAAAGATAGAGGGGTATATAAATTTGGTCATTTGTTTGTGGTGTATAGCATGGTTTTTATAACCATGTAAATTTATGCATTTTCAAGGACTAAGACTTATTGATTTTTACATGATTATAAAAATTATGTAAATGAGCTTGAAAAAATTCAAAAAATACACATATTGCATTGTTCTTGCATGCTCTTTCAATTTGTACAGTTAGATTTTATATTCAGGTGTTCCATTCAGATAAATTAGTAAGCGTTCTTAATCTGACAGCATTTAGCACTCAAACATAACTTTTAATAATATTCAGCTACAGAATTTTGTACTCACCATACAGTAGTTAATGCTTAAATAAACAAAAGGACCATAGTTTACAATATTGACCCTTGCATGGATAAAATCAGTTAATTCACATCAGACTTTAATTTTATAATTTCACTTATGTACCGAAAAACTTAGACGGGAAAGATTAAAAGAAGATCACAGATCTGTATTCTAATTTCTAACACTA
>CM025784.1:4180060-4261317 GCA_014636745.2 Centella asiatica | reverse complement strand
TATACTAAATAAAAGGCATATGCATCTAAATCCTGTATAATAATAGTACACACATGGCAGATAGTCCACATTATGCGAAATCATGATCTCTCATAAAAACTCCCTTAGGAATTAAGTTTTACCTAATTAAATTTTACATATTTTAATAATAATGAAACATGCAGACACTGACATTAAGGACCATGGCATGCACGAAATACCCCGCAAATCATGAATAAAGGGTGACCCCATAATAAACTATATAACGACCTCATAGGAGGTCACTAGCTTTAATACCTCTGAGCTTTGGCTTCCCTAATCAAGCCTTGACTATTAACAGTAATTTTCACATACAAACAAAAGAATGAGTTAACTCCAAGTGGTAGACTGCCATGAACACATAAGACCAACACTCACAAGAGACAAGAAGAAAACTAATATAGAACACTATACCACTGTAAGAAATTAATAATCTACATGAAATGAATAGAAAATTAGAAATGTCAAAAGAAAAACCAAAAATGAAAGAAAACAGTAAAAGGCTTTAGACATTCAGAGGTTCAGATCATATTTACCCTGACTTGCTGGGAAAGTGCACTCAATCCAAAATCAGAAACTTTGAGGTTTCCATGAGCATCCAGCAGCAAATTTTCCGGCTGCATAAAGTATGATGAAAAGAAATGAAACTTTATTAGGATAACAATAATGACATAAATTCCAAGTCGATTAAGGATTAGATGTTCAAAGGGATTGATGTTATGCACCTTCAGGTCTCTGTGGTAGACACCCCTGCTATGACAATAGTCAACAGCATTAATTAGCTGATGAAAATATTTTCTTGCTTCATCTTCTTGCATCCGTCCATGATTTACCTTCAGGTAGTAGATTGTCAAGTTAATAAGTAAGCATATTGTAAGAAACATGTCATTGTTAATGGCACCAGATGCAAGGAATAAGGAGTAAAGAACCAATAAAACCAAATGAACAGAAAGCTCGATTGGAACTGAGAAACAGCTAAAAAATTTGCTGATCAATATTAACCATTACATCTATGACGAACTTTTAGCCTTCTAGTGAGTAAACAACACTAAACTGCAAGTTTGGTAAAGCAGTAGGGGGCTAGAAGCATTTCTAACTTAGAAGAAATGGTTTAAGATTGCTTGGTTCCATAATACTCAAAATATAAGAATAATTTGTTTTCACATTTCAGAAACAATATTGGGTGCAAAAGCTCTTTGAGAATAAACTTATGACTGATCCCTCTGAAAACACTCTGTTTCTGAAATTAAAGCTTCTCCAAGTAACTCAAAACATGTTCTTCTCATTTTATTTATCAAACATTCAATCACCATCTTTTTACCTCAACATTTCCCTTGTACATTTTCACTAGTAAAAGTTGCTTCACATCAACAAATCACTCTACTAACGACTCTTAACTTTGTCCTAAAAAAAAACACGGACTTACAATTTTGTCAAAAAGCTCACCCCCTGTGACAAACTCCAAAACAATAAATATCTTGGTCTTGCTCCCCATTACCTGTAGACAGAAAAACGACCAAATGATAGTGAACCACTAATATAGATGAACTTTCTTAATTCCTAAAAAATAAAAAATTTAAAAATAAACAAAGAAAGAAAGGTCCATCTTGACTTGTCAATATGTATAACTCAACGTCAATATTGATATAAATTCTTTGAATTTTAGTTTTCCACAATTATTATGACTGTAAAGTACAAAGAAATCACTGCTTATAACACTTGTTATTCCGAAAAAGTTGGGAAAAAGAAAAAGGAAAAAAGATTGCCCAAATACCTTCTTATTTTAGAATCTCACAAAGTAGTTTTTATAATTGGACTCTTTGTTAAAAGAGGAGTACAATAGCAACATTAGCAGATTATATGAGAATTCAAATCTCATTTTAGAGCAATTAGACATTGGCCATTTCGAGTTTTGATTCCCCTACTGGATGTTCCAAAAAAAACAGAACATTGTTATAGTTGTTAGAACCCCAGATATATGACAAAGAGAAAATAAGAACCCAAATTTGATGATAATAATCAAACAACCAAACCACAGAAGCAACCAGAAATAACTGATTACACAAAACTTACCTTCCTAAATAGTGAAAATCAACCTCACTAGATTTGAAGTACTTGTAAATTGTAATACAAATAATGGCTATGCCTTTGTGTTTATCGTCCAAAACACAATCCCAGAGCGGCAGTGCCCCTCATGCATCCTCTTACAAACCCCTACCAATATTTTCAATCTCTAGGATTTTCCTTACTCTCTTGCATTCTTTAAACATTAATCTCATGACCGTATGTATTGAAATTAAGTGGAAGGATAAAAATACCAACTCTAACCTGATCATGTCCGTGCCAATCAACACCTTCCAACAAAGCTATACCACATTCCAATCCTAATATTATTATCTACTCCCTCCGTTCTAAAAAAAAAAAGGTTACATTTAAAAGAGTTATCTAGTACTTTTGTGAAAGTCTATGATTAAAATTTGATTTCTATATGATTAATTTTGGTTGTAAGATGATTAACAATATGAAATATAGTGAGATTTCAACAAAATAAACTCTTTACTATAAGAAAATCTTGTTAAGCTTTTACCATAATTTGAATTTTAGGATTTTACATCCTTGTACGAACTACAAACAAAATGAGATGCAACTCTTTTTGTGTAAACAAGGGAGTATCTTTTTCTGTTGGTCTGATCTATCCTAAGTTAAATCAGTTAGCTTCCTTAGGTTAATTTGACATAAGTAAGGATGCACCTAGGGACTTCATTTCAACTGTGCCTATACCTAAGTAAGGATGGTGCCTCCCCACCCCCACCCCTCGTGCACCACCACCAACAACAAAAAGATTCTATTACTACTGAATGGAAATAAATGGTAAAATGCTCAAATGTATGTCTTCCCTCCGAGTTCAATTAGATTTGATGGTAACAATTATCTGATTCTGTGCTAGTATATACTACTTGCAATTGCTTCTGGAGATTGTACCTGTATATCTCACAGGGGAAGAAACTAACCTAAGGGTACCATTGTTGCTGCCTCAAGATGGAATCTTGGAATTATAAGAATCCTTCTGCATCTTAGAATATTTCTACATGTTAACATGTGCAAACAATATACCATTTGCAGTATCTCAGAACTCTAAAGACTGTCTCTACATGGTAGTGTCTAGGGACACACATATACAACTTGAAGAAGAGAGGCAAGAAACGGTGTAGTCTCATCAGTTTATTTTGATCCAACTACTCAGATAACTTTGCGGAAATAAGCCTTCTCTAAGGCCGTGGGGATAATAGCACACAAATTTTAAATGGCAACTCAGAGATACACATCAATTATATCATCAGTGCTTAGTTGCAAACCAGTTAGGGTTGAGAGTCATTGAACCCCAAAGAAGAAGGAGAAAAGAACCCCAAAAATACAAATAGAAAGAAAAAAATCTCAAAAACAAAGTCGAATAGAAAGGAAAAGGTCAAATCACTATAGGAAAAGAAAATTCACCTAAACCAAGCTTTAAATAAGACAGCTCTCCAATTGAAGAAACTCTCAGATTTCATGCAAGTAATTAAGGTGATGATAATAGTTCGTTAGTGGGTGTTGCAACAAAATTATTGAACCATAATTGTTTGATTTTAATCCAATCAATGAAGAAAAAATATTCAACCATAATTCATATTAAAATAAATAAGGTACTAGAAATATCTTCTAATGACTATACAATTAGATTACTTCTTTTGTTTGGAAGTTAGAGATATGATCCTGAAAACTATTAGAGACTTTGATATTTTCAACCATATACCTGATATTCGATATAGATGATATGATTTTAACATGATGGCACTCTATCTACTTAGTTATTAAGTAATATCATATTAGGAACTTTAAGTTGTCTACAAGTCTTAAGCTAAAAATGTAGCTATGACTTTGGAATGGCCTAAAAGGGAAGTTGTATCTAGAAGTAGGTTTAGAAAAATTCCTAAGAGGAGTTTTAGAAAAATTTGTATCTAGACTATAACTAGTATTGACCATGTCATTTGAAATCCAGTAAGACACTACTCCTAGAAATTCCCATAATGTAACTCAGTATTACATGATATATTTGAAAAGTAAAATTCAAGAAAATTATTATCCACCAAAGCTAAACTCGGGTTCACTTGTGCATTCCAAGTGATGCTAAAAACAAGAGTGTCAACCAAGTGCAATAGACAAATTGTTTTCATCATGTTATTCCACAGAATATATATTTCATATCATAATTCCTAAAGGCAAAACTTCACTTCTCTCTCTCCGTCTTTAGGTCAACTTTCAATGTCATCCTTGTTCTTTTTTCTCCGTCAATTTAGTCCTTCATGTTACATTTAACTAACACTTAAGTCCTCCCACCATATTTTGTTCATGTATGGGGTAATTTTGTCATTTCTTAAATATGCTCACAAAACATTAAATCCATATAAGATAACAATATAAATAATTAATAATATTTTCGTTAATTACATAAAAAATATAAATAAACTAAATCTTGAAAAGTAATAACAAAGAATAAAATAATACCAGTAATCTATTTGGATAATATATGATTCTTTATTGTTTTGTTAAAAGTAATATATTCATAATACACGTAATATAAATATTTATATAATATATATGAGACTCGTGTATAAAAAATATAAATAATACCATATAAATATAGTGTGTTCCTATTTTTTTCTTATTTTTTAGATGAATACATAATATTTTGTAATTAAATGTTCCAGATATACAAGTTAAGTATTAAATTAGTTGGAGTTAGAAAAAAATGTTAACATATACGATTTTTTTAAATAAAATACGGATAAAACAATTAATATTTCTTATTGTATTTTACTTTATCTTTGCTAAAATTATAAATTTCTCTATTTTTTCATATATTACTAGTATTAGTTTATTATTTGTTGTTATTTTTTAGATTTGGCTTATTTGTTTTGTTTATGTAATTATTGTTAATATTATTAATTATTAATTTCTTTCCTTTTTAATTATTTAAAATGTTAATATAATATTTTATTTAAAATTTAAAATTATTTACTTAATGTCAAAAGAAAATTACGTGAATTGCATAGTTTTTATCTTATATAGATTTAATATTTTTGTGAGAATAATTACGAAATGACAATTACCCCAATAACATGAATAGCATACGACTATTTTTTTTCATCAAAATAGGATGGAGGGACATAAGTGCTAGTCAAATAAAACATAGAGGACTAAATCGACGGAAAAAAAGAACGAGGATGACATTGAAAATTGACCAAAAGATGGAGGGAGAGAAGTGAAATTTTGTCATTCCTAAAACACCTATAACTACCGAATCCAATCAGCCACAACACCACTTTGCACTATCGTAATATCTCTAGATGTTCCATTTTACTTAACGCAAAACCCCAACAGCTAGTGAATCATAAAGATAATAGGTCAGCTCATTCTCTTAATTCTTTTTACTTCTTTAAGTTCCATATATCACTTTTTTAAAGTAAATGTTGATTCAAGTCACATAAATAAAAGTCAAATCTTAGTCTAATGTCTCAACAGATTGTTAGTAAAAAAAACGTGGGTTAAGTATCTCCCTCGTGTACCAGGTGAGAGATTTTATTGATTACCAATGCTCAAAAGGACATGTACGATGATTGCCGAGGCGTGTCATGAATGAAATGTCAACTTAGTGCTCTAGTACTACGTAGTTATCATATTTATATACACTTATATATAGGGAGAGGAAAAGGTAGAGACACACCTCAAAGAGGCGAACAACATTTGGATGCTTTATCAATTTCATTGTTGCAACTTCCCTCTTTATCTGCAAAATAACATGGATTCCACATAAAATACATATGAAAAAGCTGTGTCTCTTGAAGAAGTGCCACAATATTGACAAACATTTTAACACAATACTAATCAATCTGAGCAATTGATGAAGCTAGATGAAAGAAAGCCAAAAGAGGCCGATAAAAAATAATTATATAAATTAGACTTATGTTAACACTAAGATAACAACAGTAACAGAAATAGTTCTAGAAAATGAAACAAAGGATAAAATATAACAATAAACAAAAGAAAATTAAAACAAAAAAAATAATGACAAATCAAAAACAAAGAAAACAGTAAATAGATTACAGCAAAGAAAACTAAAATAAAGGAGAAGATTAAAAAATAAGACAAAGAAAAGGCCTAGTAGCACATAATTCTACCCCTCGAGAATAGCTTTCATCACTCCAAAGTGCAAACATAGGAAAAATCCATCTATAAAAGAAAGACCAAGGAGATATCTCAAATAAAATTAACAAACTTACAACATATGCAAAGGAGCGTATGCTGTTCCTCAAAATCAAAACTAAAAATAAAAACTAGGAAAGTGAAGGTTTTTGACATAAACTGAAACAATGGATAGATAAAAGAGACATACCTGTTCAGCCATTTTGTGTTTGAGAACCTTCTCCTTGTCCAAGATTTTGAGAGCCACTGGGTCCCCGGTTTCAGAATTCCGAGCAAATTTTACTTTCGCAAATGTTCCCTCACCAATTGTCCTTCCCACCTCATATTTACCTACTAAACGCTTGATTTTGGTGGGGTTCATTTCTAATTAACAATCTTGTATTATCCCTGAAATACCTAGAGAACATTAGCCTAAATATTGTGTTACTTGAAATTTTTATTAATAAATACAGCCACCAACTTGCTACAATACATGATCACTAAGAATGCATACACATCATGTGCATCACTATAGTGTATTTTCACTAGGAGGCGAGAGAGAGAGAGAGAGAGAGAGAGAATTCCGGTAATTAAAGAAGATATTTGTAGTAAACAAAAAGGAAGAGAAAAAGGTTAAAGTGACGAGATCACCAATTCAAATGAATTAGAAGAAAAATGACCAAACAGCACAGCACTTAGCAGCTAACCAATCAAGTTAAAAAACATCTATGAAGATAAACAAATAATCCAGCAACAACAAAGAAAATGAAAGCTGATAGAAAATGACCAAAAAAAAAGAGAAGTGAAAATGAGATCCATTCAGAAAATCACACAATCGGGAGTTCCACATTAACTAAAAAAGAAGTGAAAATAGAGAGTGGGGTTATCATTTTACCAAACCCTAAACCAGCTTTTCTATCCAATACTAGTACTAAATCCCCTCCAGCTAAAAACCCACTTGCACTACATCAAGAGGACCACTTTTATCCACAACTAGTACCAAATTATCATCCAACTGAAAACCCAGTCGCAATACATCAAAACAAACAAGCACATACAGTTCAGAAGGCAATGAAACAACCTTGGTGATACAAGAATCTAGAAGCCACAAGTGAACCAGCAAACAAGATACACATACAAACACATAAATATATACAAATTATATACATAAAGATAAGATCAGAAAAAGAGAAGATATACTTGAAGGATAAGAAGAAAGAAGAGAAGGTGGAGCCAAAGCGTCTCTTCAGATGGGTGTTGGGTCAAATTTGGAGAGAGGAGCTAAGCTTTGGTGTTGTTAATCTTGAGATAAATATAACGGAACACAGAGATTTCTATTGTATTAACAGATTATTGGTAGATTATATGAAGCAGGGGGCAATTACCACTAATGCTAACTGCTTCTTCCAAATGTGTATAATATACAGTAAATGAGTATGTATGCTCATCCTCTCTCTCTTTTCATTTATGATATTGGTATATTGATAATATTGTATTATTTGAATTGATATGGGTTGAGGTATATTATATTCTTTTCCTTTTTTAGAATTATTTGAATTTTTGATAAATATTAAAATTAATTACACTTAAATTTGTGATGAATATTAATATTATGTGTTTGATTGATTGAATTTACGTATACAAATAATAATTTTTTTTAAAATTTATTATGAATGTTCAATTAATTATAAAATTAAATTAAATTACTAACAAATTTTGAAAAAAATAAAATTATAATACCACGTTGTTGTTGTTCTTTTTTATAACAAAGGGATATTAATTTGTTTTATTTTGTCATAATTATTTTACTGTTTCGTATTTAGTGCGTTAAAACTAATTACCTTTGAATTTTTTATTTGAATAATTATATATTCAAATGATAAGCTTTTCTTTTTAATCCGTTTCAGAAGTTCAATTAACGACAAGAAATGTAAATTATAATGACAATTTTTAAATTTTGAATTAAAAAAATCATACCAGATATAATTTTTAAGTGAAATAAAATTTATTTTCAAATTATTTTTTTCCAATGAAAGGGAAGAATATTAATTTGATTCTCCTAAGAAGGAGAATGTGGTCCACGTGTTCTTGTGGTTGATACTGGTAGGGTGATGGTGGGAATTTGGACGGTAGTAGAATATGGTATTAGTAGCTTAAAAAATCAGTCCAACGTATACGGTATGCGGTGACAACAACTGCTCTTATATCTTCCCTCTATCCCGTCTTCCTCGTCCTTTATCCTCCCCGCCCAATTTCTTTCTGGCTTTTTGTAACATAAATTCATTTGAATTTTTAATGAAAAATGTCATTTTAATATAACCCGAGTGAAAAGATTCTGTTTCAGTCAAACAAATATTTTATATTTTTATATTAATATTTTCAATAAAAATTTAATATTTTTGATAATAATTTTAGTATTTTTATAATAATTTTAGTACTTTGATAATAATTGTAATAGTTGTGATAGTAATTTTAGTATTATTGTTTCTCTATCTCTACGTACCGACATCCCCTCCATAACCACCAGACATTACTCAATTTTATATCTTTATGTCACACACGTATCAGATATATAGGAAAATAACTAGATCGATCGAAGATGGAAGAGAGAAGGATTGACATCGGCGATGACGACAAATCTATTAACAAATCGATGGAGATTGAGAAGAAATTGTGGGCAACTAAAGTAGATGATAGGATAAAAGAACAAAGGGAGAAAAGAGGGGAGAGACAACTAGAGATTGAATTGGATTTGAATCTCATCATGACATCTAATATACTAAAGTGGAATTAGTTAAAATTTTCTTTATTAAAATTGTATTTTGTATGTCAAAATATACTAAAGTCTCAATGACCCATTTCTAATTGATATTAATATTATACATTTAATTGACAATTGTAATTTGTAAGTTTAAATAATAATTTTTAGATAAAGTTTAAGAAAAATATTTGGGAGAACAAAAAGTAAGAAAGAGAAAGAGTTTGAGAGGAAAAAAAGAAAAAGAAAATACTTTTGGATTGATCATATTTAAATTTATTGAATGAGAAAATACTTTTGACTCTGAATGTAAAACTACGTGAATGACAAACATGTTTTTTATCTTTTCTAAATAATGATAAACATGATGTTTGTTAAACAATTTGTGTTAATATCTAAATTAGTTTAATTTTCTATCCTAAATTGCCAACATTTATATTCTGATAAAATTTTGTTTTGAAAATAATTAAGACATGTCTTCACAAATATACAAAATTAAAATAATATGTTTAAAATATTAATACACAAAGAATTATGCTTTATTTATTTTAAAATTTAATAAATAAAAAGTAACATTGACCAGTCATATCACACTAACATAATTAATAAAAACCAAAATAAAAATAAAAATTATTTAATATTCACTAGTGAATGGATCCAAACTTAACTCAAAGATGGCACATCAAATATTAGTATATCATTATATTGTTCCTTCATCCGTGGTTCCACTATTGTTGCGGCGTGGCCCCAATAGTGTTTTACATCTATCTAATAGAAACAATATTGCTTTCTCTTTGATATGAGGCAATGTATTGATTTGTTTCTATTTAAAATTATAATATTATAAATTTTAATAATATATTATATTATTATAATCTAAAATTTTATAATTTTAATCTGAAATAAACAGATTTATATGTGGTGTATAATCGAGTGGAATTTGACCAAATTTGAATGATAAGAATATAAATTTTTATGTCAGAATTCCCTCTCCTCTTTTTTTGTTTCCTACATGCAGACGGAGTTAAGGAGAAATTAGGTTTTGGAAATACGAAGATATATGAAAAATATTGATAACTCTTCAGTATTGTAGGTGGAGGAATAAAGCATGGAATTATTGCAATTATCATCAATTTATGATAAATGTTCAGACAAGTCTTAACTATGCTAAATCAAATTTCTAAGACTTACCGTGTTCAAATATTCTAAATACATCAAGTCTGAATGGGGTGTGTGAAACAAACTATCTGAATGAACTTCATGTCTGAGTGCACTAAGATTTTATGTCATTAACAGAGGATAAGTCCTAAACAAACACAATCTAAACAGTGGAACAAAAAATATGAAAGAGAAAGTTATAATAAGTGTAATAATAACATGTGTAAACAAGAGAGAAAATTAAAAAGAAATAATTAATATTTCGGGAGTACAATCATCTCATCCAAATTTTAAAAGAAAATGTGTTCTAAGTAATGATATTCAAGATAATCATACGACAATAGAAAGTAAAAAAGTTGAAATTCGAGTCTTATTGGATTATGCGTGTGAATATGTGAGTTTTAGTCAATTTGGATTATCAAATAAAGAATATGATAAAAATAAATGCGGGGGGAATAAAGTGTAATTTTTGGTATTCTTATTTTTGTAAGTTTTTTTTTAAAAAAATATTTTTATATGTGATACATCAAGAATATGTACCTAGGGTTAGGAATCAAATTAAACCCTAGTGTGGATCAGCTTTGATTGTGAATTGAATGTCTTGATGGAACCTGCAAGGAAAATTTTCTAAGAGTATGGGGTTCAAACCCTGAAAGACTTTCGGCGTGACTGTTAATAAAATTAAAAAATTAATTATATTGAATATTTTTGTTGAGTTAATAGTGTGTATTTTATGGGTCAAACTTTGTGTATCTCATACCTAGTAAACCCTTCCTATTTTTATATAATAAATTAATAGATTCCTTCTCAAATTAGAGAAATATTAGAGGTTATGATCCTTATATCCAACTTTTCTCGATGGAATTCCATTCATTTTGAATTTTATATTGGATAGTTTTTCATCCCTTATTTTAAGTTTATAGAATGTAAAACCTTAAATATTTATGGGCCTCTTGGACTTTTATTAGCATTTGTAGCGCTTGAGAATTTTTGAAAAAAATAATAAATGTGAGATTTATTTTTTGAAAACCAATTCTTTATTTGAAAACTCTTTAATTAAAAAAAACCTCATTTTTTATTACTCTTTTTATTTCTCACATTATTTTTAAAGTCTGAGTTTCTTATAAAATGCAAGGGAGAGATTTTAAAATCAATTTTATTTTGAAAAGAGTTGTCACCTAACAATTTAACCTATTGTGTTAGGACACTTTATTTTTTTGAAAAAAATTATGAATTTTACCATAACTTAAAAAAACACTCTAATTAAAATAATTTGGTCAAAACAAAATCAAAAAATCTAAATTCGTTGCTAAATTGAGTAGTGGAAGGTATTAAGCACCCCTACCCTCATTATTAATTAGTGATTGCTTTTAAAATATTTTCTTTTTATAAAATCATCTCTTAAAATAGTTTTTTATTTTAGAAGAATTTATTTATTTTTGTTGATTTAAAATGAAGTGAAAATAAAACAATATAATTAAATATGCAAGTGTGTATTAAAGTCTTCAAGAAAAATTCATCAAATCTTCCGAAATATCAAATCCTTCTAGCATTCACGAGTTCCATCAAACAGACACAGTTTGAAATTAGAATTTGAGATAAAATTTCATATTCAAAACCACATCTATCAATTCCTCAAAAATTTCTTTCATTCCACGGAGTTTTCGAAATAAAATTTGAAACTCACTTTTTTTAACAAGTAAAATTTACGTAGAAAAAATAAATTAAAGGATTATTCTTTTATGCAAAAAAGAATTTACAGAGATTTTGTACTTTCTCTTGAAAACAAAAAATTTAAAATTCACTTTTCAATTAACTTTAGACTCGAATATTGTTTGCACAATCGTATATCTAACCATCTATTCCTATATATTATTAAAACTTTTTTTTTAATCTAAAATGTACTTATTTGTCGATATCTTGAAATTTTGCAATATCCAGAACGCCAAATAAAATTTATGTTAAGTTTCGCAAACTTTGTAAAATATTGCAAGCTCTTTTTCTATATTTAGAAAGATATTGTAATATAAATTATTACCCATTTTTACCAAATTGCTAGAAAAATATATAGAGATATTTCTCTCCACCCGTGCAATGCACGGGGTTAGTGGCTAATATATACTAGTTGAGGATCTTTTATAACTGCAACATGCTTCGAAAGTTTATGGTAATTAATTGGCTTTTCTAATGATTATAACTCTAGAAGAAGGTTTATTAGATAAACGTAAAATCATGATTGGAAAACAAATAATTTCGTAAATTATATTTTCTCACATAGTTATATAAAATACAGGGGTAATCTTGTCCCAATCACATTTAGCACTACCTGACCGATGCAACATTGATTTCCCCACTTAACGATTTAGAGGAATTAAGAGGTCAAATTTGTTTTTTAAAACAATATTATCTTAACAATGTTTGCAAGATAATCAAAGAAATAATTCATATACACATGTGCATGTGTAGTGCGTGCACATGCATGCATTTGAGTGTGTAAATATGTATGTGTGTGTCTGTTTCTTATGTGCATTTGTAAGTGCTTTTGACACCTCTTTACTTGGAACATCATTCTTTTTTTCATCAATCAAAAAAATATAATTAAAAAAACTATAAAATTCGATTAGTTTGAAAAATATCCTTTCTAATATGATGGAGATTTCTACATTTTTCTTGGTTAAGTTGTTGAATCGAGTTTTGATTCATATTGAAAACTCACACCCAAATTTATAATGACGAAAAAAATATTTATATCCTCGTCCCAATTGAAATTATTCCACCATAAAAATGTTAATAGTGTACAACTAAGCCAATATTGACATCTATAATTTTATTTGTACTTTTGGAATTGAATTAAATTCAACAGCTAAAATCGGTTATCAGAGCTTATAAGTAGCAGTAGACAAAGACATACCATACCATATCATATATAAATATAAACATAATCTTATATCACTCGTGACAACTGTCACATTCCTCAGCAACTTATAACACATCCAAAACAGAGTTGTCGCAATAAAACAAATTACGTAGCGTCATTGAGCTCACATACGTTATACCTCTTCCGTTCAACAAAAATTACAATATTTTATTTTATTTGTATTATATTGTGAAATCTTAAAATTCTAATTATAACAAGAATATAATAATATTTTCATATAATAAAAAAGTTTATTTTGTCAGAATTTTAATATATTTTATAATGTTAATTATTTTACAATCGAAAATAATCAAATTCAAATCAAATTTCAATCATAGACATTCGCAAAATGACTAAATAATTCTTTAAAATGTTACTCTTTTTTTTAAATAGAGCAAATATATATTTCAATTGAAAGAGGAATTCATTTTATAGATATACTTGTGATTATAACTACATACATAGTTTTAAATGGTAAAAAACATCATTAAATAAATTATTTATGAAATATATGTATCCAAAAAAAAAAATGCAATGCTAGGAACAATGAAAATGATTAAATAAGATATGATGGGTTTTATTGATTTTGTGAATGGTTATACATGGAGTCTTATGTTATTACAAATTTCCTAGCGGGTGGGGTTCATATGTAAGGTATGTAAATGGTGAGTTGAGAATTTCACAAATTCTATGAGGTGTGACTTGGGTGAAAGATAAGGGGGAAGATCGTTGAGAACTCCTTGGAGATTGTGAAGTTTGACTTGTGTTTTGAGGGTGTACGTTGTGAAGGGTGAACAAAGGGACTTAGCATCAAATGGGGGGGTCAAGTCTTTGGAAACTCTTATTGGCATCTCTTGGAAGGAATACCAAGTAATAGTTATATCACTGTTAAGACAATGCCTCGCAAATGTAAGTATTTTTTTAGAGAGAATTTTCCAGAGAGAAGTGAGAGTTTTCTTATGTGTAGGGGTGTTGGATGGTGTATGATGTGATATATGAAGTACATAGCACCAAATGGGGGGTTAAGTCCTTAACAACCCTTCTTGACCTCTCTTGATAGGAATGTTAGACACTTGCTATAGCTACACTAAGAAAAGACCTCACAATAATAAGGATTTCCTATAGAGGGAATTTTCTAGAGAAATAAAGTTTTAGAGAGAAATTAGATCTCTTGAGAGTGAAATTTCTCAACTCTTTTAAATGAAGGGGTGAGGGGTATTTATAGGCTCGAAGAGGCTATGTGTCATGCATTGACCTATCTGCCACTTATATTTATGTGGTTACATATATATTTTTTACGTGTTTTGCCATCTTTTTGGAGTCCATTTCATCCTATGTCTTTAGTCGTCAGTCCAAAATTCTCATTTCCCATAATTAGATGACCTTTCTAACCCTTTACTGATAGTAGGAAGACAATTTGGCCTTTAGACGAGCCGTTACATATCAGTGATGTCATCATCGGCCGTAGTAATGTCATCACATGGTGCAAGTTGTAATTATGTCATTACATGGAACATGTTGCCTTTCATGTTTTAGGTGTGTCTCTTCATGTTGAGGATTTCTTACTCCAAGTTGAGATGCATGCATATGTTAGTGCACCTTTGGGCATGTTTCCTTAGCCTAGGCTTGGTGTTGGTTGACCGTGCCATGACATATCTTGGATGGACATGCGGGGTGCGATTTGAGATTTCACTTAGGTGCTTGCACAAAATTTTGTCTATAGTTTTTGGGGAATATTTTGAGTATGCAGCACCAACTTGCCCAAGCACGACTTCGGAGTGCCAATGTGCCTTGCCAGGTTTCAAGTTTGAAGCATTAATTAAAAGTCATATAACGCGTAATATTCTTGAACCCTGTTAGTCTCTATTCTTTTTCTCTTTAATATATTTAATTATTTTTCTCTTTACACTTAATCCGTAAAAATTTGTCAAAACATTTAACTTTTAATAAACATTCTGAATATCTATCATAATCGTCTATAAAATTGACCACATACTTCCAACCAACTATTGCGATTCAACTCATTGAATCATCCAAATGTTAGAATGTATTAACCCACATAGTTACGTAGAAATCAAACTTAAAAGAATTTCTAACACACTCTTGACCCTTATCAAATTTTATATGTTCAAATAATGATAATTTATGAGTTGTAGCACTAGTCAATAAATTTTGTAATTCACATGTCCCAAACTTTACTCTCATATTTTAGGATCAACTAAACTTAAATTGACTCAATTAATCATTTCAACTAAACTCGATTGACACATGTCATTAACAACTTAAGCATAAAACTATATATTCACGTACTTCCATCACATAATAAACTAATTGCAATCTTAGTTAACATAAGTACAATTTAATATCTTTTACAATCACAATTTTCTATATATGTATTCATGATAAGTAACTCCTCCATCTAATCACTATTCTAGAGATGTGGCTTCTACATTATCAATTACTAACTTTAATTGATAGACTCGGTCTACTAATCAAATCATCAATATTTTCTCAAATGGTGTATTAGGTTATATCATAATAAGATAGTTTATAATTATCGGATTATTTCATATATGGTGACCAAATACGTTACAGTTGTAGTGTTTTCCTCTACCTCAAAATATTCTAATATTAATTTACAATTGTGTAGGTTTACTCCAAATATTTGATTTTCTTGAACTTAGAAATAACTTGTGATAATTAATTATATTAGTAACTACTTTTAGTTTACTAACAAAGTACAAGTAATTTCTAGTTTCATTCTCATATTTGATTATGTTTGAATAATCATTCCTCGTTATTATATCCAATACATAATAGTATATATGAATTAAATAACTATACAAGTTATTGTATCAAATACAAATTATAATACACAGTAATTTGCTTAAAAAATTAATTTAAGACTCAAATTCAAAAAATTAGAAACTTATATTGCGAGAGAATCCATTTTTCAATGAATTTTTAACATCTTTTCATTCCAAATTGTCAAATTCTACTATCCCATAAATTTCAATTCATCCAACGAAATCCATTTGACTTCATCTGTTCCATCTGTGTGTTCCTCACAAATTTTATATAAAGTGATTAAAACATATTCATCCTCAAAATTATGTCATATTACATACCAACAGACTAAAACTCATAATCTTTAAGCTTAATTAATCTGAACAAATATTAAATTTAATTAATTTAAATAAATTTAAATTAGTTAATTCAAACACAAATTTCAGATTTAATTAACTTGAATGCCTCTTTAACGTTTAATTTAACTCGAACGACAAAATTCAAATTTAAATTAACTCAAACGAAAAAAAAATTCAACTTTAATTATCTATAACAAGTTAAGAGTCTAACTAATTTAAATGTTATTCAAATCTAATTAGCTAAAAACTTAAGTTTAATTAAACTAAGCAATCATGTTAACTTCAAAGAACAGATTGTTTACTGTCTTGTCAAAACTTACCATTTAGTTAATAAATCCACCGATCATATTATATTAATTAAAATATTTAAAAGAATAACACTCTTTCAATGTCCAATATATGATCTTGATATATTCACCAGGTAAAGCAACATGACATGGAAGACTAATTGAACAAAACAATAAACCAATTGGCCCACTTAATATTGATGTAGCCATACCGTGGTCATGCTTTACGGACCGTGTATTATGATGATACGGAGTACTTTGAATCGATGGCTACAGCATTCAAATGATGACCAAATTCCAAACACAACGTTGCAAACTCCGTGGACAGAATCAGAAATTGATTCAGATCAGTTATTCAAAGAAGACGATCTGAACAGTAGAGGTTTTGTAGTGACAATAGCGACTTTGATCTGCATAAACTCTATCTCGTTTCAATAGAAACCCAATTCAAACATCAAAACTCAGCAAATTATTCTTCGATTATCGTATTCATGTTTTAAGATTGTTAAATGTGGAGGTAATAATAATAATTAATTAAGCAAAAAAATTAAGAGGACGATACGAGTGTATATATGATTTTGCTCGAAGTATGACATCCTAAATATCAAGTTTATTATATATATATATATATGTATATATATATATATATATACTAGGTTATCAAATTCTATATATATTATTCTTGTGAGCAGGTTATCGAACTCAACTTGTTCTAATTAGGACTCATACACCTTCGACATTTTGTTCATATACAATACTAATTATTAAATTATTATTAATATTTATCAAATTATTATTATTATTATATTTTGAAGATATTATCCAATAATGATGTTAAGAAAAAAAAATGTACTAGGCATAAACACAAATATATATATATATATATATATATATATATATATATATATATATGTGTGTGTGTGTGTGTGCGCGCGCGCGCGCGTCTTCATATAAAATATAAATCACTCATAATTTTCATATATGCTCTCGAGAAGTCTACAACCAAATTAAATAAAATTTTATGCTTCCAAAGAAGATAAAAAAGATAAATAAGTACTTGAATTCGTCAATTATATTGCTAGCCTTTTTATACTGTTTGGAGCAATCTATTATCAGAGCTACCCGCATGAATCTCTGTTTTGTGCCATGCTTATTCTCCACAATTTAAGTATTCTCTCACAACAAATGTAGCCACCAACTCATTCGTTAATTCTGCAAACGTTGGACAACTCATCTTTCGTCGATTTGTGTAAAAAAGGGAATGGTTGATGTAATAAAAAAGGAAGAGGAAGAAGGCGAAAAGAGGAGTATGAGACCTTTCATATTCAATAACCGAAACCAATTATAAAGAAGATAAAATATGAAAATAAAAAAAGCAATAAATATCAATGAAGTATAGTAGATCAAACCTTTCCGATTGGGCTCCATATGATAAAATGGTTTTACAATTGTAAATTTTACCCCTTCATGGTTGTGGAAGTATGACACTACCTTCTTGAAAATAATAGTTGCAATGAGTAAATAAGCATAATTATTTATTACTCCCTTTCCTGTATCTTAGGCGTTTTAGAATTTTTCTGGAATTACAATTTAATTCTCACATTGCAATAAAGTTTTTTTTATTTCTACTACTCTTGTTGACTTGATTTCTCCGTTTCTTTTTTGAGTCTAGGGAAAAAGGCCCTTTATTGCATCGTGTGGGAAAAATTCTATTTCAGTCAAATAAATAATTAACGTTTTCATATTAATACTTTCGATAATAATTTTAATACTTCTGTAATAATTATAATATTTTTGATAATAATTTTAATAATTTCGATAATAACTTTAGTATTAAAATAGAATCAATGAAAATTTCGCTTATTAAAATAATATTTTATAGGTTAGTACGTAATAAAATATCGTTAACCCTAAAATCTACTGCTGATCTTAATTTAATTATTCTCTTGGGCCATTGTAAATACGCAATCGATCCTTCTTATTCCTGTACGGCATTATACACAATAAACAAGAAAAATCCAAAGTCATTTTCCACTGTTGTTCCAAAAGAGACCCGTTATGATGCCAAATTCAGATCCAATTAATGGGAAAAAAAAGATGGACGAGAGAGTTTGTGTTATAAGCTTTTTATAGAAAGATGGAGGGAAATTTAAAAAATATCCCTATTTTTTAAACTTAAAACAATAAAATGGAGAGAATCATCATTTCCCAATAAGGTGGAAGAAGTTACAGCAAACAAAAGATCACATTAATGAACTACACTTGGAGATGAATAACCTACTGGAGAAAGCGTACCCTAGTTTAAAACAGAAAAAAAGAAGATAAAATTCGACAAATCACAATTAATAAGTACAAGGGTAACTTTGTAACTTAAAACTGCATTTAATTGTCATTTAATTTAACCTTAACGAAGTTCTCCTTAATATACAAGAATTCTCTTTTGTGCATTAAAAAAAAAGCATCATAACAATGGTCGATAAAAAGTTAATTTACATCTAAAATATATCCCTCAAGAGTTGTTATGATCATACAATTCACATGGTATTTGAAAGAGCACTGTTTGAGACGTGGAAGATATAACCCAACGTTTCGTAGAGAATTAGTATTGTCACTGAAATTCCCCAGCAACTGTGTACCAGGGAGTGAAAAATAACACTCTTGAAACTTTATTGGCGTATGATGAAATAATAAAAGGAGCACCATTTGTTATTCCAATTATACGTATTAGGCATAACCGGAAAAACATGGGAACAATTATAACACTCTACACAGATGACCCTCCTTAAGGTTCAAATAACTATCAGTCTTATTTTATAGTAATCCCTATCTTCTTTTACAGTATGGAGTAAGCTCGGATCACCTCAACGATCGGTGCCCGGCACAATGGGCACTTCCCTCCTCCGCGCACCAACTCGTTTGCACATTTTGAACAAGTGCACATGTGGCCGCATCTGAGGAAGATGATCACAAACAGCACGATTGAGCATCGGCAGCATAAAATTTTTGAATAAAAATCAGAGTAACAATTTACAATTTAAACTGTACCACTAACACATTTACATTTCCAGTTTCTAGCATTATGCTCGTGGTGCATAAAAGGTGAAAATAATATAATACTCATTTCGAACTATACATGCATGGGAGGGGGGAGAGAGAGAGAGAGAGAGAGAACAAATGGACTGGGCCAGATGTTGCAGCGCTCATACATGCAGGGTTCCACATTTTCCTTTATATATATTAAATATATAAACAGTGACGGATGTACAGATTTTTTTACGAGGCAGAATTTGAAAATATAATTACTATATACAGAGTATATATTATAGAAATATGAATTAAAAAATAATATTTTTAAAATCACAATAAGTTACTGCAATTGAATAGTTTGGCAAGATAAATATTGCTCAAAACTTCATCGATTAAGGTCCTCTAGAAGGAATATAAATAATCGTAACAGATATTAGAATAGATAGAATCAAACATAAATTAGATTCTCAATTCCAAAATATAAGATTAAGGGGGTCTTCTTTTCCAACTTTTGGATTATGAAATAAAGTTAAAAATCAAAAGTTAAAAAATAAAAAATACGTATTACTTGCTTGTTATATTTTGACTTTAAGAAGTTAGTGCCATAAAAAGTTAGAAACGAACACTCAAATAGTACCTTTTAGTTAAGACAAGAACAGGCCCTAATTCTGATTGTTTCTGTTCTTGATAAATTTTGACTTCTGAGATTCAAACCGACTCATTTTCAAACTGAAGTTTAATGAGATTCACACAAAATTTATAGATGATAAAACTTGAAATCAGTAGAATTAAGAGTACATGTGCATGTAAATGTGCAAATGTATACTTTCTATTAGAAGCTTGTGCGTGTGCATGTGGTTACATGAAACTTTTTTTCAATACGCATGTATAGGACGCATGCTGATATCAGATAAAAGTATATACAGCTCCACATACAATTAGAAGCTTGCGTGTGTACATTATGTGTTGTTACATGAAACTGTTCTTTAGTGAGCATGTATAGGACATTTGCTGCTATCAGATAAAAGATACACAGTTGCATACACCAAGACGACTGATTGGATAACCAGACATACCTGTACAGCAGAGAATCAATTTGGTTATCACAACAAACACAACAAGTTCCTTTACGTACAAGACCCCATTTAGAACCATCCTCAGAAGTCTCAATTCCCCCTGCATTATATGTAGTTATGCAAGTCTTGTCATGACTACTTTCAAGTCGATTTTGAGAGTAAATTAAGCAGTCAAGAGTTAGGAAAATTGATCACTAAATGAAAAGAAAACTATATATTATGCGACGTGAGATTTCTCTTTCCATCCTGAAGAATATGTTCAGTAAACAATATAACAAGGATGCTGACCTTGTGCACCAGTTGACCTATTCAGAGCAGCAGAGACTTCTTGTCTGACAGACCGTTGCAACTCCAGTTGCATGTCCATGCATGCCTCCAACATCCTTTGCATGTGACTCATACCTTGTTGAAGCCTTGTCATGTCTGCTCTCAAATCATTGATCATCTCCCACTCCTGTGCCAATTGACCATATCTCAATTGTCTTACATTCAAGTTTAAAACAAATAAACACACATTACTCAATAAACACACATTACTCATGTGCATGTCAAATGAATATACACATGCTGCTTGACATAGGCCTAGGATAGAATATAGGTCAGCAATTGATTCTTCCAATTGAGGTTGTATTAGAGTCCAAGAAACAAAAAGGCTTGGAAATCTACACTACAACATAGAACGACAGCTGCAGTTCTTATATCAAATCATGAATGAACGTGTTATATATTTTGAGAACTATTCTCGTGCTTCATCCTCTACTCCATTCCCTATTTAATTGACAAGTGCCCTATTATTTAGTTTTTCTTACTCAAGAAACTAAACCCTAAGGGGCATGTGACAACTAGGAATAGAGCAGAGGATGAAGTACATAATGAAACAACCCATCTCATTTCCTTTCAAATTAACTTGATCAACTGAAAATAATCGAGTCACTTCACCAGTAATTACCAATCGTATCTTCTTAATAAATTAGATGAATATAAAATCTAATTGCAATTATATAACATAAAATAACTCTATAATATTTCTCTTTAACTATATATTATTTCAGCAAGGGCGTTTGGCGAAGGAGTCAGTTGGGTATATAACTCGACTGACTCAATAATAGTTAATATAATAATATTTTATTTTATTAAAAAGTTCAATCCAAATCAGATTTAGATAACAAAAATCTCTTACCAAATTAAATCTAATCCTAATCAAAATTAAAATTGCAATTATACGTAATTATACAATTAATATTAATTTAAACATTTAAAATCAAATAATAATTACATTTAACATAGACTAGCCCTAATTCAACTAAGTAGATATCAATCAATATAATAATTATCACTTTTTATAAAAAATTCAATCCGGATTGAATTTGAATGTTGTAATAATTACGATTATATGCAAACATCATCTGTTACCAAAATAAATCTAAGCAGAGTCTAACTCAGAATCATATTTACACTTAATTATACAATCAATATTAATTTAAAAGATTATAATCCAATTGTATTTACATATAACATAATCAAACAATGACCTAATTATATGATTTATGTTATACAAAAACTACATATAAAATTATTAATCAAACAATGATTAAAAAAAACATAGTTATGCAAACATTTATTCATTATGATCAAATTATATATCATAATTAAAATAAATTTAATCAAACTAATGATCACAAATCAATCGTGCTGTGCACGGGATTTTATTGCTAGTAATGTAGTAATCTAAAAAAGCTCAAATTGAAAAGCAAATAGAGTCCTTATCTAAATCTACTTGGTATTGGTGGTTTGAAGTCCAATCATATAAGTGAATGAGTCTTTAACAAATAAGACTTGGATAAATAGTCCCTCATATGATTATCAATAAAATGGACTGATTAATAATTATTATACTAACTGTGCAATAAAAACAGGTGCTGACAACATGGCACAAACATTTGCAGAATAATTTCTTTAATAAATTAGAGGTTTGTCGCTTGCATGTTCAAGAGTTCTGAGATTACCATTTTAAGCATAAATTTTTTGAAAGCCTCAAATATTACCTGTTAATCTAGTGAAATTGCATGGTGAAAACAGAAAACAGAATTTCTCAGACACCGACATTATTGTCATATTCCATACCCAGGTAAAGAAAAAATAAATAAATTAACCTAGAAGAGAAAATAACTTCTGCATGTCATTACTAGATAACGGCTCACTCTAACTTCTTTAACATGCGAGGAGGTAAAGGTCCCCTAAGAGTCACTTGCAAAGAAACAAGTAATGTTCCTCTTCATTAGGGAGATAAGGGACAGATGAATTTCACCTAGAAATGATATGTTAAATAAAGCTGATGTATTCATTCTTCACAGGTGCAACCTTTTAAGCCAAAAGAGAACAAGAGGGTAACATTTTGCCTAGAGCAAAGAGAGAGTATCCTCGAGTGGATAAAACACACAGTAACAGCATAAAGGTTCAAATACAAAAGTTGAGGTAGATGTCATACAAGTTCTGAACGATGCATGGTGTGACGAGACCAGCTAGGATGATGCAAATCATGATGCCAGATAGGCTGTGGTGGGGGCACCGGAGGAGATGGTAGTACCAGTGAAGGTCTGCCAATAGCATCATGAGGATCCTCATTCTGTTCATCCCTCTGCTGATCCTGATCCTGATCATGTTCTGGTGAAGCAGGAGTAGGTAAGTTTCTGTGCAGATCCCAGTCAATGGGAGCACGACCCTGCCTTTCCACATATGACTGAATTAATTGGTCCAGACTCTCACGAAATCCACTACGAAGAAGATTAGAAACACTTCGCCTACAGATCATAGAAAATGTCATTGAAATACATGTCTGAACAAAACAACTCAAACACGTGAAGTAACCAAATTGGCAACAAATACATAGTCACCTGTAAATCTAATACCTGCTTAATAGTTCCCTGAGTTCCATACTGTACACATTATCATCATCAGGTGGATGAAATCTGTTTATTCTTCTAACTGGAACAGAACGTCGTATTCTTGGAGGATCAGACGGTTGTCCTTCAGACCAATTTTCAGCAGCCTCCTGAGAAGTTTGCTCATGCCACACCTCAGGCGTTGCGTGGATAGCATCAGCTTCTTCATTATTTCCTGAAGTTGCCTGGGGCCAAGTGGTAACTGCATTTCCCTGCCAATTACCATCCATCTCTACAGCAGTCCCAACCACCCATTCACTGAACTCATTTAAAGTTGATTGTTGCCAGTCTCCTCTCTCATCTTCAATAACTTGCTCCTGCCAGTCACCTCCTTGATTAGTAGCAACTTGTTCATTTGTATTTTGAACAGCAGTATTGCTTTCTAAATTTTCATCAGATGACTGATGAATGTCATTTTCCTGAATCCTAAGTTGAGGTTGCTCATTATTTTCACGTGGAATCTCCTGTGTATAGTTTGTGTGAGTTTGATCACTTCTATGATCAGTGGTGTTATTGTTAGATGACGTCTCAGAAGGGCTGCTTACTTGACCCCGGACAATATTTTCTAATCTAGAGCGGAACCCGTTCCTGGTTGAGATGAAATATCACAGTTTTATCAGTTTGCCCATTCAAAGTCCAAACTCCTTGCAATTAATGTAAAGAACCTTGCAAATATGCAGAATATAAATGCATTCTAATACTGTGGGTGAAAAACCTTCCAATTATTAATTTTATGCTTACGAACACAAATCAGCTAAAGCAACATAAACCTTTAGTTCCCATACAGATCATGCAAAACTCTACTTTGATTCAACAATAACAAACTTGAAGCAAAACAAATCAAATTAAGGGTGGTGCTGATGCCATGCTTCTAGGAAATACTAGAAACATCACATATCCCGGAAAGCTTTTGCTTTCGTCCTGATGTTATTGTCTATTAAATTGATTAAAATTCTCTTCCGTCCTCCAACAGTCCAACTGGCATGTTAATCATTACATTCTAATAATGGTACCTCTAATCAAATAATAACTACAACAGATCAATATTATTTTTAAAACACACCAAATAGCAATGCAGAATTTTAAATTCAATAGACAGACATTTACATCACCTTGATGGGATCGATGTTGAATTTACTTACTGAATTAATAGACAGATATTGCTAAATTCAATATTATTTAGCAATGTTTGGGAGCAATAAGCAAGACTTTGGAAATGTTTTAAATAAACCAAGAAGCCCAAGTCAAGCTGAAGAAAGGGAAGATTTGGGTTGTTTATCTATCTTATTGTTATTCTTTCTATTATTTCTTTTAATTGTGACAAGGGTTTAGGTTACTTTTTACTCTTTCAGAATTCTATTATAATTAGGAATGTTGTGTGCTACTGCTATCAATATAAATAATGGTTGCAACATAAGATTTAAGGCACTGAAAAATAATTGTTATTGACATCATCTAGTTTTCTGAGATTGAGAGCATTGTTTCTGCAACAGTCATGAGAAGAAAGCTTGGCCATACCCGGTCCCCACCATGAAGCAAACGACTTAATCACCAAAATATTCATGATGGTAGCATGACTCAATTTAAGGCTAATTGCGGCCTTGTCACAAGAGTTATCACATATTCATGGCTTTTGGTAACAAAGACTCACCATTTTGTGAAAATGTCACCACTCTAAATCTAAGATGCTACAACCACAGGACGAAGCAGAAGCAATGATTTTTTAATAAAAGGAATGAATACAATGCTTCAAAGTTATGACAGGTCTCAAGTGTAAAATGTAAGTGGAGGGTCAAATTGTTACTAATTTTTTCCTTCCGAAATGTTGTGTCTAGCCATGACTTTACTTGATATGATTAGGTTTATTGGGAGCCTTTTCTATTTTATATTGTTACAACATATGTAACTTCTGGTTTTCTAATTGTTTGTTTATTAGACAACACTGATCTTCAATTGGTTTTTGCAGGACATGGATTGTGGTGGTGGCCCATGGGTTTATGTGAGTATGTAACTCCTATCGAATGATATAGTTTTTACCAGCTTTCGTGCTTTGGATTGCGGAAATCAATTTTAGGCCTAGTTGTGTTGTGATGCCTATTCCAAAACATGTACCTGATATTAATTTTTTCTTGCTCGTCATAATTTCCTCTATATTAACACCTTGCAAAGATACGATAACCTGAATATCCTATTAAATAGTAGCATTATAGTAAACCCCAGTACAGGCCTTAAACTCCTTGATTGACATACTTAAACAAGTCCAACCCCACAACCATTCTTCAGGTTCAATCTTCAGACACTATATTCCCATCAAATATTTAACCTTTAAAACCCATCATATCCAATACTACAAATAATGGCAAAACCATTAAATTCCCCATTGATGTTGTATGCATATCCGCATTTCACAACTGAACTTTTAAATTTTTTAATTAATATATTAACGTTACCTAATGTTCTAACCCGACACATTCTGTCAAAAACCCACTAACGGAGTGCTTACTCCGACGTGGCATATACAAAGAAAATGACATGGCATGTCCGAGCTGGTTTGGGTTGGATTTCTCCCCCCATGTGAGTGGCACGTTATTACATTCTTCTCTACTTAAAGCAGAAATTAGGTATATTCCTCCAATTGTACAAGTCCTGTCAGAAATTTCAAAATCAAACATGAAAGAGAATACTTGGTTACTGATTCATGGCAATGACTCAATTGGGAAAAGAAGATTGGCTCTTGCAATTACAGTTGAAGTGTTGGGATCTGCTGAGTACCTGCTGTGCTTGAACATGAAAAAGAGACACAATAAGCAGAGCCAGTGTTCTGAAATACATGAAAGGACCTTGAGTAATCAAGAAAAGCTTCTTGTTTTAGTGGAAGATGTGGATTTTGCAGATGCCCAGTTCATAAAATTCCTTAGTGATGACTTCAAAACTGGCAAACTTGGAGAATTTAGTTATAAACTGGGGGATCGTCCTGAGCCAATATTCATCATTTCAACAAAGGGTGATCATAGATGCTATCAAGAAGATGGAAATAAAATCAAAAGTTCAGTGATCCAAATGAAGCTGCAGGTGGATGAAACAACTTCTAGTTTTGATCATCAGAAGCGTAAAGCAGAATGCCAGACTTTTAGCAAGAACAAGAATGCAAGAATCAGTTAGGAAGAAGGAAGAAGCTGAAAAGGGGATTGACAAAGAGAACAAGTCTTTGATGATCTTGACATCAACAACATTCAGCTAATTGATGAGATGAGGAACCTTGAATGAAGGTTGCGAATCTTCAGAAAGTAAAAGTCCTAAAATTTTTACAGCCAAGTGCTCCAATTGACTTTTGAAGCATGAGAATTGCAGAAACCCTAACATGGTAAAGAAATGATTAGAGAACTTTTTGATGAATAGAACAGAATAGAAAATTTATAAGTTCTCCTTTTGGTTGTTTCTGAGTTTAATAAAAGGAAAAGAAAAGAAAACTTAAGTAAGATGGTAAATGCCTATCTTAACCTTAATATTGTAATTTATACTATTTGCAAGGTATGGATATTATAACATGATATATAGTGTTAAATTTATTTTCTATCTATTTCTATCCAAGTCTTGTCAATTTTGACAAGAAAAGTGTCAAGTTTTCCCATTCATTTCAATTTTTTTTTTATCCTCTTACAAACTTACGAACACAAGAAAGGGATAGAAAACTCGAGTTTTCTATCACTTTCTTTTCTTTTCTAGAAAAAAATAAACTCATGAACATAGTGTAAATGAATATACTCAATTTCTGCTTTAAGTATAGAAGAAGGTAATCACATGTCACTCACATGGGGGGAGACATCCCACCCAAACCAGCTAGGACATGCCACATCATTTTTATTTTTTTATACATGCCACGTCAGATAAAAATATGTCAGATAAGCACTCCATTAGTGGGTTTTGACAGAATGTGACAAGTTGGAAGATTAGGTAACGTGACAATTTTAAAAGTTCAGTGGTGAAACGCAGACATGCATACAACGTCATTAAAGAAATTAATGGTTTGCCTATGAATATTGAATTGAATCAGACCCAACAACGCTTTTATTCATCAAAACTTGAGCGGCAGTGAGTCAGTGACCCTACCCTTGGCCTACATCACTAAAAGCATGTCATAGTTTCTGTCTATACGCGTATCAGTAACATGTGCATGGATCACCCAAATAGTTAGAAGTACACGGTGAACTAAGATCTGCCTAAAATATCAAAAAATGGAATAAAGGGTTTGTCAAGTCCGAGTGAGTATCGCCAGACCAATTAACAATGGAAAAGTGATTATGCATGGAGTTCATAATTCATACCGACCCTATTTCAATTATTGATAGGCTAACCAGAAGCTAACCTAGTAGGAGATCGTACTAACATAAACAACCCTATAAGGTAATTTATGTTACAATAGAATGCGTTCAAGATGTGTTTTAATTTACTCGGCTCAAATTCTTACTTGTGAAAAGAGTATCATACAATTAACATTGTGTGACACCAAAGAACTGTAAGAAGCACAAAGAACAAGATTACAAGTAAAAAGATGGAGTTGGAGCATCAATGTGTTCAAATAGACATATTAGTAGGCTATGCCCAAGTTTGATGTGCTGTTACTTTCACTAAAATATATTCCTAGGTATATATAATGGTCGAGGTATCTTTTAGTATCAAAGTCCAAACAGTTTGTCTTTTTAGAATAGTTCAATATTTTCTCATGTCAAGTATTAATTAAATGCAATCACTAACAATCCGCCAAAATTTAGCTAGAAGAACACCAGGCTAGATCTTGAAAGGTCCAAGGCCTAAAATCATTCTTGTATCTTTTGGAGTATCAACCGAGATGACTATGTTCTGATATTTCTTTAGTTTGTTTTAGCTTCAACATCTGAATCCTGTACTTCCCATGCCAAGAGCTAGGTCAGAAGTAAAGTACAAGTACGGCGCCCTAAGAAACTCAAAAATTATACACATAATGCCAGAAGAAAATTGCAAATTAATAGATAATCAAGAATATTTTCCTGATACATAGTACAATTAAGTATGCACATACCTCAAACCAGATACTGTGTGTCGTTGCCTTAACTGAACTAATTCACTTGTAGCCACTGAAGGTGGTCTGTCATCCTCTACCGGTCTTTCATTTCGCAAGAATCTGCCCCTGAGTAATGACTGCAAGAATATTTACAATCCAAGATCATGAATGTAATTTGACCCAAAACATCCACCAAGGTCATGTATACAAGATCTCACATAGCTAGGTGGACTTCTTATCCTGACAGGTCACAGATCTAATCATCAATCTATAAGCTACATTTTTGTTTTGGTTTAAATTTTAGAGAACTTACATTCTAGTACTATAATTTAAAAATTACGCTGAAACAAACTGAGTCATTGTTGTTAAACTAAAGGTATCTTGGTCCAAAATCTAAGCGAGAAATCATCACACGTACACAGAATGACATATAGATACATTTCAGGACAACCCTTACCGCTAAAAAAGTAAAAATTGTATATAAAATAAATGTCCCAAGGTTCCTGTCTTAGATCTGACCTGAATTAGAGAAGAGTATCATTTAATCCTATTACAATATCAATCCAAAAAGACTCGAAACAAATTTCTACAAGCAGAGTTTCGGCAATATTAGTGATTGCAAATAAATGAACGTGTCAAGTAAATTCTTGAAAAATTAGCAAGAGTGACAATCTGTCAAATATAGAGAAGTACTCAGAGGATTAATTTTCCTCGGAACTTCAGAATGAACTTCATACTCAAGTTTTTTGTTTTCTTTTTCTTGTAAATGATGCAAATGCACTTAAGAAATATATATAAACCCAGGATCACTGCACTTGCTAATACATCAGTATTTATAATTGTTACAAGCTCAACTGCTTCTAGCCCACCTTGTAACCTAAAGTTCAGCGATCAAACTTGCATGGAAATAAAAACTAGAAACTCAAAGTAATGCTAGTTATAAAGCTTAGTAAGCACTACGTACAGATATATACTACATTCATTCCAAATAAAGCGAGCCACTCTGAATTTTTCGCAGGTATGAAGGATATAATTTCAACTACATATTTACAGAGACTACAAATGAGTGAATAGTTTGAAAATGTTGAATGAAAAAATAATAGCAATGTCCAACGAGGACTTTGTGTTATTTTATACGAACATCAATAGAAATGGGATGCTTTTAGTGTGACCATCTTCGTCACAAGTGAGGCTCATTATACAAAATGGGAGGAGTTCAAGTATCTCCATAATTATTAAATCCATATGATACGCCACAATATAATATGATACAAAGGCAATCCAAAACGTGTTAAAACTGTCACTGTGTTGCAAGTACTAATTATGATATGATTGAAATAATGAAGATACATTTTATGATACTTTGGAATAGGAATATTAAGCTATTTAGAATATTTTAAATACTATTATATATATATAAATAATTTATCGGTCAAAACAATCATTTGTAACACACTTTTACATTAAGACAAGCTAATTTTCTTTATTATCCAATACACTTTGTTATTCATATGCTTAAAGATAAATTAGAGGTCTAATTATTTCATTGCAGTCAAGGTAATATGTTTGTCCAATGAAATAGATATAAACATACTAGCACTGTAGCCCCTGCACAAAAGAGGCACTTGTTTTTTAATGATTTTTCTTAAAATTAGTTGGGTATTTTAGTATACATATTTGTTTGTGTTTCAGTTAAAAATATTTGTATGGTTTATTTTCTATGTGTTTTCTTTGTATTGACATATAAATTTAAATGTTAGTCATTTCAGTAGTATTGCATTTAGTTTGTTATCAATTTAAAATTTAATTATTAGTTTAATGTGTATTAATAAAATACTTAATTTGTTCAAAATTAGAATTATTTCACTTTTAATAATTTAAATTAGAGAAACATTTCATGTTCGCAAAATCTTATAATTTAAAACTTTTGTGGAATTTATTCTTTTTAATTATATTTAAGCAAAATAACATGAAAAATATATAGATCACTTTTACATACAAACTTTTGTATTTTCATATTTTTTCGAATTGATATGTAAAAAAATAAAATCTTAAGATTCAAAACTAGTATTACATTTTAAAAGAGAAATGTATAAATAATTTTAGAACGCAGGGAGTATGTTTACCAATATTTTATTACTCTATTAATTTATTACCCCCTCCGGTTCCGGTTCATAATAATAGACACTTTAGGAGAGGTTTAAAATTTCATATTACTACTCACTTTCACATTTCAAGATAGTGGATTTAACTTTTTCCCAAAATTGACCTTAATCTCTCATATCTCCGATGAACTCTACCAACGAAATTAATCTTTCAATTTCTCTTTCTTCTATTTACATTTCCTATGAAGGGCAAAATGAAATTATTATTTGAAATTTGTTATTCCAATGCAATAGTTATTGAGTTTCGTGGTACGTGTAATTTGAGCTAAAGGGACTATCATTTTGAATCGGGTTGAGCGTATAATATGGTTTTTTTTTTGGTTTATGGAATATGTTATTTCTAATTGGTAATAGAGGTGGTTATATTTATATTTGAAAGTTAATAATTTTATTGCAAAAGTTCTTTCTTTAGTTGAACGGAAGCCCCACACGAGCCTTACTGCCTCATACATAGTTATAGATGTATGTATTAGATACAGATTACAAATTTTTCATTTATTTCATGTATCATACGATATGAATCACAATTCAATATAGGAAATACAATATAGGGGTTTTCAATACTCAATGATTTTACGAATTTGTGAATTAACAACTATGAGTATCTCTAATATGCAAACAAATTTCAAATGACCTCTAACCAACACAAGCAACTAACCTGGATGCGACTTCGATGAGCAAAATCAGAAACAGCCCGATGCTCCATCAGACCTTGAAGCTCCCTCTGTCTTTCCCTCTCAATTCTCACAAGCAAATCAAGTACAGCTTGTCTTCCACGCAACCTCCGCATGTCCCTTCGAATATGCTCAGGCTGGCCTTCATCATGGTCAGAAACTGACCCTTCATTAGATCCCTCAACTCTAGCATTAGGTGTTGCAACTTGTTCCCCCCTCCGAGCAGTACGTGCTCCTCTTTGTTGACTTGTCATTTGCACCCACTCCCTGACAAGCCTCACTCTTTCACGCTCCGTTTCACCTAGCCATTCTGCTCTTTGACTATCACTCCTAGGGGCAACATTTGGTGAAGGCTCACTGATGCCACTCTCCATCCATCCCCGAACGATATGCCTGACCCTCTCCCTCTCAACTTCACCGAAATCAGGAGATTGTTCACGACTGGAGCTGTCATGATCCCTTTGCTCGTTATGTAGATCCATCTGATCATGTGACCAAGTTCCATAGTCATTCTCGCTTTCACTGACATCCTCCAGACTACCCTGGTTTTCACTTGCTCTGCTTTCTGACATATTTGTATTAGAAAGATTTGTGTTAGACTCGACACTTCGTTGCTGCCTCAGTCTTTCTCTAACTCTCACGCGGGCACGATTCAGCATGTGTTCATCCTCCAATTCCCTCCACATCTGCAAAATGGAAGATGCCTGTGTGCTTGGTCTCTCCACATTACCCTGCCTCATTGAAGTCGGAGACTGAGACTCTTGCAAAAACGACGAATCAAGCATAGAGACCGTATGTAAACCAGCAAGTGCCATCAACTCTGATTCACGATTTCTCCTTTCAATGGTGGTAATCATCTCCTGCGCTTGTCGGGCAGCCCACCTGCTCAATATCCGCGAGTGGCGCCTCCTAGCTGCAGAAGACTCGGCCAGATCATCCCCCTCAAGATCTGACCTTCTCCTCCTCCTTACAAGCTGGTCCCCTTCATCATCCTCATCCTCCGTATTTCGTGTTGTGCTACACGACGCATAGGACATACAATCATCCAAGTGCCCCCGCATTAGTTCCTCAAATCCACGCTCGAACTCAACACGGGCATCAGCTGTGCTCTCTGGCTTCTGTTGTAGTTGCTGTCTTACATCTGTCATCTTTACCCACTACTTCTTGCCCCCCAATAGTACCACCTAAATTATTACCACCAGACAAACCCTCTGCTATAAACCAACCAACAAGAAAACAAAAAACCCACTTTTTTCTCTAAACCTAAAAAACAAATGTTTCATGCCTCGCACATAATAATTCCCCAATCTTTACAAAGCGCAGACCGAAAACAAATTCCATATCACAAAACAAAATCAGTGCCCCAACGGGCACCCATACCCATAGGTGGTAGTTGAAATCATATCACCTGGCAAAATTAAAAGTCGAATTCGTATTCATTAGCAAATAACGCACAATTTAATATTCCAATACAACAAATTGGAATAAAAACTAAAACAAATCGAGATCCATTATCATTTGGGGCACATTTAGGACAAAAACGAAATCCAATTTACTGGCAACAAAAGTTACCTCCGAAAAGAGGTCCCCTTCAATTACAGTGAGACGGAGAAAAAGCCTAATTAAACAACAAAATCTCACAATAATAAATAAAGTTGGCGAGAGAAAGAAAGAGAGAAACAATCAGAATCACTACAAGAAATTTGAGCGGGGGAGAGAGAGAGAGAGAGAGATGCTAATGATAGAGCGGACTTATAAACCAACACAACAAATATAGCGAAAAGAGACCCCTTTTTTTTTTCTCTCCGAAATATATTTAGTAGATTAAAAATTAAAAGAAAAAGAAAGAACTGCAGCATAATCAATCTTGATTTATTCGAGGTATAACAAAGTATAATCCACGGTTCCACAATGAAAGGTACACTTTAATTTTTTTGTTTAATCACCGATGATATATTAAGTTTAAAAATAATGCTACTTTGATTGATTTTAGTTGACAAAATTATTATGTTCTTATAATTTATGATTAAATGATTTTATTATAATATTATTTAGAGGTTAGTTTAATATAATTTCATTTGATCAAAATAATTAAAACGTATTAATAATCTTAAAATGGATGAATATATCTTTAACTTATCTAGGTACAATTGTTAACATAATAAAATCATTACAAGTAATCAGTTATTTAGTGTAAAAGTAATTTAAATCAGAGTTTTTATGTGTTTGTAGATTAATATATAATTGTTAATTTATTATATTAATCTTCTTATAACTATTCTGTAATCTTTATTACTGTAATTATAAATAAACTATGAAATTTAAAATAAGTATAAATTTTTGACTTGCACATTTGGACAAAAATAATTTTCATACAATATTACTATTTTAATGTTATTGTGATTCTGTCGTGGCTACCTGCAGCTTTGACCATAAGGAGTGAAGCACTTCGATTAAATTCTACTATTCGAAAAACTGATCTCCATTTGTCCCTTATCTTTTGTTATGGAGCCACAGAACACAACCTCGCATCTCTATTTCCATTAACATCCAACAAGTGATACCAAATATTATGGACCAATTGAAACCCTGAACCACATCTTTACACCCCCCATGTTCCAAGTAAACCATTCAGCTATAGAGAGTTTAAACCACTCCATTTGGCTACCACAGTACGAGAGAGTTGGAGCCAAATATTCCTTGCAAAAGCACATTCCCACATCACATGTAAAACTGTCTCCTCCTCATTTAAACTTTCCTCACATAGAGGATTATATGGTAGTTTTACATTTGTATAACCAAGCTTTGGTGGGCAACCTACCATCAAATAACTTCCAAAAAACACTCGCATCCGTTGAGGTCTATCTCACTTCCAAATTTTTCTCCAAACGAAATTGCTTTGATTGCTACTACTGACCCCTGTGATGTGATCCACAACACAACATATTTAATCAGAGTTATTCTACCCCTGTAATGTGAAATGCATTAGTTTGCAACTCATAGGTTGTCATTGCCAAAAGAACATATTTAATCATAGTTATTCTACCCGCCATAGATAAAGAATCTGCTTTCCACCTAGCAAGCCTGCTCTCCACCTTGTAAATAACTTCCTTGAATCTTGCTTTGTTGTTCCTCCCATTTTTCAGTTGAACCCCAACGTAACACCTTAAATCCTTAACAATTTTAAAGCCCCCTCTACTAGCAATTTTATTTCTATCCTCAAAAGGAACATTTCTAGAAAAATAAATTTGCCATTTAGCGACACTAACCTTTTGTGACCGCCCCAAAAATTCTATACCGAACTTTGGGTATTGTCAATAATTGATAAGAAAAAAAATAATATAATTCAAACATGTATATTAATAAATAAGAGAAATAATAATAATCTCAATTACATTATTTCAAAATAGTATTCTAACGACGGAAGTCTTATGTGGGACCCACACATGCCTTACAATCTAAGCATCTCAATGATAGTCTCACATTTCACTATTCATCTAAAAGTCATCCAAAGGAGGGCAATCAGGAAGTGTTCGTCATGCCATTTACATTTTGCCTTTATCAAACGACTCAGTCTTCTCACTATATCCTGTAACACATTTAATAATAACAAAATGAGCACTTTACGCTTACAAATATATAATCATATATTGAGTGAGTTTTGAAAAATAGATAATTTATTTGGGTTAAGTGTTTATGAGATTGGGTGAAAACAATGCCCACACCTCGTGATAATTTGAACAAATGCAGTTTTTAGGGTCCCGAGTGATAGCGAGAGATTTTACCATTTACTTAAAAGAATATAGAATAATTTCACATGCGCTTTGTAACCATGTCTGTTTGGCGCACGTGATGTTAGGAACTTCATATCAAACAATATATCAGTTGGTCAGGCCAGGCCACTGTCTGATTTTATCATGATGTCATACGTAGTCAATGCACAAATCTTTTATCTGTGAAGATTCGGTTACCGATGCCTCGATTTTCGTCCCCTAAAAATCCTAGGCCTGGGATGTCAGATAGATGCATCCTACAAGCCTTTAGTTACTCACACGAATATACTTTACAAGTATGAGATGAAGAATAAGTTTTCTATATCTGTATAAGTTTTACTTTGATGTGTTAGCGAATTTGAATAGCTAACAACCGCCCAAAAAATACTTGATTCTAGTACAACATTTTTCACGTATATCGGATCAAGGGATCTTACGTTACTTAACTTTGAATAAATTGAAGCATGGATATTGACATAATAATATCTTAGATACATTACGTATATCGAAAGAATAATCATACATATAAATTGAAAGAAGGTAGCGTGAGTATATATTTGCCTTGAGTCCTTAATAAAGCTTAGATTTTAACAACTTGCGTAGAGAACAATTCTGTAAAACATACACATTCAATAACATGAGTAATTTAAACTTGATTACACATGAGGATGCACATCCGAAGTGTTAATAATTCTCAGGTCTGTGATTGACTAATTGAATCGTCATTCATTGAATTGAGATTCAGTTGGTACCAAATAGGAGTCCTAAAGATTTTTGAACTGATAAGACATCGTTCGTAGGCTCATGATAAATTGATTTATTTGTTGGAGGCCTTAGATAACTTAATTAATATTAATTAATTAATTTTATTTTAAATGATTTTATTAACCATTTATTATTCATCAAAACTTTATTCCTTAATCCTTATTTAATTGTTTTAATTAAACAGTAATTATTTCTTAATTAAATCATAACATAAAATATTTATAGATCTTTTATCATTTATTAAACATTTATTCTTACATTATTATTTAATTTATTTAATTAAATAATAATTATTTATCAACAAAGCAATTTATTTCTTAATTACTTTTGTCTTAAATGATTTATTGATCATTTAATACTTATTTAGATTTTATTCATTAATTATCATTTAATTGTTTTAATTAAATCATAATTGATCTTGATTTATTAATGTAATGAATTAATAATTACTCCTCAATTAATCTTAACTTAAATGATTTATTAATCATTTAATATAAATTTAGAATTTCTTCCTTAATTATTATTTAATTCTTTCAATTAATAATAATCATTTATAGATTAATAATTTGTCACTTAATTGTGGTAATTAAGAGACTCTTTCTTTATTAATTAATTAATTTATAAATCATAAAATTTTTAATTATGTAAAAATTTATTTACATGTAAAAATAATTATTAATAAGTTACTCATTTATCAATTTAAATTTTGTATGTATTTTATTCTATTTTAATTTGTTTCTAAATTTGGAATGGGCCTAAGAAATAAAATAATAGGGTTGGGTCGGATCAGATCGGGTCATGTACTGGGTCAGGACCGACCCGTCATCACTATCTTCTCCCAATTAGGGTTCTAGCAGTGGGAGGACGGCCAGTGGCGCCGTACTCGCTGGAATTGCCACCACGGCCCCACTGTCGTCACCATACATGGACACACACTCAGAACAGAGGTGAGGGTGTCGCTGTGACGATCCCTATAAGGGAATACCCCCGTAGACCGTACGTCGTCGTTGGAAAACAAGGAAACAAAGGGTTTGGAGTCTCACTACCCGCGAACCTCCATTGAAGCCGACCAAGGCTTTGGCCGAGGTCGTTCTTCTCCCCAGTGACGTCTTTTCCGACGAGCCAAGCATGAAATCTAAGGGTCTCCCTTCCAAAAACTCATTCAAACAATCAATTTCAAGTTTTAACAACAAAATCACAATAAACTTTGAAATCTCAGTTCGGTTTTTTTTTTCTATACTCCGGCCGAAATTAATAAGCATTATGGTTAAAGATTTCTTTAAATTGGTTGAGGCAAAACAAAGCCGAGCATGGCCGGAGTAATATGCTCAAATCAATTTGAATATACACAAACGCATCTCGCTGAAATTTCAATCCGAAAAAATCTAGGGTTCTTGTGTTCTTCATTTTTTTTTTATTTTGATTAAACTTTAAAAATAAACCATAAATACTATAGACATGTATTATATATGAAAATGATACTGAAAATTATTATCTATGTAATGATAAACACAAAAATGGCAATAAATGTTGAAACAAAATGGCAGTGTGTTATCTATTTAAAGATTTAATGAGCAAAATGCTTAATCCACAATAAATGCTCTTAATCAAATTTAAAATTTTTGTTTGGTGGATTTGTTGGAGAAAATTGACTGAAGTGGATGATAGGGTTTAGTTATAATGATATATTTATATAACTTGAAATTTATTATTGACCATTAGATTAGTTTTTGAGAACTTTACTTAGATAGGAAAAAAATTTCCCTTGAATTGAAAATCTTCTCCTTATTTTGCCATTTAGGAAAAGTGCTGAAGTTTTGAATTAATTATTGTTTAACTTGATTTGTTTAGCCACTAATTGAATTTTAATGGTTATGCATTAATTTATTGCATAACCGAAAAGTTTACCCGCACCGGCGAGACAAAAATGTGATTATGAAATTTTTATCATGATTAGCGTCTCGTGACTTTTATAATGTCACGTTCGTTACGATTTGTCGTTAATAGACGTGCACGCGTAGATTTGCGTGATTTGTACGTATACTTGATTGTAAAATCTATCGATCATTGAAATAAAATAGAACTTTCATAGCTAAAACGAATTTAATGTTCATACATTTTATTTAAATTTCTGGGTTCTCACACTTTTGGTCAAGAACTTCACAAAACCTGTCCAAACATTGCAGAATCACTTACAAATTTTTTTTCCAGAGGCCTCCCCAAATAGGAGTAAATCATCTGCAAACATTAAGTGACTAAAAAACAGGACCTCCTCCACTAATATAAACTGAGTTCCACTTCCCATCATCCACAAGATAAATGACTCAATTTCTCCATACAAAGCACAAAAGTGTAGGGGATAAAGGATCCCCTTGCCAGATACCACGAGAAGGAAAGAAAAAATCAGTAGGATCACCAGTCCAACTAATAGCATATGAAGGTGACCGAATGCATTTCATAATAACATCCATCAAGAAATTATTCATACCAGTCTCAAGGTGTGTGGCATGAACAAAACTCCAGCTGAGCCTGTCATAAGCTTTCTCCAAGTCAATTTTAATGGCCATGAATCCCTTCCTCCTAGGCATCCAATGCATTTTTAAAAAAATCTCTTGAGCCACTATGATATTATCTCCAATATATCTAACTGGTACAAAACTGAATTGATTTGGACTAATCCAATCATTGAGAAACTTTTTTGATCTATTGAAAATAATCTCGGTAACAATCTTATAAAGCACATTGCATAGACTGATGGGGCAATGTGAGTGATAAATTCTAGAATAAGAACTTTTGGAATCAAAACAATCATTGTCTCGCTAATATTTGCAATCTGTTTGCCTCCATTTTTTGATATCTCCGCAACACATTGGGGGCCATAACCTTCCATTGAGACTTGAACACCACTGGATGCAGACCATCGGTGCCAGGGGCTTTATGAGCACCCGTGCTTCTAACTGCAGCAGATCATTCCTCCACATAAAAGTCAGATCTCAGCATTTCATTATCTAAATCATCATCAATAGGCTTGAACGTTTGTATTCAAAGAAGGCATGTCAATTACATCCTCCTTGTATAAATTCTTGTAAAAGTCAACAACCATGTTTCTTAGGTAGTCTTCATCTTCCACTATATCCCCATATGTATTCTTGAGCGCTGAAATACGATTTCTTCTCCTCTTAATGATAGTCGAAGTATGGAAGTACTTTGTGTTTCTATCACCAAAGAGAATCCAACGACTTCTAGATTTTTGAAACCAAAAGACCTCTTCTTTGAGTAGAATTTGATTATAATCTACAATTAATTTTGCTTCCAACCTCCTTAAAAAACCAGATTCCTAATTAGCGAGTGCCCTTTGAATGCCCTCTAACATGCACACGAGTCTTCTTTTTCTTCTTCCAAGTTCGCCAAAAACATCCTTATTCCAAACTTGAATAGCCTCAACCAATTCTTTTCGAGCCTCCACCCAATCAACACAACTGCTCCAACTTTGCTGCATAAAATCTTCAAACTACGGATATGTCAACCACATAGCTTCAAATCTGAATAGCTTTTTCTTGTTGCAACTTCTATCATGACCATGTAAACTTATGAGGGTTGGGTGATTATCAAATTTCACCCTAGGAAGGACCCTAGTCACTACCTCAGGGAAAGATAGTCTCCACTTAGCATTTCAGAGTGCTTCTCATATATTCTTGTGCGATTCCTCCACTTCAGACCTCCCCAAGTGAATGCATTCCTTATAGCTCCAATATCAAATAAATAGTATCACTAAGAGCCAATTTTTAAATTTATTACTTCAAAGAGTATCTTTTCCTCCTAAGTCACAATTTCATTTAAACCACCAATAACTAACCATTTCTCATTCATAATGTCAGTTTAGATTTAAGTCGTTCAGACGTTTTCGAGTAGACAAAGATGCATCACCGTTTACCTATGTTTCTCAAGACCTCAACATGATCTGAGGCTGAAACTACGTCCATGCATAAGTCAGCCCTCCACAACACCGAAATGCATTTTGAAAGCCCTTGCGAGTCCACCTTGAGATAATTGTAATGGCTCAAACTCTTTACCATCTTTTCTGCTGTGGAACCTCCGACTCTAGTTTCATGAAATGCCAAAACATCAGGCTTATAGTCTCGAATCAAATCCTTAGACACGTGAAGGAATAGTATACTTCTCGCTCCTCTATAAGTCTATACAAGAATATTCATCATTAACAAGAAATATAACCAAAGGTACAGATATCCTCGAGAAGCCATCATACCATGAAAGGGAACGTCAATGATCAATATAGAAATCCCCCCGTTCCAAACTTTCATCCTTATTGTAGGTGTCTGCTATAACGGAATATAAAATTATGTCCTCATATACGAGAACATCTTCATTCCATACTAATATCTTCCTGATCATCTCCTTCACTTCCTTTAATTACTAATCTTTGATCAAGTGGTTCATGCTCCCCATGTGCGTGTGACTGCTCATGGGAAGAAAGGCCAAAAGATGGGTTATTGAATATAACGGTATTATTACGAGTCTCCTTGTTGAGAGTCCGACCCATTAATATTTTTCACTACATTCACCTCTGCATTCTTGTGCTTCCACACATCTTCCTTTTGGGACTTATCATTCAAATAAGCCCAATTATCCACATCAAAACCCACTCCTTCCCTAGGCAACTTAGTATTAGACACATCCATAAGATTTTGGCGCCTGACTTGTTCCTTAGTTCTCTCTTTTTGAGATGCCTCCTCAATCCTCGCCCAATTTGAATCATGCTTGAGATCATTGGTAACTTTAAAACCACCTTTAGTTTATCCCCTGCTCTACCCATACTTGAGTTGAGATTGGTAGCAATGTCAACCATTTTATTCACATCATTAATTACCTTGTCAGCTAACTGATTGTCCTCCGAGATTAGCGCATGGAATCTTGATCCATCCATCTCAGATTCGTTGGAGCCTCGTCGTCCGTTATCCTCCCTCACCTTTGGCCGACGACGACTTCTCTATTTCTTTGCTATCACTTGAGGTCAAAAAGTTGCATTTTCACCATCACAATTGGGCTTCATATGATTCATTTTACCTCCATTAACTGATGCATTACCAACATTATCTCGTTGGTTTACATGGTCCTCTAATGTTATATGTAGCTTATTCCTCCAACCTCACAGTCTTCTTTCTTGTGGCCATAATAATATCCACAGTCAAAGCAAACCATATTGTTACCTTCATATTTAACATATTAATTCTTTTATTTTAAGTTTTGATGATGACATTTACATGTTACCATATATACGCATGGAGCTGATCTTGCAGGAATACAAGAGAATAAAGTCAAAAATGCATCAAGTCAATGGGCAATCAAAGAAGACCATCAAGTCAGTTATTGCATGGAAGAAATCAGAGAGACTTTGAAGATACCATTTAGAGATACTGCCATCTAGAAATTAATTGTAAGATCTTACATTCTATCTTGGTAAAATACATTAAGGGCTCAATCTATGGTCATGTTCCCTGCACAAAATCTTTTCAAATTCAAATCTCTTTATTACCTTGTTTTATGGTAAAATATCTTGAAAGGATATATGTCAACTTACCTTCCATCTTTTATGAAATCTTTATGATCTTTTTCAAATATTATATCTTTCTATCAAAGATTTTATTTCTGATTGATTTTGAAATTCAAAGTATATTCTTTTCACACAAAACGACTATAAGTTTTCAAACTATTTTATCCTATCATAGGATTACTTTTGAATCAACCAAGCCTTACAGAGAAAAACAATCTTTTACTTGAAAGTTCTTCCTTGTTCTTTTACAGTTTCATACAATATTTCAAAAAGCTTCTAGTTTATATTCTTTTGATTCAAGCATCTTATTATTACTTTTAAGCCTTGCTTGTATATCATCTTGATACACTGTATTGATCATAGGACTGCATTGTAACACCTTTACAAACTATTGTAAACATTGAGAGTTTCAGACTTGTTACATCAAGTATGGGTTATGTGTGGTGAAGATCTATTTGTTCTGTTGCATGGGCTAGCTGAGGGAACTTTTGTGTTCAAGGGGACAGGTGTGTCCAGGGAGCAATCTGCATAAGGGACAAGGGAGTCCAAGTTGCAGTAGGTCCAAAGGAGCATAGGTGCTTAACAGCAGCAACTTTGTAACAGGGTGTACTTTTTTGTGTTGTGTTTTGATATTGTTTCATAAAAGTTCACACGCACCTCATCACCAATTAATGATGGGTTTGGAGTGGGCCTTTAGACTTAGAGGCTGAACCAAGTAAAAATCTCGGTGTTCTAATTTTTATTTTTGCATGTTTAAATTTCTGCAGTTTACCTATTTGAATATATGTCATTAAATTTGTTTCATTAACAAGTTCATAAGTAGTATTTCACTTTGATCGCACAAAGTTGGTCACTTTGATCGACTAAAGTATAAATTATTTAACAAAGATTTTATGTACAGACCCTATTGTAGCAAAGATATAAAATCTTTAGCAAAGAGCGATTCCTACCCAGGTTCGAAAGAACCTCTTGCGGATAATCTACCTTCAGTAGCGGTGAAAGAGGACATCAAGAAATGGAATGCCTGCCGACATACGCTGCACAGTAAAGAACTTTCGGTTGCTGAAAATTGTTGATATTGTTGCTGCAAAAAGGGACACCCTTCCAAGAATGCGAGGATTTCAAAGACTTTGTAAAGAACCTTGCTTATTGGAATAAGCAGGAAACTAAAAGTTGTTGAAGATCTCTACTAGCAAAGGTTATCTCACTGGCTGAGATCATTTAAGTCTTGCTGCCAAATAAAGTTAACTAATCAACCTCTAAAAATCAAGCCTTGTTATGGTGAGATAGATCAATTTTCTAACCAATTGTCTATAAAGGCATGGATTTGCACACTCAGGTCCAGTATCTCCTAAGAGTTTATGATTTTGCTCCATAGGTACTAATGAAGGTCGAGCAGCAGCTAAACATGTTTCCTCAAGTAGATCAATAACATATTTCCTTTGCCACATATATATAACTTCAGAGGACCTTGCAAATTCTATACCAAGGAAAAACTTCAATGGATCAACATCTTTCATCTTAAACTGCGTATGCACATATGTTTTAACTTCAGTCATAAGAGCTGATGAGGTGCTAGATTTGATTATATCATCAACATACACCAACAATACTATAAAACCAGTAGAGGAAGAATAAGTGAACAATGTATGATCACTATGAGACTGAGCAAAGCCAAATCTCTTTAAGGTAGAACTAAACTTGAGAAATCATTGGCATGGAGCTTGTTTTAATCCATACAAAGACTTCAGCAACTTACATATCAGAGGACAAGAACTGGTTGATGTAATATGTGGTTTGAAGCCAGGAGAAAGAACCATGTAAACCTCCTCATGAAAATCACCATGAAGAAAGGTATTGGACACATCCATTTACTCAACAATCCATCCTTGAATAGAAGCTACTGAGAGTAAAATTCTTGATGTGCTCATTTTTTTTACCGGAGCAAAAGTCTCAAAATAACGTTGCCCTATTTCTTGTGTAAAACCTTTAGCTACCAGACGAGGCTTGCATCTGTCTATAGAGCCATCAGACTTATATTTAATTCTATAAATCCATTTACAGCCAATTGTAGACTTACAATCTCATAGTTATACGCAGATTTGCAATCTCTTTGATTTTCATCCTGTAAAATCGTACCATAGGCTGAATTCAATGAAGGAAGTGGAGACATGAGCAAGATCTGACCTCTTATGTTAGTGTATTTCCTAGTGCTGCAACATAGGTGAGTTATCCTCAGGTCTTGGGAGTGAACCATCGACCATCCAAGCTTAAATTTTGAAGAAAATGCAATTTTCATTGATCTGCGCCATGGATTGTAATATTTTTCTGTCAACACCTAATTGACAAGTTGCAGACTATGATGATCCGAAGGTTGAAGATAGTATGGATGTGAAGCATCGATTACAAAACTCAACATATTTTAATTTGTGTTTTGATTTGGTGAATTATCAATTGTGGCATTAGCATAAGACTGAGGTATTCTGAAGATTCAGATGTGAAGAAAAGAAGAAGAAGATTATTGAGGATTCAACCACGAGTCATGATTGTGGCTCTGATTCCATGATACAAAGTGAAAGAGCTTAACAGAAATGAAGAAGAAAGAAGATGAAGATGAAGATGATAATGTCGTAATTGATAAAACTGATTCCATTCATTGTTCATCTATACACTGCTTTATAATATAGCTTGCTTACTCGCTTTCCCAATAACTAACATCTACTATCGTGTAACTAATTCCCTTGACAGCGGTGGGACTTCTACGTTAACTATCAACTAACTTTAACTAATTTATTAACATCGTTTCGTAGATTGTTTCTATTTCTACATCCAGTAGTTTCCTAAACTCAATCTCATTCCCTATATTTAGTGAATTTGGATGAAAAATTAAGAAAAAAATAAGTTATACCGGTACCTTTATTTTAAAATTAATTTGATGATTATAAATAGTGTTTTTCTAAACTTATAGCATCATTATTCATATTCATCAAGATTATATTTGTCTCTATTATTTTATTATACTTTATATTATTTTATAATCCAACATACCTAATCTCTTTATATATATATACATACACATACACTGTTATATTATTTATATTAAAAATAATATATATTTATCTAATATAGAAAGTAACATTTTATTTATATTTTTTAAATTCAATAATACCATATATTATAGTGATTAACTAATATATTATTACAAAATATTAATATATACTATTATAATTTGTATTATATTATATAAATATTATATTATAATATATAAAAATATATAATATATTAATATTAATTTAATAGTATTTATATATAATTATATTATATGTTATAATATATTAAAATATGAATTATAATATATATTAATATATCATCTATATGTACTTATAGTTTAATATTATATTATAATTATTTTATACATATGATATCTATATATATATTATTGTATAAAATGTATTATCTATTAATTAAATAATTAACAAATGTAAATAGTAAAGTTTAAAATATTATTATTTTATTATGATATTTTATATATTAGAGAATCTGATGTATATGAGAAAAATAGAAAAATTGTATATGTATAAAAAGTTATGCTTAATTATGTAAAATAGAGAATATGTTATGAAAAACTTTGTATTAATGTCCTAACATCCACTTAATTTTGTTCCACGTGTAGCAACAACAGTAGCTTCATTTTTTTCATTTCCTCTCTATGTAACAATAGATAAAAGAGCTAAGCATTTTAAACCTTTACATAAAAGTAATACTACAAAATAGTTGTTATCTGTGATTCTGTACGTGAATCTCTAGTCAGCCATGTCACAAGAAAAAAAATCTGTTAGTTTTCATTTAAGTCTATTAGTTTTTATTTGTTTATCACTCTTATCTTTCGGCACTTTTTCCTAACCCGTGAGATGATATAATTCGCAATCAGTGACTAGTTCCTTATAATTTAAAGAGTATTTATTTTGAGGAAAAGGTAATTTAGAAAATTTATCTAAGATTACCTTTGATTTTAAATGTTTCGATAATTTAATCAACGATCCAATTGTATGAATCGAAAGAGTTGGTGAAAATATTAGAGCATGCAAATTTTCACATAAGTTTACGATAATTTTGACACTTTTTATAAATTTAAGAAATTGAAAAATCTAAACCATCAAATAATATACATAATTGACTATATAGATAAAAACTTTCTACAATTTCAAATTTAATAAAATTTTATACAATAACTTGTTTTTGTTTGTTTCATTCGTACGGTTGGATCGTTGAATAAATTATCGTAACATGTTAAAATCGAACGTAACCTTAGATAAGTTTTCTAAGGTCAATCTTAGGATTTTTTTTCCTCTTTACGTTTTCATAAAATTCATGTTTTTATTTTTCTTTTACTACGATTAAATTTGTAGTCGCATATTGCACATCAAAGTTATGATTCGAGTCATTCTTTTACGTTTAATCCTTTTATTATTTCACTTTCAGATAAATTAGATTTGTAATATCATTTAGATTTACTCGGTAGTGACGAAACCTGCAATTGCTCATTAAGTTTAATTTCATAGATCACTCATTCTGATTCAAACTTTAACTAAGGTTAATCATTAGTTATATCACCATTAGTTTAATTTAGGTTTTAATGAATTAAAGTTGATTCAATTTGCCTAAATAGAATTTAGGAATTTTAAAATTAATTAATATCTACGGATCGACATGTTGAAATGTTGAGCTTGTGATGTACTGTTGTGTAATTCATTACAAATATATACTCCTCCAGTTTTGAGCTTTCACCCCCACCCCCACTCCCCAACCCCCGAAAACAAAAAACTAAAGGAAAAATAAATCCAAAAGAGCCATGGTTTTTGGGATCCTTAATCAAGAAACTACCAACTGAAAATTGCTTTTAGTGCCAACAAAATAGAGTAAGGTTTACAGCAGACGATTACACGAATCTAACAAAAACAAAATTCATTTCGGCAAAATGGAATGTTGATATCTTCTCATATAATAAACCCATCGGTACTTGGTTTTTCCCCAAGGTAATGATACAAACAGCGCACTCATTAGCCAATACTCAAGGGAATTATCATAACAGTACGTTATAAGAAAAGCAGCATTCAATTGAATGCTACTAGGATAATCTCAACTTCAGCTTCTCCTTTCTCAAATTTCACCTGTTCCAAGGGGCTGTCGCGAGGCATCACCAGAAGCCCATGCTTGATAATCCTTCACTAGCTGTACAAACACCAATAAGAAGGGCGTAAACTAACACAAAATAATCGAAAGTCGAAATTCATAGGCATGGTGAATACCAGCAGCATCGTACGACGATTATGAATAGGCCACTGGAACATTTAATGCAACTGTTATTGTGATTAGCATAAGCCTTACTGTTTGCAATGAGCATTGAAGGACCAAGGGGAAGGCCACAATTGAGCTAAAACTCCGCAATTAGACACAAACTATTCCACATGCTAGTAGATAACATTCATATATTTCCTTTACAATAAAGTACTTAAGCATGTTCTTCTGCTGTGAATTTCCACTGCAGCTTCTACTACATCTCAGAGTGACCGATTAACATGGGGTAAGAAATCCCAACTCTTTAGGTGAACTTCTAGCCATCCTACAAGCTTTATCATGTTTGAACACCATCAACGAAGTAGTTTTGTACTATTCCATTCACAGAGTTGATTGCTCTTAGTCTTTTACGAAGTGCTCAAAAGCTTAAACAGTAAAAAATATTAAATAATTGACTTCCCTTAGCACCATCCCCCACCCAAAACAAACACACACACACACACACAAATGTGAGAGGGATCAAAATTTGTTCCATGTCAAACAACAGAGGTCACCCTAGTCCACAAACAAGGAAATAACTCAAATTTTGAGTTAAATTATTAATTTTAGACGAAAGTCCAATTTGCTCCAAAAATTTTGCCCCAATGTTGTCAAGTCCGTCCTATTATTTAAAATGTTTCAACGTAACATCTATAGTTACTAGTTCGGTATCTAATAACACCCTAATTGTAAAATCTAGAGTAAATAATAAAACGGGATAACCGGTTGCATAAGTTGCAGGTTCCTTCGTGTTCGGTATAGATGTCACTCCTGTGAAACCCACACACCTAGTCCATTTGTGTGAGGCTTAAAATGAACCAACAAACCAGCGGTAAATCCCATCTGTACTTCTTCATTCTCCAATTCAGTTCATGGTGAATTCCTTCTGAGTTTCTACTCTAGTTTACATTATTCCTTCTGATTCTTCTACTCTTGTTCAAATCTGACAATCAAAACCTCAATGGACGTCCTTTCCATTTTACAGTATCCAATTGACATTGCCACTGGAATATTGTATTCAATGACCGAAAGAAGAAGTGCTAATGTAATGGAAGATGCTTATACCTCAATGTGATAGCTTCGGTAAGCGATTACAGAGGTTTTATTCACACTAGAGTAAATACAACATGTGGAGTAAATATCAAGTTGGGAAATGTAGCTAATAGAAATTGATAGTATATTTATACCCATCTAAGTTTGCATGTGTTCCTCTTGCCAGTAATTTTTAACCTGTTTAGTGAGTCTGGGTGTTAATAGATATTGACTTATAAAATACATCCACTCACAATTATTACCTCTACCTCGCAGTGCTACTTTTATGTAGCCTGCAAGTTTTGAAACTTCACCTCTCATCTTCCAAAAAGAAATAATAGGTGGTCATGATCAATATTGACCATAAGCTAGGTCAAAAATATTCAATTATAAAGTTCAAGCTAACACACCAATAAGCAATATGCCCAACTCCCCACCCCCAAGGCCAAGGCCAACGTACAGACACGAAATATTGGGGCTTCGCAAAGATCCTTGGTATTGAGCCTATTCAAATGCTTGGAACAAGAAAAGAAATTATAATATGGGAATGTGGCTCTCTAATTAGAAGATGCAGCCAGGGCTGCACACGGAGTCCGAAGGATTCTAGATTCGATAAAAAAATTATTAGGATATGGATATTTGACTAAAAATTATTAGGATATGGATATATGTGTATTACATTCCATTAATATTCGTATCCATATTTGGTGATTATTTGTACTAAACTTTACTTGATAACTATGTTATCTATCACTATATAAGTAAGTTTTTTAAGTAATGCAATAGTTTTACGTTCTTAAATTAATATATAATTCATTACAAGATGAACATTAAGCTTATTGTGGATAATTTTCGTTATTAAATTTTATATATGGCACATGTATTACTAATTTATTAAAATTACTTTCAGTTAAATTACATTCTAAATATGCAACATCTATGTTCATATTTGATTTTATCCAACTAATATTATTCGTATCCGTTTTAAAATGAAGTAAATACAAATATAGGGATATCCGTATCCGTCTATATCCCATTCACACCCCCAGCTGCAGCAGAAGAGGTTGAGGGAGTTGAAGAGAATAGATCAATCATACTTCCAAGTTCTAGTAGTCAACATTGCCAGACCTACGGCACACGCAGAGAATGAAAGAATCCACAAAAAAAAAAAGATTGATGAAATAAAGACAACACAAATTTCACAATAGGAACTTGTCCACTTCCTCTTAATCACCTTGTGATACCAAGTTAGAGACTCCAACAGCCTACAGGGAACGTCACACTATCACAGTGTATTTGTAATGAATACCTCATAGAAGATCAATTTTGATCTTGACAGTCCCAAATCATTTTCAAATTTAGAACTTATCTAAGTACATCTGACTTTAGTCTAGGAAGTAGGACTAGCTGCAACACTTGCTATTTCTGAAATTTCAAATGAATCATGTTAGTGATGAATCATAAATTGAAAAAATATCAAAAGAAAAAAATCCAAATTGACGTCTATTTAGGAATGGTGGAAGTTTACAACTTTATCTAAGGCAATAGACTGAACTTAACGAACCCCTCGCAAGTAAGCTTAGAAATATCGAACACACACTCATTTGACAAGATAATTCTACCCAGACCCACACTTGATTAAACCAACCCTCGTTCAACATTCTCAATCAACTAGTTTTCAATACTAAGAAGATGCACCTATATCAAATTGATGCAGGACAGAGGACTTTCTTGACCATTTAGACATTTTATCTGATAAAAACATAAAAATGGGGATTGATAATCCAGCGACACTTAATTCAGAAAGAGTAATCACCCAATGAATAAGGCATTTGCAATAGAGTGCAAGAACAAAGCATTAAAAAACCTTTCCAGCTACTCCAAGACCAATTAATCACCATCTGCATGAGAACTCAAGGACTACTTTACCAGAAACTCTATGAGAATTCCCGTTAATCAGTACTCCATCTCGTTGATTGGGGTGGAATCTGCTTAACAGAATCTGGATTTTTGGATGCACTAGCACAAGCTGATGGTTTTGTCCCTAGTTGATTGGTTCTAAGCTGCAAGTTTTCAAATCCTGCTAGAATAAACAATTGGGTGTTTGTAAATTGGGACACTGGTGACTTCACAAACGTGGCACAGGGTTATCATCTAGGAGTCCAAAGGCAAAAATTTTCCCTTCAAGCTGTTTTTATTAGCATATATATTACTGAAAGTACCAACTCTCTGTCTGTGAGGCTGAATTGATAGGTGTGTAGTGTTCTTCTTTCCTAGTTTCCTAGGTGTTTTAAATCCACTCAGGAGTATGGATTTTGTTCTGAGGTTCCCAGTAACACCTGAAGTGCTTTTTGCAATTTTAATAACAGAAGCCGTAGCCAAAAAGTATGTTTAGCATTGAAATAGGAGAAGAAAATGTCACCTCCGTCTCAAAAATGACCACTAAAGTACATAAACTTTTTGTCAAAAGAGGATTACTTTCGTACATCAAAAGATAGGAGTAAACTACTTTTCACTTGAAAAAGGACTCACTTTCTTTTTGGAAATATCAATACATCCCCTGTTCCACAAATAGAATTACATTTGAAATGCAATTTGCTCCACGCAAAGAATAACACTATATAATTTCTTAAGTTTGTCGGTACAATTTTCTTATCTTATCACCACTTTAACATTAATAAAAAAATTTATGAAAACAAGTTTATAATTATAGATGTAACTCAATCAGACATGCAACCAGTGCAGTTAACGGTGTGTGATGCAACCGCAGCACAAACATGAAAAAGAGCCGCCACTATAAAGAAAAAACTAGAAAAACAAGAGTAAATTTTTTAACTATTTCTATTTTTACAACTTAAGCAACAATATTTTAACAACCCAATAACCATACTTAGAATACCAAATAACAAGTTTATAGTAAATATATAAATTACAAATAATTTCAAAAGAAGTATTTATTAAAAATTAAAAACAAATGTACTAGATTAATTACACTTAGTATATACTACTCCGTACATAACAAGCAGAGTATTCTATTTGATAGATTAATGGACAAAGTAACAGTGTTTTAAAAAAAAACACAAAACAAAACACAGAAAATGAGCACTAGATTAATAATTAATGATTAATACATTAACTGTATTAGACTTACACTTAGTATATGCTATATAGCACATACTATCTCACTATAATATATATTATGATTTGACAGAGTAGTATACAGTATAGTAGTAAATCACCAAAATATAAAAAATTTAATTGCAAAGTTGCGATGAAAAAGGAGAAGAGCAATCAACCCGAACCCAAGACCATGCTATAGAGAGGAGAAGATATGGTCCATTGAATTCGTGTAACTGATCAATGTCAATGTGAGAACTCGACATTAGAAAATAGAAACCTTTGTTTGCCACTTCCCCTTAGGTCAATGGAGATAACAGGTATGTGGTTAAGTTTCATACATTCTGAATAGAAATCGAATTGTTGCACCACCATTTTTGTTTTAGGTTTCTCTCTTTTTTTTTTTGGCCATCTTCGCCGTTGACTGTGCATTTGACTGTCACTGCTGCAATATTGCACACCATGGTTGCCTTTGTTCGAAGTCTTCAAATCAAGAAGACACAACGACACTGCCATTTGCGCCACAACATTAGCCATGTGCGCACCTTAACTTCACTGCTTGCAACCTTAATATTTACAAAAAAGGCAAATGCCACTTTTTTTGTAGAACAAAGGGAGTAACTAATATTTAGTACTTAAACCGTATGAGCACTTCTTGAGACAGAGAAAGTAAAATATAATACCAAGAGTCCAAGATGGTGCATTTAAAACTTTGTATATTTGTAGAAGAAAAGGTTGACCAGAAAGATGGCAATACAGCATTATTTAGACCTAGAAAGGAAAGAGAGTTTGGGACTAATAAGGAGAAGCAAACAAGGGAGTAGGTTATGAAGCTTCGCATAAGTGCTTTCTGTCATTTCATTATAACTTACAAATGACTAGAGACTTTATTTATACCGAAGATCGATTATCGCTAATAATATGACCCTAACTTGAACCATTATTCTCCACCTTCTCTAACAAATAACAATGTATAACAAAGTTAGATGGCCCTTTCTTATTTAAATGTACCATCAATATTGTCAAATTACCCTGGTCTTGAGCATCTTATAGTACATAAAAGAACAAGCTTGTATTAATTAGAGTGGTAAGCGATTGCATGGCGTCATTTGCTCACATTTGAATATTCTTTTCTATTAAGCTTCGGCGGTGCAAGGGATAAATATGACTCCAGACAAATTCCCCCTTAAAGAGAGATTGTACAATTACCATGAGTACCCGCATGTCACAACTACATGTGTAATTTAAATCCTATACTCACATATCTACCAAGGAATCCGCTAAGTAGAACCTTGAGATGTTCTAAAATAAGATTAGTCTTGAAAGAAATGGAACTTCTAAGAACTACAAGATAGGTCCCTAAGCTAAATTGATTGTGTAAAGACAAAAACTAATAAATGGAATTGAAATTAATTTGTTAATTTCTCGTACCTGTGCCATAAATCGGGGGAGCATAATACTTAGTATTTGTTGAAGAACTTGGTTGCCATTGGACTCAATCGCTTGTACTGGAATCATTCTAAATGCAAAAGGAATTTCAATGCTAACCTGACAAGCAAATTAGTTCACCAAAGAAGTTGAGCACACATTCAAGATGAAATATTAATGCTCAAGAAGCCCATTAAATATCAAAACCTCAATAACTGCGTCTGACGTGAGTTGCTGAATGAATGAGTTGTTCCCTTTGCTATCACATGATATTCTATTCGTCATAAAAGCTGCATGCCGACACCAAATCAATGTCAAAGCACTCCTGAAAAAGCATTACATAATTCAATTCAGAACAAGCCACAAATGCTTCATTAGATATATTTTAGTCTACTGCCCTCTTTGAATTTAATTTTTAATTTTTAATTTTAAATTAGCAACTGGGTCTAGAAATTCTGCAATCAAGAACTTCACCATTGCAAAACAGATCCCAACACAGGAAGAACAAAACTAGAGCATCTCTATAAATCTTTTCTGTTGCCAACAAAACAATCATGAAGTGGCCTGCTGACCAGTTTTCAGGAGAAGTACAAGAATTAAGTTGATGGCTCTCACTTTCATTTGAGATGTCACATCAATATGACAATATTATTACAGAATTCCACATGATAAACTGCAATGCAATGGGATGCATACTGTCATGTGTAATGATTACAACTTTCCATCTTCAACATTCTCTACTGAAATAACAGATGACTAATTCTGAGAAATTGTTTGGATGTTAAGATTATATATGACTTTTATCATCACCTTGAGGGGTTAGTAAAAAAACACTCCACGAACATGACCCTCTGATATTATTAAACTTGATACACAGATTCTATACAGTTTCTTGTTACTCGTGTAAGAAACATAATATACCATCTGTTTAAACTGATGTGATACATCTTGAAATGCTTCTTTCTGATGCACTTTAGCTCTTTTTGTACTGAATGACCATCAAATAATCTAAAGCTGCAAGGTTATGCTCTATTGAGAACAACTGAAGTTCATACATAAAGTGCACCCAAGTCAATAAAGTAGCTAGATAACTAGATAGTGTAAATCACTGAAAGGGCTTAAACAAGACAATAATAGAATTCAACTGGAACTGATCAGTTACTAAATCTCTTCAAATGCATATACATTAAACCTATAAATGGTGCTATTTCTTTGTTTAGAAATTGAAATGCTAGAAATTGGGAAAGCATAGTAAGCATATGCAATCCACTTGCAAGTATTGCTAATTTGCTACATATGTCCGGTCTTCTTTTTTATTTACTCCATAACATTGGGCAGTCAGGAACTTTCAAGTAGTTCTCTTTCGTTATTATTTTTTCTTCTTGCTCGCCTTTCTACCTTTTCTTCCTTTTATGCCAGCAAAAGAAGTAGACATTCCTTTAATTTCTTTTCCTCTACATCTCTTTCAAATGACTAGTGTTGCATTCTGATAGTAGAATTTATGTTCCATTTCAAGTCCTGTTACATTCTTAGTTTATAGTTTAACCGTATAACTAATATCACAAAATTGAAGAAAAAATTCATTGTTGTCTTGCAAAATTATCTAACTCGAGATGAGCCTAAATAATGTCATACCAATATATTATTAGCAGTACACGGCAACGAACCAAAGGTTTTGCAGCTTTGCATTTGTATTTCAGAATATAACATTATGCATAACTTTCTAGACTTCTAGTGAGTTTTGCCTGCCTAATTGTTTTCCTTGCTACAAATTTAACTCTTTAATTGATATTTTTTAATTCTTTCATTTTACTTAATCATCTTCCTAACTTTCTATTCTAATTTGCTTAAATTAAATACATTAATAGCTTTCTCTTTAATAGGAAATAGCCTAAAGTTGACAAAACCCTGTAACAAACAGTATAAACTTGCAGCTATTGATTTGTTAACATCAATGGTCAAATCAACACATTAAACTTCCTTTCCTAAAAAAGAAGTGTCCACAAGGTCTAGACAATAAGTTTACATGCACTATAGAGGTTCATATCTTCTTCTAAAGCTTGCCCAACCTACTTCTTTTTTCCTTGATGTCACTTTCTCAGTTTCTCACCCAGAAACATGCGTAAACAATCAAAGTGTCTGGGTTTTAGTTTCTCTTGACCTAAACATGCGTAAACAATCAAAGTGTCTGGGTTTTAGTTTCTCTTGACCTAATGTGTACATAACTTTGGTAATACTGGTTGTTGCCTTATAATTAGGCCTTCAGTTACATTTTTTGGGCTTTCAAAGATGGCATCTATTCATGAGAACAGTTCCCAGGGAATTGGGAAAATTTAGAGGATGGCTGAAGAATATCATGGAGCAGTTCTCAATAAAGAGATGATTGCAAAGACACGGTTAATGAGGAAAGACTTGTTTCCAATTCAACAGTTATGGAATCTTGTTTATGTTGACCAAGAGTTCCTTAATAATTGAATTTCTTATCTTTTTGTAACTGAGAATTTTTTATTCTCATTTTCAAATAGATAGAAATTATTGCAACCAAATACATTTTCATTTCACATTTTCATAATCTTTAAAAACAATAATTTTAAGCCAAATGCATTTTTCTCTTGAAAAATCAAAATCGAAAATGCCTTTACGTCTTCAATTTTTACAAAAACAAGAAAAAATGAGAACAGCAAAAGGTACAAAGTATTACTCCACCAAAGTTAAAATCATTACAATTTCACATCATTCCTCATACTTTGATGAAGCTATATTTTAATTCCTTATATCCTTCACAAGCAAAGTCCATCACCAGTTTAGTTAGAGGAACTCACCCTAGTTTTAGTTTTGCATCAACTCTTCTACACTTACATAGAGACAAAAGATAAAATTATTTACATAAAAGCATATCTAGTGTAACCAAAGTGACATTTTGCAGCAAAATGAAGCCGAACACTAACCCTCAAATTTATTATTCTGCGCAACAACAACTGGTGAACCTTCAAGCTGCAGCCAGTCAACAGAACTCATATTAGGCATTTCAACACAAAGCAGGACATAGGAAATTCAACAAGAAACTGCTGTATTAAGGGGAAAAAAAATTGTTAATACCTTACAGGATAAGAGCTTAATACAACACCCATTAGGTTGCTCTTCAACTCTAACTAACAAAACAGGGCACACTTCAAAGGCAAAGAACTTCAATCTATACACATAACACCTAAATGTAAAGTCATCAACACGCTCAATCCTTTCTGCATCCAAAACAGAGTACTGACTAGCAGGCAAGCTCATGTACTCAACTGCAACCAAAAATAATTTCAATTTCACTTCCATCAAAACTCATTTAATAAATACGCAAAACATACCGATACAGAAAAATATAACTGCAAACATTACCTAGAGGGCGTTGGAGTTGTTTAACAGAAACAGATTCTTGTCGCCGAGCAACGAATCGAGCTTTTGGGGCAGTAGATTCATCCGAAGTAGCTAAGATTGACAAAACATGCCTAACAGGGAGGTAATTTCTGGGGTTTTTTAAGGAATTAGAAATGAAACTCAAATTTGCAGGACAAAACGAAGAAGAAAAGCTCAATGCCATTGAATATATTTATGATTCATATGAAGGTATAAACCCGAAAATGAGACCTCAAAGTATATTATGATAATGCTAGTTAGGAGGATATGTGGCTACGGATAACACCACGACTGCGTTGCGATACGCGACGTAAGCAGCTGATTATATTAGTGAAACGTTAATTATAATTAATTTAAATTTAAAATTTTGAACTTTGAACTTTTGAAAAGTAAAAAAAATTACTTTTGTTGTTTTAGATTATAAATTATGAGAAAAATATTATTGTTCGTTTAAAAAAATAACTTTTAAATTAAAAACTAGTTAAAAGCAACTTTAAAATAGTCCCTAAATTATAATTATAGACACTTAGTCATCACAAAAATCATCACTTACATTATATTTGTGAGTTTATTTTTGGTTAAAAAAAATTATAGAAAACTTAAATTTTCTACTCCTTTCTTGTGTTCCTAAGTTTTTAAAAGGATGAAAAAGAATTGTTTTGGATAAAAATAAATATTAAGTCTCTTACCTAAATTTTATTGTAAAAAATAACAAGATTTAGATAAGAAAGAACTAAAAAACAAGTTTAACTCTACATATCATGTATGTTATATAGTCAAATCAATATATTAATATATAGAATTATCAAAAGAGAACTTTAGTTTTTGCACTCACATTTGGATAGTTAACTCAATGAGTTGGCATATTTTTTTTTTTTGGACTCAGCGGGTTAGCTATGTCGGTTGCCCTCACCTTTTAACCGTACATTGTATTAATGTTTTTGCATGTTAAAATTTTAACGTCTATTGAGAAACCATTTGTTTCCATATATATCTGTAAAATGCATTTCCTTCCATAGAAAACAACAAATGATGAAAATTAAGTAAGAAAATTAATCAACAAAGATTCTTAAAAAAACAGGTTAATATATTGTGGTTGTAAAATACCGAAGGTAGGGATAATCGTCCAGATCTTATTGTGAAAGAAAAAAGTCGCCCTGCCACAGCAGGCGGGTTGCTTCCTCTGTCGTCGCCGGGGAGCTCTTGGCGAGGAAAGCTTAGGATAAGTTGTTAAAGCAAACGGGGTGTTACGACTTCACTCCAGTCGAAGACCCCACCGTGGTATGCGCCAATAAGACCACCAAAAACCTTTGTGGTGGATCTTGGTTCGCGCTTTATGGCATTTCCACTATAAAAAAATCCAAATTGCTAACATACATTTGCACAACTATCTACGAATAGCATATTCAAAAAATCCAACACCTCAAAAATAATAAAAATTCTCACGTATATCACATTATATACATCATACATACAAACATTACCACATGAAATAAAATAAAAAATACTACCTAGGGTGTAAGTCGGACTGAACGGTTAAAAAAATTCTCAAATAAAACTTGAATTCGGGACAACAACGAGCCGAATTTGATCTCATTTTATCTTTTAATGTTTTATGCAAACCAAATTCGATGCTATAAATACTCTGCTCGTTTTAGGGCAGAGTAGTTCGATTGCAGTCGAGCTACTCGCCCTAGTGTTCGATCAAACATACTCGAAGCTGAGATATGCCAAGTTCTGAAGCTTCTCAGTGTAGCATTAGAACCGAATTTCGGCAAATTACAGACTCTGTCGTACACCATCGTCGATGATACAAAGGTCGTTCGAGCTTGCATTGCTCCGTCGTGTTCCGTCCAAGTCGCGTTCGACGGCACTAAAATTTAGATGATTAATCTCCTACTTTGTTTTTCTATCAATGATTCCACCAAAATGTATTTTTCAGTCGATACTGCTCGTACTCACATCACTTGTCCACCAGCTTTGTTCAACAACATCGTCGTTCAATGCGACGTTAATGTTAGCTTTTTGCATCAATATCATGCCCCGACGACGGCAAATGGAACTGGTATCTGTGATAACAATGTTGCTACTTACCGAGCAATTGCTCCTGTTTCCTCGTCCAGCCACCACGAACATCCCGATTTCGGGTGGGCTTTTGCTGCAATGGCTACAGTAGCCGCCCTTACTCTTTTGCCCCGGTCGAGAGTTCCTGTACCTAAACCTGTAAAGCTTGTGGTACCCGAACAAGCACGCTGCCCCAACCTCAAATTCAAAGACTGTGGTATATCATGGTCACAAAAAAAAAGTGAGAGTGGTTTGTCACAATTATATTAAAGTAGAAAAAGAAAATCAATAAATATGTATATATAACAAAAGTTCAAAGATGAAAACTACATGAAGTTATAACAAATTAAAAGCAGCTAGAAGAAATCACCAACAACAGTTTCTCGAGGAAGCTAATTTAAATGATGTGGACCCACAAGGATAGGAAAAAAGGAGGGAGAAGAGAAAGCATGCTCAGGTCCGTTTGGGTAACAACCTACACGTCATGTTGGTGTGTGTGTATATATATATGGTGCCTTCATTTCCCTCTAACTTTCATTTCAAAACTCCAGAACTTTCTCTTTCTAGCATCATGTCTCCATTTTCGTTCATTGTTCTAGCTTTACTCACCGCCAGCGAAGCCATTACGGATATGTCCTACATCGCGAACAACGCTGATGTTCTCGAGAGCTGCATCAACGGCGTCGCCTCCGTTGCAACCTTTGCCGATGGTGTTGAGATCGTTGATACAGATCTGTTGAAGTAAACTGTGCACGAAATGCGAAGCTTCCAGTCATCTTTCTCTAATCTCTTGCATCGAGAGAATCAATTCTCTCTCTCCTTTCCTCTAAACAATTTTATGCTTCAAAATGATGCGTCCACAAAGTCTGAAACCATTTCTCTGCAGTTGAAGTTGAGATATGCCGAAGTGCTGAAGCTTCTCAGTGTAGCGTTAGAACCGAATTTCGGCAAATTTCAGGCTTTGTCGTAGACCGTCATCGATGATACAGAGGCCGTTCGAGCTTGCATTGCTCCGTTGTGTTTCGTCCAAGTTGCGTTCAGCGGCACTAAAATCCAGATGATTAATCTCCTACTTTGCTTTTCTATCAATAATTCCACCAAAATGTATTTTGCACGTGAGAATCGGGACAGAGAGAATGTACTTGATTCACCTATCCACTTCGGGACTTTTTGCATCAATATCATGCTCCGGCGACGGCAAGTGGAACTTGTATCTATGATAACAACGCTACTACTTACCGAGCAACTGCTCCTGTTTCCTCGTCCGACCACCACGAACATCTCGATTTCAGGTGGGCTTTTGCTGCAATGGCTATAGTGGCCGCCCTTGCTCTTTTGCGCGGGCCGAGAGTTCCTGTACCTAAACCTGTAAAGCCTGTGGTACCTGAACAAGCACGCTGCCCCAACCTCAACTTCAAAGACTGTGGTATATCATGGTCACAGAAAATAAAGTGAGAGTGGTTTGTCACAATTATATTAAAGTAGAAAAAGAAAATCAATCAATATGTATATATTACAAAAGTTCAAAGAGGAAAACTACATGAAGTTATAACAAATTAAAAGCAACTAGAAGAAATCACCAACAACAGTTTCACGAGGAAGCTAATTTAAATGATGTGGACCCACAAAGGTAGGAAAAAAGGAGGGAGAAGAGAAAGCATACTCGGGTCTGTTTGGGTAACAACCTACACGTCTTGTTGGTGTGTGTGTGTATATATATGGTGCCTTCATTTCCCTTTATCTGTCATTTCAAAACTCTAGAACTTTCTCTTTCTAGCATCATGTCTCCATTTTCGTTCATTGTTCTAGCTCTACTCACCGCCAGCGAAGCCATTACGGATATGTCCTACATCGTGGACAACACTGATGTTCTCGAGAGCTGCATCAACGGTGTTGCCTCCGTTGCAACATTTGCCGATGGTGTTGAGATCGTTGATACAAATCTGTTGAAGTGAACTATGCACGAAATGCGAAGCTTCCAGTCATCTGTCTCTAATCTCTTGCATTAAGAGAATCAATTCTCTTTTTCCTTTCCTCTAGACGATTCTATGCTTCAAAATGATGCGTCCACAAAGTCTGAAATCGTTTCTCTGCAGTTGAAGCTGAGATATGCCGAAGTGCTGAAGCTTCTCATTGTAGTGTTATAACCAAATTTCGGCAAATTTCAGGCTCTATCGTACACCGTCATCGATGATACAGAGGCCGTTCGAGCTTGCATTGCTCCGTCGTGTCCCATCCAAGTCCCGTTCGGCGACACTAAAATCCAGATGATTAATCTCCTACTTTGCTTTTCTATCAATAATTCCACCAAAATGTATTTTGCACGCGAGAATCGGGATAGAGAGAATGGACTTGATTCACCTATCGACTTCGGGACTTTTCACATCAATATCATGCTCCGGCGACGGCAAGTGGAACTAGTATCTATGATAACAACGCTACTACGTACCGAGCAACTGCTCCTGTTTCCTCGTTCGGCCACCACGAACATCTCGATTTTAGGCTGGCTTTTGCTGCAATGGCTATAGTAACCGCCCTTGCTCTTTTGCCCAGGCCGAGAGTTCCTGTATCTAAACCTGTAAAGCCTGTGGTACCCGAACAAGCACGTTGCCCCAACCTCAAATTCAAACACTATGGTATATCATGGTCATAGAAAAAAAAGTGAGAGTGGTTTGTCACAATTATATTAAAGTAGAAAAAGAAAATAAATCAATATATATATATATATATATATATAACAAAAGTTCAAAGAGGAAACTACATGAAGTTATAACAAATTAAAAGCAGCTAGAAGAAATCACCAACAACAGTTTGTCGAGGAAGCTAATTGAAATGATGTGGACCCATAAGGATAGGAAAAAAGGAGGGAGAAGAGAAAGCATGCTCGGGTCCGTTTGGGTAACAACCTACACGTCATGTTGGTGTGTGTGTATATATATATGGTGCCTTCATTTCCCTCTAACTTTCATTTCAAAACTCCAGAACTTTCTCTTTCTAGCATCATGTCTCCATTTTCGTTCATTGTTCTAGCTCTACTCACCGCCAGCGAAGCCATTACGGATATGTCCTACATCGCGGACAACGCTGATGTTCTCAAGAGCTACATCAACGGAGTTTCCTCCGTTGCAACCTTTGCCGATGGTGTTGAGATCGTTGATACAGATCTGTTGAAGTGAATTGTGCATGAAATGCGAAACTTCCAGTCATCTTTCTCTAATCTCTTGCATCGGGAGAATCAATTCTCCTTCTCCTTTCCTCTGGACGATTCTATGCTTCAAAATGATGCGTCCACAAAGTTTAAAATCGTTTCTCTGCAATTGAAGTTGAGATATGCCGAAGTGCTGAAGCTTCTCAGTGTAGCGTTAGAACCGAATTTTGGTAAATTTCAGGCTCTTTCTTACACCGTCGTCGATGATACAGAGGCCGTTCGAACTTGCATTGCTCTGTCGTGTTCCGTCCAAGTCGCGTTCGGCAACACTAAAATCCAGATGATTAATCTCCTACTTTGCGTTTCTATCAATAATTCCACCAAAATGTATTTTGCACGCGAGAATCGGGATAGAGAGAATGGACTTGATTCACATATCCACTTTGGGACTTTTCGCACCAATATCATGCTCCGGGGACGACAAGTGGAACTAGTATCTGTGATAACAACGCTACTACTTACCGAGCAACTTCTCCTGTTTCCTCATCAGACCACCATGAACATCCCGATTTCAGGTGAGCTTTTGCTGCAATGACTATAATAACCGCCCTTGCTCTTTTGCCCGGGCCGAGAGTTCTTGTACCTAAACCTGTAAAGCCTGTGGTACTCGAACAAGCATGCTGCCCCAACCTCAAATTCAAAGACTGTGGTATATCATGGTCACAAAGAAAAAAGTGAGAGTGGTTTGTCACAATTATATTAAAGTTTATGAAAATAAATCAATATGTATATATAACAAAAGTTCAAAGAGGAAAACTACATGAAATTATAACAAATTAAAAGCAGCTAGAAGAAATCACCAACAACAGTTTCTCGAGGAAGCTAATTTAAATGATGTGGACTCACAAGGATAGGAAAAAAGGAGGGAGAAGAGAAAGCATGCTCGGGTCTGTTTGGGTAACAACCTACACGTCTTGTTGGTGTGTGTGTATATATATGGTGCCTTCATTTCCCTCTAATTGTCATTTCAAAACTCCAGAACTTTCTCTTTCTAGCATCATGTCTCCATTTTCGTTCATTGTTCTAGCTCTACTCACCGCCGGCGAAGCCATTACGGATATGTCCTACATCGCGGACAACACTGATGTTCTCGAGAGCTGCATCAACGGAGTTGCCTCCGTTGCAACATTTGTCGATGGTGTTGAGATGGTTGATACAGATCTGTTGAAGTGAATTGTGCACGAAATGCGAAGCTTCCAGTCATCTGTCTCTAATCTCTTGCATCGAGAGAATCAATTCTCTTTCTCCTTTCCTCTGGACGATTCTATGCTTCAAAATGATGCGTCCACAAAGTCTGAAATCGTTTCTCTACAGTTGAAGTTGAGATATGTCGAAGTGCTGAAGCTTCTCAGTGTAGCGTTAGAACCGAATTTCGACAAATTTCAGGCTTTGTCGTACACTGTCGTCGATGATACAGAGGCCGTTCGAGCTTGCATTGCTCCATTGTGTTCTGTCCAAGTCGCGTTCGGTGGCACTAAAATCCAGATGATTAATCTCCTACTTTGCTTTTCTATCAATGATTCCACCAAAATGTATTTTGCACACAAGAATCGGGATAGAGAGAATGGACTTGATTCACCTATCCACTTCGGGACTTTTTGCATCAATATCATGCTCCGGCAACGGCAAGTGGAACTGGTAACTGTGATAACAACAGCAACGATCAAATCAACATATTTTGTACATATTCGATCAATCTAATTGTCAATTCATTTGAAGTAAGGTTTTATATTTAATGAGATTATTTTTAAATTTATAAGATTATAAACTTGTACATACCATGAGTTTGTATATTTGTAGTATATATTTTTTAATATTATAATTTATATATATATTTATTATAACTTATGTATGACCAACACTTATATAAATTAATGAATAGTTATAAAAATAATTTATTTTGAAAATTATTTTATATATATATATATATATTTATAATTATGAAAAATAAAACTAGCTCGTTAGTCGTGCACAACACAAGTTGTTTTTTTTAATTTATTAAAATTATAGAGTGTAATATGTATTATTTTTATTAATTTTTTTTGGGGTTAAATACAAGATTAGTATTTTATATTGTTGTGTACAACATCATTAATTTTATAGTTAACAATTCAAAAATGAATGGGTGTATTTTATTTTTTTTAAAAATGAGTTATTTTGTAAGTTATTCTTTATTTTAATTATATTGTTAAAGCCAGTTTTACTTCTTGTAATCATATTTATGTTTTAAATTGAATTGGAGTTAATTACTCGAGTTATTTAAAGATAAGATCTCTTCTTCTGAAATATTATATAACTAGCTTGTCGGTTCGTGCACAAAACGAGCTTTTTTTAATTGCTTAAAATTATTGAGTCTATAATATGTATTATTTTCTAATTTTTAATAAATTTTGTTATATTAAATATGAGACCAGTAATGTATATTGTTGTGTATAATATCATTAGTTTTATATTTATAAATTTGAAAATTATTGGGCGTATTTCATCTTTTTGATATAAGTCATTTAATAAGTTATTATTTCATTTTAATATATTTTTGAAGTGATTTTTATTTCTTTCAAGTTTTTAAGTTAGTTTAATTATCTAAAATAATTTATGTTGCCTAATACTAAATATATTTCACTTTATATTAATTGAAATAATTTAATAGACCTAAATTTCTTAAACTTTTTTATTCTTTTTTAATAATTTTATTGTGGTTCTCTCTCTCTCTCTCTCTCTCTCTCTCTCTATATATATATATATATATTTATTTATTTTTTGTCATATATGTTGTAGATTTTATTAGTTTTAATTTTTAAATTGTTGATTATCTTCTTAATTTCTTATTCTTATATACTTTTTTGTTGTGATATTTTAATGATGAGAGATGCATATAATTTTTTTAATGTTTCATATATGTGATAGTGATCACTAGTTGACTTTTCATTCCGATAAATGATAGAATTTTCGTTAATTTTGATAATTAGAGATGAAATGAGATTCTGAGAATAAAATTGTTTTCAAGTGAAATACCTTGCTGAAATACAATAGACTAGCAGAGAAATCCATGCACAACATGGACTTTTTATTTTGCTTTAATATTTTTTTTTAATGTTTTAATAGTGGCTTGTATGACATTTTTTTCATTTTCTAGCAAGAGACCACATGACTAATAGTGGTGTGGATGGATTTTTTATTTTGGTAAATTTAATTTGGATATTGTGGTTAGTATTAAGATATTTTCAGGTTTTAAAAATCTCAGTCTCCTTGCCTTTTCTTGCTTAGCTTCGTAGTATTTCTTCTCTTGCATAGTCTGAGCTCATCCATTTTATCTTGGTACATTTTCTCTATTTATTCCTTTAATTTTAACATTGGATTAGATTTTGCATTTATAGCTAGACAAGGTAATTACAAAGTTGGAGGTAGTTCTCAATCACAACAAAATGAGGAACAAAATAATTTTGATGAGAAAGAAGAACAAAATGATTAGCAAATTAACTTTAATATTGCAAATGTCGATGTGGAGGAAGACATTGTACCATTTTTAGGTCAATTTTTTTAATTCGGTTGATGAAGCTGAAGCTTTTTATAGAAGATATGCCACAAAAAATGGTTTTGAGATAAAAATCGAAACTTCTCGTAAGCATGCTCATACAACAAATCTTTGTTCTAGACTTTTTACTTGCAAGAAAGCAAAAACTTCTATAGAAAGTACAAATATTGGAGATGAAAATGTTCAAGCAGAAAAGGGTAAACGATAGAGAGATTGTGTCGATCTTTGTATGTGCAAGGCTAGAATGTACGTTGTTCATGATAAAAGTACTGACAAATGGAGGGTCTCGGTAATTGATTTGAATCACAATCATGAACTAGTTAGCCCAAGTAAGATAATTTTATAGAAACTTATCGAAAAATTATTCAAGTGGCTAAAGAAATGACAGAATTGTTCAATGGCACGGGAGTGAGTGCAATAGACTTTATGGGTTTTTCTAAGAAATGTTATGGCAGTTGAGAAAGTGCTGGGTTTTGTGATTGGGATATAAGAAATGTGATCCGAGGTCTTTCAAGTTCTTCAAATAAATCGAATGATGTGGCAGCGACATTGCATACATTAAGAAGTCTTGAAGTGGATAGTTTAGATCAGTTCTTTCATCGCATCAACGTTGACGAAAAATCATTTATCTTGTATTGTGTGAATCGATTTTAGAAGTATCTTTTCATATAAGAATTTCGGTGATGTTGTGACATTTGATACTACGTACAAAACAAATAGGTACAAGATACATTTTGCTCTATTCACACGGGTTAATCATCACTATCAGTCGATGATTTTGCATTGCTAAGAGATGAGACTGAGGATACGTTTGTATGGGTTCAGGAGACATGGTTAGAAGCGATGAAATACAAGGCACCTCTTACAATCATTGTTTTCCCTGGATGAGTATTGTAGAAGGGGGGTTGAATACAATACTCTTAACTTTTTAAACTTTTTGCAAACAATAAACAAAACGAATGAACAAGTATTGTATTATGTTGTAGCTTCAATGTGTTAAAAAGAATATAGCAGAAAGCTCAAAACATCACAAAAGTTTCAAGACTAATAAAGTTTTTTGCTACAACCTGATTTTTTAATCAGCTTCCTTCTTCTGAAACAAAAGTTTCAGCTTCTATGTACAAGAGAGAGATATATTTCTTTTTTTATTTTTTTATCTTTTGATATCTCTGTATTCTTTATATATGTGAGAAAGTGATCAATCAAAAACCTATCGCAAGTGAACATGTCAAGTACTATAGGTCAAAGTGAGCAAGGTATCGCTCCCACGAGGAAGGGTAGTCAAGTACCAAACTAAGAAATTCCTAATATTATCTAGACAATCTAATAGTGGTTGTTTTAAGGCGACTTAATATAAAAATTATTATTAAAACTGAGCAAACACGGGAAATTGGTTGCAAGAAAATATATGGGTAAAGGTTCTAGGACTAGGACTTCGTGAGTTAACGTACTCTAATGGAAATACACTAATCTCAGGTTTGAGAATCAACTAATCACAATGATCAAATATTCAAATTTATATAATTTTCTCTCTCAAGGTAAACTACGCATGTCTATAACAACCTTATGTCTACTTTCGTGATCACAACAATTGATATAAACTCATTAAAAACAGTAAAATTCGCAATTACATAAATCACTTCAAGTGTATAACTATCTCTAAAATTATACTACAAGAAGTTTGATAATCCTACGAACTAGTATTGAACTTCCACTCTCGCTCCATCATTCAATACTTTGAACATGTAAATACTTGGCCAGAATAATCACAAGAATAATAACAAGACTATCAAATTGTAACTAGATAAACTCAAACAATTCAATCAAATTACTGCATTGAAATAAAATCAAAAGACCATATCTTTGTCCTAGAATAAGAGAAATTAGCCAGACATGATATTGAAAACAACCTCAAAATTAATTGTATAAAATCTGAAAATCATCATCTTAATAAAAATAACAACTTAAAGATTAATAACAAAAGATTAAACTAGAAGAACCAAATTAGATGAGTTATAGTTGACCGCGGTCGAACTCCAAGCTCTTTGTCTTTGTCCTTCATTTTTTTCATTTCCTCTCTATGTAACAATAGATAAAAGAGCTAAGCATTTTAAACCTTTACATAAAAGTAATACTACAAAATAGTTGTTATCTGTGATTCTGTACGTGAATCTCTAGTCAACCATGTCACAAGAAAAAAAATCTGTTAGTTTTCATTTAAGTCTATTAGTTTTTATTTGTTTATCACTCTTATCTTTCGGCACTTTTTCCTAACCCGTGAGATGATATAATTCGCAATCAGTGACTAGTTCCTTATAATTTAAAGAGTATTTATTTTGAGGAAAAGGTAATTTAGAAAATTTATTTAAGATTACCTTTGATTTTAAATGTTTCGATAATTTAATCAACGATCCAATTGTATGAATCGAAAGAGTTGGTGAAAATATTAGAGCATGCAAATTTTCACATAAGTTTACGATAATTTTGACACTTTTTATAAATTTAAGAAATTGAAAAATCTAAACCATCAAATAATATACATAATTGACTATATAGATAAAAACTTTCCACAAATTCAAATTTAATAAAATTTTATATAATAACTTGTTTTTGTATGTTTGTTTCATTCGGACCGTTAAATCATTGAATAAATTATCGTAACATATTAAAATCAAAAGTAACCTACATAAGTTTTCTAAGTTCAATCTTATAGTTTTTTCCTCTTTACTTCTTAAAAGTCATGTTTTTATTTTTCTTCTACTACAATTAAATTTGTAGTCGCATATTACAAATCAAGGTTATGATTCAAGCCATTCTTTTACGTTTAATCCTTTTATTATTTCACTTTCAGATAAATTAGATTTGTCAGAAGTAATATCATTTAGATTTACTCGGTAGTGACGAATCCTGTAATTGCTCATTAAGTTTAATTTCATAGATCACTCATTCTGGATCAAACTTTAACTAAGGTTAATCATTAGTTATATCACCCTTAGTTTAAATTAGATTTTAATGAATTAAAGTTAATTCAATATGCCTGAAATGGAATTTAGGAATTTTAAAAATTAATTAATATCTACGGATCGACATGTTGAAAAAACAAAAAACAAAAGGAAAAATAAAAAGAAAAGAAGCATGGTTTTTGGGATCCTTAATCAATAAACTACAACTGAAAATTGCTTTTAGTGCCAACAAAATAGAGTAAGGTTTACTCCAGACGATTACACAAATCTAACAGAAACAAAATTCATTTCAGCAAAATGGAATGTTGATATCTTCTCGTATAATAAACCCATCGGTACTTGGTTTTTCCCCAAGGTAATGATACAAACGGCGCACTCATTAGCCAATACTCACTAGGGAATTATCATAACAGTACATTTATAAGAAAAGCAGCATTCAATTGAATGCTAGTAGGATAGTCTCAGCTTCAGCTTCTCCTTTCTCAAATTTCACCTGTTCCAAGGGGCTGTCGCGAGGCATCACCAGAAGCCCATGCTTGATAATCCTTCACTAGCTGTATAAACACCAATAAGAAGAAGGGCGTAAACTAACACAAAATAATCGAAAGTCGAAATCCATAGGCATGGTGAATACCAGCAGCATCCTGTGAAGATTATGAATAGGCATACCACTGGAACATTTAATGCAACTGTTATTGTGAAATTACCATAAGCCTTACTGTTTGCAATGAGCATCCAAGGACCAAGGGGAAGGCGAGAATCGAGCTAAAACTCCGCAATTAGACAAGCTATTCCACATGCTAGTAGATAACATTCATATATTTCCTTTACAATAAAGTACTTAAGCAAGTATGTTCTTGTGCTGTGAAGTTCCACTGCAGCTTCTACATCTCAGAGTGACCGATTAACACGGGGTAAGAAATCCCAACTCTTTAGGTGAACTTCTAGCCATTGTACATGCTTCATCATGTTTGAACACAATCAACGAAGTAGTTTTATACTATTCCATTTACAGAGTTGATTGCTCTTAGTCTTTTACGAAGTGCTCAAAGTTTAAACAGTAAAAAAAAATTAGATAATTGACTTCCCTTACCACCATCCCCCACCCAAAACAAACACACAAAAGTGAGGGATCAAAATTTGTTCCGTGTCAAACAACAGAGGTCACCCTAGTCCACAAACAAGGAAATAACTCAAAATTTTGAGTTAAATTATTAATTTTAGACGAAAGTCCACTTTGCTCCAAAAATTTTGCCCCAATGTTGTCAAGTCCATCCTATTATTTAAAATGTTTCAAAGTAACATCTATAGTTTCTAGTTCGGTATCTAATAACACCCTAATTGTAAAATCTAGAGTAAATAATAAAAAGGGATAACCAGTGGCATAAGTTGCAGGTTCCTTCATGTTCGGTATAGATGTCACTCCTGTGAAACCCACAAACCTAGTCCATTTGTGTGAGGCTTAAAACGAACCAAAGAACCAGCGGTAAATCCCATCTGTACTTCTTCATTCTCCAATCCAGTTCATGGGGAATTCCTTCTGAGTTTCTACTCTAGTTTACATTCTTCCTTCTGATTCTTCTACTCTTGTTCAAATCTGACAATCAAAACCTTGACGGAAGTCCTTTCCATTTTACAGTATCCAATTTGCCACTGCCACTAGAATATTGTATTCAATGACCAAAAGAACAAGTCCTGATGTAATGGAAGATGCTTATACCTCAATGTGATAGCTTCGGTAAGCGATTATAGAGGTTTTATTCATACTAGAGTAAATACAAGTGGAGTAAATATCAAGTTGGGCAATAGCTTCGGTAAGCGATTATAGAGGTTTTATACATACTAGAGTAAGTACAACATTTGGAATAAATATCAAGTTGGGCAATGTAGCTAATAGAAATAGATATTATATTTATACCCATCTAAGTTGCATGTGTTCATCTTGCCAGTAATTTTAAACCTTTTTAGTATGGGTGTTAATAGATATTGAATTATAAAATACATCCACTCACACGATTATTACCACTACCTCGCAGTGCTACTTTTATGTAGACTGCAAGTTTTGAAACTTCACCTCTCATCTTCCAAGAAGAAATAATAGGTTCATGATCAATATTGACCATAAGCTAGGTCAAACATATTCAATTATAAAGTTGAACAAGCTAACGCACCAATAAGAAATATGCCCAACTCCCCACCCCCAAGGCCAAGGCCAACATACAGACACGGAATAATGGGGTTTGGCAGAGATTCTTAGTATTGAGCCTATTCAAACGCTTGGAACAAGAAAAGAACTTATAATATGGGAATGTGGCTCTCTAATTAGAAGCTGCAGCCAGGGCTGTACAGAGAGTCCGAAGGATTCGAGATTCGATAAAAATATTGTGTTCGTATTCATACATATTCGACTAAAAATTATTAGGATACGAATATATGTGTATTACATTCCATTAATATTCGTATCCATTTTTAGCGGTTATTTGTACTAAACTTTACTTGATAACTATGTTATTTATCATGATATAAGTAAGTTTTTCAAGTTATGCAATAGTTTTACGTTCGTAAATGAATAGATAATTCATTACAAGATGAACATTAAGGTTATTGTGGATTCTTTTTTTATTAAATTTTATATATGGCACATGTATTACTAATTTATTAGAATTACTTTCAGTTAAATTACATTCTAAATATGCAACATCTATGTTCATATTTGATTTTATCCAACTAATATTATTCGTATCCGCTTTAAAACGAAGTAAATACAAATATAGGGATATCTGTATCTGTCTATATCCCATTCACACCCCCAGCTGCAGCAGAAGAGGTTGAGGGAGTTGAAGAAGATAGAACAGTAAGAAAGTCCAAGAGAATAGATCAATCATACTTCCAAGTAGTAGTCAGCATTGCCAGACCTACGGCACACACAGAGAATTTCACAATAGGAACTTGTCCGCTTCCTCTTAATCACCTTGTGATACCAAGTCAGCGACTCCAACAGCCTAAAGGGAACATCACACTATCACAGTGTATTTGTAATGAAATACCTCATAGTAGATCAATTTTGATCATGACAGTCCCAAATCATTTTCAAATTTGGAACTTATACAAGTACATCCGAGAGTTATAAAATTGTAAACTATCTAGGAAGTACACCTAGTTGCAACACTTGCTATTTCTGAAATTTCAAATGAATCACGTTAGTGATGAATCATGAATTGAATAAAAATCAAAAGAAAAAAATCCAAATTGACATCTATTTAGGAATGGTGGAAGTTTACAGCTTTATCTAAGGCAATAGACCAAACTTAAAGAACCCCTCGCAAGTAAGCTTAGAAATATCGAACACACGCTCATTTGACAAGATAATTCTACCCAGACCCACACTAGATTGAACCAACCCCTGCTGAACATTCTCAATCAACTAGTTTTCAATACTAAGAAGATGCACCTATATCAAATTGATGCAGGACGGAGGACTTTCTTGACCCCATTCAGGAATTTTATCTGATAGAACATAAAAATGGGGATTGATAATCCAGCAACACTTAATTCAGAAACAGTAATCACCCATTGAATAAGGCATTTGCAATAGAGCGCAACAAGAAGCATTAAAACCTTTCCAGCTACTCCAAGACCAATTAATCACCATCTGCATGAGAACTCAAGGACTACTTTACCAGAAACTCTATGAGAACTCCCGTTAATCAGTACTCCAGCTCGTTCACTGGGGTGGAATCTGCTTAACAGAACCTGGATGTTTGGATGGACTAGCACAAGCTGATGGTTTTGTCCCTAGTTGATTGGTTCTAAGCTGCAAGGTTTCAAATCCTGCTAGAACAAACAATTGGGTGTTTGTAAATTGGGCCACTGGTGACTTCACAATTGTGGCACAGGGTTATCATCTAGGAGTCCAAAGGCAAAAATTTTCCCTTCAAGCTGTTTTTATTAGCATATATATTACTGAAAGTACCAACTCTCTGTCTGTGAGGCTGAATTGATAGGTGTGTAGTGTTCTTCTTTCCTAGTTTCCTAGGTGTTTTAAATCCACTCAGGAGCATGGATTTTGTTATGAGGTTCACAGTAATACCTGAAGTTCTTTTTGCAATTTTAAATAACAGAAGCCCTAGCCAAATAATATGATTAGCATTTAAATCGGAGAAGAAAATGTCAACTCAGTCTCAAAAAGGACCACTAAAGTACATAAACTTTTTTGTCAAGAGAGGATGACTTTAGTACATCAAAAGTTAGGAGTAAACTACTTTTCACTTGAAAAAGGAGTCACTTTCTTTTTGGAAATAACAATACATCCTCTGTTCCACAAATAAAATTACATTTGAATTGCCAACTTGCTCCACGCAAAGAGTAACACTTCATAATTTCTTAAGTTTGTCGGTACAATTTTCTTATCTTATCACCACTTTTACATTAATAAAAAAATTTATAATTATAGATGTAACTCAATCAGACATGCAACCAGTGTAGTTAATGGTGCGTGGTGCAACCGCAGCACAACCATGAAAAAGAGCCGCCACTATAAAGAAAAAACTAGAAAAAAAAAAGAAAGTAAAGTTTTTAACTATTTCTTTTTTTAAAACTTAAGCAACAATATTTTAACAACCCAATAACCATACTTAGAATACCAAATACCAAGATTATAGTAAATATATAAATTACAAATAATTTCAAAAGAAGTATTTATTAAAAACAAATGTACTAGATTACTTACACTTAGACACTTGGTATATACTACTCCGCACATAACAAGCAGAGTATTCTATTTGATAGATTAATGGACAAAGTAACAGAGTTTTTTAAAAAAAAAAAAGAAAAAAAAAAGAAAATGAGCACTAGATTAATAATAAATGATTAAAACATTAACTGTATTAGACTTACACTTGGTATATGCTATATAGCACATACTATCTCACTATAATATATATTATGATTTGACAGAGTAGTATACAGTATAGTAGTAAATCACCAAAATATAAAAAATTTAATTGCAAAGTTGCGATGAAAAAGGAGAAGAGCAATCAACCCTAACCCAAGACCATGCTGTAGAGAGGAGAAGATATTGTCGGTTGAATTCATGTACTGATCAATGTCAATGGGAGAACTCTGACATTAGAAAATAGAAACCTTTGTTGCCACTTCCCTTTAGGTCAGTGGAGATAACAGGTATGTGGTTAAGTTTCATACATTCTGAATTGAAATCGAATTGTTGCACCGCCATTTTTGTTTTAGGTATTTTTTTTTTTTTTTTTTTCTGGCTACCTTTGCTGTTGACCATGCATTTGACTGTCACTGCTGCAATATGGCACACACCATGGTCGCCTTTTGTTCGAAGTCTTCAAAATCATGAAGACGCAACGACACTGCCATTTGCACCACACCATTAGCCATGCGCGCACCTTAACTTCACTGCTTGTAACCTTAATATTTACAAAAAATGCAAATGCCACTTTTTTTGTAGAATGAAGGGAATAACTAATATTTAGTACTTAAAACGTATTGCATGGGAAATATGAGCACTTCTTGAGACAGAGAAAGTAAAATATAATACCAAGAGTCCAAGAAGATGAATTTAAAACTTCGTATATTTGGTAGAAGAAAAAGTTGACCAGAAAGATAGCAATACAGCATTATTTAGATCTAGAAAGGAAAGAGAGTTTGGGACTAATAAGGAGAAGAAAACAAGGGAGCAGGTTATGAAGCTTCACATAAGTGCTTTCTGTCATTTCATTATATCTTACAAATGACTTGAGACTTTATTTATACCGAAGTTCGATTATCGCTAACAAAATGACCCTAACTTGAAGCATTCATTGTCCACCTTCTCTAACAAATAACGACGTACAACAAACTTAGATGGCCCTTTCTTATTTAAATGTACCATCAATATTGTCAAATTTACCCTGGTCTTTAGCAGCTCTTATAATACATACACGAACAAGCTTGTATTAATTAGAGTGGCAAGCAATTGCATGGCGTCATTTGCTCACATTTAAATATTCTTTTCTATTAAGCTTCGGCGGCCCAAGGGATAAATATGAGTCCAGACAAATTCCCCCTTAAAGAGAGATAGTACACTTACCATGAGTACCAGCATGTCACAACTACATGTGTAATTTAAATCCTATACTCACATATCTACCAAGGAATCCGCTAAGTAGAACCTTGAGATGTTCTTAAATAAGATTAGTCTTGAAAGAAATGGAACTTGTACGAACTACAAAGATAGGTCCCTAAGCTAAATTGATTGTGTAACGACAAAAACTAATAAATGGAATTGAAATTAATTTGTTAATTTCTCGTACCTGCGCCATAAATCGGGGGAGCATCATACTTGATATTTGTTGAAGAACTTGGTTGCCATTGGACTCAATCGCTTGTACTGGAATCATTCTAAATGCAAAAGGAATTTCAATGCTAACCTGACAAGCAAATTAGTTCACCAAAGAAGTTGAGCACACATTCAAGATGAAATGTTAATGCTCAAGAAGCCCATTAAATATCAAAACCTCAATAACTGCGTCTGACGTGAGTTGCTGAATGAATGAGTTGTTCCCTTTGCTATCACATGATATTCTATTCGTCATAGAAGCTGCATGCCGACACCAAATCAATGTCAAAGCACTCCTGAAAAAGCATTACATAATTCAATTCAGAACAAGCCACAAAATGCTTCATTAGATATATATAGTCTACCACCCTCTTTGAATTTAATTTTTAAATTAGCAACTGGGTCTAGAAATTCTGCAATCAAGAAATTCACCATTGCAAAACAGATCCCAACACAGGAAGAACAAAACAAGAGCATCTCTATAAATCTTTTCTGTTGCCAACAACACAATCATGAAGTGGCCTGCTAACCAGTTTTCAGGAGAAATACAAGAATTAAGTTGATGGCTCTCGCTTTCATTTGAGATGTCCCATCAATATGACAATATTATTACAGAATTCCACAAGATAAACTGCAATGCAATGGGATGCATACTGTCATGTGTAATGATTACAACTTTCCATCTTCAACATTCTCTACTGAAATAACAGATGACTAATTCTGAGAAATTGTTTGGATGTTAAGATTATATATGACTTTTATCATCACCTTGAGGGGTTAGTAAAAAAACACTCCACGAACATGACCCTCTGATATTATTAAACTTGATACACAGATTCTATACAGTTTCTTGTTACTCGTGTAAGAAACATAATATACCATCTGTTTAAACTGATGCGATGCTTCTTGAAATGTTTTTTTTCTGATGCACTTTAGCTCTTTTTGTACTGAATGACCATAAAATAATCTAAAGCTGCAAGGTTATGCTCTATCAAGAACAATTGAAGTTCATACATAAAGTGCACCCAAGTCAATAAAGTAGCTAGATAACTAGATAGAGTAAATCACTGAAAGGGCTTAAACAAGACAATAATAGAATTCAACTGGAACTGATCAGTTACTAAATCTCTTCCAAAGCATATGCATTAAACCTATAAATGGTGCTATTTCTTTGTTTAGAAATTGGGAAAGCATAGTAAGCATATGCAATCCACTTGCAAGTATTGCTAATTTGCTACATATGTCCGGTCTTCTTTTTTATTTACTCCATAACATTGGGCAGTCGGGGACTTCCAAGTAGTTCTCTTTCGTTATTATTATTTTTTCTTCTTACATGGCGAGCAGTTTACTAGTAGGCTTTCTTTCTGCCGTTTCTTCCTTTAATGCCAGCAAAAGAAGTAGACATTCCTCTAATTTCTTTTCCTCTACATCTCTTTCGAATGTCTAGTGTTTCATTATGATAGTAGAATTTATGTTCCATTTCAAGTCCTGTTACATTCTTAGTTTATAGTTTAACAGTGTAACTAATATCACAAAATTGAAGAAAAATTTCATTGTTGTCTTGCAGAATTATCTAACTCGAGATGAGCCTAAATAATGTCATACCAATATATTATTAGCAGTACATGGCAACGAACCAAAGGTTTTGCGGCTTCGCATTTGTATTTCAGAATATACCATTATGCATAACATTCTAGACTTCTAGTGAGTTTTTCCTGTATAATTGTTTTCCTTGCTATTAATATAACTCTTTAATTGATATTTTTTTTATTCTTTCACTTTACTTAGTTATCTTCCTAACTTTCTGTTCTAATTTGCTTAAATTAAATATATTATAACTTTTTCTTTTATAGGAAATAGCCTAAAGTTGACAAAACCCTGTAACAAACAGTATAAACTTGCAGCAATTGATTTTTTAACATCAATGATCAAATCAACACATTAAACTTCCTGTCCTAATAAAGAAGTGTCCACAAGGTCTAGACAATAAGTTTACATGCAATATAATATCTTCTTCTAAAGCTTGCCCAACCCACTTCTTTTTTCCTTGATGTCATTTTCTCAGTTTCTCACACAGAAACATGCGTAAACAATTAAAGTGTCTGGGTTTTAGTTTCTCTTGACCTATTGTGTACATTACTTTGGTAATACTGGTTGTTGACTTATAATTAGGCCTTCAGTTACAGTTTTTGGGCATTCAAAGATGGCATCTATTCATGAGAACAGTTCACAGGGAATTGGGAAAAATTACAGGATGCCCGAAGAATATCATGGAGCAGTTCTCAAGAAAGAGATGATTGCAGAGACACGGTTCATGGGGAAACAGAGACTTGTTTCCAACTCAACAGTTATGGAATCTTGTTTATGTTGACCAAGAGTTCCATAATAATTGAATTTCTTACCTTTTTGTAACTGAGAAATTTTTATTCTCATTTTTTTGTTTCACATTTTCATAAACTTTAAAAACAATATTTTTAAGCCAAATGCATTTTTCTTTTGAAAAATCAAAATCGAAAATGCCTTTACGTCTTCAATTTTTACAAAAACGAGAAAAAATGAGAACAGCAAAAGGTACAAAGTATTACTCCACCAAGGTTAAAATCATTACAATTTCATATCATTCCTTGTACTTTGAAGAAGCTATATTTTTATTCCTTATATCCTTCACAAGCAAAGTCCATCACCAGTTTAGTTAGAGGAACTCACCCTAGTTTTAGGTTTGCACCAACTGTTCTACATTTACATAGAGACAAAAGATAAAATTATTTACATAAAAGCATATCTAGTGTAACCAAAGTGACATTTTGCAGCAAAATGAAGCTGAACACTAACCCTCAAATTAACATATTTTGTACATAATCGATCAATCTAATTGTCAATCCATTTGATATAAAGTTTTATATTGAATGAAATTATTTTTAAATTTACAAGATTATAAACTCGTACACACCATGAGTTTATATATTTGTAGTATATATTTTAATATTTTAATATATATATATATATATATATATATATTAGAATTTACGTATAACCAATACTTATATAAATTAATGAATAGTTATAAAAATAATTTTTTTAAAAATATTTTATATATATTTATAATTATGAAAAATAAAACTAACTCGTCTATTTGTGCACAACACAAGTTTGGTTTTTCAATTTATTAAAATTATAGAGTGTAATATGTATTATTTTTATTAAGTTTTTGTTGAGTTAAATACAAGATTAGTATTTTATGTTGTTGTGTACAATATAATTAATTTTATATTTAACAATTTAAAAATTCATAACAAATCAAAAGCAGTTAATAGAAGAAATCACCGGCAACAGTTTATCGAGAAAGTAAATCTGTCTCTAATATCTTGTATCGAGAGAATCAATTCTCTCTCTCCTTTCCTCTGGACGATTCTATGCTTCAAAATGCAGCGTCGACAAAATCTGAAATCGTTTCTCTGCAGTTGAAGCTGAGATATGCCGAAATGTTGAAGTTTCTCGGTGTGAATAAAAGTCTCTTAATTTAACTGTTCCACGGTGTGAATAAAAGTCTCTTCTTATATACTTGTACTTTTTTTTCCTGACTTTATTTTATTAGTTATTCTAAATTAAACTCTAGTATTTTTATCTTAATTTAAAGACACATTTTAGTAAAATACCGGAGTTCAATATTAAATAAACAAAAGAAGAAGATAAAATAGGCAGATGCGGATTCCATTTTAGAATGTAAGCATGCCATCTGTTATTTTAACTTGGTATAAATAAGTAAACACCGGAGTAAGATCTTGTCCTGTTTGAGCAAATTGAAATTGCATGGTAGCAATCAAATCGACATATTTTGTAACATAATCGATCAATCTAATTGTCAACCGATTTTATATTTAATGAGATTTATTTAAATTTACAAGATTATAAACTAGTACACACCGGGAATTTATATATTTGTATATTATTATAATTTATGTATATTTATTATAATTTATGTATAACCGGTACTTATATAAATTGATGAATAGTTATAAAATAAATTATTTTTAAAATTATTTTATATAAATTTATAATTATCAAAAATAAAATTAGCTCGTCAGTTTATGCACAACACTAGTTCTTTGTTCAATTTATTAAAATTATAGAGTGTAATATGTATTATTTTTATTAATTTTTTCTAGGTTAAATACGAGATTAGTATTTTATATTTTGTGTACAACATCATTAATTTTATATTTAAATATTCAAAAATTAATGGGTGTATTTTATTTTTTCAATATGAGTTATTTAGTAAGTTATTATTTATTTTAATTATATTGTTAAAGCCATTTTTATTTCTTGTAATCATTTTTATTTTTGAAACTGAATTGGATTTAATTACTCGAGTTATTTAGAGATAAGATCTCTTCTTTTTAACATTATATAATTAGCTTGTCAGCTCATGCACAAAATGAGTTTTTTTTAATTGATTAAAATTACCGAGTCTATAATATGTATTATTTTCTAATTTTTAGGAAATTTTTTATATTAAATATGGGATTAGTAATTCATATTGTTGTGTATAATATCATTAGTTTTATATTATGAATTTAAAAATTATTTGGTGTATTTCATCTTTTTAATATAAATCATTTAATAAGTTATTTTCATTTTTTCAAGTTTTTTAGTTATTTTGACTATCTAAAATAATTTATGTTGCCTAATACTAAATATATATTTACTTTTTACTGTGTTGGCAGTCAATCTTGGCATTCTTAATTTTGACAACAATAATTTGCATGTGGCTTGTTGTTTAAAGCCTCTAGATATGTCTTGCCTGGACCGATGGGTTTGATCAAGGAGAAAAATGACGACAAATGTTTTATATCACCCGGTCCAGTGTCCACTCCTAAAGATAAAATCGCTACCGTTCCCCATTTTGTTGAGGCAACAAATCCTTCTACCTCCACTTCAGATCCTTACACGCAACTTCACCATCAGCTGACAAGAGTGGAAACCAATTTGATGGTGTATTTTGACTTTGTGGGATTCACTCCTCCGTATCCTCCGCCCCTGTAGCCGCTTTGCACTTGTCACTAGCTCTTCAGGGAAGTCCTCCAACTTTTCATATTTATGTTTCTATTCTATGCATGTTTCTTTTGTTTATCTTTTGCCATATTGAGGACAATGTATGAGCTAAGTGTGGGGGAGGTAGTCTATGGTCTATGTTTATTTGAGTCGGTTTATAGATGTTTCATTGGGAGTTAATTGTTGATTTTATTCTTGCATGTCTATTTCTAAAACAAGAAAACAAAAAACAATAAAATATGTATATATATATATATATATATATTTTTTTTTTTTTTGTGTCAAGAATTATTATTTTAAGTTTTTTTAGAGAATTATGATAGTGCTAAGTTGTATTTTTGAAGCGTGTGAAATGGATAACTCTCATTGCTGGCTTGTGTGTAATTATGTTTAGTTTGTATTACATAGTTGAGTCACTTTTGTTAGGTTTAGAACTTCAAATCTTGAGATTTGTCCCTAGTTCCTTTTAATTAATCTTTTTGAGATCTTACTCACTTATTCTCCAGTGGAAATTATTGAGATTACTAAGGCGAACTTAATTTACATAATTGATCTTATTTTCTCATGACGTAGTATCTTCTTGCGTTGGGAGTAGCTGAGAGATGACTTAGTGTCTTCTTTGTGTGTGTTATGTTGCTATACTATGCTTTAATGTTGAGTAAGAATAAAAAAATAAAAAGAAAAGAAATTTTTTTGTTGAAAGCTCTAAGTCTCGGTTGTGGCCTTTGTTACTCAAGCAAGTAGGCACTAGAGGATTGTCTTTACACCTAGCTCCTTAAGGTCCCTAGTAGTTCTGGGAGTCGTTGGTTCAAAAGCTCGCGACATGGGTAACATAGAAAGCAATGAACCAGACATTGCACGAGTTTGGAAAAAAAAAAGTCAATATGAAAAAGAAAAAAAGTGTAGTGCGATTCTATTCTTGGTGTGCGTGAGTTTTGTTTTCTAAGGTCATTTCGATTGCATTCCCTTAGGCTGAAGATACTTAGGATGATATTCAAGAAATAAGATGTAACTAATTCTAAGAAGATGAAGTGACTAATTTAGTTTCAATATGTTTTTAAGCTGGTAATCAAGCACTTAATGCACAAGATCACTTCTTGATTCTTTATATAAGGAGTATGGGATATTGATTAAGTGGAGAAGTTCTTTTTCTAACTATTGTTGATTTGCTATGTGTATTTACCTGATATAAATTACATATTTGTTAATGATTGAGAGTTGTTTATTTCGTGTCCTTCAATTATTTAATTTATTGTTTGTCATAATTATCTAAATTAATTCAAGTAATTTTTCATGATGATGATGAGTTTTGATGAATTTTGTGGGTATATTCACTGCAAATCCTCACGAGACACAACTCGTCCGCTATGAGGAACATAGGGGTTTAAAGGCTTGTTGCATACGCAAAATGCAATTGTGATACCTACGAAAGTGTGTGTCAGTATTTCATTTTATCCTATCTTTTGTTTCTTGAGTTTGATTTGCCCAAGGACGTGCAAAATCTAAGTGTGGGAGAATTTGTTAAGTCGTAATTTGTTCATGTCTTTTATTGTCATTTTTATGTTCTTAAATATTATCTATACTTATTTTGTGTGTTTTGAGTGTTATTTATCTTTAGGAATGCAAAATGGAGCAAAGAGCTGAAAAGTATTTAAAAGTAGAAATCAGCGTTGAATATAACATAAGGCGTGGGCACGCTCTGCAAAAAGTCATAAGCTTTCCCCTAAAGGCTTTTGTATGATAAATAGTATATTAAAATAAAAAAAATTAAATCATTTGTGTCGGTCCTTTTAAACACCTGACGCAAATGTTTCTTTTATGCGTCGGGTGTTAAAAGGAACCGACGCAAATGATTTATTGCTTTCATTTTATATTATTATTTATGTTAATTTATTATAGACCAATGTAACCTTAAATTAATATTTTACTTATATTGAAAGTCGTTAATAACATATATTAAACTTATGAAATAAAAAATAAGTAAAAAATATTAATGATTAACCAAAAAATATAATATATATCACATTTAATATATATAATAGTTTTAAATAACTAATTATTTTTAAATTAATCAATATAACAATTTTCTTTTATATTATTATGTAATATATTAATATAAATAGTATATTAAAATAAAAACTTGTGTGCATCGGTTGTTTAAAAGAACCGACGCAAATGAGTTAAAATAAATAGTATATTAAAATAAAAAAATTAAATCATTTGCGTCGG
>CM025784.1:4148235-4164854 GCA_014636745.2 Centella asiatica | reverse complement strand
ATATATATATATATATATATATATATATATATATATATATATATAAAAAATAGTTTTAATTAACTAATTAGTTTTGAATTAATCAATATAATAGTTTTCTTTTATATTATTATGTAATATATTAATATAAATAGTATATTAAAATAAAAACTTGTGTGCGTCGGTTGTTTAAAAGAACCGAAGCAAATGTGTTAAAATAAAAAGTATGTTAAAATAAAAAAAGTAAATCATTTGGGTCGGTCCGTTTAAACACCTGACGCAAATGTTTCTTTTATGCGTCGGGTGTTTAAAAGAACCGACGCAAATGATTTAATGTTTTTATTTTATATTATTATTTATGTTAATTTATTATATACCAATGTAACTTTAAATTAATATTTTACTTATATTAAAAGTCATTAATAACATATATTATACTTAAGAAATAAAAAATAAGTAAAAAATATTAATGATTAACTAAAAAACTACAATATATATCACATTTAATATATATATATATAATAGTTTTAATTAACTAATTATTTTTGAATTAATCACTATAATAGTTTTCTTTTATATTATTATGTAATTATTAATATAAATAGTATATTAAAATAAAAACTTCTGTGCGTCGGTTGTTTAAAAGATCCGACACAAATGAGTTAAAATAAATAGTATATTAAAATAAAAAAATTAATTCATTTGCGTTGGTCCTTTTAAAGACCCGGCGCAAATGTTGATTTTATCCATCGGGTCTTTAAAAGAACCGACGCAAATTGGTTTAGATTAATTACGAATATGCCACCATTTGGGAAAAAATACATTTTAGCGCCTTTTTATTTCCATTGCGCAGCATATTTTTATTTGCCATCTTTTTGAAGACGAACTCTTAATCCTTTTCATTTCCTTTGCCCTAAATCTTCACAAGCTAGCTGCATACATTTCCATTTGTTTTTCTCAATCGATCAAGATACAAACTCTTCGGCTTCTGGCAAATCGGAAAACAAGTATTTTCATTTCAGTTTCTCGCGAATACAAACTCTTCGGATTCAGATTTGTTACATGTGAAAGAGGTACTACGCGAACTGTGCGATTTAAATTATTTTTTTATTTTTTGTTTTAATGGAAATGTACATTAGAAGCTCAGTAGTGTTAAATGGAAGTTATGTTGTAGGGTTAAGCATGTTGATCTGCGTTTGTTCCGTTTCTGCTATTTTTCTGTTTCTGCGTTGTAGGGTTAAGCAAATGTGTAAACTTATACCACTATGTGTTGGTAATAAATAATCTCTGTCGATTGAGAAATTGAAATGGAACTGCGATTTTCATTGTTGTTCTATTTTTTTGTTTTAATACATAAATATTTTACAACCCTAAAGTGTGTCTTGTGATATATGTGTTCTGTTTGTGATATATGTGTTCTGTTCTGTCTTGTAATTGTAAATTTAATTCAAAGATTTCCTTTGGCATTACGAATGCACCATACCTGAAATTAAAATGGAAGCCCCGAAGTGTTTTCTAATGCACTGTAATTCTTATATTATTAATTTATATTTTTAAATGTGATATTTTTGACATTTTCTTTTCTACTTTGTAGTTTACAATTATCATGGACCACCGAAGTTCAAGTGAGAGACCTACTAAAAAAAGTAGAAGTTCAACATCTTGCAAAAAATTGAAAGAAAAGTCTGCAAATAAACAAGTGCAAAAAGTTATTGAGTTTGATGATAATCTTGGTGTTCCCATTGGAACATATGCTATTGTATTCAAGTCATACATAGGAACAGTAGTTAGAGTTCAAGTTGACATTAATATTCAGAGTTGGGATCTAGTCAATAATGGACTAAAGGATACGATTTGGGAAGATATTAAGGTATGTATTGAAAAGAATATTTAGTTGTTTTAACATATATTGTTGTTCAAATTTTATTACAAGTTTCTTATATGCATGATTTGACTATTTCAGATTGAGCGGAATATAACGGACAATGCGAGATGGAAGGGCGTATTAAAATCTGCAGGGAAAATTTGGAGGGATTTCAAGTCAAGGTTAGTCTGCCGATACTTGCATGTAGACAAGGACCCTTGCGAGAAATATGACTTCATAACTCGAGAGCAATGGGATAAATTCATTCATGATCATCAAAGTGAAGAATTTCAGGTATATTATTTTAATATTTATATTATTATTGGTTTTCAGATGTGATTGTTTAATTTCACTGACTAGAATAGAGATTGTTTAATCATATTATTGTTTTATTTTCTAATAGACTAAAAGTGAGAAGACATGTGAAAACCAGAAGTTTAATGAGTATCCACATTATCTGGGAAGACTTGGATATGCAACAAAAAAAAGCTAAGCGGATGGTTGATGACCCGATTGATTCTCTACCTTCGTCCGAATCAGTTAATTCATCAATTGTATTAAACGATCGAACTAATCATAGTTACGATTGGATTTGGGCGAGAGTTAGGAAGAGGGATCAAGGTGAAGGTTATTATTTTCCCAAGGACGAGACTAGGGATGTTGTTCAAAAAATGGTAAGAGTATTTTGTTCATTTAAAAATACAGTTATGCTTAAAATATTAATCGTTAAATTCATTTTGGAACAGGTGGAATGGAAAGACAAAGCCTCCCAAGGTTCCTGGACCCCTCATGGGTATGATGACATATTGTCACGTGCACTTGGAAAGAAAGAGCACGGCGAACGTGTAAGAAGGGTTGGAGGAACAGTTCGCATGAAAGATATATTTGAGATAGATAGAGGCAACTCCCATAAAGGCGTAATATCAATGGATGAGTTGTCTACGATAACTCAAAAAATTGAAAGAAAAGTAGCCAATCGAGTTCGGGAGGAGTACCAAACTCAAATGAATGAAATGGATATGAAATATAAAGACCAGATTCGTTCACTGCATGCTCAGATTGCGGACATCTTCAATCACATGGGCCAGATGAGAATGCCTATGCCCCCAACAAACTCCAACAATTGACGTGATTCAAAGTAACTCCCACTCGGTGGATCCATTCTTTGAAATAAAGGTATACTTATTTTTACTTTTTTTTATGTCTTTCAATCATAAGTTATCATATAAGTGCCCTATATTAAAGTTTTCTGAATCTCCATATAAGTACATGGGCACTTAGAAGGCATCAAATGAACATTATTCAAGTTAAGAAACAAAGAAAAATAAAATGGGGAATACCCCTATAGGAGGAGGCCGCCTCTAGTCTCTCTAAACTTAGCCAAATTTTGTTCGTTTTCTTGTAGTATCACATAGAAGGCCTACTACCCATTCCGAATTGATGTGAAACTTCTCACACCATCATTTGTTAAGTTTTTTGCTTATTTTGCTTGCAAAAAACTTGAAATGGCATGGATGAATTTTAAGATTGCTCATAACATAACATTATTGGTCTCCCGGTAAAGCCCCCTGACAAACATCTTGACACCACAAAGTCGTACATGTGTAAGTTTATTTTACATACTCAAAACGTTCCCTATAACTCGTAGACAATTTGCACAAGCACCTTAGTGAAACCGTAGGCAACAACCCGATATGCCCATCCGAGGATTGTCATGACAAGTGTAACCAATGCAAGGCTTGGACAAAGGGAGAATGGCCTAAAGGTGCACCGACATGCACATGTATCTCAACATGTAGAAATGCAACATCAACATGAAGAAATTCATGAACATGAAGATCTCAACATACACCATATGATGACATCACCACATCATGCACCTTGTAATGACATTACCATCCTTGTGAGGAACCACAATTTAATGTGTAATCTTGAAGTAAAATTATTATTTAAGGATATTAAGTATAAGTTTACAAGCTCCTAAAAATTAGATAAATGCATTAAAAAGTTTATATTAACACTATTGTCACCATTAACACTAATACATCAGCCAAAAATAGATTAGTAAATAAAATATGATTCAAACAAAAGAAGAAAAGAAAAAGAAAGCTTTCAAGAATCTTTAGAAATGGTATCTTAACATTTTGAGTAATCAGACCTTGTATATATAGTTAAGGATGGAACCGTAGCAGGCCACTTACTCACTAGAATCACAACAATCTGATAATATTACAAAAATTTGGATTAAAGAGTGGTAGAATCAAAGGTTGGATCAAGCTCGAGTATTTGTCACTAAAGATCTTCAAATCTTGAGGTAACCCATTTATTTTTGTTATGAGATATATTTGATATTTTTACATCATTAAATTCTACATTGCATTAGGAACACAACACAAAAACTCTCATAATTTTTTGATCTATTTTCAATTTACTATGATTTTTTCAAGCTGATGAAAACCTTTAGCGACGCTTGTTTACTTTTAGCCACATATTCTTCATAAAATATGGATCGGACTATGACGATGGACTACTGCTGCGGTCAAACGGGGATGACAAAAAAAAAAAAAAAAAAAAGAAGAAGAAGAAGAAGCAACAAGCTCAAAATCTTGGTTCAATTTGAAAACCATCGCATAAACCCAATAATAATAAATAAAACTAACTACTACAATTGTCCATCAGAATTTGTAAAGATACATACCCACACGTTGTGAGCTTAACTTATTGATACATTTGAATAAGCAAATGTTGTGACACAATTAAACTAAATACCCATAACTAAATTAATAAATGATTAATTATAGAATTAGTCCATATTAATTTATTTATTAAAGACAATTACTTGCCCTAGTTGTAATTAATTAGAGGGTAATTAGAGGATAGTTAATGAGAAATTATGAGATTAATTAACAGTAATTAATTTTGAGTAGCCTATTTAAGTTCATCTTAATTAATAATAATTAAGTAATTATTTAAGAACGTTTAATAATTAATTAATTATTAACTAAGAATAATTACCTCCTCTTATATATTCTTAATTAGAGGGAAATTAAAGAATGATTAAGAAGTTATTAAAATATAATTAGAGGTAATTAATTATAATTATCTTAATTATTTATGAATAATTAATAAATGCTTAAAGATTATCAATCACTCTAATTAAGATTAATTAGCGAGTAATTAAGGGACATTTTAGGGATGATTAATGGATAATTAGGGAACAATTATCTTTTTCTAATTACACTTAGTCATGAGTAATTAAGGGACACGTACATTAATTAAATTCTTAATAATTAAATAATAAATCAATTAATTTCCAAGTAAATTATTCCAAATTTGAATAATTAAGGGACGGTTAATCCAAACCTTAAGCGGGATAAATATCAAACAATAGTCCGTACAAGTCACAACTCGGTCACACCCGATCCTTGTACGTGGCCCAAAACTCGAAATTCGTAGCCTAAGACACACTCAAATAATTTAATTGATGATCAATAATTGTAGATTGTATCGAGGGAGAAAAATTAATCTCATTAAGTTATAGGGGGCTCATTTGAGATCTTAAAGGCTACTCTCAGTCGAGATGACCTCACTTAAGCTAGTGCATGCACTTTAAACATAGCATGAACATTATATGCACTTGCAAGATGACATCGCTTAATCACATCTTTCCATATTATTTATGACAGAAGTATTCCCACTCAAAAGGAGGTTTAACAGTTAGTGAAAGTATTTATCTGTAGCTGCAAATGAGACAAGTATATACTCACTCATCTTTATTCATTTATACTCATTATCTTTTGTTTCGGTATATGTGCAATGTGATGACATACTTATTTTAATTACTTTCATGAAGAATTATGCTATATTTTAGTTTTCACTATTATATTATAAATGATTATGTATGGATGTACATGAACTTTGATTATCTTGTTCCTCCTTAAAACGTTGTATCTGTACAACGAATGAGAATGACCTATCCTTTACTAGGTCATGCCACATGGTTGGCAAGAGGAAAGGGAAAGTGAAGATTTCGATTGAACAGCTGACCTAGAGGTTTATAGTGACTACGTACGTTCACACACTAAGGGATCATGCTGTTACAGTTCGACCAACTGTACACGATAAGGTTAGCAGATCTGACGTGTTTAGCCCCCGATGAATATTATTTCGAGAAAGATTTGCACAGGTGGAGACTTGTCTTTCTTCAAGGAGGGTTACATGTTGTTTATCATCAGTGATCCTTGGAGTTCTTCAAAGTTTCTAAGGCATCAATGATATTTCACCGAGCCTCACAAACATAATTGAACCTCTATTAGCATTTCGAAACTACCCATTTGTGTTTATATATTTGTTGAGCGTAAATCACTCATTCTTGTTGAGTTTAATGTTTTATAGGGTATGATACAAAGACTGAACCCTCCGACAAGAGGAAAGTAAAGATGATTAGATATTGAGCTTACGTTGACCCTGTGGGTAGCCACCCAGGGAAGAAAACATTTAACAATTTATAACATTTTGAAATATAATCTAGAGATGCCTTAGCTTTCGTTGACAGTACATTATTTTAGGTCTATAATAACTCACTACTAATATTTCAACTTCATTTATGCTATGAATGGATGTGATGTTTTTGTTTTCCACTATTGATGAAATGGACGACCCCAAAATCCCTCACTGGATCAGGGCTTCGTCAAAAGAAGGAAAAGATAACCACACATCCATTCATGTAATAATTACTGAAAGAAACGATAATAAAGAGTTATTACAACCCAAAATATTACATTTACAGCGGAAGCTATTCTGTTTCTATATTGTAATACAAAACATCATTTCCCAGATCATCTTCCTTTCTTCCCTCCTTATTGGCATTACAAGGCTAGCCATCCTCAGTAACCGATCATTTTTGCGTTTCCCTTGTCTGAGGGCTCAACCTTTATATTCTGTCCTGCAAGACATTAAAATTCAACAAGAATTAGCGATTTACGCCCAGCAAGTATATAAACAATTTGGGAAAAGCAAATCTGGAATGTTTCAAAGAATTCAATTATGCTAAGAGGCTTAGTGAATCAATACCAATGCCTCAGAAATCTTTAGGGAATCTTTAGGATTACTGATGATAAACAATTGTGTAATCCTTCTTAAAACAAAGCATAACTTCCTTGAAGTAAAAATATCCATCGGGGGCTAAAACCGCTGGATCTGCTAACCATATGGTATACAGCTGGCCTAACTGTACCCGCATGATCCCTCCTTGTGTGAACGTACGTAGTCACATAATATTCCTCTAGGTCAGGTGAAGAACAAATCAGCACCTTTCCTTTCCTTTAACCATTCATGTGGTATAACCCATTTAAAAGGGTATATCATTCTCATTTATTTGCATAGATATAAGATTTAGAATTAGCTAAAAATCAAAGCTCAGTTATATCCATGCATTATCATTCATATCATGCTTGCGGAATTTAAAGCATAGCATGCGCATTCTTAAACAAACAATTGAAACATATAATCAAGTCTTGCACGCATATCGAATCAAAAGATACTGCGTTAAATTGAAATAAGCATCAGATTGAATGTATATACTTGCATCAACTTGCAATAAACATAAGATTGTGAATATACTTGTCTCGGTCCTTTGCAACAAAGTTTCAAATTCAACTTACTGGTGAGTGAAAGATTCTGTAAATTATGCAAGTAATATTTTAATACTTTAATAAGAATTTATGAAAGAAAATATGTATATGATGTCCTTAAACTTTTATTGTTTTAAAGAATAACATCATAAAATAATTTTAAGAAAATAATGTTTTATAGTCTTGATAATAGACTATGCATCGGGGAATAATTTTCTCATTATTAAACTCGTCAGGGACTGATATCTGTAGCCATTAGAGACTAGGAATTTCCTCTATCGGAGACTAAGAAATCTCCTTCATCAGAGACTATGACGTCATCAAGTACTGAACTTAGCCCATCGGAGACTAAGGAATGACGTCATCAGGGACTAGCAACTCATCAGGGACTGATGACGTCATCAGGGACTAAACTTTTGCCTGTCGGAGACTAAAGCTAACGTCATTCGAGAGTAAATAACCCGTCGGAGACTAATGACGTCATCGGGGACTAACTTTAGCCTGTCGGAGACTACGGGTGACGTCATCAGAGACTAAATAATTCATCAGAGACTGATGACGTCATCTTAATTCTATCGGGGACTAATGGTGACGTTATCATCAGAGACTAACAACATCTCATCAGAGACTAAAAATATCTTATCAAAGACTAAGAATTATCTCGTCAGAGACTAAAATTATCTCATCAGAGATTAAAAATATTTCATCAGAGACTAGCAACATCTTATCAAAGATTAACAACATCTCATTAGAGATTAACAAATCTCCTTAGAGATTAACATTGGAGCTTGTTTCTGCTACGGTGGAAGACCTGTCATGCTCAAACTCAGCTTATGATATCTTATGAAGATGCAAAAGAATAAGAACTTAGCATAAATCTTTGATGCTATGCACGAAAGAAACTGAATAGGGTTCCAGGTTCTTACCTCTTTGTTCTCAAGGGTGGGATCAAAGCTAGTCTGAAAATAATTTCCGAGAGAAAAGCTTGGAAATTTATGGAGATGGTATGATTAAAAGAAACTCTGAAGAGAGAAATTTTGGTAAAGGAATTAAAATTTCATCTCGAATGAGGTATTTATAGAGTTCAAGAGCAGTAAACTAAGGTTATGCATTGGAATAAAATGATTGGTTAATTTAGACGGTAAAACGGCTGTTCATCATGACTTCTTGACAGCATATAGCTGCTGTCCTACATGCATGAAAACTTAGCCACCTAAACAGTTTCTAATCAAACACGTAATCACAAATACTACGTAACCCTTTCCTCTTCCTCCATGTTGTTCAATATAATCCCCTTTTTGATACCTTTTTATGGAACTTACCCTCATAATCATGGGTATCGCATCATCATAAAAATTTTCATTGTAGATATGAATTTATCATTCATATATAAAAAGGAAATCTTCCATGAAAAAATATAATAGCACAAAATAAAATTATTATTATTATTACTTATCATAAAATACATTTTAAAATTTTCGGGTTCTCATAATGAAGCCCTAGCCCGATGGAAAATTTTGGGGCCATCATAATCCCGACCAATTTATCAACACAAAGTGGCTCGTTGGAAGACCGTACTATCTTTCCTACTACCGATAGAGGGTAGGAAATACTATTTGATAATGAGATTTGAAGAGGGTTTTAGACTGATGATTTTAGACATAGGACACAATGGACTCTAAAAAGGTGACAAACACGTAGAAATAAATATTGTAGTCACATAAATATAAGTGACTGATAGGTCACATGCATTGCATGTGGCCTCTTGGATGCCTATAGATAACCATCTCTCCCTTTATTTCAAAGGGTTGAGAATTTCACTTTTGAGAGTTCCTCACTTTTATCTAGAATTTTCTCTCTCTAGAAAATTATCTCTGTACAAAATTCTTATAATTGTGAGACTTTGTGATGGTGGTACTATATCTAGTGCCCTAGCATTCCTACCAAGAGAATCCAAGAAGGATTTCAAAGGACTTAGTTCCCCTATTGGGTGCAAAGTCCCTTATTTCACAATTTACACCATGTACCACTAAACATCTCTTCATACACCTTTAGCCTTCAAGGGTAGATTCTGACATTGTCATCTTGAATGAGTTTTTTACGATCTTTCCAATTGTCCATTACCTTAGTCAAGTCTGATAGCCTTAATGGAATGCTTATCTCATCCCGTCACTTCAATATCCAAACTAATTGACAAGGAAACTTGTAAAAGTATAGAACCCCATGTACTCTAAGTCTTACATTCAATGAAATCAAGCTAATTTTCTTAATTCCTAACTTATATTTCTTGTGATACAAATAATATAAAAAAACAATAAGAGAGTAAATAGAGAAATTAACTATGGGGATTGATTCAATAACTAAATAGGAGCCTAAAAATAAAGTAAATGAGAAATTAATGTCAACAATTTTGAGTAATTGTTTTAGTGATTTTGTTTTGATGGAAATAAAACCTTGTGTTGGGAGACCTTTACATTTTATTAGCATTAGCTATTGTGAGATAGGAAACACGAGGCACATATTTTTCTATTTTGCATGTTGTCCCAGAATTTTAAAATAACTCGTTCCACAATATTTCAAGTGTATTCTCAGGTTTGGAGCAGAATTCTCACTAATATATAATAGATTTAAAAGTTTAATGCTTTGGTTAGTTACTCATTGTTATGAGAATGAGAATTGAATGAAATTAAAAAAGAAAAAAAACAGTGAAATAAAAGGGTAACAAAAAATGGAAAAAGTTTAGAATGAAAGTTATGATGGAGTGTTGGAATGAGTAATACCTCTTCGAAGGAAAAAAATGACCATTGCAACACTCATCATATTTTTCATTCCAAGCATCGTCCTCCACATTTTGTTGCCCTGGTAAAAAGCCAAAATAAGTGATTTTAGCCCTTATAAAAAGAAAACTGATTCTTCGTCTCATATTTTATGCAATGCAATAATGCTTAAAGAGATTCAAGTCTAGACTCGACCCGACCCTAGTTGTCGAATCAACGTATAATAAGCATCGATTGCGATGCGCCTTTGATCACCTGGATAGATTGACTGTGGTACAATAAAGTTGTAATTCACTTCCAGATGCTCGTCGAAGCTGAAAAAAAATATTTAAAAGAAAATGTTTCTGAATTAATCTTATCTTTTAATAATCCAAAAAAAAAAAAGACCACTCGAAAAAAGTAATGACCATCAAAATATGCATAGTGATTTATTCTTTTGATCACCTTTTTTTTTACACTTAAATTTCTAATTGATAGATTGTGGTCAGAGGATCACATGCAACACCTAGGCGAATACAAACTTAATTACATGGTGGAACAATTCATTCCACAAGCCGAGGGTCCTCTATTTCCCCTGGTGTGTGAAAGAAGTTAGGAATTTCTTTGTTTATCAATTATTTATATAGTTCCGTATTTCAAAAAAAAAAAAAAAAAGAAGAAGAAGAACCTCTCAATTGTTTTTTTTCATTCTTTTCTTTCATCAATATTTTTATTTTTTTAAATTCTTTCAATTCTCATCCTCATTCCAATGAGTAACAAAACACAACATAAGATCAAGTTGTTAATAACTAGTGCCAAATAATATTAAAAAACTTTCTCCACTTGATAATGGCCTCTAGTGCCAAATGATATTAAAAAACTTTCTCCACTTGATAATTGGCTCTAGGGTAGTTCTTAATTGCTATCATTAGCTAGTCAAGACAGAGTTTGGATTTCGGAGAGTGCGCATCCTTGGAATGAACTAATGATCTATTTTTAAATTTGTTGCATTTTATTTTTGAGCAGATATTACATTAAGATTATACAAACAGAGAATTGTGTTAAGGAGAGAATGATAAATAGAATGATATTGAATAATTATTTTAATTACTTTTAAGGGTAAGTTAGAAAGTATAAGTGATAAATTTTTATATATAGTATAATTGATAATTTTTTAGGGATATATAAAATATCACTTTTATGAAAAAAAAATTAGACTCTAGAATGTCACTTATTTTAATACAGAGAGAGTATAATATAATACTCAATATAATTGTTAGTCCAAAAATATAATATAAGCTAAACAAGTCCAAAAATATCAGATTTAATTGGAAGTTTCAGTTGAACTGAAACTAAGAGGACCACATTGAGGACCACATCATACAAAGTCAACGGATCCCCATGGCCCCATTTGTCAAAGTTATCTTGCAAATACAACAAGAACTTTCAATTACGTAGGAAGGACCATGTCATCAATATAGGATCTTAGACGTATATTAATTTCGATTTATGGATTGCTGTAATTGAGGTTTTCTTTTTCTTTTTCTTTCACCATTCACATTAATGAATAATTTAATTGGTAAGTTTTAGCTTCTATCTTGTCCCTTAATTTTGTTGAACTTTCCAGAAATTCTTTTTAGAAAATCAATAAAAAAAAACTTGTCATGAAGAAATAGTTATAAACGAATTTTATTTACATGATAGAGTTAATGAAAAGGAAATTCATATGTCGACATCAATTTCTAATATTTCCACAAGAGGTCCTACGTTTGTATATATAATCTTTAGTTCACGTCGGTATAGTTATATTATGCATAATTTGTGAGACCAACATGTGAAATATCGAGAAAAAAAAAACTTACAAAGTTTTTAATTCCCCAATTAAATTAATTTCATGATCAATGTGCAAGAAGCTAAAACATTACTCGTGGGGACATTATAAATTTATACTCTCTCCGTCATACAAAAAGAACAATATTTCATTTTGTTTATATTAGGTTTTAAAATCCTCAAACTCAAATTGTGACAAAAATTTAATAATATTTTCATATAATAAAAAGTTTATTTTGTTGAAATTTTAATGTGTTATGTAATGTTAATCATTTTATATTAAAATCAATCAAATTCAAATTAAATTTTAATCATTGACTTTTATAAAAATATTAAATTACTTTTTGAAATGATGCTTATTTTTTGGAAGAATAACAAATATAACAAATCGTATAGTCCTTAATATTAATTCAAGACTTTTGAATTCGATGACAACATATTTTTGTAATAGTTCCCAGGTAGAAAAGATTAAAATGATTAAGATTGTTCTTTTATATTAATTAAATGTGATGTAATTTACTGTAATTTAATTTTTGTAGCGGAATGTTTATGCAGTGAAGTTTCAAAGTAACTCCAAGCTAGTACGGAGAGATCCACTATGAAATGAAGATTACAGGTAGAATACAGCCCATTAATTTATTGTCATGGGGGGCCCTGACGCTTCACGTTTCTACAATTTTAAATGACCGAATTCAAAGTAGTTGGGAACTATAAACTCAATTTATTTATCTTATTTTCTTTAAAATTATCATATATTCCTGTATGACTTTAATTTTTTCATGAAAAGAATTGAAAAATGAGCCTGAGTATGATAAATTAGTTATGTTTGATAGCGAATGATTAGACCAAAATAAATTATACCACTAATTATGCTTTTATTTATTTAATCATTTTTTTTATCGGCGAAGAAAAAGAAAATTTATTAAACAATGCTCACCCAAAACAAATTACATAGATGTCCGGAAGAACTGGAAAATAACAAAACCAAGGGTTTGAAACAAAATCAACAGAAAACTAGCCGAAGTACAAAGCAAATATTTATTTAATCATTTGAACTTATTGTGTTGTGATATGAAGCTACCTAGGTATTACTTAATCAGGACTAAACCACTATTCTTCGATTCAGTTTTTTGGACAAATTAGCTATCAGATTTAGTCAGCTCGAAACATGTGAATTTCAATGATTTATACCTACCGTTTCTATTTTTATTTTACTTTTCACATTTCGTTCATGGTGTTTTCGAGGAAGTCAAACGAATGATCACAACCGTCATTACACTGAGTTGACTAATTTCCAACGGCTAGGATAAGCCCATGCATGCAACACATTACTCTGAATATATATAAAGTATTGCATGAAGAACAAGAAGTACTCAAGCCCCAACCATGTGGATCAAACTTTACATACTTCTTGTGAATTTTCTGTTCACATTTGCATCTTCTGAAGAACACGGCTTCACCTTCAATGGCTTCCTCCATTCCCAAAACCTCAGCCTCGATGGCGTCGCAGGCTTCGGTCGGAATGGTCTCTTGAAGCTAACAAATGCCAGCACACAAGAAAAAGGCCATGCCTTTTTCTCCAACAAGATCAACTTCAAGAATACTTCATCTGTTTCATCTTTCTCCACAGCTTTCGTCTTCGCGATTGTCTCAAAATTTCCATCTTTAAGTGGCCACGGAATAGTTTTCGTGATTTCGCCATCAAGAGGCTTCCCAACTGCTCTTTCCAACCATTATCTAGGCCTTTTCAGTGACACCAACAATGGAAATGCATCCAACCATGTTTTTGCTGTGGAATTGGATATTATTAAAAGTAAAGAATTTGATGATATCAATGACAACCATGTTGGGATTGATATTAATGGGTTGAAGTCCAAATTGTCAACTCCTGCAGGTTATTTTCATAACGTAAGTGGTGAATTTCTGAATTTGAGTCTTACTAGTGGACATCGAATGCAAGTTTGGGTGGAGTATGATGGCCTAGAGAAGCAAATTAATGTCACATTAGCTCCGGTAAATGTCGGTAAGCCCGTGAAGCCACTTTTATCTTTGCATTATGATCTTTCTCCAATTATTAATGAAGAAATGTTTGTGGGGTTTTCTTCATCCACTGGTTCTGTTCCCACAAATCATTATATTCTTGGTTGGAGCTTTATGGTGAATGGAATGGCGAAAGAGCTGGATGTTTCACAACTTCCTAAGCTTCCTCGAGTTGAACAAAAGAAGAAATCAAGATTTTTGACAACTGGGTTGCCTTTGATTTTGGTATTTTCGTTATTGATAGTAACTTTAGGCATTGTTTATTATGTTAGGAAGAGGAGAAAGTTTGCAGAAGTTCTTGAAGATTGGGAACTTGAATATGGACCTCATAGATTCAAGTACAAGGATTTATACATTGCTACTAAAGGTTTTAAGGATAAAGAGTTATTGGGTGCTGGTGGTTTTGGCAGGGTTTATAGAGGGGTTTTACCCACCTCCAAAGTTGAGATTGCAGTGAAGAGGGTGTCCCATGAATCAAGACAAGGAATGAGAGAATTCGTAGCCGAAATTGTGAGTATTGGCCGCCTTAGACATCGGAACATAGTACCACTCTTGGGCTATTGCAGGCTAAAAGGTGAGTTGCTTTTGGTTTATGATTATATGCCTCATGGGAGTTTGGACAAGTTCCTTTTCGACAAACCAAAGTTCCCACTTAATTGGAGCCAGAGATTTCGGGTCATCAAAGGTGTAGCAGCAGGGCTCAACTATCTACATCAAGATTGGGAGCAAGTGGTGATTCATAGAGATGTAAAGGCTAGTAATGTGTTACTAGATGGTGAATTAAATGGAAGATTAGGCGATTTCGGACTAGCAAGATTATATGATCATGGAACTAATCCTCAAACAACTCATGTTGTTGGGACAATTGGGTATCTAGCCCCTGAACATAGTAGAACAGGGAAGGCCACAACTAGCTCTGATGTCTATTCTTTTGGGGCTTTTTTGCTTGAAGTTGCTTGCGGAAAAAGGCCGATACAAGTACATGGATCAGAAAATGTAATTTTGGTTGATTGGGTATTTTCTTGTTGGAGTAGAGGTGAAATTTTACAAGCAGTTGATCAGAATTTGCATAATATTTTTGTGGCTGAAGAAGTGGAGTTGGTGTTGAAACTTGGCATTTTGTGTTCAAATTGTGAACCAAGTGCTAGGCCAAGTATGCAGCAAGTTGTGCAGTACTTGGATGGTTATGCAGCTCTTCCAGAAATATCATCACTCTCCATTTCTTCTGTTGGCTTAACATTTTCACATGGCGAAGGTTTTAGTGATTTTGTCATGTCTACTTATTCATCTTCTATAGAAAATACAATTACTCAAGTTTCATCTGTGGCAGAATCTCTTCTATCTGGTGGGAGATGATGTGATGAGCTTAGAAAATAATTTGCATGTAATTTTAATTATTGTTGTGGACTAAATTTTCACATCGCAACATTTGATGTGTTAGAACTTTAATAAGGTGAAATATTAAATATTTAGTTTTGATTCAGATTCATATTCCAATTTTGGTCAATTATAACACAATATATGATTAAGGTTTTCCAAGTTGTGCAAATTTTAATTTCCAACTGCATACGCTTTGACTTCAAATATTTGGTGTCAATATAAGTTGCTAAGCTAAATTCCAAATTGTAGAGTATATATATGCATTTTTTCTGAATTTTGACTGAACAGCTTAATTGGGGAGATAACTGAATTGTTTACCAAGGATGGAGAACTGTATTTGGTAGGACCTATATTATGCTCGACGAAATTCTCCAGTATGTTACACACAAAAAATTATTTTCAATTTTTTCATATTAGAAATGTGAGATCCTAAAATATAAAATATGTTCAAGAGTTTTAAAATTGTAGAGATACTATTTTATCGAAATTTTTATATAATTTTTATTTAGTACATTATAATTTATATAATGTATCTAAATGTACATAATAAGAGCTGGTTCAATCAAATGATCTGCACTTATATATATATATATATATATATATATATATATATATAATTATGGAATGAGACAATGAATCAACTAACTACATATACAGTTTGAACTTCAAAATTTTGCAAATTTACTAGGAAAAATAACAAATTATAATTCGAAAAAGTATTAGTATTATTGGACATAAATACGTAGTTACCTCTTTTTTAAGTTTCAAAATTTCATTTTTTCTATCCCCTCTAAAGTAACAACAAATTGACGAAAAACATTTTCCAATAAGCAAAACACAACCATCATTTCTGGTTTAAAACTAAAACCTTAAAAAACATATTCTAAAACGCTGAAAACACTTGGTGCATCCTCCTCCAAATCCCTGAGCAAAAATTAATGCTGCACACCAGAAAATTGCGTCTTACACGCCCTCAAGTATGGCAAAAAAATTTCAATATGAGCTGTTGTTTCTTTCTAATTACTCAATATCTGTATTACCAAGTTCCTCCTTTTCAGAACTTGACAAAAAAAACCCTAGTTAGTTATTTCTTTCTAATTACTCAATATCTGTATTACCAAGTTCCTCCTTTTCAGA
>CM025784.1:4112100-4148225 GCA_014636745.2 Centella asiatica | reverse complement strand
CTTTCTAATTACTCAATATCTGTATTACCAAGTTCCTCCTTTTCAGACCTTGACAAAAATAACCCTAGTTAGTTATTTCTTTCTAATTACTCAATATCTGTATCTGAAACTAATTATTGATAACTACTATCTAATACTGTTTAACATATGACATTTATGTTTTATCTTTTAATTGGCAGAATATTTCGTTGTTAAAAAGATATTTGAAGTAATCTTCTTTTAATTATAAAATGGTGGTCATGAATGTAACTATTTCAGGGCAAAAGAGTAACAAAAACAATATCCTCCTCCTCCATGTATATTTTGAGTCAGAATACATACATACATACATACATACATTCACATGATAATTGGGCAATGAAAAGGAATGTGTAATGGGCACCGGGTGTCGGTTCGACCCAATACTAGTTTCAGGCTGATCTCCATCACACATACGTGTCTATACATACATATATATATAAATATATCTATACATACATACATACATATAGATATTTATTAATTTTTAAATTTTAGGTAATATTTTTAATTTGAAAAACAAATTAAAAAATCAAAAAAAATGTACATACAAAATTAAGAAAAGATGTACGAATGACGTAACTTGTGACTCTTGATTCCAGACTTTCTAGAATAATATAGTTAATATATATATAGATATAGATATAGATAAGTGTCATAGTTTATAATTAAGTAAAAAATATACTTGGTATATATTTCATGGACGGCCACAGAATCCATTTGTTCGAACTTCGAATGGCAGGCTAAGAACGCTCGACCTGTACTTACACTCTAAGATATTTTCCTTTCCTTTTCTATTATTTATGTAATAAAAAGATCGATAATATTATTTTTTTCAATTTCTATTTCTTTTTCATTTTTTTTCACTTTCTGTATTTCAAACAGAGCCTTAAGGAAAGATAAAATAGAACTTTGAGAATTTATACACATGTAGTAGTAAGTTTGTGTAATACTATATACTAGCTTCCTGATTGTGCACATCACAATTTTTTTTTTTTGAATTGATTAAATTTATTGAATCTACAATATGTATCATTCTGAAAGTTTTAATAATTTTTCTTATATTAAATACGAGATAGTGATTCATGTATAAGATCATTAGTTTTATGTTTTTAAATTTGAAAATTGATGGATGTATTTTGTTTTTCTAGACATAAGTCATTTAATAAGTTATTGTTTCATTTGATTATATTTTTGAAATGGTTTTTATATTTTTTTCAAGTTTTTAAGTTATTGTAATTATCTAAAATAATTCGTACTAAATATATTTTACATTAGCTTGGTTAGCAGTACTACAAAAACCACCTGTAAATCTAAATTTCATTATTTTTCTTATTCTTCTTTAATAATTTTATTATGGTACTCTATTTTTTATCATATATATTTTTGTAGATTTTATTTTCTTTTATTTTATAATTGTTGATTATCTTGTTTTTTTTTATTATTTTACTCTTTTTTGTTGTTATACTTTAATTTTGAGAGATTACATAATTTTTTTAATGTTTTATATATGTGGTAATATACATTGGTTGATTTTTAATTATGATAATCAAAATATGTGATAGGATTTCTTAAAATTTGATACTTAGAGATAGAATATAATTCAAAAAATAAAATTATTTCTAAAAGTAAAATGACTCTTCTAAAATATTATATAGTAATAGACGATCTTGTTTTTTCCACGTACTTTTTCAAAAATTTTGATCTAATAATAACACTATCAAATTTAAAATCTCTAAACATAAGTACCTTTTTATTTACTATACAACAATAGGATAAATTCAAATGGTCGCACGTAGAACACGGTCATGTACACTTTTAAAACAATGATTCATATATACCTTAATGCATAAATTGCGAGTTTGGTTCAAGAAAATCCAAAAATGATCTATAAATTCTTGTACAACATTTTATTGCAATATATTATAAAGACATGCAACCGAAATTAACTAAGACAAACAATCTTAGGGTGTTATTGTCAGAGTAATAATTATATTTTTATAATAATATTATCTTATCAGAACAATTAGTACTACTAAAAATCTTTTTTATCACAAAATAGTATCGATAAATATTAAATTGTACTAATAACATAATTGCATATCTTGTAAAATTTATCATTTCCAAAATTATTGTATAACAAAACCTGGAAACTAATTATGAATTTGTAAAAAAACAAATATCCCTCTACAAATTATAGCATCTTTTTGTTCCCAATAGGCAAAATCAGAACTAAAATTCAATAAATAAGAACTTAATAAATATATGCCACACAAAATCAAAGTCCATTCAAAATTAGGTTGTGTGGACAAATACAATATTTGAATTTCGGAATCACTTACGGGAAAAGTCAAAGACAGCGTGAAGGTGATCGCTGGTCTGAGTATCACGTCTCATCATCATTGAATGAGTCAAATTTAGTAGAGCAAAAACATCATTTTACTAAGATAGTCAACTTCGATTTAACCCATTTATAAGAGATATCCCATGGACTCTAAAATTAAAGATAAATTTTCCTTTTAATATAATATATCATCTTAACATATTAGGGTTTTCATTTATGATACAAATTTGTAAATATATAAAAGTCAAAAAATCAGTACATCTTATGTATTTTATATATATATATATATATATATATATATATATATATATATTTGACATTTAATTCATTAAATAAATCGAATTATAAGCAAAGTAAGAAAATGAATTTTCCCAAAGTACAATGAATAAGCACAAAAAATAAGAACAAAAAAAAAAAATACAGAACCATCACATATCATCTAATTTAAAAACTATTGAACCATATGTTTTACCGTATAATAATTCATAGAACAAGTATACCTTGATTAACAATCGAGAATAATTGACGGAAAACTGTAGGTACAACTGTTCCTTTAAACGTTCGACCCAATAAAATTCTAACAAACTAACCAAGTTCTGTATTCTGAGTTTTTATCAATTTTCACACATTAATATGATCTCTCAATGATGGATAAATCAAAATAGGAGAAATGGTCTCCCAAGAATAGATAATCCAAACTTGGAGGAAATGATTTCAAATAGGAAAAAAAAAATCCAAAGGACAATTTTATTCAAAATAATTGAATAAAAATAAATGTAAAGAATAAGATTTAGGGGTTAAGTTTTTTCATTAACGGAGAAAACTCTGAAGGTTAGGATTTTGAAAAGGAGAAGAGAGAAGGGGAAAACAATGGTTGTTTTATGATATTTACTTTTGTAAATAAAGAATTTCATTTTAATTTAGAATTATAAGATTTTATAAAATTATATTATGTGAAATAAAATTTATTTTTCATTTTAGAAAGGAGGGTGTTGGTTTGGGTCTGCAAACAGTTGCTTCTGTTGCCGGTGGTGTTTCTTTTTCTTGGAGGTTGTTCTTCAATTTTCACTTCGTTTTTTAGCAGTCCATAGGCCCTTTGATGATGTTTGTATTCCTATATTAAATTTAGCCTTGTGTCCAGCCAGTTAATTGCGTAAAACACTGAGAATGTTGGTATTCTTTGAGCCGTTTCCAAATCTTTGAGATTAGGTTCATGTTTCTCATTTATTACTTTATCCGTTTCCAAAACAAGATTAAAATTTGAAAATAATATTTATTTCAAGAAAATAGTAACACTTGTTTAATTTTTTTTATTATAACACAAAAATTTGTCATTTCAAATTTTTTATCTTATTTTTAATTAAATATTCATAACAAATTTTATAAAAAAACTTATTATTTTTATATTTAATTATTAATTATATATACCATATTAATAATAGTTAAAAGTCCAAATATTACTCTTATTGTGAAAGGAAAAATTAAAATCTTATTTGCTTTTGGTGAAAACATAGTGAACTATGTCATGCATAGGACGTTGTTCTATAAAGATAGAAACATTATTATATAATTATTTTTAGTAAGTTCTCTTCAAATCATATGTGTGTCAGGTGTCACTTGTTTTATTAAGCATTAATTGCTAAACATTTAATATAAAATTTGAATAATTTTAGATTAATAAGAATATATTCTGAATATTGAATGCCGAGTAAAAGTTAACGTTAAGCATTAATTGCTAAACATTTACTATAAAATTTGAATAATTTTAGATTAATAAGAGTAGAGTCTGAATATTGAATGCCAAGTAAAAGTTAACGATTTTGACAATTTTAAATGAATAAATATTTCAGTAATATTTATTTTAACAGTTTTTTTAATGGTGTTGTTCTATACTTGTTCGCTAATATAATTATATACTTATCCACTATACAAAGATCTCTTCATTCCACAAGAAATTTCATTTGAATTCATTCATACAATAATTTTTAAATCTGATTTTGTTGACATGTTTGTATACCTTAAATATTAGTGCTTATATTAAGTAAATCAATTAAGCATGTATCAAAGTTGAAATTTCATAATTAATTTCGAAACGTAAAAATATATTTCATTTCCAATGTTGAAGGAGAATTAATTATGTACTTCCCTCGTTTTCAATTAATTGTCATATAAGAATTTTCTTTGGTCAAAGTTAACTTATATTTGACTATAATTTTTATTATATATGTATATATATATATATGAGACAAAATTATAATCATTTAAAAGTTTATACAATGTACAAAAATTTCTTATTTTTATAAATATAAATATATATTTGTATAATTTTAAAGTTAAACAACGGTCAAATTAACCGACAATTATATTTTTAAACGACAAATATTGAGGAACCGAGGGAGACCGGATATATGTGAAACCAATAATTAACATATAAACAGATATTTTGTATATATCATATGCGATTGAGTCTATCTATATGGAAAGTATCTTGGAAGCAAAAAAAAAAAGAAAAAAGATTCTTCATGTTCTTGTATCAACTGTACTTTATTGAATAAGCATCATATCACCCTCTTTTTTATTCAAAGACAAGAAGAGATATCAAGCACTTAATAGAAACAGAAGGACAAAAACACTTATTACACATTCTTTTATTTGATCAGCAACAATACCCATTAAACACTAGTCTAGCTCAAAAAAATGGGGCCTTATTATCAAAATAAAAAGAGTAGTAAGAAAGAGAGAAACAACTTTATATTAAAAAGGTTTTTTCTTTTAAGCTCTTTTGTTATATAGCCGGTTACTGAACCTCATACATTCTTTTGTACTATTTTGAAATACTTCGAATGTTGATTACTGCAAGATTTTCAAGGTGATTTACTTGTAATACTTAATGACCATTCGTAATTAATTATATGCCCGTGAATATCAAATTTCTCACCTTATGAATTATAAAAATAAATACTGTAATTATGTCAGTAGAACTACTATTATTAGGATAGAAACGTAAGTATATGTAGGGAATACATTATAATTTCACTTCTTAAGTTTTTACTTTGTAATTTTATATTTATGAATTTATAATTTATTTAAAAAACCCAACCGTTAAAATTTAAAAGTTGTTAATATAAATCTTTTCATCTTTTAATGGTATATAACATGATTTTACAGTCATATAAAATTAGTATATTTTCGAGAGTTAACAAATGTTGATTTTTACGTGTTAATAAAAATTATGTAAGTGAGCTTGAAAGAGTTCAAAAATTCTCATGCTTTATTATGTTTTAATGCTCTTTCAATCCCTATAATTAAATTATATATATATATATATATATATTATAGAAAATGAAACATAGCGCAAATGTGTATAATTAAAAACCAATTTGAATCCGTCTAAATACATGAAAAGGTTTTGGAATAGTAAATATACGTACATAAACATTAATAGTGTTAAGAAAAACTATAATCACTCAAATATGTAGTAAAATTATGAAAATAAATCCAGCTCATATCCATGAAAATAATAATTTTACAAGCTATCTAATACTACCTCTATCCCGAAAAAAATGACTTAAATATAATTTACACACTTAAAAAAAATACATTTTAAAGAAGTAAAATTAAAAATATATCATTTATAGTCGGTCCACATAATAATATTTAAATACCACAGTTGGATTTATTGTTTTTCTCAAAAAAAAAATGTCAACTTATAAGGTTAACATATTAAACTTATATTTTATTAATGTGTTTAAGTCATCCTTTTAGGATAATATTTTTTTATATTTAAGTTTTCTTTTTTGGGATGGAGGAAATATGATATAATAACATTAACAGACAGTAAAAATACGCGACTTAAAATAAAAGTATGAGAAAAAGACTACTCACTTTTCTAAAATGGGTTTATATATATATATATATATATATATATGTAGGTACATGAGCTGGACCTCATTTTTCTAATCCTAGCTACCCAATTGTTTTATATCTACTAGTTTAATTGGCACACACAAATTAATGTGTGCAATTTTTTTAATTTAAATCTGAAAATGTGTTTTTATTTTATTTTATTTATTGAGAAGTTGAGAGTTAATTTAATAATTAAAGTTATCATGGGAAGTTTTGGATTTATGAATAAATTATTTTGTTTTAAGAATCTGATGACATAAAATGATCATGTGTGGTTCTAACCCTCAAACTCTTAATATATTTTATATCTATGAATTGGCAACCACTTTCAAAAATTCAATCAAACTAGTTGAAAAGTATAAAAAAAATAGAGTAATATATAAATTTATATATTTATATAAGATGTATAATATAATTTTTAGAACAATATAAGATTAATAAATTTGCAAGGTATAAGAAAGAAATGTTGACAAGAAATTCATAATTTCTTGCAATGGTGGTGATGAATTTCTTGAAGCTCATTTACATAATTTCATAATCATGCAAAAATTAATATATTTTAAAATTTTAAAATATACAAATTTTACATAATTATAAAAATTATGTAATATGCCACAAAAATATGACAATTTTTCTAACAATATTTTACCTGGATATATACGAGCGTCAAAACACTTGTTTTTCTTTTTCTTAATTACATTATAGGTTGATCACTCAATCAAAATCATATTATATAAAATTTTATACAACTTGGGAAATTTGAAAAGTTCATGACAAGACAATATCAGTGGTCAACTTTTAGCTATCATATTATTACAAAACTCAATTCGTAGTCATCCTCATGGCCCTCGACTCCAAGGCACATAGACAAGTAACTATCAACTAGATAATGAAAATTTCTATTAATTGCTTCAATTAAAAATAAAAGGGAATATTAATTAAATAACACGCATGCTATGAATATATTCATCTCTCAGAACCCCTCCAAGTACTGTTTGGCTAATTTTCTCACGGCGTCCCTCTTGAGTCTCAATTTGTAATATTCTCGCCCTTCTACAAAAAAAAAATAACATTTGAATTTTAAACTATTTTTAATTTTACATACTTGATTAAGATTTACATATAAAAATAATAAGTTTTTCTAATTAAATTTGTTATAACTATCCAGTTAAAGATAAGATATAACAAGATTGTAATTATAAATTTTTTAAAAAAAAAATATTATAATGAAAAATTATGTACATGTCACCTTTTTTTTGAAATAAATATTATTTTTAAATGTTCCTTGTTTTTTTTTTAAAACCAATGGGTACTTTGGTCCCATGTGATAGACAGGTTGATGAAAATTCTACATATATTATTAATCGGAGAGTGATGGTAGTACAGTTCACCTACCGGCTTTCAATAATCTGTATTTGTCTACTTATTTTGATTTATTTTGTCCAAGTCTTATACAATCGATACGGTAAGTCTTTAGAACTTAGAGGTAAACCCCATGAAGTAAGTTTTCATATACAGACAAGTGATACATATATATATATATATATATATATATATATATATATATATATATATAAAAGCAGATGCTAAAAAGTAAAAATAAAACTAATAGAATGGGGAGTAAGGGCGTATAAGAATGCAGAAATTAATATAAATGAAAGCAAATAAAAGTTAGGCGGTTAAACCGGCCATATGTAGATGAATGTAAGAACAGTATGAAACAATAATATATAAACAGAGTTAGGCGATAGAACCGACCATAGATGCAGATTGTATTATAAAATAAAAGCTTATTACAAGATTGAAACTAAGTTAAAACTGAAAATTATAAGATTGCAAGATTGAAATACTTAAGGAAGCAGTCTACTTTAAGGGGAGAGAGGATTTGGGAGAGAAGACTCTCAAAAATTACATGTCTTTTCAGAAAGGAAGAGGTCGCTTTAAATAGAAAAATTTTGGACTGCTACAGTGACTTACAGTAAAAGTGCTACAGTGAAAGTCAAACTGTTACAGTGACAGTCTACAGTAAAAAATGTTACAGTAAGAAGTCAAATTTGCTACAATAGAATGCTACAGTGAAAGTCAATTTTTTTATTTTAATTTTTCTTCTTCTTCAGACAAGAGAAAATCTTCATCATCATCGAGGTTGACGTCGAAGTGAGACTCTTTTTCTTTTGATGACGAAGTACTGGATTCGGTAGATTTGGTCCTGAACTTTTTGGAGAGCTAGAGCATGATCTTGAGGAGATCCTCTTCAGAGGAGGCTGCAACTAAACTGGCCGATAAAATAGATTTTTGAGCAAGGAACTGGGTTTGCTCGACTTCTGTTGTCTTGATGTATTGGGGGTTCTTTTTGAACCACTGTTCGATTGCTGGGGTGGTGACATGAATGGAGTTGAAATCTTTCCACCATTTTGAATATCCTCGGAGGGCGAGGAACAGAAGACCTTGTGAGCCGTATGTTTTGTGGAACTCCACCTTTTGACAATGAATCCATATGAGGGCAAATCTGGAGAAGAATTGCAAAGATATGGGTGCTGGAGTTGATTGTGGTAGGTTGAACCTGCTGTAGAAGTAATGGTACCCGTATTGGACAAGAGATGGAAGGACTTCAAAAGAAGGGCCAAAGGTGGGCCACCATTGATTGATGAACCAATTTGAAAAATGGAAGTCTTGATTTCGTTTAAAGTAGAAAAACCAAGTATTTTTTTCTATCGAGTTTTGTTTGGTGAATGCTAGTTTTCAAGCATCAATATAGTCCCAGTAGTTATAGGTCTGGGGGGAAAAGGATTGAGAAAATTACACGAAGTCAAACAAAAGTTTGAATCTAGAAGGGGCAGGAGTACCGATAAAGAGAGGGTGAGTCTTGGTCCAATCAGATAGAGAAATAATTTTCATGATTTGAATGGTAGTATGGGTGATGAAACTACCAGACTTATCTTGATATTATTTTAAAAGAATAGATTTAGAATCCACCAAGATAAATTCATAAAACCTTTAGGTTTTATGGGGATGGGAAGAGATAAATCGTCTGTCACCAACAAGTAATTGTTTGGCAACCAAATTTGGGTCAGGAATCCAGAAATCTGGTTCCATTTGGAGAATCAGTTAAACTGATTGAGATTTAAAATACTGGGGTATTTCAAAAAATGAAGAGAACGGTTTTGGAGAAGGAATGTAAGGGGTGATTGTTCCTGGGGTTTTACCCACCAAGGATTGAGATTAGGATGTTCCTGGGGTTTTACCCACCAAGGAGTGGGATTGGGAAATGGAGTAATGAATCTAAGATTCAAAAGCCTCCACTTTTGGGATTTGAGGAACTACCTGAGGGGGAGGGATCCCCATGTTTTTGCACCAGGAGAGAAATTCTTCTGGTAAAAGGATTGAGACTGAGAATCTTCTTCCTCAGCAGCAATATCTGCCCATCTTTTAACTTTGTCAATAGCTAGGGGTTTTGGTTCTGCAAGGGCAGAAAAATGGTTTTGAGTATGAACTGCTTTAATAGCATAATCAGAAGATGAGACTGGCTTGGATTTTTGGGAGGATTCAGTTGAATCTTGGGATTTAGGTGAAGATTGACTGGCTGATTTCTCAGCTGAGGCGACTCTTAAGGCGATTGCCTTATCCTTCTTCTTTGGTGGCATATCTGTTTTGGAGAAATTCTCTGGTTAGAAAATCTGGGATATGGTTAGAGCTTCCTTTAATATATTCAATGTAAAAATCAAATATTGATAAAATAGCTTGCCATCTGACAAGTTTTTTACATCTTTTTGCAAAACCGATTTTGCCGCTTGATAATCAATTTGAACTAAAAATTTTTGATTTAATAAATCAGATTGAAATTTTGTGATGCACAAAACAATAGCTAAAATTTCTTTTTTAATAGTATGATAGTTCTGTTGGGAACTATTGGGAACTATTCCAATACTTTGAAGTAAATGCAATGATATGCTCTTTACCTTCTTTCTTTTGTTTTAAGATGCCTCCATATCCTAATTCAGATGCATTAGTTTGAACAATTTTGTATGCAGATGGATCAAATAATGATAAACATGGTAAATGCTTAACTTTCTTTTTGACTTCCTGAACTACATGAGTATGCACAGAAGTTCAGGGAGGAGGAGGTTGTTTAAGCTGATCATGAAGAGGTTTTAAAAGATTGCTTAAACCAGTGATAAATTCTGAAACATAATTGACACAACCAAGAAACCTTTGAAGTTGTGTTTTGTTAATAATCTGATCAGGAAATTTATCAGCAAATAAGATGCAACGATTGATACGGACAATTATCCCTTGTTGAATATTATGCCCTAAAAATCTGATATTTGTTTGAAAGAGACAGATTTAAGTTTTGGAAAGAACTAAGCCATTAGTTTTGATATTGTTAAAAAATATATGCAAGTGTTTAAAATGTTGTTCTAGATTGTGTGAGAAAACTAAAACATCATCAATATAAACAATAATAAATTTTGAGTAATCATTAAAAATATTATTCATAATTTTTTGAAACTTCGAAGGAGCATTTTTGAGGCCAAAAGGCATAACATTCCATTCATATTTTCCAAAAGGGATAGTAAAAGAAGTTTTGTAACGATCATGAGTATCAATTTGAATTTGCCAAAAACCAGATTTTAAGTCAAATTTTAAAAATATATGAGAAGCATGTAGACGTTAGAGGAGATCCTTTTTATTAAGGATTGGGTACCTAATCCATCTTAGGGCTTGGTTAAGAGGTTTGTAATTGATGACTAAACGGGGAGCACCACGTTCAATTTTAGCGCTTTTGTTAACATAAAAGGCAACACAACTCTAGGGAGACTTGTTGTGGGATATAATCATTTTATTTAAGAGATCTTGAATCTCTGTTTGACAGTGGTTGATGAGCTTGTGGCTCATCTGGATTGGTCTAGTTTTAGTTGGGATGGTCTTTTCGTCAAAGTCAGGCTCATAAGGGAGTTTAACGCTATGATGTTTTCGATCCCAAAAAGTATTAGGGACATCAACACAAAGCTGAGTGGTGATTTTGGTCTCTAGAAATTTAATCTTGCTTTTGATAGAAGTGTTTTGTAATTGTCCTTCTATGCGTTGATGAACTATTTCTTCCTTGAGATAGTTAATTTGCGCTTTCTTAGATTTTAGCAGATGGAGGTCTTTGTGGATAAGAGGTCTATCAAAGGGAAGGACGATGGAGGTACCAAGATACTCAATATGGATTCCTTGATTGGTGACCATGAAAGGGATGATTTGCTGGATAAAAGGGGTTCTTAAGATAAAAGGATTGGTAATGTTTTTAACTAATAAGAAAGAGGTTTTGAGGGAGAAGGCAGAGTTAGGAATCTTGACATCAACGTTTCAAAATTTTGTAGTTGATCCCTAATTTCTTTCCGTTAGCTACATGGAGCCCTTTGGTAGTTTTTTCAAAAAACTTTGTGGGGATAAGGCCTTCTTGTATGCAGTTAAGATCTGCTCCAGTGTCAAGCAAGGTTGGAATATCAAGGATAAAGTCTTTAATCTGCAAGGTAAGTCTAACGTGCCATCTCTGGATAGACATTTTCGACATATAGTTTAAAAAACTATTATCTTGGAGGTTGTTGGGAGGTTCAGGTGGGGTAGCACAAGAAGGACCCGACTTTTGATCGACTAGTTGCTGGAGAACTAGTTGATCAATTTCTTGACGAGCTTTAATCTGCCTAATATCCTCCTTGAGGATGGAAATCTCTGTTTGGAGATCTTGGACGGTGATAATTTTTGGTTTAGTAGGAAATCGATCAAGAATGTCTTTAAAATTGTAGGTATTATTGAGTCTTGGGTCTTTGTGAAAAGTTTTCTCAAATGAAGAAGGTTTTTCCAAAGTCTTTTTGAATTGGTTAAGGTAAGATTGCTTTTGGTCAGGATCAGAGAGTTGTCCTATCAGTTCAAGAAGGAGGTCTTGCTCTTTATTAAGGACATTAATAGTACTTTGGTCTTCTTTGTCAGAGGATTGATCGGTCGAAGATGAGTATAAGTCATCATCACGGAGATGATTAAGGCATTCATCATCAGCCTCGAAAGAATTCTCACTGTCTTCGATTAACAGATTGTGGATTTAGTTAAGAAGGGAATCATCTATCCCTGATAGGGTTCTAAGCCTTTTGGAAAAGTGACAATATTTTGCGATGTGACCAGGTTTATGGCATTTGAAACAAAGGTTATTGTTGGGAGTAGGCAAGACTGGTTTAGTCGGATTGGTATCACGCAATTTAGCCTGATTGGTACTACGTTTGTGATAAAATCTAGGTTTGAATTGGAATTTTCTAAAGGGATTATAGGAGGTTTGGTGAGGCTCAATATGCATGAGTTTTTTCTTGGGCCTTTTGTGGGTTTTGGTGTTTCAAGAAGGTAATCCAAATTGTTCACAGAAACTTCCCAAGTCTCTGCTTCTTTGGGCTCTATCCTTGGCTAAATGCCTCATCATTTTATCTTGGCGACAAATCTTGAAGGCAACCTGCTGGATTTGGCTGGATAATTGACCATAAGTGATGTTCTGCCAAGGGATGACATCACTATATTGTTCTTTGAGGTCTTCATGAACTAGGTCATGTAAAGATTTTGGTAGAGCATCCAAGAACTTTTCCTTCCAGTACTGGAGGTTACCATCAGCTCTGGAGTAGATTCTAGTCATGAAGGTATCTTTATACCAACGATATTCAGTCAAGGTCTTGCACTTAAGGTTATTACGAATTTCAGTGGACTTCTCCCAAAAAATACCAGGATTTTCGACAAAGGTTTTGGCAATGGTGTAGAAAAGAGTGACTACAGCATCATAAATGATTTCACCGTCTTGGAAGATAGGTTGACTATCCGAATCGAGCATAATGGAATGAAGGATATCATGTTTATCATTTTCTTGAAGGTGTTCATCCCACCATCCTTTAAGTTGGCCAGTAAAACCGGCAATGATAATATGAGCAACAAGCTGGTCAGAGGCATTGTGGGTTGTCCTATAGGCTGTGGCAACCATAGACATTTGTTGAAGCTTTCTCAGGATATTGTATTCAGAATCACCATCTATGTTCCATTCATAGATGTTGCCATTATAGCAATTCTGAAGGATATTGGGTTGTTCTTCAAGTGCCACATCAGGGTGAGTAGCTCTTGGGTAGTACAACTTTTGGGAAGTCTGCCAGTTTTGCCGATTATTGAATCTTAGGGGAGCTATTCCAAAGTCAAAAGGGACCTCTCGTCGCTCTTGATGGTTGTTTTGTGATTCGGTGTCAGAATCCGTTTCTTTAAGCACTGCAACTGAGTTCTTAGTGGAGTGATGGGGAGGAGTACAAGGTGACTCTGGGATAGTAACTGGAATGGTAGCCTGTATCTTGGCTATTTTGTTTTGGAGCTCCGTAATCAAATGATTAGTGGTGCTCTTCTTCAAAAGTTCCCTTTTATACTTTTGAGGAATTTCGTGGGGTTTAAATAAAGGAATATTGGAAGATTGAGTAGGCTTTGAAAGACTTGGATTTTGTGCCGAAGTAGAAGGCTGAGGAGATTTAGTCGCAAGATATTCTCCAATAACTTGTAAATACTTATTAGTATAATTATTTTGTTCATAAATATTTTGTATATCTTTGGCAATAAGAACATCTCCATCTTTTCTTTTGAAAAGTGTAACATTTATTGTATTTATGGGATCAACATGCATTTTAATCCCTCTAGCTGGTGGGAGTTAAGAAGTGATATTCTCACCTTGAATTGTCTGCTAGAGTCTAGAGTCATTTAAGGTTTTTGAAAAAGGATAATCAATTTTTTTGAAATCAGCATAAGCTTCAAACCATTCAAAAAATTCAATTTATTCTTTTGCAAAATTTAAAAATTTATAATATTACTCTTCGATCTCTTGTCGAACGGATCCTTGAAAGGTTTGAAGAAACCAATTTTTTCTAGAAATATTATGAGGAGAGTCAAACTGGGCTCTCAACTTTTGTTTATCAATTTGAAAATCAGTTTGTAAAACATTTAATTCTGATGGTATTTTATTGAAGAATATATTGGCGATATGGTACCATCAGCTTCCACCTCTTGATGGGTAGTTTCAATTGGTGCCGACTGAACAGTTTAATGGGTTTGAGGAATCCTAGATTCAAGATTTAAGTCTTGAAGTTGTGTGATAACTGTGGAGACCGAATGCCGCGAGGGCTGATGGTCTGCCAGGATCTCAGTCGGGAGATTGCTAATTCTTTGACTAAAGGACCTACTGCTATTGGACCTTTGGAAGTAGATTGAGAGTGCACCACTAGAAAATTGTTGTATTCTAGAGACAGTCGTATTTTTCAATTTCTTAGCAGGAGCGGCGTCTTTGAGAAGCCAATTTTGGGTAAACTAACCCTATTCCACGAAATGGGTTTTGGGATAGATAAATGAAATTTTTGCAAGTCAGTTTGGAAGAGAACAGTTTCTCCTTTGTGAAAAGTTCTAATGGCTCATGTATTGAAGGCAGAATTCATAGTTTTGTATTGAATTCTATAGATAATGGCTACTGGTTGGGTTCCAGCTTTAGTCTTAAAGTTATTGGTCTTAACATTAACGATTAAGGAGTCAATGATATTTCTGTCTTTAAGGGAGACAGTGAAATTTGGGAAACAATCAAAGTAGATTGGTCCACTGCAAAAACTGGTTTCAACCATTCCTAGAAGGGAGTCATCAAACTCAAGCCATTTTTTGTCTCTAAGGCATAGAAGGATAGAAGTGTCTAAACCTTCGCGGGATAAGAGTTTGCCAGCAACTTGAACAAGGCCAAGATGCAAATAATTGTACTTGTGTTGTATCATTTCTATGGATTTGGGGGAGATCAATCGGATATCCTCATGATCAGAATCTAAGGAGATGATATGCTCTACAGTTTTAATGATATAGTCACTGGTAAGGCTCCATCTACTTCTGGCATAGACATCACTGGTTGGATGCTTGGGAATTTTCCAGTTGTCTATAGATTGTTGGAGATCCAAGAGGTGGATCTCTTCTTTGATCTTTGAAGAAGGATTAGAAGAAGAGGAGGAGGACAAGGAGAGAGAACGGAAGAGACTCATTGAAAAGGCTTTAAAAAGAAACATAAATAAAGATGTGAATGCAACTATGTATGAGACATTTTCCGAGCGTCCTGATATCAAGAGACCATCATCGGTTTCATAAGGGTCATATTCAGAAAATATCTTTAGAAGGATAGATAGATCCGAATCATGATCTGTTACATAGTAACTCTTAGATAATATATAAAGGATAAGTCTGGTGATTCAAATTAGATCTGAAATTTTATGACCCAAAACTTTGTTAAAAGCGTCTGTAGAACTGTGTGCGTCTACCCTCGAATTTTCACAGAATTACCATACAACGTAGATCTAAAAGATCTAAAAGAATTACCATACCAGAAGGACACAGAAGCAGATGCTAAAAAGTAAAAATGAAATTAACAGAATGAAGAGTAAGGGCACATAAGAATGCAGAAATTAATATGAATGAAAGCAAATAAAAGTAAGGCGGTTAAACCGGCCATTGTTCCTGGGGTTTTATCTACCAAGGATTGGGATTGAGAAATGAGATAATGAATCTAAGATTCAGAAGCCTCCATTTTGGAATTTGAGAAACTACTTGAGGGGGAGGGATGCCCATGTTTTTGCACCAGGAGAGAAATTCAGTAAAAGTTCCTAGGGGAGAGGATTCTGCATACCTTAAGGGGAGAGAGGATTATGTTAGTTTCATTATTGGGATATATATATATATATATATATATATATATATATATATATATATATATTATTGAAAAAATTAAATTTTAAAAGGAAACCTAGTTGCTTATTCGAAAAAACGAAGTGGAAGATGAAAGTAAAATAGTGTCGTTCGTCTGATTTATCAAAAAGTCAGGGGAACTCTCTTTCAGAAGCAATCTTTTAAAAATATATTACAATTTAATATTTTAATTGCCAATAAAAATAGTAATAATTATGAATTTAATTCAAGTCAAATATTCAAAACTAAAGAGTAACTAGCAAAGAACCTCGTGCACAACACAATTTTTTTAAATTACTTTTAATATTTTGATATTTTTTTATTTTTAATGTTTTAATATAATAGTTTCTTTTATCAGTAACTTTTTCATATTTTACAAATCATTTTCATGTATTATTATTTTATTGTTTTACAATTAGAATGTAACAATAGTATAAATTGATATAATATTCTATTTAAATATTTATTTTTCAATTGACTACAATAAATATTTTATATTTTCTTTATTTTATTATTATCGTTGTTCTAAGTCAAGAAAAAATTAATAAATAATAATTATTATAAAAATCATTCATCAAAAGTTGTATCTTACATATCAAGCTCATGTTTCGCACATTCATGTTTTATATTATTGTATAAGATAAAGTAAAATGAAATATTATCACTTGGCTCGTGTATTGTATATGATTTAATTTGTTTAACTTGAATGAAGCATTATATAAAATAATATTGTACGTGACTATCACATAATTATCTTAATTGTTGTCTTTTTTTTTTTTTAATACCAAATCCCGATGAAATTCGTTATTCCATATTTCAATCACTATAATTTTAACATTATTCTTCAAGTGACTTGATTAGTTATTATTTATCTATATTATGTACTCGATTTAAATTGACAAAATATTTTTTTTTATCCCATGCATATTACAAATAAATTTGTATTATAATAATTTATTATATTGTTATAGATTTGACAGATGACTAATTTTGTTATAATTTGATTTAATCGTAATCGATCAATTATGGTAGATTACATGATTAAGTTTTTTTATTAATTTGGTTATCATTATTTTAATTAAATAACTTTAATTAGTGATTTGATTATTATTAATTTGATTGTAATTATTTCATTATGAATTATTTTAGTCGATTGCAGGATTCTTCTTCTTTTTTTAAAAAAATTGATTAGATTGTTATTATTATTTATTAATTTATTTTGTAAAATTTGAAAGTAATTTTTGATTATTATTTATGAAAATAATTATTTTTAACATAATTAAGGAGACCGTAAAATTCAATTGTGATAAGGAAGTTAAAAAGTCCTCCTTCTTGTGAGTTAGTATAATAGTTATAGATAGATAAATTGAATAGATGCATAATTCGATTGAGTCAACGTAATAGACGAGTGTGTTAAACCAATACACAAGGTCATCAAACAAATGGAGTACACAAACGGCCCTTGTTTAATCCTTGCTATATTAATATACTAAGTGCTTGTTTGTTTTATATGTAAATTGACTCCACTAGAAGTTGTACTTCTTTACTATTTAATTTCCACAAAAAATTTATAAGAAGTGTTATTATCATATTTAGTTGACATGGATAAATTTACATTTTTTGAGAATTCATTTCTTACATTGTGTTTGGTTCAACTACATATTTCTTATGTAATATGTTTCAGTTTACTCTATACTCTTCACTATTACTAATTTTATAAGATATTTTTGTCATTTTTAAAAATTAATGATACGAGAAGTGTGACTTACCAAAGAGAATAATTAAACTCTCATGTTGTGTAGAAACTTTTATATCCTAACAAAGTTTCAATTTTCTTATTTTTATTTAAAAATATCAACCAAATAACTTTATAAATTATCACTTGTTAGAAAGTTGAAAGTAGAGAGATCAACCAAACAAGCACTGATAATTCGGAACGGAGGTACCTTGAGCTGATCTTTGACAACGATCATGTCTTATCGTTATTGCTATATATAGAAAAGTTTACTTGTGGCATATCTTAGCATAGAATTCTATATATAACTAAACATTCCAAGCACAAGATTAGCTAGATAACCATGTCAATCAAACTTGGAATGGTGATTATGAATTTCTTGTTAACATTTGTATCTTCACAAGGGGTTGGTTTCACCTTCAATGCTTTCAAATCCAATTTGAACTTGAGTTTTGAAGGTGTAGCCGAGTTAACACCAAATGGTCTATTGAAGCTAACCAATCCCACCAAACAAAAAATAGGCCAAGCCTTTTACTCCAACAAGATCAACTTCAAGAAAAACTCATCTTCAGTTTCCTCTTTCTCTGCCAGTTTTGTGTTTGCCATAATCTCCGACACCCCAAATGCAATTGGACAGGGAATGGCTTTCGTGATCGCGCCAACACGAGGCCTTCCACAAGCATTCCCAAGTCAGTATCTTGGTCTTTTTAATGAGACCAACAATGGCAATGACACCAACCATGTCTTTGCTGTGGAGATTGATACCATCCAAAACAGAGAGTTTCATGACATCAATGAAAACCATGTGGGGATAGATTTTAATAGTTTATGGTCTAATATTTCACTCCCTGCTGGTTATCATCATAATATTAATGGTGAGTTCCAGAATTTGACACTTAATGATGGACATCGAATACAAGTTTGGGTGGAATATGATGGCCCAAAGAAGCATATTGAAGTTACATTAGCTCCACTCAAGGTAGATAAACCAAACAAGCCTCTCTTATCTTTATATTATGATCTTGCGCCAATTTTTAATGATGATATGTATGTGGGGTTTTGTGCCTCAACTGGCTCATTTTCCATATCTCATTATGTTCTTGGATGGAGCTTTATGGTGAATGGTAAGGCTCAAGAACTTGATCTGTTCCGCCTTCCAAAGCTCCCTCGAGTTGGACCCAAGGAGAAATCAAAATTTCTTACATATGGGTTGCCATTGATTTTAATATGTTTGATAATAATAGCAATCGCAGGGATTAGTTATCATGTGAAAGAGAGAAGGAAATTTGCAGAAGTTCTTGAAGATTGGGAACTTGAATATGGGCCACATAGATTCAAGTACAAGGACTTATATGTTGCCACAAAAGGATTCAAAGAAAAGGAGCTATTGGGGGCAGGGGGTTTTGGCAGGGTTTATAGAGGGGTTTTACCCTCCTCTGAAATTGAGATTGCAGTGAAGAGGGTGTCACATAATTCCAGACAAGGAATGAAAGAATTCATAGCAGAAATTGTGAGTATTGGTCGGCTTAGACATCGGAATATAGTGCCTCTCTTGGGGTATTGCCGGCTAAAAGATGAGTTGCTTTTGGTATATGATTACATGCCTAACGGGAGCTTGGACAAAGTTCTTTACAACCAACCAAAGTTCACACTCAATTGGAGTCAGAGGTTTCGCATAATCAAAGGCGTAGCAGCAGGCCTAAACTATTTACACCAAGATTGGGAGCAAGTGGTGATTCACAGAGATATAAAGGCGAGTAATGTTTTGTTAGACGGTGAATTTAATGGAAGATTAGGCGATTTTGGGCTCGCGAGATTGTATGATCATGGTACTAATCCTCAAACAACACATGTAGTTGGAACTATTGGGTATCTTGCCCCTGAACATGCTAGAACTGGGAAGGCCACAACTAGCTCCGACGTCTACTCTTTCGGAGCATTTCTGCTCGAGGTTGTGTGCGGCAGGAGGCCAATAGAGGTACAAGAGGGTTCAGAAAGTGTAACTATTTTAGTTGATTGGGTGTACTCTTTCTGGGGTAAAGGTGAAATTGTTCGAGCAATTGATCCTAATGTTGGTGATGATTTTGTGGCAGAAGAAGTTGAGTTGGTGTTGAAACTTGGCCTATTGTGTTCAAATTGTGAAGCTGGCGCTAGGCCGAGTATGCAACAAGTTGAGCAATATTTGGATGGGTATGTTAGTTTGCCTGAATTATCATCACTTTTCATTTCTTCTGCTGGCCTAACATCTTCAATTTGTCAAGGTTTTAGTGACCTTGTTGCATCTAGTTATCCATCTACGCAAAATATGTTTTCTGCTGTAAATTCTGTGGCCGAATCCCTTCTCAGTAGTGGTGGTAGATGAAATAATCTTTTATGTATATGCAATTAAGTGATTAATATATGTGCATATAAAAGTACTAATTTGCGTACTTTTCAATAATTGTTTAAGACACATTTTGAAATGTTCTTACCCATTTGTAGATACAGAGTACTTAATTGATTATTAGTTGTCACATCTAATTTTAAAGTCATATAATCGATCTAATCTCTTTTATTTTTTGTTTGTAAATAGTTATAAGGGTAGTGATATTGTCCCAATAAATACTATGTTCTCAGAACAATAACCGTCACTAGAATTAATTCTTGTCACTAAAAAGTGTTACCAAATATCTAACTACTCTAGCGTATTATAGTTGAATGCATTGACTTTGAATTTAACTTCAACTCCGACCCATTTATATATAAACATATTTTATAGCGATTTTAGAAAATTTTGTAAAAGAATAATATAAAAAAAATGAAGGAAAAAAATAAATTAATTAAATTAAAAAAAATAATTTTAGGTAACAGAGTGGGTTATTTAGAAGCGTTAACGGGACGGGGTGGATATCGGGGACTATGTAATTTTAGCGGGTAGGGTTTGAAAACAACTCCCCCATCTCATATTCGTCTCATTGTCATGCCTATTTGTAAGATTAGGGGATGAGATTGGATTATTTAGTCACATTTAAATTTAAAAAATAGTCATGTGCTTATTTTGTCATTTATGATTGGATTAATTAATCCTATGAAATAATATCATATTTATTTTATCACACAGGATTAGACTAATAGTCTCATTTAAGGGAAAAAAAACCCTATAAGGAATTAAATAAAGGAGAGGAGCAACACGTGTTTTGTTAGAATTATACAATTTGATGATATTGTATAATATTTAGAATTGTTAGAGTTTATAATTGTACTAGAACCTACTGATGTATTATAAACATTAGCAGATGACTTGCAGCTGACTTTATCTAACTATTATCCTCTGACAATGTAAACTGTTCATCAGTGGATAATAGACAGGCCAATGGAAGTTATCGTTTAACAGTGTAAAATGTACATCAGAAGATAAATTAGAGTATAAATCATCACATCAGCCACTCATAGATAATCTACAATAGAGAAATTTTGCAGAAACATCAGAGGATATTCTGCAAAAACATGTTCATTCTGCAATAGAGATATTTTGTAGAAATATGTTCATCAGTGGATATTCTACAGTAAATTTCAATGGCCACTAGAGGATAAATATTATCTATAACAGAGGTTAAGCCATCAGCAGATAAATGGTAATTAGAGGATAAAAGTCATTCATCAACAGATAATGATCATCGGCAGATAATGTATCAGAGAATAAATAGTCATCATAGAATAATTTACTCATCAGCAGATAATGCCCATCAATAGATATTGAAGACGACATATGGATGACGTATGACTGACTATAGTAGACCTGTAAGTCAGTTAGGACTCTAAAATTAAAATAAAAAAGTTGGTCCAATAAATAGAGATTGTGTACCAAAGGTGATGTATAGAAAAGCTACATAGCAGAGATAACATGCAAGAAAGATTATGTAAAAAAGAAGTTATGTAACAGAGTTACAATTACTGAAGACATCAGAAATATTTTTTAAGAAGGCAACTTGAAAACGGAAGTTGTGACTATAAATATAAAGATACAGAGCAGAGAAGAAATACAGAGAAGATATCTTGAATATCATATAAGATCATCTCTACACATCTTATACACATATCGAGATAAAAGAATTAATTGAGAGAGAGAACAGTTGTATCATTTCATATAGAGAAGTTATATCAAAAGATAGAGAGTTAAATATTGAGAGTGATACAGAGTAACAAGTTTGTAAAATTTGAGAAGTTAAAAATTATTTTCTATGTTGCAGTTGTTTTTCATTGAACAAATTGAAGAAACTGGTATAAAAAATGTTTGATTACTAGATTGTATTTCAGATTCAAATCAATAAAAGTCATTATTTATTGATTGATATAATTTGTCTTGTTTACTAATTCTGCAATTAATTTACAAATTATATCTAAGATCTTTACGTTGGGCGACAAATTTGAGATTTGTATTCAACCCCTCCCCCCACCATATACAAATACTCATGAAGGAGTAATAATTGGTATCAAAGATTTCTAGTTGATATATCTACTAGACAATCAAGATGAGTAGTAAAAGTGGTAATGTAAAGAACTCACTATTGGTGAGGGAGAAGTATTTCTTATGGAAAAGAAAGATGTATTTGCATCTGAAATCTACAAATCCTTCTTCCATAAAGATTTTGGAAGAAGAACCTCCCAATCCAATGAAGCTTGTAATAATAGATGACCAAATAGTTCTTGAGCAACAATCCTCAAACTCCCAAAAGATATGGGAGGTGAAGAAAATGAAGACTCTATGAACGATGCTAAGATCACCACCACTCTCTATAATGGTTTAGCTAATGACATGTTCAACAATATTATAACTTGTGAGTCTGCCAAGGAGATTTGGGAGATAATACAACTGTTGTGTGAAGAGACTTAAGAAGTAAGAGAGAACAAGCAGTCTTTGTTGATCCAACAGTATAAGCTATTCACAAGCAAACCTGGTGAGTCTCTAACAAGCTTATTTGATAGATTTAACAAGTTGATCAATTACTTGAGGATCTTTGACAAAACTTAAGCCAACAAAGATGTGAATCTGAAATTTATAAGGGTATTGCCAAAGAGCTGGTATGTCAAGACCATAGTCTTAAGGGAAGCCAAGGACATGAGCTATGTGTCCTTGGAGAAGCTATATAGGAACCTCAAGACTTATGAGTTAGAAGTTCAACAGAGAGAAACTTTAAGTCAAGACCACATAAATGAAAACTTAGTGGCACTTATGGCAAGAGGTATGAGCAAGAAGTCTCATGGGAAGGGAGTTCTCATTGAAAAAGAAAGTAAAGCTGAGGCAAGTGAAGCTGAAAGTATATATAGTGATGATGAAGAGATCTATACTCCAGAGGAACAGAATGTTGTTGATAAAGCCATGAGCCTCTTGGAAAGAAAATTCAAGAAGATGTGATTCAAGAAGGGCAATAACTTCAAAAAGACAACAACAACAAAGAAGCCTGTATAATCTGGAGCTATTGATAGATCAAGGATCAAATGCTATAACTGTCAAGAGTCTAAACACTTTGCAAATGAATGAAACCAACAAAAGTCTATCAAACAGACTAAAGAAATCAAGAAGGATGATGTCTACTATAAAAAGAAATACTTTGAAGTCATCAACAAGAAGAATAAAGCATTCATTGCAAAGGGAAAGGATTCAACGAATTTAGACTAATCAGATGATGAATAATTCATCAATCTTGCACTTATGACAATATCATCTGATGGGACAACATTTGGTTCCAGGAGCTTGTCTCTGGGCACTAAGGTAAAACCTAACCTCACTAAAATGTCTCTTATAGATTGTAAAGAAAATATCAAAGAAATGTCAATTAAAATTAGGGATCTGTATGCAACCCTAAGGTCTTCAGTAAGAGCGAATCAGACAATTCAAAAAGCAAATGATCTATTAATTGTTAGGAATTCATTACTGGAGATTAAGTTGATTAAGCTAAAAAAGGTTAGAAAGTAGTGTAGCAAGACTAAGCATAATCTTGTTCTTGCCCGAGAGATAAAAGAATGGTTGATGGCAAAGTTGAAAGAAGAATAAGATATCATAAAAAAGTGGACTAATTCCTCAAAAAAAGTGAGGGAAACCATTTAAAAATATAGTACTAGTCAAACTAAGAGACTAGACTATAATAAGGACCAAGATAAGCCATCAATGATTGAGGAGTTGCCAATTACTAGAACTTCAGAAGCTAGCAAAAGTAAGAGTACTACAATAGCTATTGCCCCTACTTTTAAGAAGATAAAATTTGTTAAAGTAGGAGCTACCGAGGAAAAGACTAAGGACGTTAACGTTGTGCTAGAACATAGAGTGAATATGTTAGAAAAGATGTTAAATAGGTCAAGAGCCCAAATCTCAAATAAACAGCAATTTCACTCATCAGAGGATAAAAAGGTGAAGAATAATAGAAATGGTAAAGAATGAATAAATAAGTTTACCAACTATACTCCTACCATAAATGCTCCTACGAAGCAATGTTGGAAGTGTGAAAATTCTAACCACCTTACTTTTAAATGTAAAAATGCACCTAGGAACATACATGCTAGACAATTATCCTCTGATTGGAAGAACTGTTTAGAACCAACTAAATGCTAACCAGGTTTAAAACAGGTTTGGGAAACCTTCTCAAAGGTCAAAGATAAAAACTGAAACACCCAATACTAAGATGAAAGAAATTTCCTCTATGACTGATGAGAAGTCCCTGCTAACACATGGTGAAACTGATGAGTTAGAGGATACTAGATTAACTCATCAGAAAAATGAAGCAGAAACTCAAGAAAACTCCATCAGTGGATGCTGAAAATGCGAAAAATACAGAAAGCACTCATTTATGGAGAGTTCCAGAAGTAGCTGAAATTATTTTCAGAGAAGAAGCAACTGAAAGCACTAACCTAGAATTGAAAGCAGCTTGCAAACATATTCACCAAACCACTTTAACTTCTTTTCTTTCATGATAATTTTCAAAATGCCTAGATTCTGTCCTCTATCCAAACTTTATGTAACAATATGAAAAATCTAAACCGACATAAAAAGTTAATTAACACCTTCCCATTCGTGCCCTTTTCGTTTTGCCGACTACTGGAATGCAACTCTTTCGTTCTTTTAACTCAATTTGACATGATAAAGCTGAAATCAGAACTTTTGAAGTTGTAAACTAAAACTAGTCTTGTACCAAAAAAAAAAAAAAATCTAAAACTAGTCTATACCACCTGAAAGAACAGCAAGAGGTCCTCCTGCTCCTTGTAGAACTTGTCAATATCTAGTTCCAGTTTCTTCATTCGACAAATGCAGGGTAGCTCCGATAAGTCGATCACCAAAACCATCACACAAACTTACAATGTCTAAGAATAAATGGAACTGTAATAGATAGCATTCCAGCTCAACCGACTGCAGACGGCTCAACACGCATGCACTTATAGGGAATACGAATAGCAGACTCAAAACTATTTTCAAGACCTAGGAAGCAAATTTGACATTGAATTGGCAGCATGAGGCCATGAAAGAATGGCTACACAAATACATATTCATACATGTATGCACAGTATATCTATCATATATATACATGCAGAAGCTACACTTATATCAATAAATCAAACTACTGGACTATCCTAACAAAACTGTGTGAAAGCCTTTAATTAGACTGTAGAGTGTTCAAGTTGGCGCTTCAGCTAAAAGAAGTGTGCGCCACCAGCCACATGCTACATTCTTTGGGACACAGCCATCAAATACTAATTCTGAAGGAATATTCCGGTCTATAACGTCGCCCAAGCCGAGCTGCTTCATGCAAAAGGAATACATGAGTAAAAGGATAAATCATTCTTGTGCTCATGCACACCATACATGATGAGGTTAATAAATATAGTAAATACAACAAACTCAAGCTAGCAACTTATGTTGATAAGAATGAACACAATTGCAATGGATCAAAAGCTTCATGAACTACACTTGTTCATACGTGTTCCATCCCCAACTGAATACCTTTGCACTTTCTACAACGTGCAAAATGCAAGCAATTAGTATGAACATCAATATTTGAATTGAAAGTAATATGCCCTCAAGCCAATCACGTTAGACGCGATGGAGCATTTATTTTGTAATCTTATTCATTTATTAATAAAAGGATTATTTATTCAAAGGCGTTTATTTATATGTTTAAGCTGTTAAATATATTAACCCATAGTTTAGAGTTATATTTTAGGATCATGATGAGATCATGCTAATGAGATCTAAAATATGTTAACTCGAAACTAAAAATGTTCCTAATCGTAGGATCACTAATAAGGGTGTTAGTGAATCCGAAAAGATTAGTATATACTGTGCTTGCTCTTAACAAGAGGATGATTGATCTCATAATCATTTGTGTGACGACATTAAAGCAAGTATGTAGGTGCTTATTAGAGAATAAGTTCACTGAACGTGACTCGCTTAAATGAACACCTAATGGAGTTTTACCTACTTGTCAATAGGAGTTCATTTAGTGATAGTTGTACAAGTGATCCTTAGGAGATCGTTGCGGTTATCTTGTGTACACTAAATTATACTTTGTCATATATCTTAACTCAAGCAGTGTATATAAGTGTATGTTCGGGTATAATAAAGTATACATGGAGATAAGTGAATGATCAACAAAGGATCTACCGCTTCCAGTAAAGGGAGAGAATGTTCTATGCGATTCCATTAGTGACAACTCGGGAATCTCTGGCCAGAGTGAAATGATAATTAGAATGTGTTTCTAATTGACATTATATTGAGTTATGCATCTATGAATTGGATTTGCATATGATTAAATAAAATAAGACTTGACAGTAATTCCATGTCTTATATTTAATCGGGATATTGTATGGTAGAAGGATTGAATTGTACGGTAACTATTCACTGAATAGGTTCTTTGTGATTAAACGTTGATTTCATATTATCCGGATAGTCATGATATGCTGAGAGGTACCCTTCATGATGTAGAATAAGTATAATTAATATAATTAATTATATTTAATGAATTAAAGTGTTTAATTTGTATAAATAAAATTAGAATAGTTCTAATTTAATTTATTTCTACAACCGGCTTAATATTGAACCTAAAAGGTCACACCATAAAAGGGAAACAATAAATTATGAAGATGTTGGGAAATAATAATAATTAAGTAATTTAATTTATACCATGGTGGAATAAATTAAATGGCTTAATATTTATAATTTAGTATTTTAGAAATACTAATTATAAATAAATAAGAATTATTCTTATATTATTATTATTTAATAAATAATCCAATTCCTAAGTAGTCTAGGAATTAGATTAGAAAGTGGTGTTATTATTTAATAATAAAGAATCCAATTTCTAAATGGTTTAGGAATTAGATAATGGAGTTTTATTATTATTTAATAAATAACCAATTCCTAAATGGTTTATGTTAGAGATAACTGATGATGATGATGATTATGTAATAAATTGTGCAACTGTAAATACTTGAGGTATTTTATAAACCTTAAGATCAGCACAAGTTTTGCATCCACTGATGATAAGTTCATTCATCAGTGGATAGTTAATAACTTCACAAGTCAAGTCAGAAAACAGGAACATTCAAAGGACTTGACAAAGTGAAGGAGAATGTCTGATGCTACTTGTAAACAAACGAAGTATTCCGCACATCAGAAATTCTAAATCAAAGTTACGTTGATTAAGTACCATCAGGGGAACCCATCAGGGGGAACTCGTCAGGGGGGAACCCATCAGGGGGAACCCATTAGGGGAACCCATCAGGGGGGAACTCATCAGGGGGAACCTATCAGGGGAACCCATCAGGGGGAAACCCGTCATGGGAACCCATCAGGGGAACCAGTCAGGGGATGACAAGGGTAGACCAATTCGTCAGTAACACACTTCGGGACATATCAGTGTGAGGCAAACCCATCAGGGCAACCTGTCAGGGAGAATGACCAACATGACATCAGTGGAAGCCATCAGTGTATGCAGTCAGCTATAACCATCAGGGTCAAAAAGTACTGAGTATAACTCAAGTGAAGGACGAAGCCCTGATCCAGTCAATAAGCATCAGGGGATCCAGAAGCACTGATCAAAGTCCATCAGGGCTAGAAGTCAGTGGATCGTTGTGACAACATACACCCGTCATCAGTTCTTACACGGAAATCAACGTAACGTGTTACAAAAGCAAGAAATATTAACTGGAAAGATATTTCTTGAAGTTTGTTAATGGTCCAATGAGAACTCTCTCGCATTAAATGCACACAGATCAAGGGAAGAAAAGTAGCAACAAAGCTTGTAGCAGTCTGACACATAAAGTTTAGATGTGACATACTTGCGGCTAAGTTGAGAAGAGAAGCACGTCTCAAGAACGTGATTTCAACCCACTGATTGATATATAAGCAACAGAGCTCTCATTACACAAAAAATGATTGATTGAATCATCCAACAGATCAAACAAGCACAAAACACTAGAGAGAAGCTTTGCAATAGATCTTGAGAGAGATATTTCAAAGAATATTAGAAGCTAGTGAGTGTGAGAAGCTGTGAACTTTATTCACAGAATTTGTAGTTGTAAATCACATTTGTGATTATACAGATTTCTAGAAAAACCTCGAGTTATAATATAACTATTTTAACTTGAATCTGTGTGTTCATTCCATATAGTTTTTCTAGTTGTTCAACTGTTTTCAATAAGCCGTATAAGTTTTTAAGTGCGAAAAGTTTCAGGTGTTTGTATTCAACCCCCCCTTCTACAAACACTTGTGCTAATATTGCACTAACAATTGGTATCAGAGCCTCTTAGCAGATTTCATTTGCTAAATACGATCACTATCTATGGCCAATAAAGCTGGAAACAGTAAAGTCCCCATGTTGGAAAGGGGCAAATACTTCTTCTGGAGACAAAGAATGATAGTTCATCTAAGAGCTATTGATGATAAATATTTGCAAATTCTAGAAGAAGGACCTCACGTTCCCAAGAAGCTCATTCCTATAGAAGTTGTTAATGGAGTCAGTATTCCTGAAAAGCTTGTCCCAAAGACAATTGATGAAATGACGATAGAGGAAAGAGAAAAGGTGAAAAAGGATCTTAAAGTGACTGGAATCCTGTATAATGGTTTGGATGATGATATGCTGAATAGTATCATGAATCTAACCACGTCTAAATCTATATGGGATACCATACAAATCCTTTGTGACGGTACTGAGGAAGTGAGGGAAAACAAACTGCAACTGTTAACACAACAGTATGAGTGGTTCACAATGAAAAATGGTGAAACACTTACTGAAATGTTTGACAGATTCAACAGGTTGGTAAATGACCTGAGATTATATGGGAAGGCCTATGCTAACAAGGATGTGAACAGAAAGTTCATGAGAGCCCTTCCCATATCATGGGATCCAAAGACAACAGCCATCAGGGAATCCAAGGACATGAATCTTCTAGACTTGGATAGGCTTTATGGCACCTTAAAGACATATGAACTTGAGGTTCAACAAAGATCTGAAATGTCAGGGGATGTCAGAAAGCTTAAATCAGTAGCCCTGATGGCTGCCACAAAGGACAAACAAGAAGCAAGGCCTAGTGTCTTGATGAAGCAGCAACTAAAAGATGCTGAAATTGAAGGGGATAAAGAAGCTGACTTCAAGGAGGAAGAATATACTCCACAGGAGTTAGAGGAGCTGGATGAAACCATGGCCTATCTTGCAAAAAGGTTTTCTAAGCTGAAATTCCAAAAGCCATCAGGATCTAAAAGATTTTCAGCAAGGAAATCCAGTAGCATGAAAAACTTTATTGACAAATCAAGAATAAAGTGCTACAAATGTAATGAGATGGGTCACTTTGCAAATGAGTGCCGCAAGGTCACAAAAGATGGTGAATCCAAAGACAAAAAAGCTGTTGTGGACTACAAGAAGAAATACTTTGACCTTCTTAATGCAAACAAGAAGGGAAAAGCATACATTGCAGAGGGAAAGGACTGGGCTGACTCTGATGAAGAAGAAAATGAAGAGTATGTCAACCTAGCCCTGATGGCCTCATCCACTGACAGTAGCAGCTCACAGGTAAGCCTCGAAATTTCCTCTAACATGTCTAAAAATGATTGTGTTAAAACTGTTAAGGAAATGACCTGTGAGATAAAGGATCTCTATGACACCCTGAGGAGTGCTGTAGCTGAAACTGAGAAAGTACAGAAAATAAATGAACAATTATCTGTCAGGAACACTCTTTTAGAATTAGAGAACTCCAGACTTGAGAGTCTTGAAAAAGAACTCTCAAGGACTAAAAATCTTCTTGACTGTGCTATCAAAAGGGAGGAATGGACTTCAAATCTTCTTAGTCAAGAAAGGGAAGTCATTAAGAGATGGAATGAGTGTAGCAGAAAACTGGAGGATCGTTTGAAAAATCAGAAATCTGATCCAAAATCTGGTTTGGGCTATGATGAGACTCATGTGCAGCAACCTCCCATTGAGGTTGAGATGGCAACTAGCTCTGGAAAAAGGCCATCACAAACTATCAAGTTTGTTAAGGCAACAACAAAGCTAGAATCTGGGAATGTCCTCCCAGTGAATGAAGCTTCCACTAGTGGTGGGAGATGTTTTCCCAGTGAGATGGCCTAGAACTTGTAGAAGGGGGGTTGAATACAAGTTCTTGCAACTTTTTCGAATTCCTGTTCTTTAAGAAATTAAATTTCTGCGGAATATAAAGAACAAGATCAAAACTTTATAAACAATTGCTTTTATTGATTTAACAATTGATTACAAGTTTTCTAACAATCAAAACAAGCTTTGATCGTCAGCTTCTATTCTGTGTATATATAAAATACAACACTTTCAATTCTCTCTCTCTATACACATTTTTTTTTCCGCTTCGTATTTCTGTTCTGTAATTTATAATTACAGCTTCTAAAACTAAGTTATCAAAAACCTAGCTTCCTAATTCAAATCAAATACAATCTTTCCAATTGAAAGATTTCTAACAAGTTTCCTTGTCAGCTACGTCTTCAACAAAGTCTACGTGTTCATGGAAGACTTTCCTTCTTTGATTTGAACTTCAACTCCATCAGTGATTAAGTCTTCGACTAATCTCCGATAGCTTCTTTAATTAGTCCCTGATCACTTCGAGTAATCTCCGATGCTTTACAACGTGTAATCTCTGATGCTTTACTTCGTGTAATCTCCGATGCTTTGGCTTTAGTCTCTGGTGATGTCAGTTTTTAATCTCCGAGGTATTGTTTTAATCTCTGATGACGTCAGCATTAATCTCTGACTCTTTAGTTACAATCCCCGATGACGTAAGCTTTAATCTCCGATGACCAATCCTTCAATCTCCGATGAACAAAACATTTTAATCTCCGATGAAGGATTCTTCAATCTCCGATGGGCAAAGTCCAATCTCTGATGAACAAAACTTTAATCTCTGGTGGACTTTTCCCTTAATCTCCGACAAGCCAAAATCAATCTCCGAAGGACTAATTAATTTAAACAACTTGTTGAACAAACTCAACAAGTATTCCAGCAGTACATACAAAAGAAATGAACCTATCTCTTTATTATAATGACTAATTTACAAACAAGAGATACTACTGCTAGCTACAAAACTAAAGTGTTACAAACCAACACTTTTCTGTACATTTGTATTTCTAAGTATTCTAAAGACAATCATCATCAAATGTTTATAAAACCTAACAATCTCCCCCTAATTATGAATATCAGAATGATAAGCATAATTTCAAGGTTGATGATGATGTCAAAACTCAACTATCAAAATTTACTTAGAAAAAGAATAAAGAATAATAAAATTACAAATGTACCTGAATTCAAGATCTTTGATCTATCATTCAGCTTCTCTCTCCTGGATAATTTAATTTACCCAGCTTCTCCAAGGTTTAAGCAAACCTGGCTACACTGAATAATACATTCAGCTACTCCAAGAATAATTCCTGGCTACCCAAGACTATGTCTGGCTTCAAAAATTATTTACTTCAACATTCACACAACAACTTTTATTTGTTCACTTCCTCCTTTTCAATTCCTTGAAATACTTCAACCTTTCCTCAAATAGCCTCTTCAATTCCACCTCACTTGGTCTTTCTGCATTTCTTAACAGTCTTATAAAGTCTTCAACATTCCTCTCTGTTAATCGATCTAGATCTCTGTCATATTGAAAGAAGATTTTCTGGTCATTAATATTTTCATACCATATTCCAAGTGGTTCAGATTCCACCATGTAGAGTTTTCCCTTGAAACTTAATGGTGGCTCTCTTACTGCAGACTTTTGACTTGAAAAACTGACCATATTGTCCTTTGCAGGAGGTTTCCTTGAAGAAATAGGTTGTGGTTTAAGAATTTCAAGTACAGGAATTATAGCAGTTTCCTTAACTTGAAACTTCCTTGCAGCTTTCTTTACCTCAGCCTCTGCTATCTCCTTATTTCTCCTTCTTGTTTCTGCTGCTTTTTGCTGTGAAGACTTTTTCTTAGTTTTAGGAGCTTTCCTTTCTCTTGCTTTCTCCTCCTCTCTCTCCTTGGCTAGGATCTCTTGCTCCTCCTTGTCAAATTTCTCTTGAAGTGCTTGAGCAGCTAAGAAGTCAAATTCCACTAGCCTTGGATCTTGAGGAGCTACTCGAACTACTCCCCCTTCAACTTCCAATTCAACAGGCTTGAAAATCCTCCCAGCTCTTATTGCATCTCCCATTAGTCTAGGCTGTTCAGGCTGTGATGGTTCATCAATCATAATGCCTTTGCCTTTATCTCTGGATGTGCTTGGGGTTGTTTCAGGCTGTTTTGTAGAGGAAGGAGTTTGCTCTGTTGGAGTTTGGCTTTCTGTTGGAATTTGAATAAGATTCTGGCTTGATGGCTTGGATGATATTGGCAGTTTTTGAACTTTGGATTCAAGCCTTAACAGTTTTGCCTGAATTTCTTCATCAATGTTAGCATATATTGGCTGTGGTAATGAAGATGGTGTAGTTGTTGGTGTAGGTAATGGACCACTCTCCCCCTTTTTGACATCAGCATCTTTAGAGGGGGCAGAGTTGGGTAGTCGGGCAGCAATGTCTTTCAGGAGGTTATGTATTTGATCCATTTTGACTTCAAGAAGGCACATCTTACTGTCAGATTTAGTTTTATCCTTTATCAGGGTTTGAATCTGCATGACAGTTTGCCTTGAGAAGTGACCTTCATAGTGCCTCCTGATGTTGTCAGTCGCCAACTCCAGTTGCTGTTTCATGTTCGCCATTTCTGTCTTCATGCCAGTGGCTAAGTAGTGAATGAATTTTGCATTTAGTTTCACTGCCTTAGTCACTTCATCTGCAACATCTTGAAAGGATTTTGCAGCTGCAATGGACCCCACATTGGTCAAGTATTCCTGCCTGTATAGGGCAGCTGCATCCTCCAGGGAGTTGGTAAATTCTGAATCCAGCCATGCATCGACATTTTCTTGCTCTGGAGTCTCCTCAGTAGCAGTAGATTCAAATACAAGTCTAGTCTTCAAAGCAGAAATATGATCTTCTCTTTGTTGAAGATTTAAAAGTTCTTCATAAGCTGCAGTTGACATCTCTGAAATGACTTGCAAATTTGCAGCCACTGCACTGGAGCTACCTCCAACTTCTCTTGTTAATGGAGAGACAGTTGGAGCTTCTGTTTTGGATTTGGGTGGAGGGAGCCACAGGCTTGAAAAACTCACCTGTAGAAAATTTCTCTATGTTCTTTTCTCCAAGGATCTCATCCTTGCTCACACCCTCTCCTTTTGCCTGGGGTTGGGCACCCAGCTTCTCTTTCTCTCCTTTTTCCAAGCTCGCTAAGGCTTGACTCTCTGTTTGTATTTCCTCTCCTTTTTCCAGGTCAGGAGCCTGACTCTCACTAAATATTCTCTCAACCTCACTCATATTGATGGTGTCACTCTTTCCTACAGAGGTGAGGGTTTGAGAAGTGCTTGTGACAGCATGGATAGGGGGTTCCCTTTGTGTATCTTAGGCTAGGGAGCTATCCATGGAAATTGCATGAGAACTTGTCTCGAGTATTGGCTCCTCTTGGAAAAAATCAAGAGAATCAGTTATATTTACATCAAAAGAATCGAGAATGGGAGAAAAAGGAGAAGAATGTACAGTGAGGAGTGTTGGCTGTTCCTCAGAGATTAAAAATTGAGGAACATCAATTTGAGACTCTGTGTGTGCACTCCTTGTGTCACTCTTTTCTTGTATTTGATCTCTCTTAGTCTTAATTTGTGCTGACTCTGTAACAGATGTCCCTGGTTGAGGACTTTCTTCAATGTCAATGTCCTTTTGGGAGGACATAAACAGATTACTGTCTTTCCTTATAACCTCCATTGCCTTTTGGGAAGCAATGGATTGCTTTTGGCTTTGGGTTATAACTCTCTTCTTTCTCTGAAGTGGAACTTCAGCTTCTGGTTCTCCCTCATCCTCACTTACTCCCTCAATTATTTTTCTTTTTATTGGGAGCTTTTTGGCTTTTCTGGTATATTCAACCACAGTCTTTTGGGAGGCTGTGGAGGGGGCTTTGGATTGTGATTGAGAAGATGTTGGGGGATAAGTTGGTGTTTGTGTTGTATCCCCAAAGAATTGCAAAGAATATATGTTTGGAAGAGTGTCACTGAGAGAGTTTCTCATGACAATAGGATAGTAAAGAGGTACATTTACCTTGGCTTCATTCTTCTTTAAATCACTGACTACTCTTTTAGTCTGCAAAACTGTAGGAACAACTTGCATACTAGCAATATTAAGGTTAGGTATTAAATGATTTGCAATCATCATTAAAAACCTAGCATAATAAATTTTAGTTTTGTTGCCAGTTTTAAGTTTGTCCATCAAGTTTTGCAAAATCAAAAGCCCTAAGTTAATATGCCTATCATATAACACACTATATGCAATTTGTTGTGAAATAGTGGTGATGGCATCATATCCACTGCATTTTGAGGTAAAAGCTTTTGTAATAATGTCAAAGAACAATGACCACTCTGACCTAAGATGGGGACGTGTGATGGTCCCAACAGAACTTATTTCAGTATTATAGTTTAATTCCTTAAACATACCTATAAGTTCTTCATCAGAGGCAAGAGGGTCATAGTTTTCCCTGATGGGTAAATGAAGTGCATTATTAACAATGGTATGAGTAATAGTATATTCTGTGTTTTCATACCTGAAACTTACCTGTGGAGATTCATCACTTTTGTCAGTGACTGTTGCAGTGCTCCACATTGTTGTAATTACTTCTGCAGCTTGGATGGGAGTTTCATAAATGGCGTATTGTAGTGGAGAGTTCTTTAGAAAATCCACAAAGGGGTAGTATTTTGCTTCGTACTCGTACTTATCGGCCACCCCTGCATGGTTAGTCTTGATAAACTCAAACTCACCAAACTTGAAGCAAACTGTTTTGGTCGCCATTGAAGAGATCTGTAATCTTAATGAAGAAAACTCAAGGAGAGATTAAATTGCAGAGAATTTGAGAGAGAAATCAAATTGCAGATTTTGATACTTGTGATTACAAACGTTTTTGAAATTAGTTTTATTAAAGTATGAGAAACGTTTGCTATTCAAAGATCATGGGTAACTACCAATTTACCCTTTTTCAGAGATTGCCCTAATCTCTAATTAACCCTTGTGATAAGAGATTGACCCGATTAGTCTCCGATGTAGTAATTACTCATCGGGGACTAAGATAATCTCTGATGTTATAAATGAACGCATCGGGGATTAGTCGAGTCTCCGATGAAATAACTCATCAGGGACTAAGATAGTCTCCGATGTTATAAATGTACGCATCGGGGATTAGGACATTCTCCGATGTTGTAATTTTGATCTATCGGGGATTAATTAAAATACACATCGGGGAATAATCGAGTCTCTGATGAAGTAATTTTAATAGATCGGGGATTAGTTAAACTACTTATCGGGGATTAATCGAGTCTCCGATGAAGTAATTTTAACCGATCGGGGATTAGTTAAACTACTTATCGGGGATTAATCGAGTCTCCGATAAAGTTATTTTAACCGATCGGGGATTAGTTAAACTCATATCGGGGAATAAGTCCTTTAATCTCTTATCACACTTTTTCTCAGGGACTTAATCCCTGCTTCAGTTTTATCTTTAAAAACTTTTCCAACAATCATATTAATGATTATTAGCTACATTTTTCTGTTTTATCAAATTTAAAACAGCTTCTTTTTCCAAAATTAATTATTCTTGCTTCATCAAAAATCTGTTTAATTAAAAACAGCTACAATCCAGAAATTTAATTCTAGCTTCATCAAAAATCTGTTTAATTAAAAACAGCTACAATCCAGAAATTTAATTCTAGCTTCATAAAAATTTGTTCACAGGAACAGCTGCAATCTAGAAATTTAATTCTAGCTTCATGTAACTGTTAAACAACTTG
>CM025784.1:4051036-4096960 GCA_014636745.2 Centella asiatica | reverse complement strand
TCCATATCATGAGCCTCCCTAACTGCAGTAGTCTTTGGATCTCAGCTTGGAGGGAGGGCTCTCATGAACTTGGTATTGATATCTTCATTATCATATGTCTTACCAAGTATGGTCAAGTCATTAAGCAAAGAATTGAACCTGTCATAGATTGACGTGATTGGTTCATTAGGCTTTGCTTGAAAGAACTCATATTGTTGAGTCAACAGTGAACGTCTGTTCTTTCTGACTTGATCAGTCCCCTCACATAGGACCTTGATAGTGTCCCAGACTTGTTTAGATGTCGTGCAATTGATGATGCTATTGAACATATGTTTGTCTATTCCATTATAAAGTATGTTCATAACTTTAGCATCTTTTAACACTTGTAACTTGTCCTCGTTGGTATAATCACTTTCTGGTGCAAGTACAAAATGTTCTGCGACAATAGATCCTTCGACGCTTTTTGCAGGAATAAATTTCCTGGGTAGATAAGGACCCTTCTCAATCCTATCTATGTAATCTGGATCTGTTGCTCTCAAGTGCATATACATCTTTTGTTTCCACATTGGATATTCATCCCTTTTCAGAATAGGGATCCTGGTTCCACCATCACGTCCACCATTATACGCAATCATGTTAGAGCTGCTTGCTTCGTCGTTGTTGGCCATCTCAGAATCTTATTAATTGATTATTTTCAATTAGAGGCTCTGATACCAATTGTTTTCCCAGTGAGATGGCCTAGAACTTGTAGAAGGGGGGTTGAATACAAGTTCTTGCAACTTTTTCGAATTCCTGTTCTTTAAGAAATTAAATTTCTGCGGAATATAAAGAACAAGATCAAAACTTTATAAACAATTGCTTTTATTGATTTAACAATTGATTACAAGTTTTCTAACAATCAAAACAAGCTTTGATCGTCAGCTTCTATTCTGTGTATATATAAAATACAACACTTTCAATTCTCTCTCTCTATACACATTTTTTTTTCCGCTTCGTATTTCTGTTCTGTAATTTATAATTACAGCTTCTAAAACTAAGTTATCAAAAACCTAGCTTCCTAATTCAAATCAAATACAATCTTTCCAATTGAAAGATTTCTAACAAGTTTCCTTGTCAGCTACGTCTTCAACAAAGTCTACGTGTTCATGGAAGACTTTCCTTCTTTGATTTGAACTTCAACTCCATCAGTGATTAAGTCTTCGACTAATCTCCGATAGCTTCTTTAATTAGTCCCTGATCACTTCGAGTAATCTCCGATGCTTTACAACGTGTAATCTCTGATGCTTTACTTCGTGTAATCTCCGATGCTTTGGCTTTAGTCTCTGGTGATGTCAGCTTTTAATCTCCGAGGTATTGTTTTAATCTCTGATGACGTCAGCATTAATCTCTGACTCTTTAGTTACAATCCCCGATGACGTAAGCTTTAATCTCCGATGACCAATCCTTCAATCTCCGATGAACAAAACATTTTAATCTCCGATGAAGGATTCTTCAATCTCCGATGGGCAAAGTCCAATCTCTGATGAACAAAACTTTAATCTCTGGTGGACTTTTCCCTTAATCTCCGACAAGCCAAAATCAATCTCCGAAGGACTAATTAATTTAAACAACTTGTTGAACAAACTCAACAAGTATTCCAGCAGTACATACAAAAGAAATGAACCTATCTCTTTATTATAATGACTAATTTACAAACAAGAGATACTACTGCTAGCTACAAAACTAAAGTGTTACAAACCAACACTTTTCTGTACATTTGTATTTCTAAGTATTCTAAAGACAATCATCATCAAATGTTTATAAAACCTAACAGGAGAGGCAAGAAAGTATCCTTGCCAAAACACTCAATCCTCTAGTAATGGAAAAACTAGACTGTGCATCAGTGGATACACAGTCTTCAGGGGGAAAGAGTGAATCAGGCCATAGCAGCCCGTCAAGGGAAAAAGGCCTGTCAGGGGAAAACAGGAAGAATAGAAATGGTAAGCTAGGTGTTAATCAATCTAGAAATTATTCTTCTATTCATGAAGCCCCTAGAAAAGTGTGCTGGAATTGTGGTAGTTGTAATCATTTGTCTTTTTAATGCAAAAAAAAACCACAAATTTTGACTGGCACAATTTTGTATGCTAATGATTTACCAAATATTAAAATCTCCTCCTCCAAGGAAAAAGGTAAAATAACTGTTGAGAAATCAAAAGCATACATTGAAGCTCCTAAAAAGGAGAAAGTTTTATATTTGCCAAAACCAAAAATCACTGATAAAGAAAAAGTTGCATTACCTGTTACTGTGACTAAACCAAGAGGACCCAAAACAAATTGGGTACCAAAAACAATTTAAATGTTTTATTGTCTGCAGGGAAAGAACAAAAGCAGTCAAATCTGGTTTCTAGATAGTGGCTGTTCAAGGCATATGACAGGAAACAAAGCCCTGTTCATAGAATTTCAAGAAAAGGCTGGTCTAGTAATTTCATTTGGTGATAACAGCAAATGACTAACTCTTGGTTATGGCAAAGCAGCAAATGGGAATGTCTCATTTGAAAATGTAGCACTGGTTGATGGGCTCAAGCATAATTTGCTAAGCATAAGTCAACTAAGTGACAAAGGATTCATCATTTCCTTCAAGGGAGATCAGTGCCTAATCTCAAATGAAAGTGATGGGAAGCTGGTTTTGTCAGGGATAAGAAAAGGTGATCTCTATGTTGCTGATTTTAATTCAGTAAATGGAGAATCATGTTTCTACAGCAAGGCATCCCCTGATGAAAGCAGGCTATGGCACAAGAAGCTCTCTCACTTGAACTTCAAGTCAATTAATGATCTAGTGAATAGAGAGTTGGTAACTAGACTACCCCAAATGGAGTTTATTCAAGAAGGATTATGTTCAGCATGTCAACAAGGGAAGCAAAGGAAGTCATCCTTTGTCAGCAAAGAAGCCACCATGATCAAAGATCCAATTCAATTGTTACATATGGATCTCTTTGGCCCTGTCAACATTATGTCAGTGTCAAAGAAAAGATTTGCAATGGTCATAGTGGATGACTACACTAGATACACTTGGGTAAAGTTTCAACATGCTAAATCAGAAGTATCTCAACAAATTATTGACCATATCAAAAAGGTGGAAACAGAATCAGGGTCAGTGGTTAGAATGTTGAGAACAGATAATGGAACTGAATTCGAGAATGCAGCTGTTGAGGGATTTTGTGTGGAGAAAGGCATAAATCATACATTTTCTGCTCCAAGGACTCCTCAACAGAATGGTGTAGTGGAAAGGAAAAATAGAACCCTGATAGAAGCTGCTAGGTCAATGCTAGCAGAGGCAAAGATTCCCACCTATTTTTGGGCTGAAGCAATTTCCACTGCTTACTTTACTCAGAATAGAACTCTAATCAACAAGGCTCACAACAAGACACCATATGAGCTAATGACAGGGAGCAAGCCAAGCATCAAGTTTCTCCATGTCTTTGGATGCAAATGTTTTGTTCTGAGGAATTTTGGTGAAAACTTAGGAAAATTTGATCCTAAAGCTGATGAAGCAATTTTCCTAGGTTATTCTCTGTCATCCAAGGCTTTCAGGGTTTACAATAAGAGACTTCAAGTGGTGATGGAATCTATAAATGAAGCTTTTGATGATCAAGAAATATCTGGGCTTGAAGACCCTGGTTTTCATGAAGAACTCAGGTTTGAAAATGAAGATGATATTGATTATCAAGAGAATGAAGCTGATGTGTGCAGACAAATGGAGAATATATCCATTCCTGATGGCAATCCAATCAATGAAGAATCCCTTTCAACAGATAGAGCTAATTTCCTGGACAACAGATCAGGGGATACTTCATCAGGGGATCATTCATCAGGACATGCACCATCAGGGGATAACTTGAACCTTAAATTATCCATTAATTCAGGGGGAGAGTTTTCAGAAGCTAGGAGCACAGGCTTAGGGGGAGGAAATGATAGTCAAGCAAGCTCATCAAGACACATTTCTAATCCCAAATGGGCCAGAAGTCACACAACAGATCTGATTATTGGTGACCCAAGCAAAAGTGTGCACACCAGGAAAGCTACATCTAATGAATGCCTATATGCTTGTTTTCTTTCTCAAATTGAACCAAAGAAGGTTGAAGAAGCTTTTCAAGATGCTGACTGGATTTTGGCAATGTAGGAAGAGTTAAATCAATTTGAAAGGAATCAAGTATGGAAGCTTGTACCCAAGCCCAAAGATAGGATCATAATAGGTACAAAGTGGGTATTCAGAAATAAGATGGATGAAGCTGGCATTGTTGTTAGAAACAAAGCAAGACTAGTTGCAAAAGGATATCTTCAAGAAGAAAGGATTGATTTTGATGAAACCTTTGCACCAGTAGCCAGACTTGAGGCTATAAGAATTTTCTTAGCCTATGCAGCACATTCAAATTTTAGAGTATATCAAATGGATGTGAAAAATGCTTTTCTAAATGGGAAATTGGAACAAGAGGTATATGTCCAACAACCTCCAGGTTTTGAATGCTCAAAATTTCCAAATCATGTCTACAAATTGGAAAAGGCACTTTATGGACTGAAGCAAGCACCTAGAGCTTGGTATGACACACTGTCAAAATTTTTGGTGGAAAACAAATTTACAAGAGGTATCATTGACAAAACCTTGTTCTTCAGACAACACCAAGGTCATCTGATTTTGGTTCAAATTTATGTTGATGATATTATTTTTGGATCTACTGACACAAGACTGTGTGAAAAATTCTCCAAACTCATGCAAAGCAAATATGAGATGAGCTTGATGGGTGAGTTATCTTATTTCTTGGGATTGCAAGTTAAACAAGACTCTGATGGAATCTATATTCATCAGACAAAATATGCCAAAGAACTTCTTAAGAAATTTGATATAGAGGATTCAAAGGTAGCAAAGACACCTATGGCCACTTCAACCAAGATTGACCCTGATAAGAATGGAAAGAAAGTTGATTTGAAGACTTACAGGGGAATGATTGGATCATTACTATATCTGATAGCAAGCAGGCCAGACATAATGTTTGCAACATGTCTTTGTGCAAGATATCAAGTTGATCCAAAGGAATCTCATCTTATTGCAGTGAAAAGAATCTTGAGATATATCAAGGGCACTACAGAGTTGGGACTTTGGTATCCAAAGGAGTCTGAATTTGAATTGCTAGGATATTCTGATGCTGACTTTGGAGGATGCAGGATTGACAGAAAGAGTACAACAGGAAGCTGTCAATTTCTAGGGGGAAGGCTTGTATCTTGGTTCAGTAAAAAGCAGTATTCTATTTCTACATCTACTGCTGAAGCTGAATATATTGCAGCTGGAAGTTGTTGTGCACAAATTCTATGGATGAAAAATCAGCTAATGGATTATGGTCTGAACTATTCCAAAATTCCAATAAGGTGTGACAACACAAGTGCCATTGCCATTGCTGAAAATCCAGTACAACATTCCAGAACCAAGCATATAGAAATCAAATATCATTTTATCAAGGAACATGTTATGAATGAGAATATTGAATTACAGTTCGTACCTTCAAATCAGCAACTGGAAGACATATTCACCAAAGCTTTTGATGAAGCCACTTTTTCAAATCTTGTGGGGGAGCTACGAATGGTAAATTATGCATCAGGGTCAGAGTCAAAATCCTAAAAATTCTGGTATCTCTAACTCATTTCATAAGTTCTTGATAAAATCAAAATGATATGTGGTTATATATGTTCAAATTATAAATATGTATATACTTGTACATTCTGCTTTTTGTTGTTTTGTTTTTGTTTTTGTCTGATGCATCAGGGTCAGGGCTTTCTTAAGGACGCATCAGGGTCAGGGTGTCCGGCTTGTTCATCAGGGTCAGGGTCTCCTACCTGTGCGTTAGGGTCAGGGTGTCCGGATCTCTCGTCAAGGTCAGGGCATACTACCTGTTAGTCAGGGACAGGGTATCCTACTTGTTCGTCAGGGTCAGGGTCTCCTACCTGTGCGTCAGGGTCAGGGTGTCCAGATCTCTCGTCACGATCAAGGTACTCAACTCGTTCGTCAGGATCAGGGTGTCCGGCTTGTGCATCAGGGTCAGGGTATGTACATACAGTGAATCATCAGGGTAAGTTTAAATTTTTTTTCTCATCGGGTTTCTAGGCCAGTTAAGTGATGACAACTCATCATTGAATTCTTCTCTCACTGATGACGTGTCATCACAGAAACTGAACTGACACCCTGATAGCGTGTTTCAGGGGAAGTTTTCAAACGTCTTTTAGCGGGTATTAATATGTTATCTCTCCTACTTTTTGAAACTCTCAAACACTTAATCTAAACTTGATATTTGCTAGAGTTCTTTCTCTCTCTCTCTTTTCGTAGAAACCCTAGTTCTTCAAAGCTATCAAGCATCAATGGCACGCCAAGAAATTCCAAGGAATCTGTCAGTCCCACCTACAAACTATGTGGGCTTCTCTGATATTAACGAGGTAAATGACTGCTTTAAACCTATGATGAATTATCTAGTCACTTCTGAGTATAAGAAAGCAATCTTTACCAATGACGAAATATTGGGAGAGGCATTGTCTCAACTTTGGACAAGCGCCAAGTTTATGTACTCCACCACACGCACTGATGTGGTCAAGGGAATCTCATTCAGAGTTTCTTCTGAGAAAGGGAAAATAACCCCATCCAGAATTAACACTGCTTTAGGACTACCTACTCAAGACATGGTGGAAGTACCCAGTGATGCGGAACTTCTGGATTTCTTGAGGGAACTGGGCTATAATGCTGCTCCAAACGCAATGTTAAAATTCAAGGACCTTAAGAGGGTGAATGTGAAGAGAGAGATTTCTTATCTTTTCGATACAATCACCAAGGCGTTCTCAGGTAAGTGTTCTAACTTTGAGGTTATTACCTCTTTAACTTTGAAAATAGCATATGCAATGGTTAAAAATGTAAATATAAATATAGGTAAAATTATTTTTGATGATCTTGTAAATAAATTAGGGAATGTAAATAATAGGAAAACTGAAGTATACTATTCTAGATTTTTGTTTATGATTATTAAAGATCAAATTACTAATCTTTCTTTTGAGAATGATATACCTGTACAGACATACAAGCAAACAAAGAAACTGTTTGCAGAAATAATGAAGAAATCATATACAACTGAATCATTTTCTCTCCCAACGCATATGATACAGGTAGTAAATTCTACATCTTCCACTTCTCACACTGTACATTCTTCACCTTCATGTACTATGGCAGAGAAAACAACCACCTCTCTGCCTACCTAAGTAGAACAACCAATTTCTTCTCAACCACTCTCAATAGCCCAACCCACAGTCTCCCAAAAGATTGTTGGGATTAAAAGAAAAACCAGTGAAGTTACCACATCAACTGAGGGGGAGCAAGGAGAGAGAGAGTGATTGGCTATAGGAGGAGATTGAAGAAGAAGAAAGGAGCCACGAGTGTTACCCCAAAGCCTGACCAGGCAGTATCCTCTCAAAAGGATGCTGCCTTTGATAAGGAATTAAACATATTTCTAACTAGTTCCTCTCAAAAGGAATTAGTTATTGAAAATAGTCCTCAACCAAGGACACAGATGAGTGAGGCACATACAGTAACCATAGACACAGATGAACCTACCATCAGGGTCTCTGAGAGCCACTTGCAGATAGCTGACACAGTGAGTGCACACACTTTGTTAGGTTTTATAAACATTTGATGATGATTGTTCTTAGAATACTTAGGAATACAAATGTACAGAAAAGTGTTGGTTTGTAACACTTTAGTATTGTAGCTAGCAGTAGTATCTCTTGTTTGTAAATTAGTCATTATAATAAAGAGATAGATTCATTTCATGTGTATGTACTGCTGGAATACTTGTTGAGTTTGTTCAACAAGTTGTTTTAAATTTATTAGTCCTTCGGAGATTGAATTTGGCTTGTCGGAGACTAAGGGAAAAGTCCACCAGAGACTAAGTTTTTGTTTATCAGAGATTGGACTTTGCCCATCAGAGATTGAAGAATCCTTCATCGGAGATTAGAGTTTTGTTCATCAGAGATTGAAGGATTGGTCATCGGAGATTAAAGCTTACGTCATCGGGGATTGGAACTAAAGAGTCAAAGACTAAAGCTGACGTCATCAGCGATTAACACAATACCTCGGAGATTAAAAGCTGACGTCATCAGCAACTAATACAATAACTCGGAGATTAAAAGCTGACGTCACCAACGACTAAAGCGAAAGCATCGGAGATTACTCGAAGTGATCGGGGACTAATGAAAGAAGCCATCAGAGATTAGTCGAGGACTTAATCACTGGTGGAGTTAGAGTTCAAATCAAAGAAGGAAAGTCTTCCATGCACACGTAGACTTTATTGAAGACGTAGATGACAAGGAAACTTGTTAGAAATCTTTCAATTGGAAAGATTGTATTTGATTTGAATTAGGAAGCTAGGTTTTTGGTAACTTAGTTTTTAGAAGCTGTAATTATAAAAAATTACAGGATAACAATACGAAGTTGTATAGAATTGAAAGAGTTGTATTCTCTCAATATACAGAATAGAAGCCGACGATCAAAGCCTGTTTTTGATTGTTAGAAAACTTGTATTCAATTGTTAAATCAAATAAAGGCAATTGTTTATAGAGTTTTGATTGTGTTCTTTATATTCCGCAGAAAAGCTAAAATTTCTTAAAGAACAGTCAATTGAAGAATTTTTCAAAGAACTTGTATTCAACCCCCCTTCTACAAGTTCTAGGTCGTCTCACTGGGAAAACACACTTCTTTTGATGAATCACCTCCTCATTCAGTGATTCAGCCAACACTCCCATCTACACCACTTCCTTCTTTCTCTGTTCCTCAAATTTCTTCAGATATAATGACACAAACTTTAAGTGCCATACAATCAGATTCTCCACATTCTCATTTCGTGGAGGAGCCAACACTCTCTGACACAGATTTGAAAGTCACCACACTCACATGGCTGACTCATTTTTAATTGATACAAACACTAGTGATCAGGCAGGGGACATAAATACCACTGTACATACCACAGCCATAACTCTTTATGTACCCCCAATTGTATATACATCCTCTACAGAAACCTATACCTCTCCAATTATACATACACACTTTATTTCTTCTCCTTCTCCTATCACAACTGTTGAACCAGAAACTGTAAATACTTCACTTGAACTGGTCACAGTTGATGATTTCCAAGCCCATAGGAGCCCCTCTAGGACAATTTTGAGTGAGAATGAGAAAATAATTAGTGCAGAGAGGCAAAGTCAAACCCCTGAGAGGACTTTGGCAAAAGGAGAGGAAGAGAGTACTGCCTTAGTAGGCAATGAAAAAGGAGAGGATATGAGTGCTACCTTAGAAGGTACAGAAAAAGGAGAGGATGAGAGAGATAAGGATGAGATCCTTGTAAATAAAGAAAAGAGAGAAAATAATGATACTGTAAATATTACTTCCTCTTCTGCAAGTGATGAAGATGATGCTCCACAAGATGATTTTTCCCAGTTCATCGGAGTTGATTTGTATTTTCAGCAGAATCAGATGGCGGATACTGTACAGTTATTAAAGCAGGAGTTAGCTAGGACCACTGATCCAGTCTTGATCAAAGTGTTAAAGTCACAGATCATGATTGGTCAGTCCATAGACATAGAAAACAAAAATTTGTATACACATTTTTCTTCCAAGTTTCAAAATGTACAGACAGTTGTGGATTCCCTAGTCACCAGCCAGACTTTGCTCCGAATGAAGAAGCAGGCTGACATTGTTGACCGAAAGCTTGCTGATCTCACTTCACAACTGACCAGCATGGCAACTCTGCAACAATCCATGGCTGGCACTCTGCAACAAATTCTTCAAGTCAACTCCCCACATCCAACTCCTACTGATGATGCTGTCGAAAAGGGGGAGAAATCAACCCAGCATGCGTCAGGGGATGTTGCTGGACAGTCAAGCAAACCATCAGGGGATGTGACTACTCATGTTCCTGCTCCAAAACCCAAGGATAAAGGCAAGGGTATTTTGATTGAGGAACCAAAGAAGACATCAAACACTCAATCAGGGCCTAAGCTACTTGGAGATGCCATGAAGACAGCCCACTTTCCACAACCTGTTGAAGTTGTAATTGATGGCAAAGTGGAGCTGGTCTATCCCCAGGACAAAAAGCTGGTAGAAGCTGATGCACTCTATGCACAACAACTTCAAGAAGAAGAAGAAAGGGAAATGGCAAAGGAACAGGAGGAAGAAGTGAAGAAGAAGAAGATTGTCAAGCCAAGGACCTCCAGGAGACCTCAGCCTCAAAGATTACAGAACCCTAGAAGTGCATCAGGGGATAAAAATCAAGACAAATCTAAAGACCCTGATGCCACTTCAAAGAAGTCTGAAGATGTCAAGGACAAAGCACTATCTCCTGATACCAAAGAATATGGTCCACCCACACTAGCTGAATCTCTCAAAGAAGAAAGGCGCAAAAACCTGGCATTTTTGTTCTCAATAAAAAGCATAGATGTCAGGTTCAACAATAAAAGAGATCAGCTGATAACAATTCAATTGAAGAATGGATCAGAATTCACTGTGGCAATGGACTGGTTCAGGAGAATGGATGCTGAGCAGTTAGGACTGACTTTAAACCTGATTCCAAGATCTTATCAGGCCAACAAAGACTTAAGGGGATAATTGACAGGCTGAGGAGTGCCATCAACAATGAAAGAAGCCTGCCCACAACATTGGAAAATCCACTAAAGCTATTTTATAAATCCACTGATGGGCGGGAAAAGAATATAAGGATTAAAGAAGTTGATGGCCTAAGCCTAGAGGAAGCGATGCATGTTCTTCGTCAAATTGCAAACCATAAGAATGAGCATGTCATCAAGTTCAGAGTCCTGCTGATTCAGAAATTGCTGAAGGAGATTGAAGAAACCAAGGCTGATGATAGGAACACTGCAGCAAGGCATGTGCCATCAGTGAAAGGATTCACAGAATATCCAAAAATGATCACAAGCCCCATGGGTGTACAGTTCAAAAATCAAAAGGGGGAGATCATTACCTTCTACTGGTCACAACTTGCTGCAGCTAACATTTCAGAAATAAAAAATGTCCTTGAAGCCTTGAAATCAAGCAGCAACGTCAACATTGTCAACTTCAGAAAACTTCTACAAAAGGAGCTGGAGCAACTGGAGACAGGCAAGGAAGACACAAGACTAAGGATTCCTGAGCTAAATCCTGATCAAAGGAGACAAGGCCTTGGGAATGACACTCAACCAATTGAGTCTAATCAACCATTGCCCTTTGTCTCAGTAAAAAGGAACAGGAAATCCTAAAGTCTATACTACATTTTTTTTGTAATAGTTATAGGAAAATACTTGTACAGAAATTCTTTTATTAAGTCATTCAAAATTCTTTCATGTATTTAGTATTGGTTTTGACATCATCATCAGTGCATCTAGGGATTTATGGTTATCAAATTGATAAACATAAATAGGGGGAGATTGTTAGAGATAAATGATGATGATGGTGATTATGTAATAAATTGTGGAACTGTAAATACTTGAGGTATTTTATAAACCTTAAGATCAGCACAAGTTTTGCATCCACTGATGATAAGTTCATTCATCAGTGGATAGTTAATAACTTCGCAAGACAAGTCAGAAAACATGAACATTCAAAGGACTTGACAAAGTGAAGGAGAATGTCTGATGCTACTTGTAAACAAACGAAGTATTCCGCACATCAGAAATTCTAAATCAAAGCTACGTTGATTAAGTACCATCAGGGGAACCCATCAGGGGGAACTCGTCAGGGGAACCCATCAGGGGGGAACTCATTAGGGGGAACCTATCAGGGGAACCCATCAGGGGGAAACCCGTCAGGGGAACCCATCAGGGGAACCAGTCAGGGGATGACAAGGGCAGACCAATTCGTCAGTGACACACTTCAGGACATATCAGTGTCAGGCAAACCCATCAGGGCAACCTGTCAGGGAGAATGACCAACATGACATCAGTGGAAGCCATCAGTGTATGCAGTCAGCTATAACCATCAGGGTCAAGAAGCACTGAGTATAACTCAAGTGAAGGACGAAGCCCTGATCCAGTCAATAAGCATCAGGGGATCCAGAAGCACTGATCAAAGTCCGTCAGGGCTAGCAGTCAGTGGATCGTTGTGACAGCATACACCCGTCATCAGTTCTTACACGGAAATCAACGAAACGTGTTACAGAAGCAAGAAATATTAACTGGAAAGATATTTCTTGAAGTTTGTTAATGGTCCAATGAGAACTCTCACGCATTAAATGCACACAGATCAGGGGAAGAAAAGTAGCAACAAAGCTTGTAGCAGTCTGACACATAAAGTTTAGATGTGACATACTTGCGGCTAAGTTGAGAAGAGAAGCACGTCTCAAGAACGTGATTTCAACCCACTGATTGATATATAAGCAACGGAGCTCTCATTACACAAAAAACGATTGATTGAATCCATCCAACAGATCAAACAAGCACTGAAGCACAAAACAATATAGAGAAGCTTTGCAATAGATCTTGAGAGAGATATTTCAAAGAATATTAGAAGCTAGTGAGTGTGAGAAGCTGTGAACTTTATTCACAGAATTTGTAGCTGTAAATCACATTTGTAATTATACAGATTTCCAGAAAAACCTCGAGTTATAATATAACTATTTTAACTTGAATCTGTGTGTTCATTCCATATAGTTTTTCTGGTTGTTCAATTGTTTTCAATAAGCCGTATAAGTTTTTAAGTGCGAAAAGTTTCAGGTGTTTGTATTCAACCCCCCCTTCTACAAACACTTGTGCTAATATTGCACTAACAGTTTAGGAATTAGTTTAGGGGTTGTCTATATAAGGAGACTTATAATAGATTAAACCCCAACAGAAATAATAATTGGTAGCCTCCATAATATTTGTCACCAAAATATTGTGAGAAAAATCCAATAATCTTCATAATCAAAATTCTCTGGTGGATCACCTTTAGAGTACTACACACTTGAGTAGTAAACGTTAGATCCAGTGGAACAATCAAAAACGTGGAATAAATTGCAAGACGAATCAAGGTGATCGATTGGAGCGTGAAGGATAAAGATTGCAGTGTTAATTCGTGCGTAAAGATTCTACATCAACGTCGTCGAATTTACAACGGTATGATTTTAATCCTTCCTCAATTAATAATATTGTATAAGGTGATTCCTGGGATTGCAGAAAAATTTTAAATTGCTATTTTTATGCTTCCGCTTCGTTGTCTATAATTTTCTGCACTAACAGTGGTATCCGAGCCATCCTTATACGAATTATTAATTATTTCTATTGTGTATATATTAATTCAGATGTGATCTGATTTATTGGGCAATATTTTAAAACGCAAAAAAAAAAACAAAAAAAAAACGAAAAGCGAAAAATCAAATTTACAACGGAGGTGGAGCCAATGACGTTGTCTAGCAAGGAGTTTAGAACTCATTCTGCACAAAGCTTGAGTAGTAAGCTTCCTGGTGGAGAATTTTTATTTTTTTTCTTCTCACGTGGGCCCCACACGAAGTTGTTTATATATATATATATATATAATGATTATGGTTTTGAGTATTTATCATTAGAATAATGATTAATTAAATAATAGTTCGAATTTTAATGTGATTAAAATTTCAAATAAGATTTAATTCCAAAATTTAAAGTGTTTAAAAATTGAAATAAAGTGTTTATTTCAAATTGGAATTATTTATTTTATGCAAATAAAATTTGTCCATTAAATAAGATTTCTATATACGCAATATTTAAAATTCATGTGATGTATTTAGTTTTATATATTTATGCATGCGATGTATATTTATATTGTTTAATATACATATAAGTTATGTATATTAATCAACGGATGATTATGGACTTAAGACCAATGTGATTGGATTTTAATTTTAGTGGATGCATGAATGAATGAGTTTTTTATAAATGGGGTTTACACACCTCGTCTCTCTAATTTATTCTAATATAAATTTCTATCTCCCTCCTATGTACTTCCCCTTGATTGCTGATCAAGGTTTCTATTTAAAAAAATAGATTGTAATAGTATTAGTTAGATTTGTTAGATAAATTGAAGACGAAGACAAGGAGCAATGAAGGCCCATTTGTAACGACGCTCGGGTTTGAATGTAATAGTTATATTCAAATTTAATTTTATTATTGCACCCTAGGTTTGACCTTTTGGTTCACTTGATGGCTCAAGTGAACCAAACTAGAATAAAGTCCATAATCATCCGAGTAGAATAAAGTATTCTATAAATGCATGCTTATACTATATATATAATTATATATTATTTATACATATGATGTATGTTTAATATGGAGCGTATTATATATATATTTGCATGCGCGCTTAAACAAGATGAGACCATAATAAGAAAACCCCTCAAGAAAATAATATTAAGTAGTAACGGCCAATGACATTAGTAAAGTGTCGGTCGTGGTCTTCCGGCATGACAAAGCACAGAGTATCTTTTGCTTATTATGGGTTTGTTGAGCACACTCATGACCTGTTTTATGTATTAGAGATGTTGCTTTGTTACATTTGATGTTTATTGTGGAATCGAACATTACATGTTTTGTTGAGCACACTCAAGGACCGTAGTTTTCTTTTTCACATATAGAAATGCTGGGTTATTCTTAACTTAGACTATTTAAGTTTGTTGTGCACACACAAGACTTTTATGGTATAAGAGGCAAAAATGAAAAGGAATAACATGAGATGTAATTGACAAGAGTTGTCTCCCTATGAAATAATATATGGTTTGTTGTGCACACACAAGGCTGTATGTTATTAAATAGGATCCTTATTCTCATTAACAAATTTCGATTTATAAATATGCCGAATTATATACAAAGAGGGTTATATAATTTGAAGAAATAGTGGGAGACACCATTTTAATAAAGACCTAATTAATTTGGTGATTAATTAAATGAATAAATGCTAATGTTGTTTATAAATTTCATTTACAGATATTTTACTATGTCTTCTGCACTATCACTGCGTAGCATACTTGATGCTAACAAGTTGACCGGTCCGAATTACGTGGATTGGTTAAGGAATGTGAGAATTGTTCTTACATATGAAAAGATTGCTTATGTCTTAGATTCGCCAGTTCCTCAAAATCTTCCAGAGGGCGCTTCTGACGAAGAGCGAACCACTTTTGATAAGTGGAAGAATGATGATATTCTTGCAAAATGCATCATGCTTGCTTCTATGAGTAATGAGTTGCAACGTCAACACGAGAAAATGGAAGTAGATTATATTTTGTTCCACCTACAAGAGTTGTATGGTGAACAAAGTAGATGTGCTAGATATGAGATATCTAAAGAGCTCTTTCGATGCAAGATGACTGTAGGCACTTCGGTTAATGACCATTGTCTTAAGATGATCAATTTGATTGAACGTCTTGAACAACTGGGTTTTGTAATGGATGGAGAGTTGAGTCAAGACTTAGTCTTGCAGTCACTCCCTGAGAGTTTTTCGCAGTTTGTTATGAACTTTCACATGAATAAGTTGGATGTTAGCTTGCCTGAACTCCATAACATGCTGAAAACTGCGGAAAGTAACTTTCCATCTCAGAAGGGCCAAGTTTTTCTAATGGGTGAAACTTCCAAGAAAAGGAAGCTAACCAAGGGTTCTTTTGAAAAGAAGAAAAAGAAAAAGACTGGAGGAAAGGCAAAATCAAATGACAAAAAGAAAACTGATCCTGAAAGCAAAGGTGTTTGCTTCCACTGTAATAAGGAAGGGCATTGGAAGAGAAACTGTAAGAAGTATCTTGCAGTAGCACAGAAGAAGAAGATTAATGAATCTTCAACTTCAGATACAGGTTTGTTCATGATTGAAATAAATCTATCTGTAAGTCAATCTTCTACTTGGGTATTAGATACCGCCTGTGGTTCTCATATATGTAATTCTATGCAGGGCCTACAGGGAAGTAGAATGCTAAACAAAGGAGAAGTAGTCCTACGAGTGGGAAATGGAGCAAGAGTTGTTGCATTAGCCGTAGGAACTTATTGTTTAGCTTTGCCTTCTGGCAAGTCTATCATTTTAGAAAATTGTTACTATGTTCCAGTTCTTTTAAGAAATATTGTTTCTATTCCTTTGTTAGATGAGGATGGATTTGACTTTGCAATAAAGAAAAACCGTTTTTCTATTTACAAAGATGATGTGTTGTATGGAACTGGTAAATTGCATGATAGACTTTACATTCTTGACTTACAGAGTAGTGTATTTCATATTGAACAAACTGGAAAAAAGAAAAAAGATGATTTTAATTATACCTACCTATGGCACTGTAGACTTGGTCATATTAATGAAACAAGACTAAACGAGTTACACAAGGATGGGTTACTAGAACCTTTTGATTATGAATCATATCCAACTTGTGAGTCTTGTCTCATGGGAAAGATGACAAAATCTCCATTTAGCGGACATGGAGAAAGAGCTGCACAGTTGTTAGAGTTGGTACACATAGATGTATGTGGACCTATGACAACACATGCTAGAGGAGGGTATTCATACTTCATTACATTCACTGATGATCATTCGAGATACGGATATGTGTATTTGATGAAATACAAATCCGAGACGTTTGATAAATTCAAGGAATTTAAGAATGAAGTAGAGAAACAAACTGGCAAGAGTATTAAGATTCTTCGATCAGATCGAGGAGGAGAATACTTAAGTAGTGAGTTTCTCTATTATCTCAAAGATAATGGTATTCTTTCACAATGAACTCCTCCAGGAACACCCCAGTTAAATGGAGTTTCTGAAAGGAGAAATCGAACTTTGTTGGACATGGTTCGATCCATGATGAGCTATACCGATCTTCCAATTTTCCTTTGGGGTTATGCCTTACTAACAGCGACCTATCTACTAAATAAGGTACCTTCAAAATCTGTTCCTAAAACTCCACATGAGATGTGGACAGGGAAGAGACCTAATCTTAAACATCTTAAGATTTGGGGTTGTCCAGCTTATGTCAAGAAAGTTGACCATGATAAGTTGGAGGCTAGATCTGAAAAGTACAGATTTGTGGGTTATCCAAAAGAGAGTTTAGGATATTACTTCTATCATCCCACTGACCAAAAGGTGTTAGTTTCCAAACACGCAACCTTCTTGGAAAAGGAGTTTATCCTTGAAGGAAACAATGGGAGCAAGATAGATCTTGAAGAAGTTCAAGAACCACAAATCACTACAGATCAAACGAAGGAACCTATGCAAGTAGAACAATCTTCTGTACAACAGCCTATTCGTAAATCTGGAAGGATACCAATACCAAATAAAAGGTATTTTGGACTCATCATTGAGAATGATGATGAGGTATCTGTCATAGAGGATGACGATCCAGTATCTTACAATGAGGCAATGAGTAGTAGAGACTCAGAGAAATGGCGAACCGCCATGAAATCCGAAATGGACTCCATGTATGAAAACCAAGTGTGGACTTTGGTTGAACCACCTGAAGGCATAACGCCTATAGAGTGTAAATGGGTCTTTAAAAGAAAGATTGGAGCAGATGGCAAGGTGGAAACCTATAAGGCCAGACTGGTTGCAAAAGGTTTCAAACAAAGATAAGGAATTGACTATGATGAAACCTTCTCACCAGTAGCTATGCTCAAGTCTGTTCAGATTTTGCTTGCAATTGCAGCTTACTATGACTATGAGATCTAGCAAATGGACGTGAAAACGGCCTTCCTCAATGGGAAACTTGAGGAGGATGTGTATATGACACAGCCAGAGGGATTTACCTCTAAGAGTAGAGTAACTCAAGTCTGTAAGCTGCAGCGGTCTATTTATGGATTGAAGCAAGCTTCTCGAAGATGGAACATCTGTTTTGATGAGACAATCAAAGAGTTTGATTTTATCAAGAATGTGGATGAACCATGTGTGTACAAGAAGGTTAGTGGGAGCGCTGTGACATTCCTAGTACTATATGTTGATGATATATTACTGATAGGGAATGACATACCTATGCTCCAATCAGTTAAAATTTGGCTTCTCCATGAAGGACTTTGGAGAAGCATCCTACAACTTGGGGATAAAGATCTATAGAGATAGATCTAAGAGGATGCTAGGTTTGACCCAAGGAACATACATTAATTCAATGCTAAAGAGGTTTAGCATGGAAAACTCCAAAAGAGGACTCATACCGATGAGTCATGGAGTTCATCTCTCTAAGAAAATGTCTCCAAAGACAACTGAAGAGAGAGAATACATGAGTAAGATACCATATGCTTCGGCTATTGGATCTATCATGTATGGGATGATATGTACGAGGCCTGATGTTGCTTACGCACTTAGTGTAACAAGCAGATATCAAGCCGATCCTAGAGAGGAACACTGGAAGGCAGTGAAAAACATCCTAAAGTACTTGAGAAGAACTAAGGATGTATTTCTTGTCTATGGTGGGTCAGATTTGAAACTAGAGGGCTTTACAGACTCAAGTTTTCAAACTGATCAAGATGACTATAAATCCGTGTCAGGGTATGTATTTACCTTAAACGGTGGTGCAGTGAGTTGGAAGAGTTCCAAACAGCAAACGGTTGCTGACTCAACGACAGAGGCAGAGTACATAGCTGCGAGTGAAGCTGCAAATGAGGCTGTTTGGATGAAGAAGTTCATTACAGAACTTGGTGTGGTTCCTAGCATTGAAGGACCAGTGCCTTTATATTGTGATAACACTGGAGCTGTTGCACAAGCTAAGGAACCTAGGTCTCATCAGAAATCCAAACACGTGTTGCGGCGCTTTCATTTGATTACAGAAATCATTGAGAGAGGAGACGTCACCGTTGAGCGTGTGGACTCTCAGAACAACATTGCAGATCCATTTACTAAAGCATTATCTCAGCAACAATTTGATCGCCACTTAGAGAAGATGGGTATTAGATACCAGGGCGATTGGCTTTAGTGCAAGTGGGAGATTGAAAGTAATATGCCCTCAAGCCAATCACGTTAGACGCGATGGAGCATTTATTTTGTAATCTTATTCATTTATTAATAAAAGAATTATTTATTCAAAGGCGTTTATTTATATGTTTAAGCTGTTAAATATATTAACCCATAGTTTAGAGTTATATTTTAGGATCATAATGAAATCATGCTAATGAGATCTAAAATATGTTAACTCGAAACTAAAAATGTTCCTAATCGTAGGATCACTAATAAGGGTGTTAGTGAATCCGAAAAGATTAGTACATACTGTGCTTGCTCTTAACAAGAGGATGATTGATCCCATAATCATTTGTGTGACGACATTAAAGCAAGTATGTAGGTGCTTATTAGAGAATAAGTTCACTGAACGTGACTCACTTAAATAAACACCTAATGGAGTTTTACCTGCTTGTCAATAGGAGTTCATTTAGTGATAGTTGTACAAGTGATCCTTAGACTTGAGCTCGTTGCGGTTATCTTGTGTACACTAAATTATACTTTGTCATATATCTTAACTCAAGTAGTGTATATAAGTGTATGTTCGGGTATAATAAAGTATACATGGAGATAAGTGAATGATCAACAAAGGATCTACCGTTTCCAGTAAAGGGAGAGAATGTTCTATGCGATTCCATTAGTGACAACTCGGGAATCTCTGGCCAGAGTGAAATGATAATTAGAATGTGTTTTTAATTGACATTATATTGAGTTATGCATCTATGAATCGGAATGCATATGATTAAATAAAATAAGACTTGACAGTAATTCCATGTCTTATATTTAATCGGGACATTGTATGGTAGAAGGATTGAATTGTACGGTAACTATTCACTGAATAGGTTCTTTGTGATTAAACGTTGATTTCATATTATCCGGATAGTCATGATATGCTGAGAGGTATCCCTCATGATGTAGAATAAGTATAATTAATATAATTAATTATATTTAATGAATTAAAGTGTTTAATTTGTATAAATAAAATTAGAATAGTTCTAATTTAATTTATTTCTACAACCGGCTTAATATTGAACCTAAAGGGTCACACCATAAAAGGGAAATAATAAATTATGAAGATGTTGGGAAATAATAATAATTAAGTAATTTAATTTATACCATGGTGGAATAAATTAAATGGCTTAATATTTATAATTTAGTATTTTAGAAATACTAATTATAAATAAAGAAGAATTATTCTTATATTATTATTATTTAATAAATAATCCAATTCCTAAGTAGTCTAGGAATTAGATTAGAAAGTGGTGTTATTATTTAATAATAAAGAATCCAATTTCTAAATGGTTTAGGAATTAGATAATGGAGTTTTATTATTATTTAATAAATAACCAATTCCTAAATGGTTTAGGAATTAGTTTAGGGGTTGTCTATATAAGGAGACTTATAATAGATTAAACCCCAACAGAAATAATAATTGGTAGCCTCCATAATATTTGTCACCAAAATATTGTGAGAAAAATCCAATAATCTTCATAATCAAAATTCTCTGGTGGATCACCTTTAGAGTACTACACACTTGAGTAGTAAACGTTAGATCCAGTGGAACAAACAAGAATGTGGAATAAATTACAAGACGGATCAAGGTGATCGATTGGAGCGTGAAGGATAAAGATTGCAGTGTTAATTCGTGCGTAAAAATTCTATATCAACGTCGTCGAATTTACAACGGTATGATTTTAATCCTTCCTCAATTAATAATATTGTATAAGGTGATTCCTGGGATAGCAGAAAAATTTTAAATTGCTATTTTTATGCTTCCGCTTCGTTGTCTATAATTTTCTGCACTAACAGTTGGTAGAAAAAAAGAAACAAGAAAAAGGAACCTGGAGCCCTAGATGACAAGATTGAATTTGGTAGGAAATATAGTATGAACATCAATATTTGAAGATGAAGATCCTGTAAACTACATAAGGTAACCAGTTACCTTCAACAAGTTGGTAAGCAAGCTAGGTACGTTGAACTATATCGATTAATTGTTAAATTATATGCAAGTTTGATAAAATGTAGCAGATATCATTATCTGCTGATAGTATAACTAATCAGCAGATAATTTTAGCCGGTTGTTGTATAAAAAGATAATTTTTACTCTTGAGATGATAATTATCGACTAATGAATAAATGTTGCATTAGCAGATAATTTTACACCTCAAAGGATAATTATCGACCGATGAACAAATGAAGTATCAGAAGATAATTTTACTTTTTGGAGGATAATTATTGATCGATGGCTAAAAGCAGCGGTGATTAATTTTATCCCCTAACAGCTTACCCATTAGTGAATAATTACTTGCTGGTAGTAGAAATTACAATCTTCCTTCTAAGTTATTTTCTCTATTTCTTATACTTATGCTAGAATGAAGGAGGTTAGTGCAGACCCAACTCATTCTACCCAAGTATCAAAACTGTTTAAATGCAAATCAATAACAAAAGTCACCTCCTCTATCTCTCAAAAGATAAAAATTGTAAAAAAAAAAAAAAAACAACCGCAACCAACAACAACTGAGCGGGAAGGTGAGCAGTTAGAGGAAGTAATAAGGAAGGAAAATGAGAACAATAAGAACCATCGGAGACCACTTAATATTCTCTCAAAAGGATATTGAGTCTAAAAGAAAAAATTGCATCTTTATGTGCAACCTCTCAAAACACTGTATCTATTGAATATAGTCTACCTCAATGGCACATGTATTTTAGTGTAAAAAGAACACATCTATAAATACCTTTCAAAGGAAGAAGAAAAAGAAGGACTTGATCAATGATCAACATGTCACTGAGTGCACAAGCAAGAGTCTCAAATTGATGTTTTTCTCTTCTCTATTCAAGAGAAGCAGTCAACGCTCAATTGTATACTCTTATTCTTTCTTCTTTTCTCCTTGATATTTCTTCAGAAGTAATACAAATCTAATAATTCCACTGGTTTCAGATTCTCTGATAGTTCAATCAACAGAGAAGCCAATTCTTGAAACTGAAACACCAATAACAACTCTCAACTCATTAGTAGATAATACAACTATTCTTTCTCAAACATCCACCGATGAAGAACACTTACTATTTATATTTTCAACACCACTCTAGGTTATCCCCAACTGAAATGTTTAAATATTTCTGGTATGCCTGAGAAAATACTTAGTGAGAGTAAGATCTTGTGTCTGGAAAAAGGTGAGGAAAAGAGATTAAAATAAATAAAGTGAGTATGAGAGGTTGACTTGTAAAAGTCAGATAAAAAGAGAGGGTGTGGGCAAGGATGAGATCCTTAAAGAAATTAAGGAATATAGAGAAATTGTTCACACACTACTACCTTTGTAGCGTATGTATTCTCTGATCACCATTCTAATCAGACAACAAAGGATACTAAGAGAGGAATTACTTCAGGAGATGCATAACAACAATTGTTAACTAACATGTCTAATCAGTACATTATCAAGACAGACAGTTAAATCTTACAAATTGTTAATGAACCTAAAGAAAAAATTGTGGATGTTTGGTTGGATGCAAGCAACACAAGATTATTGGATGATACAACAATACATCTCACACCAGAGTTTTTAATCACACAAGAATCAAGTGCAGCTATACTCACAAGATGTTTATGAAGTATTGATTAACACAGAAAAGTGAAACATGAAGCTCCAACACTTTATGATCAATGGTCTTCAAACTAAGTTCAAGAATGTCAAGGAACACACAATTGTTATTCTTACTAATTTTCCTGCTAATTCTAAGGATATTAAAAGAGGGATAATAGTCAGAACATAGTTCAATGGACATTCATGAGCTGAAACAATTCTTCCTGCTAGTCAACCTAATCTATCTATTTCTACCTTTCAACATTAACATGCTAATGTCAAAAAGGGAGAGAATAATCAGGTCAAGGGGAGTAAAGAGTAATTCTGATGAAGACAATGGAAGAATTGTTAAAGATGTTAGCACATTGATGTCTGAGCTTGAAAAACTGCAAAAAGCCAAAAAAGTGCAGCCCTCATTGTTAGTAGAATATAACTAGTATAATTGTGTATACACATTTTTAATATCAATTCTAAGTAGTGTTGTAATAAGTTTTGTATTTTGACATCATCATCAAACCTTGACTTATGCTTATTATTGATAATCATAAATAAGGGGAGATTGTTAGGAATTATAGCATTGATAATGATGTATAAAACTTAGAATTGTTAGAATCTGCAATTGTACTAGAACTTGCTTATGTGTTATAAACATCAGCAGATAACTTACACCTAGTTTTGTCTAAGTATTATTCTTTGACAGTGTAAACTATTTATCTGTGGATAATAGATAGGCCAGTGGAAGTTATCCTCTGACAGTGTAAAATGTACATCAGAAGATAAATTAAAGGATAAATCATTACAATGGCCAGACATAGGATAATCTATAGAAGAGAAATTATGCAGAAAGATCAGAGGATATTCTGCAAAAACATGTTCATTCTACAATAGAGATATTTTGCAGAAACTTGTTCATTCTGTAATAGAGATATTTTGCAGAAACATGTTCATCAGTGAATATTCTACATCAAAGTTTCAATGGCTACTAGAGGATAAAGATTGTCTGTAGCAGAGTTTAAGCCATTAGCAGATAAATGATCATCAAAGGATAATAGTTCTTCATCAATAGATAATGACCATCGACAAATTATATGCATCAGAGGATAATTTATTTATCAACAGATAATGACCATCAGTGGATATTAAAGATGACATATGGATTACATATGGATGACTGCAAAAGAATACTAATATTCCTTAGAGGATAATTTACTCATCAGCAGATAATGACCATCAATGGATATTGAAGATGACATATGGATGACTGTAGGAGACTACTAATTTGCCTCAGAGGATAATTTACTCATTAGCAAATAATGACCATTAGTGGATATTGAAGATGACATATGACTAACTATAGTAGACTCCTAAGTCGATTAAGGCTCTAAAATTAAAATAAAGAAACTGGTCCAATAATGAGAGATTGTGTACCTGAGATGATTCATAGAGAGGTTATGTAGCATAGATAACATGCAAGAAATATTATGTAAAAGAGAAGTTATATAACATAGTTGCAATTACCGAAGACATCAGAGATACTTTTTAAGAAGGCGGCTTGAAGAAAAAACTTGAAGGAAGATGTGTCTATAAATATAAAATTACAATGTAGAGAAGAAACACAAAAAAGATATCTTGAATATCAGATAAGATCATCTGTAAACATCTCATATACATATCGAGAGAAAAGAATTAATTGAGAAAGAGTAGTTGTTTCATTTCATATAGAGAAGTTGTATCAAGAGATAGTGTTAAGCATAATGCTAAGTACGTGTTAGGTCCCAAAGGGAAAATACTAGAAGGGGGGGTTGAATAATGTTTTTCAAAATTGAAGTCTTGCTCACTTTTTGCTTATCAAAGATCTATCTTATATTTTGAAAAGAGTTAGCAGCAGAATTTATAACAAAGAACCCCTTAGCTTTTAAACAAATGTTTTGAGGCAACAATGACAGTAAGTCTTTTCTAAGTGAGTTTAGCAGAGACTGAGCAAAGCAGAGATAAAGGAAATAAACAATGTAAAAGATAAGCAGTAAAGTAAAGTAAGCAAGAGAATTTTTATAGTGGTTCGGTCTAAGCATACTTCACTCTTCTTGTCTTTACTGTAGAAGACACACTACGAATGTTCACACAAAAAAAAATACAACAGGACACTAAGTCCAAAAAAATAATAGGTCATTAAGACCAAATTAAGTCACACAGACTAAAAGAAGATAAAATATCTTGCTTGTTATCTCTAAATAGTAAGCTCCTTGTTGAGCAAATTAGATAACACTTATTCAGGTTAAAGATTGTGTCTTGCTGAACTCTTAAGATGTCAGATTGTCATAGCAATTTCTTGGTTGTTCAGTTCTCATAAATAAAATTTATGACTCTTATTTATACTGCTCCAAAAATCTATCTGTTGAAAATTTGAAATAGATTCGTTGGAGTTGTACTGTCTTGATAGTGACTTGTACTTTTACAATTGTTCCTTGCTTAGTTCAAGTAGATAGTCGTTAGTTTGTCTCTAATGATTTTTGAAAAGTCTTCTAAAAGTTGACTAAGCAGAGCAAAAGGTAGGGTCCTTTTCTGACATTCTTGTTGCATTAGTCTTTGCTTATATAACTATTAGTAAGATTATCCTTGGAAGTTTCTTCGCAACTTCAAGATCCTTTCTAATTGATGAGCAGAGACTTCACTTGTAATCAAAATCCTTGCTTAATTATAGCATAATGTATCCACCTAACAAGTTGGATATTTGCTAAGTCCTTTTACATCATATAAGCAAGGACTATATTACATCATCAATTCTTATAAAAGTAAAAATAATTATTTAAGGAAGAGTAATATAAGTAGGGGTGCATTAACACTCAGAATGATGATGATGATGTATTTATTCTTTAGTTCTATTAAATTATTTCACCACCCAATAGGCTTTATGTTCTAATTCAATTGGTAGATGACAAGATTTCTCATACACTAAGCAAAAGGGAGACATACCTATAGGTGCTTTGTAAGCCATTTGATAGGCCCATAAAGCATCATCAAGTTGAATGTTCCAATCCTTCCTATTTGGATTAACTGTTTTCTCTAGTATGGATTGAATCTCTCTATCTGACAGCTCTGTTTGGCTGCTAGTTTGTGGATGGTAAGCTGTGGAAATTCGATGAGTAACATTGTATTTCCTCAACAAAGCCTCCATTATTCGATTGCAAAAGTGTGTTCCTCAATCACTGATAATTGCTCGTAGTGTACAAAACCTAGCAAAAATGTTAGACTTGACAAAATCTACAATAGTTTTAGCATCATCAGTTCTAGTAGCTTTTGCCTCTACCCACTTAGAAACATAATCCACAGTAAGAAGTATATAAACATTGCTAAAACAAGGGGAAAATGGTCCCATAAAATATATACCCTAAATATCAAATATTTCACAAACAAGTATAGGATTAAGTGACATTTGATGATCTCTTTGACCTAAATTACCTGTCTTTTGGCAACGTTCAAAGGATTTGAAAAACATGTATCAATCATGAAATAAAGTTGGCCAAAATAGTCCACATTCAAGTACCTTGCAAGCTGTTCTCTTAGGACCAAAGTATCCCCCACAAGCATATGAATGACAAAATTATAGAATAGAAAGAATCTCACTATTAGATACACACATTTGCACGACTTGATCAGAACAATGTTTCTAGCGAAAAGGATCATCCCACACATAATACTTGGCATCACGCTTCACTTTATCCATTTGTATTCTAGACAAATCACTAGTTAAAGTTTTAGTAACTAAATAACTGGCAATATCAGCACACCAACGATTTCTTTGTTGAACAGAGAATAGGTGTTCACCTGGAAAATCATCTTTTAAAGTCAGTGGTTCTTCATTTGTGACCAGTCTACTAAGGTGATCAACAACTAAATTCTCAACACTTTTCTTATCACGAATCTCAAAGTCAAATTCTTGTAACAAGCGGATCCACCGTATGAGTCTTGGCTTTGCTTATTTTTTGGCTAGTAAATATTTAAGAATTGTATGTGTTGTTGCACCCCTACATATATTATCTTTGCTTAAATTTTCATTATGTGTTTAATATATAAGAATTGATGATGTAATATAGTCCTTGCTTAGACAATGTAAAAGGACTTAGAAAAATATCCAACATGTTAGGTGGATATAATTTATAGTTAAGCAAGGACCTTTGATCACCATTGAAGTCTACTAATAAGCCTGCTATGAAGGATTCTGAAGACGAAGAATTTTCCAAGTATAGTCCTGCTTAGAATGGAAATAAGCAAGGACTTTAATAAGCAAGATCCTTTGCTTATCAAAGTGAAGATTGTCAGAAAAGCTATCTTATTCCTTGCTTAGTCAACTTCTGAGAAACTCTTCTGAAGGGCACTAGAAGACAGAAAAACGGCTAACTTTTTGAACTAAGCAAGGACTGCTGAAAAGGTACAAGTCACATTAAGGACAGTACACTCCAACGGATCTATTTCAAATTTCCAACGGATAGATTCTTTAGAGAAGTATAAATAGAAGTCATAAATTTCATTTATGACTAACAAATGAACCAACTACCTCCTGAACAAAATTCTCTGACATCTTAAAGACTACAGCAAGACATCACAAAGCTTGAACAAGTGTTATCTATCTGCTCAACCAAGGAGCCATCTACTTGAAGATAGCAAGCAAGATTTTTTGAAATCTTCTTAGTGTCTGTGTGACAAAATTAGACTAAGTGTCTTGCTAAAGTGGTCTAAGTGACCCATTGTAAATTGGACTAAGTGTCCTCTTGCTGATTGTTCTGTGTGAACAAATTATAGTGATAGCCTTCTCAAGTAAAAGAGAAGAAGAGTGGAGTAGGATTATTCCGAACCACTATAAAAATTCTATCTCTTCTCCTACTTATCTTTTATATTGCTTCCTTGCTTTGTTGTGCTTTGCTTTGCTGTGCTTTGCTTTAGTCCTGCTGAACTTGTTCGGCAAAGACTTACTATCTTTGCTACTTCAAGCCATTAAGTTTTGATACAAAATCTAAGGGGTTCCTTGCTTAAAACAAATTCCGCTGCTAAATTCTTTGAAAATCATAAGAAACCTTTTTATAAGCAAGAAGATTTTTTAATTAAGTAAAGTTTTCTAAGTAAGACTTAATTTTTGAAAAACACTATTCAACCCCCCTTTCTAGTATTTTTACCCTTTGGGACCTAACAAGTGGTATCAGAGCTTGACACTCTTTGCTAAGCCCTACAGCTTGAGAGGATCCAAACTTAAAACTTTCTAATGGCTTTAAGAAGTGATTTTGGTGGCAAGCCCCCTATGTGTACCAGAGATAGAGTTCCTAACTTGAAATTGAGAATACAGGTATACATGGATGCCATTGTTGAGGAACTCTTTGAAGCAATAAAGGTTGGACCCTACATTCCAAAAAAGCTATCTGCTGATGATCCAAATAAGCTCATTCCTAAGCAGAAAAAGGAATGGACGGATGAAGAGAAGAAGTTGGTTGGATACAATAAGAAGGAAATGAACATTCTCTTCAGGGCTCTTGAAGAGGAAATGTTCAAAAATGTATCCAACTGCACCTCTGCTAAAGAGGTATGGGATGCCTTGCTAGTACTCAATGAAGGAACAATTGAGGTCAGAGAGAATAAGCAATCCTTGCTTATTCAACAATATGAAATGTTCAACATGCAGCAGGGGGAGAATCTCGCTGCTATGTACAAGAGATTTACTGTCCTGCTTAACAATTTGCGTGCTCTAGGGAAGACCTATGACATAAAGGACATCAATCTTAAATTCATGAGATCATTGCCAAGGCAGTGTGATCCTAAGACCACTGCTGTCAAAGAGTTGAGCAATTTACACACTACTGATCTCCAACAACTCTATGGAAACCTGCTGACTTATGAAATGGAGTTGGCTCAGAGAGAAGCTACATATGAGCCGAGGAAGAAAGATAGAGTTGCTTTGAAGGCTGCTGAGTCTAAGCAACAAGTAGATTCTGACTCTGAATCTGCTGATAGTGATGAAGATATGGCTATGCTAGCCAGAAAATTCAGAAGGTTCATGAAGAAGGATAGAGGAAATTTCAGAAGAAACACAAGCAGCAGTAAGAGAGATTCATCTAAAGATCTCTGCTATAATTGTAAAAAGCCTAGTCACTATGCTGCTGACTGCCGAAGTTCAACAAGAGAGGAAAAGAAATTCCCTGCTAATGACCAAAGGGAAAAGAATATTACAAGAAGAAGTACCAGCAGAAGAATAACTCAAACATCAAGGACAAGGGACTTATTGCTAAAAAGTCTTAGAGTGAAAGTGAAAGCGACTCAGACTCCAGACCAGAAATTGCCAACCTTTGCTTAATGGCAAGGGAATCCGATCCCAGCAAGGAGGTTGACCTTACTGAGGTATTTGACTTTGATTCTTCCGACATCATTGAAGCTGAGTTGCGCTCCTTACTTAAGGATGTTGCATCTCGGTGGCATAAATATAGAAGATTGCTGAGAGTTGCTTCAACAGAGTCTGATCAACTCAGGAGCAAGAACTCTGAAATCTTGCTTACACTTGAAAAAGTGCAAGCAGAGAATTTGGAGTTACTTGCTGCTGATGATGAGAGGACCTTGCTTAGACAGCACCTCAGAGACTCTCAAGAGAGAGAGTCTAAGTTATCCTCCCAAGTTGAGGAATTAACTATTACAATCTCCACTTGGAACAAATCAACTTCTAATGCATGTGCTTTGCTGAAAAGCCAAAGAAGCATGCTAGATATAAGTGGAATTGGCTCTGGGACTTGCGAAGTCCTTGCTAAAGAGAGTGGAGAAAGTGATGCTGAGTCTATCAGCAGAACGATCTCTGTGCATTCAGTAGAGTGTGTGCTTCCTACTGCAACCAAAGGTAACAGAAATGTTACCTTGCTAAAGAACAAATTCCCTGCTGACCGTAACTATAAGCAGGGACATGGTGCAAAACAGACCAAGGGTGGAATGTTTAGCAAGAATCATGTTTCTCCTGCTTATAATTACAATAATGCAAGGAATTTGAAATTTAGCAAAGGTTGGGTTAGGAGCAAACACTGGAAACAACCTCAATTTAAGAGAAGAGGTAAGCAGCACACACATCACAACATGATGCATTTGAGATGCTATTGTTGCCATAGGATTGGCCACATAGCTTCTCTTTGCCTTGCTGACCCTTACTATTCTGGTTGGTCTCAAAAATCAAAAATGAGACAAGTATGGGTCCCCAAGGGTACTAACCTTACTGGACCCAAGTTTTGCTGGGTACCAAAGTAATTGCTTATGTTTTGCAGGTTGTGAGCAAGGAACAAATTTGGTACTTGGACAGTGGATGTTCAAAACATATGACAGGAGATAAAGCCTTGCTCACTAATTTCAAAGAAAAGGATGGACCACAAGTGATCTTTGGAGATAATAGTGCTGGAAGGACTAAAGGATATGGTTTAGCAGGGAATTGATTAATCTGCTTCAACAAGGTTGCCTACGTGGAGGGTCTCAAGCACAACTTGCTTAGCATAAGCCAGTTGTGTGACAAAGGGCATAAGGTCACCTTCCTAGACAATCAATGTCAGGTAAGAGATCTTCAAACAAATTCTCTGAAGCTTTCTGGTTCAAGAAATGGGAATGTTTATGTAGTAGATTTGGCTAAGCTAAGTCCTGCTGAAACAACCTGCTTTCTTGCTAAAGCTTCAGCAGATGCTAGTTGGTTATGGCATAAGAGACTTTCACACTTAAACTTTAAAACGATTTCAAAACTCGCTGCTAAAGATCTTGTAAAAGGTTTGCCTAAATTTTCCTTTGAAAAAGAAAAACCTTGTAGAGCTTGTCAATTTGGTAAGTAAACAAAACAATCTTTCTTAAGCAAACCTGAAAAATCAAACTCTATGCCCCTCCAGTTATTACATCTTGATTTGTTTGGCCCTATAGCAAGTAGTCTTGGTGGAATGAAATATGCATTCACTATTGTGGATGATTCCACTAGATTTACATGGGCATTATTTCTTGCTCACAAGAATGATGCATTAGCAGAGTTTGAGAAATTCAGCAGACAAGTGCAAAATGAGAAAGAACTCAGAATTAAGTCAGTAAGAAGTGATCATGGAAGAGAATTTGACTTTGGAGGCTTTACTGAGTTCTGTGATGAGCAAGGAATTTCTCATAACTTCTCTGCACCAAGGACTCCACAGCAAAATGGAATGGTTGAAAGAAAGAACAGAACCTTAGAAGAAGCTGGAAGAACATTGCTTGCTGATGCTAGACTTCCTGAGTACTTCTGGGCAGAAGCAGTGAACACTGCTTGCTAGACTCAAAATCGATCACTCATTCATCCAACACTTGGCAAAACTCCATACGAGCTATGGAAGGGAAGAAAACCAAACATAAGCTACTTCAGAATCTTTGGATGTCCCTGCTATGTTCACAACAATGGTAATGAGTACTTGACTAAATTTCAAGCAAAATCTGATGAAGGTATCTTCTTAGGGTATTCTACCCACATCAAAACTTTTCGTGTCTTTAATAAAAGAATTCTAACAGTAGAAGAGTCTGTTCATGTTGTATTTGATGAAACTAACCATGAGGAACCAAGTGGTTCACTCCCTCTTATAACTGAGCAGGAACCAAAGGAGAATCTTCAAGTCATAGAGACCAAGGAAGACCCTGCTGAAGTACCATCAGAAAGCACTGCTCCATTGGATAGCACCCCTGCTGAAGTAAAAGATGATGAACCCAACTTGGAGGAACTAAGACAGCAAGATATTCGATCAGATCTACCAAGAAGGATGAAATGGACCAAGTCTCACTCAGAAGACTTGATAATTGGAAATCCTACAAGCCCAGTAAAGACCAGAAGATCTGCTCAAAATGAAAATAGTTTTCTAATCTTCCTTTCTCAAATGGAACCTAAGAAAATTGAGGATGCTCTTGCTGATGCTGATTGGGTCCTTGTTATGCAAGAAGAGCTAAATCAATTCAGCAGGAACAAAGTTTGGAATCTTGTTCCCAGGCCAAGAAATCATGCTGTAATTGGCACCAAGTGGGTATTCCGAAACAAAATGGATGAAGATGGGATCATCACAAGGAACAAGGCAAGACTTGTGGCTAAGGGCTATTCTCAGGAGGAAGGAATCGACTATGATGAAACCTTTGCTCTAGTAGCAAGGCTTGAAGCCATAAGGATCTTTCTTGCTTACACTGCTTATCAAGACTTCAAGGTGTTTCAAATGGACGTCAAGAGTGCATTTCTTAATGGAGAACTTCAGGAGGAAGTCTATGTGGAGCAACCTCCAGGCTTTGCTGATAATGCCAATCCCCACCATGTTTATAAGCTTGATAAAGCTTTGTATGGTCTTAAGCAAGCCCCACGTGCATGGTATGATACTCTATCTTCCTTTTTAATTGGCGAAGGTTTCAGTAGAGGTAAAGTAGACACCACACTCTTCATTAGAAAGCATAAAGATAAAACTTTGCTAGTACAAATCTATGTAGACGATATAATTTTTGGTTCTACTGATGAAAAACTTTGTGCAAGATTTGCTAAGCTTATGCAGAGTAAATTTGAGATGAGCATGATGGGAGAGCTGAACTTCTTCCTTGGACTTCAAATTAAGCAAAGAGGTGATGGAATTTTTATCAATCAATCAAAGTACACCAAAGACCTGCTTAAGAAGTTTGGGTTAGAAGCAGCAAGTCCTATGAAAACTCCTATGTCATCAGCAACAAAGTTAGATAAAGATGAGCAAGGTAAATCCGTAGACATAACAAGCTATCGAGGTATGATCGGATCCTTGCTATACTTAACTGCTAGTAGACCAGATATTATGTTTGCTACATGTATTTGTGCACGTTTTCGAGCTAACCCCAAGGAATCACATTTAGCTTCTGTTAAGAGAATTTTCAGATATCTCAAGGGAACTCCCAACTTAGGAATATGGTATCCAAAAGATTCAAATTTCAACCTTGCTGGATATTCCGATGCGGACTTTGCTGGGTGTAAAATAGATAGGAAAAGCACAAGTGGAACATGCCAATTTCTTGGAGGGAGACTTGTTTCGTGGTTCAGCAAGAAGCAAAACTCAGTGTCAACATCCACTGCTGAAGCTGAGTACATATCAGCAGGAAGCTGTGTTGCTCAAATTCTGTGGAAGAAAAACCAACTTGCTGACTACGGGTTTGATTTCAAGTCTATTCCTATATTCTGTGATAATACTAGTGCTGTTGCCATTGCTTATAATCCTGTTTTACATTCTAGAACTAAACATATAGATATAAGGCATCATTTCATTAGAGACCATGTTCAGCAAGGTACCATAGAGATAAACTATATTCCTACTGAAAACCAATTAGCAGATGTTTTTACAAAACTCTTGGATGAAAATCGTTTTAACAAGTAGATAAGTGAATTAGGCATGTTAAATTGTGAATTAGGCAAGGACCTTAGTTCTTAGCAAGATAATTTCAGGAGGAAAAGCACTGCTGATGTCTCAGCAGATCTTCCTATCCTTGCTGATGACGTGTCAAACGTTGTTGAACGAAGACCTGCTGATCAAGTCCAAATGCTACTGAAAATTCCACATCATTCCTGCTGGAAATTTTGAAAAAGGGGGAGACGTCCATAGAAAATGGAATATTTCAAAAACTATGTACATCCTTGCTGGAACAGAAAAATTGCTGCTGAAAGTATCCCTGCTGATCAAAGGCTGATGGAAAACCTACAACCCTGCTGTGAAAATTTTGAAAATGGGGAGACGTCCAGAAAATAAGCTCAAAAACTATGTGAATCCCTGCTGGAACGTCAATAATCCTTGCTGGAACTTCCATCATCCCTGCTGAATAATTTTGAAAAAGGGGGAGACGTCCAGAAAACTGATGTTTCAGAAACTATGTTAGTCCTTGCTGTCTCCTTGAGCAAAGGACATTCCTGCTGTAACATTTAAAATCAACAAGGATACTATTCTTGCTGATTCCAGCCCTACCCTTTCACATCAGCAAAGATGTGCTACAGCAAGTCTGATCCTATCCACATTTACCGCCGGAAAAGTAGGTCATCATATCAAGCCGCAATTCTTCTCTCACCTCATTAAATGTCACTCTGCTCCATGATCTTTTTATGGCTGCTGTCCTTTCGGTAATTAATTCTCACTACTACCCATATTTTTCTCCCACTAACTCTTCACCTTCTCAAAGCAGTTACCACTCTCTAAACCCTTCAACTTTCTTTACCTCCTATATAAACTCCTTTTTAACCCTTCTCAAATTTACCGAAACCACAGCTCTGATCTCTCTCTCTCTCTATATTCACTCTAATCCTTGCTGAAAACTGTCGTAACCTATCTCCGACTACTTTTTCCGACCACTATCAGCAGACATGGCCAACTGGTTAGAGAAAATTGAATCTGAGTCCATCATCGACTTAGATTCCTTTGCTGGGATTTAAGACGCTTAAATAACCGAAGTTATATCCCTGCTGAGGAACAGTGGGGTACATTATGTGATCTCTGTTGATACTCCCATATATGGGGAAGTGATCAGGGAATTCTACTCAACCATGCAAGTCCATGATCACATCATTATCGGACGTACAAGTGGTCAGCTGGTCCTCATCACTCCAGCAAGCATCGTTTGCGTACTACAGATGCCAAGTGTAGGTCTACTGACTCCACCTACTGTCTCTGCTGCTGTCCTTGCTGATCTTGGCTGCGTTAAGACTTATGTCAACAAGAAAAGAAAGGATTTCCCAAGGAAATGGGACTTCCTCATGGACATACTTCACAAGACCTTGCTGTGTAAGTTCACCTCACAAGACGAGGCATCAGCAAGGGTTATATCATTGGTATCCTTGCTGAAGAATGGGGAACCAATCAACTGGGCTTAAATCTTCTTCGAAGTCCTTGCTGAATCCTTCTCAAGCAAGAGGAAGACGAAGATTCGCCATGGACGAACTATGTCCCTGCTGCTCAAGGGCATACTTGGAGCACACTTCCCAGCAGGGACCCAGGCCAAGAAGCTTATGTACAGCAAGGTGATCAATCCATCCCTGCTGAAAAATTATGGGCGCAACCCTGCTGCCCTGGCCAAAGCAGCTACAGCAAGGAAAGCTAGGGGACCAGTAGAGGGGCAAACATCAACTGCAAACGCCAGAAGTGACGAACGCGTCCCTGCTGGTCAACCCAGCAAGAAGAGGCAAGCAGTGAGTCAAATTCACAGGCCCAAAAAGAAATCTAAGGCAGTGCCTGCTGAAGTTGACCTCTCGACCTTAACGGAGGAGGAGAGGGAAATCTATGACTTTTACATGGAACTATATGATGAAGATTTGGCTGCTGAAGCCATTACTGCTGGAGGATCCGATGTGGAACCTCTCTCTGAAGAAGACATCCCCACAGCAGTCCCTCTCACTCCGGAGTCAGCAGGGGATGAAATATTTGAAGAAATTGATAACTACATCCCTGCTGACTCATCTCCCATCCCTGCTGACGAACAACAAAGATCATCCTCCGAGATCTTCAGAGAGATTGACGAAATGACGGAGGTGGCGACTCCTACTGAACCTATCCCTGCTGACTCTACAGCAAAGGAGCCTGCCACTCCTACTGAAGTTCTGGAGATTACAGAAACCGAGTCTGTTGACACTCCAGACTCTGTAAATGGACCTGCTGAAGTGGAGATTGCTATCCATGCTGCAAATAAAGCCAATCCACCACATCCATACTACACTGGAGAAATAGATAGATCAGCAGTGTCCCCAGAGGAGCCATCAGCAGAGACGATTGCCAAACCCTCTGCTGCTCGAAGACTTGTCCTCCCTGGCTTTACCATCCGGTCTCCTGCTGATCCGACTCTTCTTTCAAGAAGAAAACATGCTGCTGTCAAGGGCAAAGGGAAGGGAAAGCAAATTCAAGCATCTAGCAGTGACAGTGACTCTGATGATGTTCCTGCTGAACGAACAAAGGAAAAACAATCAGAGGAACTCATCAAGTCCCTGCTGATCGAAGATGCTCTTGCTGCCGGCTTTGATCCCGATGAGTACCTTGCTGAGAATATTCAAGAAGGACCCAGCAATCTATCTCCAGCAAGGATACTAACTGAGGGGGAGCCCACTCCTGCTGAGTCATCTGTTGAGATGCTAGCCATTGAGGGGGAGGACAAGGACATCCCTGCTGACAACGAGGCACATTCTGAAGAACCTGCTGGATCCGACCCGCCACCAGTTGTCAGCAAAGACTCTCCTACTTCACAAAAGCTTGCTAAACTTGAGGCTCAACTAGCACAAGTTTTAGCAAGGCTTCCTGCTGAGAGCACTCCTGCTGCCGGAACCTCTGCTGATCCTGCCTTAGCCTCTAGATTATCGAAGATGGAGCAAAAGCTTGAAAAGCTACAGCAAACACTGAATAAGCTGATTGACTTTCTCCCCACAAATGGCTGATGATATCAAAAAGGGGGAGAGAGGTCATGAAGCACAGCAAGAACAAGCAGAACAAATTATCCCTGCTGATCCTACTCCTGCTGATAAGATCCCTGCTGCTACTCCAGTTGCTGTACCAAGAAGAAAAAGACTTCCCAAGCATATCCCTGAGTCTGCTGTGCAAATCATGAATTCATCCCCGTACATAAGACTTCAGAAGGCCCTTGAAGAAGCTGATGTCATTTCAATAAAGTCAGTGCCTGCTGAAAATCTCAAGCTTATAGCAAGCATCAAGGAATCAGAATCAAGAATTAAGCAGTACGAGGTGGAAATGAAGAGACTCAGGGTACAGGAAATGCAGCTGGAGTATGATAAAAAGAAGGAAAGGATGCAGAGGAGGAAAGAAGAAAAGGAAGCAAGGAAAAGGGAAAAAGAAGCAGCAGAGGAGAAGCGAAGGCAAGACCTGCTGAAGTTTGGTAAGGGTGAAGACCAGCAGAGTTCGGATGAACCTGCTGATGTATAATTTCTTTTGTTTTGTAATTTCATTTTAACTTGTATTTCTTGAACACTTTGAAATAAAATGAAATTCTTTTTGGTTCTTGCTGTGGTGATCAAAATAACTCGTTTTGACATCATCAATTAGGGGGAGATTGTTATTGCACCCCTGCTTATATTATCTTTGCTTAAATTTTCATTATGTGTTTAATATATAAGAATTGATGATGTAATATAGTCCTTGCTTAGACAATGTAAAAGGACTTAGAAAAATATCCAACATGTTAGGTGGATATAATTTATAGTTAAGCAAGGACCTTTGATCACCATTGAAGTCTACTGATAAGCCTGCTATGAAGGATTCTGAAGACGAAGAATTTTCCAAGTATAGTCCTGCTTAGAATGGAAATAAGCAAGGACTTTAATAAGCAAGATCCTTTGCTTATCAAAGTGAAGATTGTCAGAAAAGCTATCTTATTCCTTGCTTAGTCAACTTCTGAGAAACTCTTCTAAAGGGCACTAGAAGACAAAAAAACGGCTAACTTTTTGAACTAAGAAAGGACTGCTGAAAAGGTACAAGTCACATCAAGGACAGTACACTCCAACGGATCTATTTCAAATTTTCAACGGATAGATTCTTTGGAGGAGTATAAATAGAAGTCATAAATGACTAACAAATGAACCAACTACCTCCTGAACAAAATTCTCTGACATCTTAAAGACTACAGCAAGACATCACAAAGCTTGAACAAGTGTTATCTATCTGCTCAACCTATGAGCCATCTACTTGAAGATAGCAAGCAAGATTTTCTGAAATCTTCTTGGTGTCTGTGTGACAAAATTGGACTAAGTGTCCTGCTAAAGTGGTCTAAGTGACCCATTGTAAATTGGACTAAGTGTCCTCTTGCTGATTGTTCTGTGTGAACAAATTATAGTGATAGCCTTCTCAAGTAAAAGAGAAGAAGAGTGGAGTAGGATTATTCCGAACCACTATAAAAATTCTATCTCTTCTCCTACTTATCTTTTATATTGCTTCCTTGCTTTGCTGTGCTTTGCTTTGCTGTGCTTTGCTTTAGTCCTGCTGAACTTGTTCGGCAAAGACTTACTATCTTTGCTACTTCAAGCCATTAAGTTTTGATACAAAATCTAAGGGGTTCCTTGCTTAAAACAAATTCCGCTGCTAAATTCTTTGAAAATCATAAGAAACCTTTTTATAAGCAAGAAGATTTTTTAATTAAGTAAAGTTTTCTAAGTAAGACTTAATTTTTGAAAAACACTATTCAACCCCCCTTTCTAGTATTTTTACCCTTTGGGACCTAACAAGTGGTATCAGAGCTTGACACTCTTTGCTAAGCCCTACAGCTTGAGAGGATCCAAACTTAAAACTTTCTAATGGCTTTAAGAAGTGATTTTGGTGGCAAGCCCCCTATGTGTACTAGAGATAGATTTGCTAACTGGAAATTGAGAATACAGGTATACATGGATGCCATTGATGAGGAACTATTTGAAGCAATAAAGGTTGGACCCTACATTCCAAAAAAACTATCTGCTGATGATCCAAATAAGCTCATTCCTAAGCAGAGAAAGGAATGGACGGATGAAGAGAAGAAGTTGGTTGGATACAATAAGAAGGCAATGAACATTCTTTTCATGGCTCTTGAAGAGGAAATGTTCGAAAGTGTATCCAACTGCACCTCTGCTAAAGAGGTATGGGATGCCTTGCTAGTACTCAATGAAGGAACAATTGAGGTCAGAGAGAATAAGCAATCCTTGCTTATTCAACAATATGAAATGTTCAACATGCAGCAGAGTGAAGTGATTTTTTCTTGTTAAAACATTCAATTTCTTATAATCTATACAAACCTTCTAACCATTTTGAACTCGAGTAGGTACCATATCCCCTTCTAAATTTTCAACTATAGTTATACTTGTCTTTTTTGGAACTACTTGTGTCAGGTTTACTCATTTACTATCCAAAATCGGATAGAATATACCTACATCTAACAATTTTTGTATCTCCTTCTTTACTACGTCCATCATTGGAGGATTCAATCGACGTTGTGCTTGTCTCAAGGGTTTAGAATCCTCCTCAAGTAGTATTTTGTGCATACATGTAAAATGATTAATGCATGTAACATCAACAATAGTCTATCACATAACCTCTTTATGATCCTTGAGCAGCTGAATCAAGTTTTCTTCTTGTTGAGAGTTTAGTTTGTTTGAAACAATCACTGTAAGTGTTTCCCTTTCTCCCAAAAACAAGTACTTGAGATCACTCAATAGCTTTTTTAATTCTAATTTCGATGCTTGAAGAATTGAAGGAGGAATTTTTGTATTGGATGTAGGCAAGTATAAATAAGACACATTTTGTTCAACAAATTTAAGAGAGTTGAGTTTAGAAATTGTTTCTTGCAGTTCAGATTTCAATTGAAATTCCTTCTATTTTTCTTTCAAATCAGTTGTGAGAGCAACATTCAACACATCCTCATCCTTAAGCTCAAAAATTTCCTATTTCAAAGAGTCAATAACATTTATGCCAAACACAGAATGATTGTTAGTGGGATATTTAATGGCATCATTAATATTAAATTTATTAATCTCACCATCAAACTCTATAGTAAGTGTTCCGTCATAACAATTTATGGTAGTCCTAGATGTTTTCAAAAATGGTCTTCCTAATAAAATAGGGGCAGAAAAAAGAAAATCATCTTTTCCCATATCAACAACATAGAAATCTGCTGGAAAAACCAAATTATTAACTTGAACCAATATATCCTCAAGAACACCCTTTGGGTATTGTTAGAGCAAAATAAGCTCAAGTGTTTGTAGAAGGGGGGGGGGCGGGGGGGATGAATACAAACACTTAAAACTTTTTCGCTCTATTGAACTTCGATAGCTCCTTCCAGAAATAGCAAGATAACAGAAAACAGTGAAATAACAACACTCAGATTCAAGTTAAAATAGTTGTATTATAACTTGGTGTTTTTCTGGAAATCTGTAATATCACAAATGTGAATTACAGCTACAATTTCTGTGAATAAAATTCACAGCTTCTCACACTCACTAGCTACAAAGATTTCTCTCTGACAATAAATCCCTCAAGAAATATTTCAGAGCTTCCTAGTGTTTGTGTGCTTCTGTTCTCGTCTCTTATTCATCAATGAAAACTCCTTCTTTATATATGTAGATCAGTGGTTGAAAATCACGTGCTTGAGACGTGCTGCCTTTTTCAACTTAGCCGCAAGTATGTCACATCACTGTCTAATGTGTCAGACTGATGCATGTTTTGTTGCTTCTTTTTCTTCCACTGATCTGTATGCATTTAATGAGCAAGAGTTCTCATTGGATGGATACAGACTTCAAGAAATATCTTTCCAGTTGATATCTCTTGCTTTTGTTCAAGTTACATTGATTTTCGTGTATATGCTGATGACGGATGTATGCTGTCATAACGATCCACTGATGGTCAACCCTGATGGATCTTGATTAGTGCTTCTGGACCCTCTGATGCATATTGACTGGATCAGCGCTTCGTTCTTCACTTGAGATTTACTCAGTGCTTCTTGATCCTGATGGTTATGACTAACTGCATACATTCATGGCTTCCACTGATGTCATGCTTGACCAATCCCCCTCGACAGGTTACCATGATGAATTGGCCTGACACTGACATATCTTGAAGTGTCCCCCCTGATGGGTTGGTCTGCCTTCGTCATCCCCTGATAGGTTCCCCTGACGAGCTCCCCCTAACGGGTTCCCCCTGACTGGTTTCCCTGACGAGCTCCCCCTGACGGGTTCACCTGACGAGCTCCCCCTAACGGGTTCACCCTGATGGGTTCCCCTGATGGTATGAAATCAACGTAATTGTTTTTTAGAATATCTGATGTGCGGAATACTTTGACTGTTTAAGTAACATCAGACATTCTTCTCCACGAAGCCAAGCCCTTCAAATGTTCCATTTTCTGACTTGTCTTGTGAAGAACTAAATCATCCACTGATGGATATTATTATCATCAGCGGATGCAAAACTTGTGCTTATCTCAAGGTTTATACAACACCTCAAGTATATACAATTTGCACAACTTATTACTAAACCATCATCATCAGTGTTTAACCTTAACAATCTCCCCCTATTTATGTTTATCAGTTTGATAATCATAAATCTCTAGATACACTGATGATGGTGTCAAAACCAATAAAATAAATAAAATTTAAGAAAGAATAATGAATAACCTAATAAAAGAATTTCTGTACAAGTATAACCTATATCTATTACAAAAAGAATTTAGTATTTAGACATCAGAATCCCTTTTCCTTTTAGTTGAGACAAATGGCAATGGATGACTTGATTCAATCGGTTTGGAATCACTACCAAGGCCTTGTCTTCTTTGTTCATGGTTTTGATCAGGAATTCTGAGTCTGTTGTCTTCTCCTCCTGCCTCCAGCTGCTCTAATTCCCTCTAAAGAAGCTGTCTGAAATTTACTATGTTGACATTGCTGCTTGTTTCCAAAGCTTCAAGGACTGTCTTGATTTCTTGAATGTTGGCTGCAGCAAGTTGTGACCAGTAAAAGGTAATGATCTCCCCCTTTTTATTTTTGAATTGAACTCCCATGGGGCTTGTGATCATTTTAGGATAAACTTTGAATCCTTTTACAGGTGGCACATCCCTTATTGCAGTGTTCCTATCATCAGCTCTGGTTTCTTCGATCTCCTTCAATACTCTCTGAATCAGCAGGACTCTGAATTTGATGACATGTTCGTTCTTATGATTTGCAATTTGATTCAGAACATCCATCGCTTCCTCCAGGTCTAGGCCATCAACTTCTTTGATCCTTATACTTTTCTCCTGCCTATCAGTGGATCTATAGAATAATTTCAGTGGACTTTCCAATGTTGTGGGCAGGCTCCTTTCATCATTGATGGCTTTCCTCAGCCTCTCAATCATCCCCCTTAAGTCTATGTTAGCCCATGATGATCTTGGAATCAGATTTAGCACTAATCCTAGCTGCTCAGCATCCATTTTCCTGAACCAGTCCATTGTAACATTGAATTGTGACCCACTCTTAAGCTGCACTGTTATTAGTTGATCCCTTTTGTTATTGAACCTGACATCTATATTTTTTATAGAGAACATAAATGTCAGGTTTTTACGCCTTTCTTCTCTAAGGAATTCAGCTAGAGTGGGTGGACCATATACTGTGGTTTCAGGAGAAGGAGCTTGAGAGGACTTAGGTTTGGTGACATCAGGGTCTTTGGATTTGTCTTGCTTCTAATCCCCTGATGCACCTTTTGGGTTCTAATTTCTTGTCTGCTGAGGTTTCTTGGAAGTCCTGGGCCTGACACTTTTCTTCTTCTTTTTTTCCTCCTGTTCCTTTGCCATTTCCCTTTCTTCTTCTTCTAGAAGTTGTTGTGCATAGAGTGCATCAGCTTCTACAAACTTTTTATCCTGGGGAAAGACCAGCTCCACTTTCCCATCAATTACAACTTCAACAGGTTTTGGAAAGTGGGCTGTCTTCATGGCATCTCCAAGTAGCTTAGGCCTTGATTGAGTGTTCGATATCTTCTTTGGTTCCTCAATCAGAATACCCTTGCCTTTATCCTTGGGTTTTGGAGCAGGATCAGGAGCAGTCACATTCCCTGATGATTGACTTGAATTCTCAGCAACATCCCCTGACGACTGCTTGGTTGATTTCTCCCCCTTTTTGACAGCATCATCAGTGGGAGTTGAGAGTCGGGATGTGACTTGAAGAACGTGTGTCATGGTGTCAGCCATGGATCTTTGTAGAGTTTCTATGTTGTTCATTTGAGTAGAAAGATTAGCAAGCTTTTTGTCTACATTTTCAGTTTGCTTCTTCATCCGGAGTAGAGTCTGGCTGGTGACTAAAAAGTCGACAACTTGCTGTACATTCTGTATCTTGGAAGAAAAATGTGTATACAATTTTTGGTTTTCTATATCTATTGACTGACCAATCATGATCTGTGATTTCAACACTTTGATCAAGATTGGATCAGTAGTCCTAGCTAATTCTTGTTTCAATAACTGTATAGTATCTGCCATCTGATTTTGTTGGAAGTACAAATCAACTCCGATGAACTGGGAAAAATCATCTTGTGGAGCATCATTTTCATCACTTTCAGAGCTTGAAGAGGTATGAATATGTGGTACAATTTCTCTATTTTCTTTATTTACAAGGATCTCATCCTTATCTCTCTCATCCTCTCCTTTTTCTGTACCTTCTAAGGCATCACTGGTATCCTCTCCTTTTTCATTGCCTACTAAGGCAGTACTCTCTTCCTCTCCTTTTGCCAAAGTCCTCTCAGGGTTTGACTTTGCCTCTCTTCATAATATATTCTCTCAGCCTCACTCAAAATTGTCCTAGAAGGGCTCCTATTGGCTTGGAGATCAGCTATTGTGGCCAGTTTAAGTAAAGTATGTACAGGTTCTGGTTCCACAACAGTGATAGGAAAAGGATTGGAAGAAGAATATGTATGTACAATTGGAGAAGTGTATGTTTCTGTATAGGAAGTATATACAATTGGGGGTACATAAAGTGTTATTGCTGTAGTATGTACAGTGGTATTTATGTCCCCTGATTGATCATCAATGTTTGTATCAAGTAAAAATGAGTCCACCATGTGAGAGTGGTGACTATCAAACACTGTGTCAGAGAGTGTTGGCTCCTCCACGAATTGAGAATGTGGAGAATCTGATTGTATGACACTTAATGTTTGTGTCATTATATCTGAAGAAATTTGAGGAACAGAGAAAGAAGGAAGTGGTGTAGATGGGAGTGTTGGCTGAATCACTGAACGAGGAGGTGATTCATCAAAAGATGTTGTAGAAGAATGCTGATGACTCATGTGGATCTTATTGAGAAGCTTCTGAGCTACAACATCTTGAGTGGTGTGTGCACTCACTGTGTCAGATTTCTGCAAGTGGCTCTCAGAGACCCTGATGGTAGGTTCATCAGTGTCTATGGTCAGTGTATGTGCCTCACTCAATTGTGTCCTTGGTTGAGGACTATTTTTAATAACTAATCCCTTTTGAGAGGAAGTAGTAAGAAATATGTTTAATTCCTTATCAAAGGCTATATCCTGTTGAGAGGATATGCCCTGGTCAGGTTGTTGGGTAACACTCGTGGCTCCCTTCTTCTTCTTCAATCTTCTCCTATAGCCAATCACTCTCTCTCCTTGCTCCCCCTCAGTTGATGTGGTAACTTCACTGGGTTTTCTTTTAATCCCAACAGTCTTTTGGGAGACTGTGGGTTAGGCTATTGAGAGTGGTTGTGAAGAAATGGGTTGTTCTACTTGGGTAGGCAGAGAGGTGGTTGTTTTCTCTGTCATAGTAGATGAAGGTGAAGAATGTACAGTGTGAGAAATGGAAGGAGAAGAATTTACTACCTGTACCATGTGCTGTGGAAGTGCAAATGGTTCGGCTGTATAGGACTTCTTTATTATTTCTGCAAACAATTTCTTTGTTTGCTTGTATATCTGTACAGGTATATCATTCTCAAAAGAAAAGTTAAAAATCTGATCTTTAATAATCATAAACAAAAATCTAGAATAATATACTACAGTTTTCCTATTATTAAAATTACCTAATTTATTTACAAGGTCATCAAAAATTATTTTACCTATATTTATATTTACATTTTTGATTATTGCGTATGCTATTTTTAAAGTTAAAGAAGTAATGACTTCAAAGTTAGAACACTTACCTGAGAACACCTTAGTGATGGTGTCGAAAAGGTAAGAAATCTCTCTCTTCACATTTACCCTCTTGAGGTCCTTGAACTTTAACACTGCGTTGGGAGCAGCGTTATAGCCCAGTTCCCTCAAGAAATCCAGGAGTTCTGCATCACTGGGTACTTCCACCAAGTCTTGATTAGGTAGTCCCAAAGCAGAGTTAATTCTAGATGGGGTTATTTTCCCTTTCTCAGAAGAAACTCTGAATGAGATTCCCTTGATCACATCAATGCGTGTGGTGGAGTACATGAGCTTGGCGCTTGTCCAAAGTTGAGACAATGCCTCCCCCGATATTTCGTCATCGGTAAAGATTGCTTTCTTATACTTAGAAGTGAGTAGATAATTCATCATAGGTTTAAAGCAGTCATTTACCTCGTTAATATCAGAGAAGCCCACATAGTTTGTAGGTGGGACTGTCAGGTTCCTTGGAATTTCTTGGCGTGCCATTGATGTTTGATAGCTTTGAAGAACTAGGGTTTCTGCGAAAAAAGAGAGAGAGAAAGAGAAACAAAAACTTGAGCAAATATCAGAAAAAGATTAAATGTGTTAAGGAGTTTTAACAAGTAGGAGAGATAGAGTATTAATACCCGCCTGTTGACGTTTGAAAACTGCTCCTTTAAACACGCTATCAGGGTGTCAGTTCAGTTTCAGTGATGACACATCATCAGTGAGATAAGAGCTTAATGATGAGTTGTCATTACTTAACTGAGCGTGATTCCCGAAGTGGTCAAAACATTTAAACTTACCCTGAAGTTTACCATATTTACATACCCTGACCCTGATGCATAAGTCGGACTTCCTCACCCTGACGTGCGAGTCGGACACCCTGACCTTGACGTGCAAGTCAGACACCCTGACCCTGACGTACGAGTCGGACACCCTGACCCTAACGTACGAGTCGGACACCCTGACCCTGATGCGTCCTGTTGGAGGCCCTGACCTTGATGCATCAGTTCAAAAAGAAAAACACCAAACAAACAAAAATATAGTATGTACAAGTATATATTTACATATTTACATAAACCAAACATATATAATCACATATCAATTGTTTTTATCAGAAACTTATGAAATGAGTTAGAAATACCAGAACTTAGGAATTTGACCCTGACCCTGACGAATAATTCACCATGCCCAGCTCTCCCACCAATTTTGAGAAAGTGGCTTCATCAAGAGCTTTTGTGAATATATCTGCCAGCTGCTTGTTGGACGGTACAAATTGTAGTTCAATATTTCCATTCATGACATGTTTCTTGATAAAATGATATCTGATATCTATATGCTGTTGGGTTTCTTACCGGCAAACGCAGCGGAAAAACGATATAAAATAAAACAAAACGAAACCCAAACCCGAGGATCTATGCGAAACAGTTTAATACAGATAGTTCAAGATTTTACCGATTAAAAGTGCGAATCTGAAACTTTGGTGAAGGTGTTGATCGTCTCCAAATCTTTAACGCAACCCAACTGGACAGCGTCTCTACGGTATCCACACGAACACCCGCGAACCGTCTTACGATTCGAGCAAAGAGGATAACAGTACTAGCTGTAAATAATCTGTATCTCTTTTATCTCTCTTAACCTCTCTTATGAGCGGCTACGTCAAAACGTTGGTTGTTCAAGAGAAAAATTCTATATCTATCTCTATATATCAGAGAATAGCTGATATATCATATATATATAGCCTTCTATAGAGTAGATTCCAAAACCTAATCTAATTAGGAGATTAGAATCCGAATCCTATATTCATTAGATATATATTTAATCAAGTCTCACTTAATTA
>CM025784.1:4043618-4050936 GCA_014636745.2 Centella asiatica | reverse complement strand
TATATATATAATTTAAAGTCATGATTTAATTAAATCAATCTTATTGATATATTAAAATCATTGACATTTAAATTATATCTCCTTGACGAATGTTCTATGTGTGTGACCTTGTAGGTTATTATTACGTTGGCAATAATTTTAAATCATATTATAAAATTATAAACAGTGAGCGGCATCTAGTAATACATCACTGTTACCCAAGTAATAATAAAGTCATAGATTCGACGTTACCTTTTGTGACCAATGTTTCAATGTAATTTAATCCTTTTAACCATGATATCTAAGATTAAATTCAAGGCATGGATGTGTCATCCTTTTCATAATTTAATCTCAGTTTTCTTGATCAATGAGTAAACTATATGAAACAAATCTCTATTTGAGCATGGCCATGCATTTCATAGTTTCACTCATTCAAGAGGCCTATAGATATCACCCCTAATTTATAGGAGGGTTAAATTCCATCTACATCATTCTCATTTCTCACATAACTCATTATGCATCCAACAATCACCTTTATCGTCCACCCGGTTAAAGGTGACTTTTGATAATGTCAAAACGCATAACTCCTTATGTAGAAATGTCATGACTTCAGGTCGAAGGACCATTACATCATTGTCACTATGAGAATTACTTATGACACATAGCATAACGCTCCATGTAGAATTCTCATGGTGGGTCTATCCAGTACTATGTTCTCTAACATGTACCTATGTATCAACTTAATATATCTCGTATATATTTATGACCAATGAGATATAGCCATCAGTTAATCCACATACTAGTCTCAATGTATTATTGTTGTCCCACTGACAATGATACTCGACTAGGGACATTTAAGAATAATGATACTTTACATACTTATATGATCTCATATTCAAGTCACATACTTGAATCCATATAATTAGTATCATTCTTCTAAGGACATTTATTATGTTAACATTTATATTACGTAGTAAATAAAACATAATAAAAGTAATTATCATTTAACCAAAAAACATATCATAAATATAGTGTCACAATCATTACATAATTGGCCACTAGGGCATACACTCTAACATATGCTTGGTTCTGGAATGTTGTACTGGATTTTCAACAATGGCAATGGCACTTGTGTTATCACACCTTATTGGAATCTTGGTATAGTTCAGGCCATAATCCATCAGCTGATTCTTCATCCATAGAATTTGTGCACAACAACTTCCAGCCGCGATGTATCTCTTAGAGATTGACAGCTTCCTGATAAATTCTTTCTGTCAATTCTAAGAGCTGCTTCTGTTAGTGGATGAGGCCATTAGGGCTAGGTTGACATACTCTTCATTTTCTTCTTCATCAGAGTCAGCCCAGTCCTTTCCCTCTGCTATGTATGCTTTTCCCTTCTTGTTGGCATTTAGAAGGTCAAAGTATTTCTTTTTATAATCCACAACAGCTTCTTTATTTCTGGATTCACCCTCCTTCAGAGCTTTGCTGCATTCATTGGCAAAGTGACCCATCTCATTGCATTTGTAACACTTTATCCTTGATTTATCAATAAAGTTACTTGTGCTACTTGATTTCCTTACTGAAAATCTTTTAGATCCCGCAGGCTTTCGAAATTTCAGCTTGGAGAATCTTTTAGCAAGAAAGGCCATGGTTTCATCCAGCTCCTCTAACTCTTCTGGAGTGTACTCATCCTCCTTGGAGTCAGCTTCGTTTTCCTCCCCACTTTCACTCATCTCAGCATCTCCTAGATGCTGCTTCATCAAGACACTTGGCCTTGTTTCTAGTCGGTTCTTCCTGGCAGCCATCAGTGCTACAGATTTCAGTTTCCTAGTATCTCCTGACATTTCTGATCTTTGTTGAACCTCTAGTTCATATGTCTTGAGAGTACCATAGAGACTGTCCAAGTCTAGGAGATTCATGTCCTTAGACTCCCTGATAGCTGTTGTCTTTGGATCCCATGAGATAGGTAATGCCCTCATAAATTTTCTGTTGATGTCTTTGTTGGCATACACTTTCCCATACATCCTCAGATCATTCACCAACCTGTTAAACCTGTCAAACATCTCAGTCAACGATTCACCATTTTTCATCCTGAACCATTCATACTGTTGTGTCAACAGCTGCAATTTATTCTCCCTCACTTCCTCAGTACCATCACAAATAGTATCCCATATGGACTTAGATGTTGTCAAGTTCATTATGCTATTAAGCATATCATCATCTAAGCCATTGTAAAGAATACCTGTAATTTTCAGGTCTTTCTTTACCTTTTCCCTTTCCTCTGTAATCATCTCTTCATTTGTTTTTGGTACTAATTTCTTTGGACGAGTAATACCATTTATGACTTCTTGAGGAACGAGCTTCTTTGGGATGTGAGGACCTTCTTCTAGAATCTGCAGATATTCATCATCGATTGCTCGGAGATGAACTAACATTCTTTGTCTCCAGAAAAAGTATTTGCCCCTTTCCAGAATGGGGACTTTACTGTTTCCGGATTTGCTAGCCATGATGTCGATCGTTGTTAGCACGTGTAATCTGCTAAGTGGCTCTGATACCAATTGTTAGAGCAAAATAAGCTCAAGTGTTTGTAGAGGGGGGGGGGGGGATGAATACAAACACTTAAAACTTTTTCGCTCTGTTGAACTTCGATAGCTCCTTCCAGAAATAGCAAGATAACAGAAAAACAGTGAAATAACAACACTCAGATTCAAGTTAAAATAGTTGTATTATAACTTGGTGTTTTTCTGGAAATCTGTAATATCACAAATGTGAATTACAGCTACAATTTCTGTGAATAAAATTCACAGCTTCTCACACTCACTAGCTACAAAGATTTTTCTCTGACAATAAATCCCTCAAGAAATATTATAGAGCTTCCTAGTGTTTGTGTGCTTCTGTTCTAGTCTCTTATTCATCAATGAAAATGCCTTCTTTATATATGTAGATCAGTGGTTGAAAATCACGTGCTTGAGACGTGCTGCCTTTTTCAACTTAGCCGCAAGTATGTCACATCACTGTCTAATGTGTCAGACTGATGCATGCTTTGTTGCTTCTTTTTCTTCCCCTGATCTGTATGCATTTAATGCGCAAGAGTTCTCATTGGATGGATACAGACTTCAAGAAATATCTTTCCAGTTGATATCTCTTGCTTCTGTTCAAGTTACATTAATTTTCGTGTATATGCTGATGACGGATGTATGCTGTCATAACGATCCACTGATGGTCAACCCTAATGGATCTTGATCAGTGCTTCTGGACCCCCTGATGCATATTGACTGGATTAGGGCTTCGTTCTTCACTTGAGATTTACTTAGTGCTTCTTGATCCTGATGGTTATGACTGACTGCATACATTCATGGCATCCACTGATGTCATGTTTGACCAATCCCCCCGACAGGTTACCCTGATGAATTGGCCTGACACTGACATATCTTGAAGTGTCCCCCTGATGGGTTGGTCTGCCTTCGTCATCCCCTGATTGGTTCCCCTGACGAGCTCCCCTTAACGGGTTCCCCCTGACTGGTTTCCCTGACGAGCTCCCCCTGACGGGTTCACCTGACGAGCTCCCCCTGACGGGTTCACCCTGATGGGTTCCCCTGATGGTATGAAATCAAACGTAACTCTTTTTTAGAATATCTGATGTGCGGAATACTTTGACTGTTTAAGTAACATCAGACATTCTTCTCCACGAAGCCAAGCCCTTCAAATGTTCCATTTTCTGGCTTGTCTTGTGAAGAACTAAATCATCCACTGACGGATATTATTATCTTCAGCGGATGCAAAACTTGTGCTTATCTCAAGGTTTATACAACACCTCAATTATATACAATTTGCACAACTTATTACTAAACCATCATCATCAGTGTTTAACCTTAACAGGTATGCATTAGATCGATCAATAAGTTGAAGTGTCACTGTTGTTTCTTTTAATTTACTCATGTTTAAAGTTTCATAAATAGAAAGAGGCATAACATTAACTAAAGCACCTAAATCTAGCATTGCTTTTTCAATCCTTACATTGCCAATCTTACAAGGGATAGTGAACATATCTAGGTCCTTGCATCAAGGAGGTAATTTTCTTTGAATCACAGTTGGTACATTTTCATCCATAAGAACCCTCTCATCACCATTAAGTTTTTTCTTGGAAGTACATAATTCCTTATGGAATTTCGCATACTGAGGTACGTGCTTAATAGCATCAAGAAGTGCAATATTTACCTCAACTTTGCGGAATGTTACAAAGATCTCATTGTCTTTTTCCTCTTTCTTGGACTTTGCAAAGCGGCTGGGAAATGGAGGAGGTATCACAATCGGCCTAGGTTGTTCATCTTTTGACTCTTTTTCTTGAGTTGCTGAAGATCTTGCTACTTCTTTCTCTAACTCTACGTTACGGTTAGATATTGGTAGCTCTAGCTCTTTCCCGCTTCTCAAAGTAATTGCACTAACATTTTGTTTCAGATTTTCCATTTTCTGTGATGGCAATTTACTTGAGATTTAAGATTCCAATCGTCTCATTGATGTTGCTAACTCACTGACCTAATTCTCTAAATTCTTAACACTTGATTTGGTATCCTAGATGCTAGCTATTGTATCTTGCTAAAATTGTTGTGTTTCTTATTGTAATCGTGTTGTACTAGCAACAAGAAACTTAACAATATCTTCTAAAGACATACCCACATTAGAGGATATTTGTTGTGGCAGAACTGGCAGTGCTAGTTGCTTAGGCTGATATTGTGCCTGAAAACTTGAAGGCCTTTGTACATAATTATAATTTTTGAACTCTTTCCATCCCTGATTAGAATTGTTATTATAATTTCTATATGGAGGGCCAAAAAATCAACCTACTGCATTAGCCTATTCAGATGACTCTTCGTACAATGAGGGACACATATCAGTTGGATGTCCCACATTAGTGCAGATTCCACAAGTTTTTACTTGTTGTGTGCTTCCCATGATAAATTTTTCCACAAGGGAAGTGAGATTATCCAAACATTGATCATTATGAGAATTGGTTAGCTCGGTGACATTATATTGTGTTTTCCCAGTGAGATGCCGAGAACTTGTAGAAGGGGGGGTTGAATACAAGTTCTTTAAACAATTTTCGAATTTCTTGTTCTTTAAGAAATTAAACTTTCTTGCGGAATATAAAGAACAAAAACTCAAATCAATTTATAAACAATTGCTATATTGATTTCACAACTGATTACAAATTCTAACAATCATAATAAATATGATCATCAACTTCTTTTCTATTCTGTATAGGAAAAGATACAAAACTATGAAAAACCTATATAGCTTCTGAATACAATTCTCTGTAAACCTAATTACAGCTTCTCTAACAACTGAATCATAATTAACTCAGTTCCTATTCTGAATAAAATTCAGCTTCCTTATTCGAATCAAATACAATCTTTCCTTTTTGATTAGGAAAAGATATCTGGTGAGTTTCCTTACCAGCTACGTCTTCAATAATATCTTACTTTACGTGGAAGACATTCCTTTTTAATTCGAACTCTGTATCTTTCAGGAAATAAATCACGATTAGTCCCTGATGCTTCATCTTTAGTCTCTGGTGACGTCATTACTAGTCTCCGGTGCATTTAGTCCCTGATGACGTTAGCTTGTGTAGTCTCCGATAGAATTATTTAGTCTCTGACGCGTTAAGGCTTAGTCTCTGATGCTTTTAACTTTAGTCTCCGATGACATAAGCTTTAGTCTCCGACTCCTTTAGACTTAATCTCTGATGACTTAAGTCTTAGTCTCCGATAGGCAAAACTAGTCTCCGACAGATAAAATCTTTTTAGTCTCCGACCAGTTCTCCTAGTCTCCGATAAGCTTTTTTGTAAACTCTAACAGATCAAATACACATCTTGACTTTCTAAAACTTCAATACACCATTCCAGCAGTTACTTACAAATATGAAATAATCTTATCTCTTTACAAATAATGAATAAATTATTATCAAAGAGATAACTGCTAGCTACAAAACTTCAGTGTTACTAATTAACACTTTCTATACATTTGTATTCTAAGTAATCTAAACACAATCATCATCAAATGTTCTAAAACCTAACATATTGTGCATCCATTCTAGTGACAAAATGTTTCAAGTTATTAGCCATCTCAGAAATTATGAGTTTTGTTGTTGTAGGAGGCTTTTTCTTTAATCCACCTCCACTACTACAAAAATTGTCTTATGCGTCGCCTTATTTGTGTCGGTTTTTTAATAGAACTGTCGCATATAGTAGTGAGGTGGCATTGTCGTAAAAAAAATAAAAACTATTTGCGTCAGTTTTTTTACATAACCGACGCAAATTCTCTGAAAATATTTAAAAAATAAATTAGTTCACCATTTGCGTCGCTTAGTATAAAACACCGACACAAATAGTGTTGATTATTTGCGTTGGTTTTTTTAAATAACCGACGCAAAAAATGTTTAAATAAATTAAAAAGAATTTGCGACGGTTTTTTTAAAGAACTGACGCAAATGATTTATGACATTTGCGTCGGTTTTTTAGTACAACCGACGCCAAAGATGAGAAATAATTAAAAAAGATAAACAAATTTACATCACGTCGGTTAAAGAACCGACGCAAATGCTTTAAAATTTTAAAAAATAAATTATTCAAACATTTGCGTCGCTTGATTTAAATATCCGTCGCAAAATGTGTTAATTAACCGACGCATATGATCAGTTTTGTACTAGTGCTCCACTTGCTGCATCTAACATGTTCCTGTCCGTGAGTATTAACCCCTCATAAAAGTATTGGATGAGGAGCTGATCAGGAATCTGGTGTTGAGGACAACTAGTAACAAGTCTTTTGAATCTTTCCTAATAATCATATAGAGATACACCATTAAATTGTCTTATGTCACTTATATCTTTTCTAATGTTGGTAACTCATGAAACACGGAAGTACCTTTCAAGAAATTGTCTCTTCGTATATTCCAAGTAGATATAGACCTAGAAGGCAAGTAATATAGTCAGTCCTTAGCTTTATCAGCTAGAACGAATGGAAAGGCTCACAATTTAATCAGTTTTTCAATAATACCTTGTGGTTTCATTATAGAACACACCACGTGGAACTCTTTGAGATGTTTATGAGGATCCTCACCTGTCATACCATGAAAAGTAGGAAGTAAGTGAATAAGAACATATTTTAATTCAAAGGCTACCTCAAGATCTGGATACACAATGCATAGTGGTTGTTGTTTCGTATCCGAAGCAATATAATCACAAATTGGTAATTCTGCACCCATGGTTTCTTTTTCAAAGTCAGTAGAAGAATCACTAAAAGAATCTACTAAGTCAAAGGTTGACTTTAGTCCGAGAGATGAA
>CM025784.1:4026118-4041118 GCA_014636745.2 Centella asiatica | reverse complement strand
CCAACTAAATAATTCATCACTGAACTTCATCAGTGGATAACTTGTTCAGCGTCAAACTCTTCGGAGAAAAGTTGTTCAACACTGAACTTGATAAGTCATCACTGAACTCGATAAGTCATCACTGAACTCCTCGGGGACTAATATTTTTAGTCATCAGAGACTAACATATTTTTGCCCACCACAGACTACAGATGACGTCATCAGAGACTAAACTTAGTCTGTTGGAGACTGAGGACGACGTCATCAGAGACTAATTTAAACTTCCTTCATCAGAGACTAGAGGTTTCCTAGTCAGAGACTAATAACTTTCCTTCATCGGAGACTAACACATCTCATTAGAGATTAACACATCTCATCAGAGATTACCACCAACACTGTCGGAGACTAACTTATACCATCGGAGACTAACTTATACCGTCGGAGACTAACTTATACCATCGGAGACTAACTTATACCGTCGGAGACTAACTTTAGAAGTTGTCTTAGGTACAGTGGTGTCTTCCCCACTTCTCCAAGGGTGGTGATCTCAACCATAACCACACTAAGGTCAAATCTCATCATCCTCTCAGTGATTCATAATGTTTCCTAGGGTCTGCAAGCCCTCCTAGACATAGTTTAGGGTTCAAAACTCAGGTTGAAGAAAATACGTAGGCCTGGTGTCGTAACTATTGACAATAAGGAATGTTTGGTAATTAAAGGTTTGTCTACCAAGGGGTTGTCAACAATATTACACCCATCTTGGATAGCTTTTCGAAATAAATAACATTAACTCCGGGTGTTAAAAACATGCCTCAAATCATAATTTTGAAATATAAATGAACAAGGTATTAAACGTAGTATGTAAGACAGAACAAAAGTGTAAGAAATAGAGCAGGACTTTAATGAAATGCTCTTACCTCCTTAGCTATAAAAAAGAGTTAAAAGCTCTAGTTGCTCTTCCAAAAGGACAGTTGTCTTGAGAGTAAGCTTGGATTTGGTGGTATACTATATAGAAATTTATGAAAGTGAGGCTAGGGTTGTACCAACATGATATATATATATATATATATATATATATATATATATATATATATATCACTTGTTGAGCAACAAGGGCCGTCGGATTTATTTGATATCAGTCGTTGGCTGTGAAAGGAAAAGAAATGACTGGTGAGAAAAAGAGTGGTTGCAACAGCTGCTAGTGTCCATCGGTCGTTTATCATAGCCCACTCTAGGGTACTAATGGAGGTGATGCACATTAAATGTTACTGTCTCCCCACAGTTAGGTTTTAAAAAGTAGGTACTGTAGCTAAACCTATTCACACTCGGTGAGCCTTTCCCCACGTGAATAAAAATCATCACACTTCCTTTGAATACAATAATCATATAAATATTTGAGTTCAAAATACTTTTAAAATCTTTTGGACATCACATTGTCATTGAACCTTCATTATTCATACCAAAATAAAAGAAATTAAACTTTCATGCATAAAATAAATCACAAAATGAATTAATCATATAACAATATTCATTAAAAAAAATCTCGAGTTCTCACATATACTCTCTTCCTATTTCTGATAGGAAGAAAACTCCTATAAGTTTTTTTTAAAAAGAAAGATAAAATAAAACAAGAATTCTATTACAAATCAACTTCCTTATAATTTTCCTACTAATTCCTGCACAACTGAGCGTGCCCATGCTTTATGGAACAAAGTCTTTTGTTCTTTCATGTCTTTTAATTTTTTGCACAATGTTTACCCTTTCTTTGGAATTCCTTAAACTTTCCACTTTGAAAACTTGAACTTTTAATGCATAAATCTCCACTTTAAAGTCCTATTTGTCTTTAACCTTCAAATAACCCACCAAAATACAAAATCTTATCAGAATCCACCAATTATGCACAAATCATAGGGAAAATTAATACAAATAATAATAAATAATGTGCATTATCAAATTGTTCACTTGTAAATACTCAAGGATGTCGCCGAATCATAGTATATTTGCACAAATAAGTATTCACTGATGGACAACTTAGTCTATCACGCAATAGTAGGTATCGCACTAGGAAAGTCATCAATTGATATATCAAGGACTTGATAATGTCAGGGAAGGACTAATTATACTTAATAAGTCAAGTATTCCGCACATCAGACATTTAAGAAAAGATCAACAAAGTATTAGTAATAAAAAATGTTAGTGTACAAAAAGGCATCAGAGAATAGCTTAATCGTCAAGGGAAACCATCACGGGTTAGCTTCACTGTCAGGAGAAACCATTAGGGGATATCTTGAACGTCAAGGGTTACCATCAGGAAATAGTCTAGCTATTAGGAAAAACCATCAGGGGATATCTTATACACTAAATCAATGTGTTGTTACACCCCTTCTTATATATTGTGCTTAAAAGTTAATTCTAAATTGTTTATATATGAGAATTGATGATGTAATATATTCCTTGCTTAAGTCATTGTAAAAGGACTTAGAAAAATATCCAACTTGTTAGGTGGATATACTTTTAGCTTAGCAAGGAGTTTGATGATCTCCTATTATTCTGATCTAATTAATAGAGGTCTGAAGATTTGATCACCGTTGAAGTCTGCTGAAGAAGGATGCTGAAGATGCAAGAATATTTAGAAAGGAAATAAGCAAGGGTCCTTCTGAACTTAGAATATTCCAAGTCAAGTCCTGCTTAAAATGGAAATAAGCAAGGATCAAGAAAAGGACAAGATTGTGTCAGAAAAAGGACTATCTTTAGTCCTGCTTAGTCAACTTCTAGAAGGCTCTTTCTGAAAGCACTAGAAGAAAAAATATCGGTCATATTTTTGAACTAAGCAAGAACAGATGTGAAGATACAAGGTCACATCAAAGGAAGGACTGCTCCAACGGATCTATTTTCAAATTCCCCAACGGATAGTTTTTGTAGTAGTATAAATAGAAGTCATAAATGACATTTATGTCAACTGAACAACTGTAACTACAAACGCTCTGACACTTTAAAAGATCTCAGCAAGACATCATTAAAGCTTGAACAAGTGTTATCCATCTGCTCAACTAAGGAGCATTTTACTTAGAGATAGCAAGCAAGATTATTTCAATCTTTGCTCATAGTCTGTGTGACTAGTTAGGTCTAGGTGACCTTGTTGTAAAAAGGACTAAGTGTCCTTCTGCTGATTGTTCTATGTGAACAAATTATAGTGACAACCTTCTCAAGTAAAAGAGAAGAAGAGTGGAGTAGGCTTAGTCCGAACCACTATAAAAATTCTATCTCTACTCCTGCTTACTTTTCATATTGTTTCATTGCTTTACTGTGCTTTTCTTTTGTCTCTGCTGAACTTGTTCAGCAAGGATTTACTATCTTTGCTCCTTCTAGCCATAAACCTTTGCTATAAAATCTAAGGGGTTCTTTACTGAAACAAATTCCGCTGCTAAACGTTTTCAAAATTTAATCAGCAAGAAAGTTTTAACTCTGCTAAGTTTTATCAAGCAATTTTTAAATTTTGAAAAAAAACACTATTCAACCCCCCCTTCTAGTATTTTTTAACCTTCGGGACCTAACACAATGGATAATATCAGGCCAAATTTTAGTCTCTGATAAATTAATTTTCTTAGTTTCTGACAGACTAACTCTTAGTTTTCGATAGACTAATTTTTAGTCTCTGATAGGCAAAAACGTAGTCTCCGATAAGCTAATTCCTTAGTCTCAGATAGTCTAATTCTTAGTCTCGATAGTCTAATTCTTAGTCTAATAGGCTAAATCTTAATCTCAGATAGGCAAAAACATAGTTTTCGATAAACTAATTTTGCTTGACTAATTTTAACTTTTGTTGAACTCTCCAAATGCATTCCTTGTAATCTCTGATGCTCATCTGCAGTTTTGATAGTACACTACAATAGGTAGTTGTACAATTATAAAATCTAACAATTCTAAGTGTTATACATCATCATCAAATTCTATAATTTCTATCAATCAATTTGATCTCTTTTGTTGTTTGGTTTTAAATAGTTTTTACAAAAATTATTAAAAGTAGCCCCAGTTTTTTCCTCACTTATTCTTTTTTATTTAAATTAGTTTAAAAATCTGTGCACAACACGTGTAATCTATTATTATTGATTTGATTATAATTATTTTATTTGAATATATTAGTTTAATTAATACTTTATATTATAATTGATTAATCATTGTAAATCACATTATTTTTTGTGATTATCAATTTGATCATAATTATTTTAATCACATGAATTTGATTAATAATTAGTTATATTATATTATGACTAATTTTGTTGTAATTTAGTATGTAAATAAGTTCATTTCGATCAATTTAAATTCATAAAATATTATTGTTAATTAATATAATAGTATAAATAGATAAATATAGATTTTCCGTAAGTGGACATATTCTTGATCAGTTTGATTTGTAATGAAATAATAAATAAATAACGTAATATAGACATGATCAACACAATTCTTCTGATTAGATAGATTACATTGACAAATAAAATTAAAAAGTCCTAAAATCAAAGAGTTCTCTTGAATATGTTATTTTATTGTGAATTAATATAGATAGATAGAATAATTATAGATATATAAAATTTTGGAGAAATTTATTATTCTATTTTTCAATCAATTCAATGATTTTAATATTATTTTTCAAGTCAATTGATTAGCTATTGTTTATCAATATTATGTACTCTATATTAAATTGACAAAATAATTTTTTTAACCCGTGCATATAACATATAACTTTGTATTAAGAAATTTGTGTTATAATAATTTATTCTATTGCTCTAGATTTGATAGATGACTAACTTTGCTATAATTTGATTGAATCGGTGTCAATAAATTATGGTAGATTACATGACTATGTTTTATTATTAATTTAGTTAAAATTATTTTTATTAAATTAGTTTAGTTAGTGATTAAGATTATAATTAATTTAATTGTAATTAGTTCATTATGGATTATTTTTACTCGGTTACGTGATTCTTCTTTTTTTAAATTGATTAGATTATTATTACTATTATTTATAGTATTTATTTTACAAAATTTGGGAGTAGTCTTTGGTTATTATTTGTGAGAATAATTATTTTCAATGTAATTAAGGAAATTTAAACATAAAAAATGAAGATTTTATTGTATTTAGAGGTGGAAAAGCAATACTAAAACATTCAATTAAGAGAAAAATGTTAAAGAGCCTGGTCAACATATAATTACTATATAATAATAGATCACTGCCCCACTGATACACCATGGGAATTAATTATTTATTATTTCCCCTAGATATTTCCTAGTACCTCGAAGATGTCACTGTATTCCCTCGTTTTCCTTCTTTGGTTACGACTCTATTCTTTATTTATTTTTGTTTCTGGAGTGATTTAGACAATTACCTCACATAGACAAAATCAACTCTTACACATTTTGTTAAGAATAAAATTTGTTGTCTTGTAGTAGAATTTTCTACTCCGAGTAAACGTGTGGTCATAAAAACCAAAAAATTCTAAAATTTATTTTTATTTTAAATAAAATAAAGTATATTTGGTGGACACAGTCACCCAACCTGCCAGGTAGCGATAACATGTTTGACCATAAGCAGTACTCTCGTAATAATATGCAAGCAACACTAATAAGACGAACCAAAAAAATTTAAAACTTCACTATATAATTACTTGGAAATGCAAAATGATATCAACATTATTCTCATAGATAATATTGTGCATTAACTGACATATACACATAATGTTTTTTATTTTGACAATTATCAATTTCACATGAAATTCTGTTATTTTCACTCGTAGAGTTACTTTATATACACATCATAATAAATATTTTATACACAAAATGTGAAATTCATATAAAAATAACAATTATTTTTCTCTAATTTCTAAGTTTTCCTGTCGTTTTGGAAGTAGTTGAACCTCAAATATAGTGAAAATAAGAAGCTAGGGATCCGGGGAAACTATTAAATTCACCATAGCTGAGTAGGAAATCATTTTTTAAACACAATCTTATGCAGGAGAGTGCTATCATACCTGAAAATTAATGCACCTAAAATGTTTATCACTTAAAATAAAGATAAATTTAACTTTTTTTAGGTTGAATGATGACATTTAATTAAAACTTCAAAATTATGTGAATTATATATATATATATATATATATATATATAATTAAGCTATACAGTTGTTATAACTCTATAGTTTATAACTAAAAACTGTTCAACACATTAAAATTTTCATAAAACATGACTTTTATTGAATAATATGCTTACTTAGACTTGAGAAAAATCAATCCTTTTTTATTTTGGTACATAGGGATTCTTTCTTGCACTTTCGCAATATTTCCAATTAATACTTCATCTGTTCTAAAAAAATAGCAACATTTGATAACAAAATTTGTTTAAAAAAAAAGTAACATTTGCATAATTTTTTATTTACAATGTCATATTTTTCAAAATTTATCATTACAATTTTCTTATATGATCTTTAATAAGAAAAGATTATTATTGTTACATGTAATTTTTAATCAAATATATAAAATTAAGAATTGTTAAAAAATCAAATGTTATTATTTTTGTGAGATGAAGGGCGTATGTTTTATCTCGGGCAAATTCTCTAACCAAAAAAACCTTGGGAAACTTATAATTTGTTAATGGAGTAGAATTGACTACGGCCTACTTACTTCCCAAGGCGTCGACTAATTATATCTTCAGTGTCATAGCTGTGTGAAATTTCACACTTCATTAAACCAATTGAGAGCAAACCTCCACCTAGGTAGTCATAATGCTAATCAAATTTATTATACCGATCGTCATCAATCTTTTGCTAGTATCTTCCCAGCAAGAAGTTGGTTTCACCTTCAATGGCTTTCAATCCAAAAACTTGAGCCTTGTGGGCTTAGCAGAATTTACACCAAATGGTCTTTTGCAGCTGACCAATACCACAACACAAAAAATAGGCCAAGCTTTTTTCACCAACCCCATCAACCTCAAGAAAAAATCATCATCAAATGGAACTTCTTCAGTTTCTTCTTTCTCCACCACTTTTATCTACGACTCATCTTCGGATAGTCCATATGCAAGAGGGCAGGGGATGACTTTTGTGATCGCGCCGACAAGAGGCCTTTTACAAGCTTTTCAAAGCCAGTATCTTGGTCTCTTCAATGCACAAAACAATGGCAATGTCACCAACCATGTCTTTGCTGTGGAGATAGATACAGTGCTAAATATAGAATTTGGCGATATCAATAATAATCATGTGGGGATAGATATTAATGGGTTGAAGTCTGTTATGTCAAAGCCTGCTGGTTATTTCCATGATCTCAATGGAGAGTTTCGGAACTTGACACTTACTGGACAACCAATACAAGTTTGGGTGGAATATAGTGAAGCAGAGACGCGAATTGATGTCGCGGTGGCACCGGTAAGTGTGAATAAACCAAAGAAACCACTCATATCCTTGTCCTATGATCTTTCCTTCATCATTAATGATAAAATGTACGTGGGGTTTACTTCTGCAACTGGTACAGATCCGGTGTCCCATTATGTTCTTGGATGGAGTTTTATGGTGAATGGCACCGCTAGAAGTCTCGATTTGTCAAAACTTCCAAAGCTTCCTCGGATTGGTCCCAAGAAAAAATCAAGATTTTTGACAATTGGGTTGCCTTTGTTATTGGTATTTTCCTTGTCTATTATAATCTCAGGCTTAGTTTACCATGTAATTAGGAAGAAGAAATATGCAGAAGTTCTTGAAGATTGGGAACATGAATATGGCCCTCATAGATTTAAGTACAAGGATTTGTATGTTGCCACTAAAGGGTTTAAGGACAGAGAGTTATTGGGGACTGGGGGTTTTGGTAGGGTTTATAGAGGGGTTTTGCCCACTTCTGAATTTGAGATTGCAGTGAAAAGAGTGTCCCATGAATCTAGACAAGGAATGAAGGAATTCATAGCAGAAATTGTGAGTATTGGTCGGCTTAGACATCGAAATATAGTACCCCTCTTGGGCTATTGTAGGCGAAAAGGTGAATTGCTCTTGGTTTATCAATATATGCCTAATGGAAGTTTGGACAAATACCTTTACGACCAACCAAAGTGCAGCCTAAGTTGGAGTCAGAGGTTTCGAATCATCAAAGGTGTAGCAGCAGGGCTTAACTATCTCCATCAAGAATGGGAGCAAGTGGTGATTCATAGAGATGTGAAGGCGAGTAATGTTTTGTTAGATGGTGAATTAAATGGAAGATTAGGCGATTTCGGACTAGCAAGATTGTATGATCATGGAACTGATCCTCAAACTACTCATGTTGTTGGAACAATTGGGTATCTAGCACCTGAACATACTCGAACAGGGAAGGCAACAACTAGTAGCGATGTGTACTCTTTCGGGGCATTTTTGCTTGAGGTTGCTTGTGGCAAAAGGCCAATACAGGTACGGAGTTTTTCCGAAAACATAATTTTGATTGATTTGGTATTCTCTTATTGGAATAGAGGAGAAATTTTACAAATTGTTGATCCTAATTTGGGTGCTAATTATGTTGCAAAAGAAGTTGAGTTGGTGTTGAAACTTGGCTTGCTTTGCTCAAATTCGGAGCCTACTGCTAGGCCAAGTATGCAACAAGTTATGCAGTACTTGGAGGGCTATGCACTTTTACCAGAAATATTGTCACTTGACATTTCATCTTCAGGCCTAAAGTTTGCAGATACCCAAGGATTTGATGATTTTGTCATGTCATATACATCATCTACGGCAAAGTCATTGTCTCGGCCATCATCTGTTGCAGAATCCCTTCTCTCTGGTGGGAGATGATAGAGAGTTTTTAAATTTTATGCTTGTAGATTTAATACCTTAATATATTTTATTTCCTTAGCTGATGCTTGTGTTAATATTGGGTATCCTTGAATGTTGCACTTCCCAAATGATTATTTATTTATTTTCATGTTAGCAATATAATTTTATCTAATGTCGGGGAGATGTACTTTTTCTCCTCAAACTAAATAATTACCTGCCGTTAATTTAGTTATACTCGGTACTCTTGTGTTGCATTTGGTTTAAAAAAATAAAATAAAATGAGAATAAAGTGAATTTTATATTATTTGTTAAATTATTCACGTGTAAGGTTCATTTTTTTATTTATTCCTTCTAACAAAATTATGTGTATTTAAGATTATTCATTTTATCATAATTAAAACTTTACACACAATTCACAAGTTTTTCATTTCTATATTTCTCTCATAAATTTGTAATTTTTGTCTTTTATCGTCGTTTTTCTTCTTATCAATCATTTTAATTCTCATATCATTGTATTCCGTCCAACGAAACATATCCCTTTAATACTACACCTTTCATTACTAATTAATTGACACTTAAAAAAGTTTTTTGGTCAAAATTGACATATTTGACATAAAATCTTTATTATTTTACCAATATATGTAACAAAATTATAATCACAAAAAAAATTCCTACACAATAAAATGTAATTGTTATTATTATATAATTATAAATATATATGTACAATTTTAAAATATAAAAAATTGTATGACGTTTCTGCCGACGAAGAAGATGAATGTGAAATGTCGGGCGCATGAGTTCTAGAAACAATTGTATGAAGCGTTTCACTTATGTCCACGCGGCGGAGACCGTTTGGAGTCAAGTCAATGTACTATGAAAATCTTAAATTTTATTCCTTTTTTCTCAATTAACGGACTTATGAAATTTTTTTGATCAAAGTTAATTTGTATTTAACTAATTTTTTTATTTTATAAAAATATATATGATAAAATTATAATTATTAGAAAAATCATACAATTTATAATTATTTTTTAATTTTACTAAGTTATAATTAAAAAAATATTTATAATTTTAAAGTTAAAAAATAATTAAATTAACTAATACAAATATTTGTGTGATGGATATCGTTGAACGGATGGAGTATTGCCCTATGTCTCAAAAAAGAAAATGAAACGTGGAGTCGCATTGAAACGAAAATGACATCAACGGCGGTGGAAAAACAGGCTGCCAATTTTGTCATAACCCTTTTGTTTAACCTTTTCGCATCTCTTTTAGTTTAATTTAGTATTGAACTAGTTTGTCCGTTCACACAAATTTTTTTCCTTGAATTGATTAAAAGTATTGAGTATATAATACATATTAATTTTTTACATTTTAATTATTTTTTATATTAAATATGTGATTCATATTGTTGTATATAATACCATTAGTTTTGTATTTACAAATTTAAATTTTTGATGGGTGTATTTTAGTTTTTTTAGATATAAGTCATTTAATAAGTAATTATTTCATTTGATGATATTTTGAAGTTGCTATTATACTTTTCAAATTTTAAGTTATTTTAATTATCCAAAATAATTTACATTGCTTAATACTAAATATATTTTACTTTACATTAATCAAAATAATTTAATAAATCTAAATTTTTTTAGTAATTTTATCGTGGTACTCTATTTTTTTTTTGTCAATATAAGTTGTTGTAAATTTTATTTATTTTATTTTTAATTATTGATTATCTTGTTTTTTTTATTCTTTTAATCTTTTTGTTATGATACTTTAATTTTGAGAGATGTACATTATTTTTTAAAGTTTTATCTATATGGTAATGATCACCAAATGATTTTTCATTTCGATAATTAGATTTGTGATATGATTTTTTTAATTTTGATAATTAAATATGGAAAAAGATTCAAATAATAATATTATTTCCAAAAGTGAAACAGTTTTGCTTATTTACTATATAGTTATAGATATTTTATTATTAATTTGATTATAATTATTTTAATTAAATAGGTATAATTAGTAATTAATATTAAGATTTATTTCATTATAAATGATTACGACTTAATTGCATGTTTTAGTTTATATTGATTAGATTATTTATTATCATTTAGAATTTGGTAATGGTGTTTGATTATTATTTATCAAAAAATAATTGTCTCCAATGTAATTAAGTAGATTTGACACAAGAACTGAAGGTTGAGAGAGAAACGTCAAATAGTCCTCTTGTACGTGAACTCTTGTTGTGAATTACTACATTTGTCCTAACTTACTTTTTACATGTAAATTTAGATACGATTTGGCACATGTTAGATATGTTATTTAATTTAATAAGAATTATAAAATGAAAATATAATAGTTGAAACTTAATATTACGAAAAAATTTAAATCATTTTAAGCATCGAACACTTATTAAATTTCACATTAAAGTATATGTCGCTACAGTAATTAACTATCTTTTTGAGAACACGATAGTAATATATAATAATAGATGCTTTATTGTGAAAAAGAAGTATATGTGTCTTCTATAGATACCAAAAAATTAAAATTATACGGTCAAAAATTAATTTTATGCCCTAGAGTTGCCCTATTTAACATTTATTATTGCCCTTTAGTGTTTTACAAAAGAAATAGGTTGGGTTACGGTATTTATGGAGCATGCACAATAAAGTTTTACATTAAAATGAGGCAAAAGTTGAACAAAAAGATATTTTAATAATTTGCTCATGCATTCGGGTCTATTTTATATCTTATTTTGATCATATATAATTTCCTAGGTCATTTTACATTTATAAAATGCATTTATGTCATTTTTACGCATTTCTAATAATAATTAAAGGAAATAGAAACCGAACCACGAGGCTAGCCCAGTGGTTTGCATGATCGCCCAAGGGCTCAGCCTGGCTAGGAGGTCGCGTGTTAAATTTGAGTAGCTACAACTTTTTTATAAAAGCAAATAAAAAACAAGCAAATGCAGCAGAAACAGTCAAATCGGTCGAATCTGGGGCAAAACGACGTCATTTATCACTGCTTAAAAAAAAAAAAAAAAAGTCTGTCTCCATCGGGACGACATGAACTGTATCGGACTGGATCAGACTGAATTCTAGGCGGCCAACAGCTAAGTTTTCCTTTTTTTATTATTATTTTTTGTTTTCCAATCCTATTTTTGATCAACTTTTACCCCTGTAATAAGCATATGAGCTCTCTTATATATACCCATGTCTTCAGCTCTATACAAACATCAATTGAATATTATTATACTCGTATCTTTTTGAGTTAATACATCCTGCACAAGCTACCTTGAGTGGTAATTAACCATATCCAAAATTATTTAATTCTATCATCACCTTGCATAGATTTAAACTAAACTTAACAAAGATGATGTAATTTCAAACGGAATCAAATTTGGACTTAAAATGAGAAAGTTATAAGCTTTTCAATTTGAAGAATGTAAAATACAAATCTGGAAATCTGCATGAACTACCAGTTAAACAGGCTGCCATTTTTGAAATTACTTTCAAATGCTACGAGATTTTTAAAAAATGATTAAGGCATCTTCAAGTAGACTTCTAGAGCTTCAATTCGGTATATCGTGATAAAATTTTAGATGAGAGAGGAGAGAGAAACAAAGAGAGAGGTATGGGGTTTTTTCTTGAATATTTCAAGAACACCCACCTCCATTTTTGAACAAATCCGAACCATAGGAGGACAAGTGAGATGTGGGAACACAGTCAAACGTTTTCTGCACCTACAAGGAGTATTTAAAAACAAAAGAAACAAGTTTTGGTTAAGAAGTGACACGGATTATACCAAAACTTTAATTTGGGCAAAGTTCATGTGAACATGAAGTTCCAAATTAAATTACTTATGTTTGGTTAAGAATTGCGTTGAAATAAACCTATCCATTTAATTCTGCACATCTTTATTTCTTGGTTTCGCGTTTGATTCATGGTAAAACGAAGTAGAATGCAATATGGGTTGTCGGGTCGCCAAGAACAACCCGAATCTGCATACGTGACCCGAGAGCTTCAATATTTTATTTCTCGGTCGATTAGCACTAATAATGAAAGGGGAGGGTGTCAAATTGTTCCTGAGCGTGTGGGCTTCAGTTTGAAATTAATAGTACAAATTCTACTAAAGTAAATTGAGAGATATAGATAAAACCTTCTACCGAAAAAATGTTTAAACCTCACCTTCAAATCAAAAATTTGTTGTGTATAATCAATGAAATCAAAAATTTATACGTGTAGATGATTTCTGAAAGTCCCAAGCTTCCTTTGCGAATAAAAACCACTTCAAACAATTAAGTAAAATGTAGGGAACAAACTTGGGAAGTTCGGGTTACCGCCGAATATGGCGTCCAACAATATAACCAGATAAATGACATTTAAACTTTGATTTCATCGAATATAGTCTCTCGTGACAAGAAATGAGAGAGACAGAGAAGAAAATTGAGTTGACTCAGTGAGTGATTCACCTGAGTCTGACTAAGAGTGAACTCGGTCAACTCAGTCAAAACCCTTTAACCAGTATATATAAAAATAAAAATAAAACTTTTTAAGTTAAAATTTAAAAGTTAAGAAAAATATTAAATGCCTTAATATTATTTTTATTTAATTAAAAGAATGCATGTGTTATGATAATTAAAATGCATATGTTGCATGTTTATTAATTGTGCATGTTACGTTTTATTGTTAAGCATGATTAGTTTGAATTAAACTTAATAAATAATTAATAAGAATAATTTAAAATTATTTAATGAATAATTAAAAATATTTAAACTTAATTAAGAACAATTAAATTTTAATTAAGAATTGATTAAAGAAATAATTGAGATTACTTAATATTAATTAATAAATAATTAAGAATAATTTAATCTTAATTCATTTTATTAGATTAATCAATAATTAAGATAAAACTAAGAGTAATTTAATTTTAATTAAGAAATTATTAAGATGTAATTAAAGAATAATGTTAATAATGCACGTAAGTATGATGATATTAGGCTATGCAGTTCTTCTATTTGGATCATTATTATCCATAACATTTTTAGCCATTACATTTTCAAAAACAGACATTTTTTTTGTAAGAGGAATCCTTTATTAATATTAAATCATTCATTTTCCTTTGGTGAGATCCAATGCAAGAATGAAAGAAAGAATCTTTTAGGAAATACTTCTTTTTTTTCTGCTAAGAATTATTATAGGTCCCAATTGATTCAACAGTTAGATTATTGGAGTTATCGTGCGATTAGTTTAGGTTTTATCTTTTTAATCGTAGGTATTCTTTCAAGAGCAGTCTGGGCTAATGAAGCATGGGGATGTAATTACAGAAATATTTAATCTTAATTAATTATTAATTAAGGAATAATTTAACCTTACTTAAGATATGATTAATAGATAATTAAGAAAATAATTAAGGATAATTGAACCTTAATGATGAAGTGATTAAGAATAAATAAATCTTAATTAAATAATAATTAAACCTTAATTAAGGGATAATTAAGAAGATAATTAGAGATAATTAAATCACATTTAAAGAATAATTAAGGGTAATTAAACCTGCATTAGGGATTAATCAAAAGACAATTAAGCCTCAATTAAGACTTAACTTAAGACATCATTAACAACTTAACTAAGAATAATTAAGCCTTAATTCAACTACAATTAAGGAACATTAAAGAGCAATTAAATGCTAAGTCAACTTGATTAGAGGGTAGTTATTCTAACCTAATGAATAAATTGGGAACGGTATAACCCTTACTACTTAGTTTATTGATCAATGACACAACTCTTATTGATACTAAGGACTTAACAATGTTAATAAATAACTATTACCCATAGCAATGAAAGGGCTCAAGTAGAAGGTTGATCAACCGATCACCTTTAAATCTTAAGTGAGTAAAATGACGAGACCTAAGCTGTATTTATGACGTGTCTTTGAATCACTCTGTAAAATCATTAAAGAGAGTGAATCTCCAGTTTGAAAATGAATATCAAATACCTTTATCACTAATACATACCACATGTGGTATCAATTAAATCAGCTAATGCAGTATCAAAAAAGATATAAGTACACCCTATGCACTTCAACATAATGATATGAACAATAAGACTCACATAACTATTATGTTACGTTATAGAGTGAAGTAAATGAAGAACGTAAGACAAGCATAATTGCGAAATCAATCAAATATGTTGTTGCACCCCTGCTTATATTATCTTTGCTTAAACTTTTATTAT
>CM025784.1:3943706-4026108 GCA_014636745.2 Centella asiatica | reverse complement strand
TGTTGTTGCACCCCTGCTTATATTATCTTTGCTTAAACTTTTATTATGTGTTTAATATATAAGAATCGATGATGTAATATAGTCCTTGCTTAGACAATGTAAAAGGACTTAGAATAATATCCAACATGTTAGGTGGATATAACTTGTAGTTAAGCAAGGACCTTTGATCACCATTGAAGTCTATTGATAAGCCTGCTATGAAGGATTCTGAAGACGAAGAATTTTCCAAGTATAGTCCTGCTTAGAATGGAAATAAGCAAGGACTTTAGTAAGCAAGATCCTTTGCTTATCAAAGTGAAGTTGTCAGAGAAGCTATCTTATTCCCTGCTTAGTCAACTTCTAGGAAACTCTTCTGAAGGGCGCTAGAAGACAGAAAAATGGCTAACTTTTTGAACTAAGCAAGGACTGCTGAAAAAGTACAAGTCACATCAAAGATAGTACACTCCAACAGATCTATTTCAAATTTCCAACGGATAGATTCTTTGGAGGAGTATAAATAGAAGTCATAAATTTCATTTATGACTAACAACCAATGAACCAACTACCTCCTGAACAAAACTCTCTGACATCTTAAAGACTACAGCAAGACATCATAAAGCTTGAACAAGTGCTATCTATCTGCTCAACCAAGGAGCCTTCTACTTGAAGATAGCAAGCAAGATTTTCTGAAATCTTCTTAGTGTCTGTGTGACAATTGGACTAAGTGTCCTGCTAAAGTGGTCTAAGTGACCCATTGTAAATTGGACTAAGTGTCCTCTTGCTGATTGTTCTGTGTGAACAAATTATAGTGATAGCCTTCTCAAGTAAAAGAGAAGAAGAGTGGAGTAGGATTATTCTGAACCACTATAAAAATTCCCTCTTCTCCTGCTTATCTTTTATATTGCTTCCTTGCTTTGCTGTGCTTTGCTTTAGTCCTGCTGAATTTGTTCAGCAAAGACTTACTATCTTTGCTACTTCAAGCCATAAACTTTTGATACAAAATCTAAGGGGTTCCTTGCTTAAAACAATTCCGCTGCTAAATTTTTTGAAAATCATAAGAAACCTTTTTATAAGCAAGAAGATTTTTAATTCAGTAAAGTTTTCTAAGTAAGATTTAATTTTTGAAAAACACTATTCAACCCCCCTTCTATTATTTTCACCCTTTGGGACCTAACAAAATATATATTCAATCTGATACTTATTTCAATTATACGCATGATCAATTACTTCGATATGCGTAATGACAAGTTATGATATGCATGCAAGTACTTGTTCAAACGTATTATCAATTGTATTGATGTACATGAATTATTGATAAATGCATAGCTTTAATATTCTGCTAGCATGATGATATTCCTGTACAAAATTACATATATTATGTTCATTGAAATGCCTTATCTGTATGGTAGAATAATTTGACCTGAAGGTCACACTATAATGTGTGGTTTATGTAAAGTGAAAGGTACATGAAATCCCCTTATTCCTAAACCTGTCGATTTGAAGTATAATTCAAAGTGACTACGTACGTTCACAAGAAGAGATTACATTGTTTGATACGATGTGGTCTAAAGATTTTCTAAGAGCATGTACGCCAAAAAAATAGATAATCTAGCGTGTATGTGAAAGATTTGGCAAGGGAAAAACTAGCCATTTACATTGAGAAAAGAGTTCAAATTCTCATTTATCATTGATTGTCTTAAATAGTTCTTTTGTGAGATTATCGAGGTTTCAATTTGATTTATCATACCTCAAAAATAGAAATCCCAATTTAGCATTTATAAGCCTACCTTATGATTATATACTTGTGAGTGAAATCCGCTCAATCTTGTTTTTGCAAAAATGTTACAAGTTATGGTAAGAAGGTCGTATCATTGTATAATGTAAAAGAAAATGTTGTTACACCCCTACTTATATAATCTTTCCTTAAACATTTATTTATTGTTTAATATATAAAGAATTGATGATGTAATATAGTCCTTGCTTAAGTACTGTAAAAGGACTTAGAAAAATATCCAACTTGTTAGGTAGATATAATATTTAGTTAAGCAAGGAGTTTGATCACCGATTGAAGTCTGCTGATTTGATAAGTCTGCTATGATGAAATCATTGGTCAAGAAGGATTTTGAAGACATGAAAAATTTTCCAAGTATAGTCCTGCTTAGAATGGAAATAAACAATGACTTAAGTAAGAAAGATCCTCCACTTGATCAAAGTCAAGTTGTCAGAAAAATTATCTCTATCCCAGCTTAGTCAACTTCTAGGAGGCTTTTCTGAAAGACACTAGAAGACAGAATAACGGCTAACTCTTTGAACTAAGGAAGGAATGCTGAAAAGGTACAACTCACATCAACAACAGTACACTCCAACGGATCTATTTCAAATTTCCAACGGATAGATTTTCTGGAGAATTATAAATAGGAGTCATAAATTTCATTTATGACTAACCTCCAACAAACTGAGCAAAAACTGAACAACCACTCTGACACATTAAAGACTTCAGCAAGACATCATAAAGTTTGAACAAGTGCTATCAATCTGCTCAACTAAGGAGCACTCTACTTGAAGATAGCAAGCAAGATTTACTCAATCTGCTTAGAGTCTGTGTGACTCATCTGGTCTAAGTGACCTAGTGTAAATTTGACTAAGTGTCCTCCTGCTAATTGTTCTGTGTGAACATGCCTGCTGATTGTTCTATGTGAACAAGTTTTAGTGATAACCTTCTCAAATGAAAGAGAAGAAGAGTGGAGTAGGCTTAGTCCGAACCACTATAAAAATTCTCATCTCCATTCCTTCTTATCTTTCATATTGCTTTCTTTTTTTGTTTTGTTTTTTGCTTAAATCCTGCTGAACTTTATCAGCAAAAACTTACTATCTTTGTTCCTTTTAACCATTAACCATTGGTACAAAAACTAAGGGGTGCTTTGCTTAAACAAATTCCGCTGCTAAACTCTTTCAAAATATAAGAAACTCTTTTAATAAGTAATACGTGTTTAAATTAGTAAAGTTTTCTTAGCAAGACTTAATTTTTGAAAAACACTATTCAACCCTCCCTTGTAGTATTTTTACCCTTTGGGACCTAACGGAAAAGATGTATGAGTAGTGTGAGATTCCTTCTAGCGCTTCTGTGACTAGTGTTTAAGGAGAAGGTTAATTATGTAAAGTTAATTATTATGTTTGGATTGTAATACCTAAGGACAAGAACACCGAGTCTTCCGTTGTAATAATATTATTTTTGTTATGTAATAAAGACTTTGATTATCTTTAATCCATCTCATAAATGCTCAGTTTATTGTATTTGTTCTGGTTTCAATTTTGACGGGGCCCAAGTCTCCTATGAAATTTTGGGTTGCCACAATTATATTTTTCAAGTAGTTTTTATATTTCAAGTTTTAAAGTTATTTAATTATCTAAATAATTTTTGTGGAATAATACCAAATATATTTTTCTTTATATTAATCAAAATAATTTAACAAACCTAAATTTCTTAATGTTTTATACTTTTTTTTAGTAATTTTATTGTGCTGCTCTATTTTATTTTCATAGTTGTTGTAGATTTTAATTATTTTATTTTTTAATTATTGATCATCTTATTAGTTGTTTTAGTTTTATATTTTTTTTTTGTGATAATTTAATTTTGAGAAATGTACGTGAACTTTTTTAATGTTTTATATATATGGTAATGATTACTAGTTGATTTTTTATTGTGATAATCAAAATTGTGATAGAATTTTTTTAAATTTGATAAATAAATATATAATTCAGAGATAAAATTGTTTTTAAAAGTGAAACAATTATATGGGCTGGGAAAGGGATACCTTATCTGCCACCGTTTCACAAATTGTAAATGTAAATACTCCCACGTTCTAAAATTAAATATATATTTTAATTCACATCAAATAACTTTGTAAAATAGTAAAAGTTTTTAGTTTTAAGAATTTTGAAGTAATATATCAAAAAGTATACAAATTTTTATCACAAATAAAATTTTAAGATCTAAAAATAATACTACATTAAAACAGAAACATGGAACGGATGAAATATTTCTCGTTTTACGTGGCCGTGATGTACATCTTCGCGGGGTCCTATAGCATCATGTAAACATGGTTTCATCTCTGAATTGATTTCCTTTTTAGTAATTCACGAGTTCCCTAATCCAATTCTTCACTCATGATCTAAGGATAACGTCGAGTCTGCAAGACAGGGAAATGATCGGAACGGTGTCAGACAAGTGTCTGTTGCCTCGATCTTCAACCGTGAGCACTACTCTATCGGAGAGGGCTTAGCAAGCAAGTAATAAGGTGGAAAAGGTTAAGAATCATTACCTTGTGCTGGAGGTGATGAAGAGTATTTATTGGTATCCTCGTATGAGTAGTCGGCCGGTCCTGTGACACAAGGCTTGCGAGGGAAGCCTAATAATCTCTTTGCTCTAATTACTCCAATATGACGGCGGTCGTGTGACTCAACGAGTGCGTGACACGTGACTCCGTTGCATGTGCGACAATTGTTACCGTCAGTGTAATTGACAAGAGGTTAATCGACGGGATTCAGACGTCAGATCGACCTGAAACCACATTTCGACCGGCTCTCATGCTTCCTCAATCGATAAGAATTCAATTCGTCTTCTATATTTGTAATATAATATCTTAATAAAAACAAAAGGAAGAAAATTTTTTTAGCACGTGTTCTACATTTCTAAAAGGAAATTAAAGTACTAAAAGGAGTATTGGGACAAAAAATTTATTATTTGAATATGTAATTTTTAATTTAATATGTAATATTTATTTTCGTCAAAAATTCAAATGTAACTTAGAAGGCAGGAATTTTTTTTTTTCCTATGAAGGTATCATTTTTTGTTGAGTAAATTATCTTACTAATAAGAGGTATACTCCGTTTTTTATATGTTGTTCTCTTATACTTATTTTAATGTTTCGTTTATATTAATCATTTTATGTGTTGTAGGTGTAATATATAAGTTCTTTCCTAAGATACTTTTATTTATTTCTTTTGATTTCTCTTTTATAATCGATACTACTCTTTAAAAGGCAATTAGTTGAATGATTGTTTAGTACAGAAAATGATGTATCTAAAACTATTGGCATTAAATTATGACGTTACAGCCTGGTAATTCATTTAAATGATTAAAATTATAATTAGTTCAAGTTTTCATTGTTTAAATACCAAATATTAAATTTAAATTTCGACCCTCCTACATTCGAATCCTGGCTCCCCTGCACGCAGAAACCTGTAAATGATTATTAAATTGTTTATATAAACAATAAAATTCTGTTGTTAACATAAATATAATATAAAATATGTGACCGGTAAAAATTGAGTTGGAAGAGAGTTAAAACTTGATTTAGCGGAATACCGAGTTAGATTCATGCCATGGCCATGATCAGAGAGAGCACTACAAAGAGAAAAATTAGTTTAATTGTGGGCGAAGATTATGAGTACATGAATCGGAGAGAAATTTGTGTTCGTTATTTACTCCCTCCTTTCCGTATAATGTTTGACTTTTTATATATAATTTTAAAAAAGGTTTAATATATATTAAATATTTTATTTTTTTAAAAAAATAAAAAATAAAAATATTTTATATTTATTTAAAATATATAACTTTTAATAAATTTTACCTAACATAGGTTAAAAAGTCCAAACGTCGATACTTATGGAAAGGAGGGAATATGTTAAAATTGAGCAGCATTATTGGCATAAAAGTTTTTTTTTTTTAAATTTTGAGATATGTTTGACTTTTTATGTCAATGGAGGTTATATTGAATTTAAAAATTAATGTAAAAATACATAACTTATGAAACTTATAAATTACTACATTCGTTCCAAAATAAGTGACTTAATTCATGTTTTGCACATAATTTTAAGTGTAATTTAATATATGTTTAACATTTTATTTTATTTAACAAAAATAATCAAATAAAACTTTGAAAGATGAAAATTAATACCATATAAAAATTAAATTTATTTTAAATATCTAACGTATAGTAAATTTAACATAAAATTGTGTGCCGCTACAGTAACTAAGCCACTTAATTTGGGATCAAGAGAATATAAATTATGTTGTGATCAAATATTTTTGTGTTAAATCATAATATTATTATAATTATATTAATTAATATAAACTATAATCAAATTAATTTAAAGATTAGTAATACTATTGTTTGAATTAGAAAGTCAAAATGTATCTTTAATTTTAGAATAGATGGTATTATAAACAAAGATAGTACTCCCTCCGATCCAAAATAAGAGAAATAGTATTTCTTGGATTACAAAATTAGAGATGCAATTCTTTTCAATATAATACTATTTATAAATTTTATAATTTCCCTTTTGATATAAATTTATAAGAATATTAATGTATAAAATTTTTATATTAAAGTATATATTTATCATATACTTCATAATACTCAACTTTAAAGTCATTTAAAAAAATTTAATTTTAAATTATAAAATTTTATAAATATATGTTATGAAATAAAATATATAGTTTTTATGGGAACGAAGGGAGCGGTAGTTGGAGACCCAAATCGTTTTCGTTAAAACAGTGCCGTGAAACAGCAACATTCAATACGGTATTGCCACATTGCAAAAGCAAGTGTTTCAAATGCAAAGCACTGCATGCAACCCCTTAATGTCTCGTCCTTCAATATATTCAAGTGTCTTGCGAGTTGCAACAAAATCATAAATGTTATATTTAAAAATAAAATTTGTTAAATAAAATAATTTATATTTTAAGTAAATTTATTATTATTATTGTGCTATAATTTTAAAAGCTTATCATTATAATTTTCTCATTTCATAATTATTTTTATATTGATAAAATTTTTTATGAAAAATTCATTATCTGTATAATAACAAACAAATATACAACTGTATATTTACAAAATGGAATAATCATACCTGTGCTCAACCAGTGACCACAGCTTAACTTGGTTGTGACCCCAATTATACGGTGTCGTTTGGAATAGAGAAAACTAAAAAGGTATATCATCTTCATTCTTCGGAGTCGCTGATCTTTAATACAAGCCATTCTCGCTCCTCCAACTAGGAGTGGCAGAGGACCCACTTCATCATTTTGTGCAGACTTTTCTTCCTGCAAGTGGGTTTTCTCAAGATATTCATATTTGGTTTTTCAAGCTCTTAATCAGCCGCCATGGAACTTAGAGGGAGGACAGATGTAAGGCGGGGGGTGCGGGGTGGGGGTTGGGGGTGGGGGGGGAGTAGTGCAACATGATGGAGGGAGAGGGTGAGCTATAACTCGGGGGAATTTGAGGAGGGACAATGTTCAATATAACTTCTTTTATGAGAGAGAAAGTATTATTGAGAGTCTCCTTGTTCTATATTTTCAAATGTGCATTGAACTTTTTTTAAATATAATTTTTGTATATGGCGTCTTTTTTTGGTCTATTATTATCAAAATGGAACTCTCAATGATCAATTCAAGGAGGAGCTTTATTTTTCGAAAAAGGCTTCAGTAGACTACTGAGGCTCTCAAGTCTTAAAACACCTAAAATTGACGTTAGTGTCTCTGTTACGTTCACTTATGACTCCTGATTATGTGTCATTCATAAAAGATATTACTCACTAATAATAATACTCTCTCTATCTCAAATTATATGTCATAATTTGATTTTGATGATTAAATTGATCAGATTTTAACTTTAAAATTTGACAAATATATTTGTATTTTTATAATTATAAAAATTAGGTTTTGTACCTTATTGTATGAACTTTCATTTGATATAAATATTGCCATCTATATCTTTATAAAATATTAGTAATTGCGATTTTAAAATTGGTTAGTATCACCTCCAAAATCAAATTAAGACATTTATTACGAGACTGAGAGAGTAATTTTTATGGTGTTTGTCGGTTACCAATAATTGATAAAATTTAAAAGTTTTCCCGTGAACATATTATCTCTCTCGATCCTTAGTTTTTCTCACAAAACTTTTTTATTTTTTTTGTTTTTACAATAAGATCACTGCCTAAAAATTTACGCTCAAATTCTGAACTATTTATTTTATTTTTTCTAGTGACGCCAACAGTCGAACAAAAACATTCCTATAAAATATAACTTTCGTAAATTTTTTTCAATGCTATCGCAAAATAATTTGTAGAAAATTAACTCTAACATGGAGGTACATTACCTCGAGTCTATAGCAATCATTGTGGTAATAACAATAAACACGTTAAAGACGGATATCACCAAGTTGGATCTAGGAGAGGTCCAGAGGAGGCAATGGCCCTATCTGCTATTTCATTACAATCAGTTTTTTCACCAATACTTGAATAGTCATGATAGCAACACTAGTGGCAATGATGTGCATTATCCAAGTGATGGTCATGAATTCAAGTCAACTTGCCAACATTGTTTTTGCTTTTAATTTCTTTAAAACCCATGTCTCCCCCTTCATGACATTTTGTTTTTAATTTTTGAAATTTCATCACTTCATTGTAAAACAACCTCAACACTACACATTTCTCTCTAAATAGTCAAAGAATTTTAAAATACAAATTTCAATTTATGTTTATTAAAATCATGAAAAAATAAAATTTTCCTCATATACTATATATTTGTCAAGTATATTACAATATTTTTTTTTTGTAATATAATAAATTAAATAATTTTGTAATAGATTTTTACTCAAAAAAGCATATAGATATTGGATTATACTCTTTACACTTTTGCATTTTTTTAAAAATAAATTACAACTCTACTTAATACTCCATCTGCTCGGAACGCATTCGCAACCTACGATATTTCCCAAATATTAAGGAAAAAGTAAAGTTTGATAAAAATGTCGATAATGCCATAGAAAATGATTGGTGGGTAGTGAATTAATTTGAAATGGTATTATTGTAAATAAATGAAAAAAATTAAAAAAAAAAGGTTTTACAAATAAACCGGGAGCACAGGAATACTGTGTGTTTAGATCGGCCCATGGTATCACATGTTCTAACCGTCTCCTAAACATACTGCTTTCCTAAAGAACCATAAAGTCTTAGTCCCCACTGCTGACATCCCCATGTGATGTACGTTTTCATTTATGTAGTTTACAGATAAATGATGCAAAATCTGATTGCATGTCTAGCTCTGAAAAGTCTTACGTTTGTTCTCCTAACAAACATAATTAGTCCTACAAACGAGACTAGCATTGACTATAAAATTTCATGCCACAAAGTTGATAGCACAATACTATTTCCTAGCTTTTGTCAATTAGCCATGTTAAAAGAACTTGGTATACAGATTCTGTATCTCACATTAACCTTGATAGTAGTATCATCTGATCAAGATTCTAATTTCTCCTTCAATGGCTTCCAATCCTCAAAGAACATGAATCTTGATGGTGTGGCTGAATTCACATCAAATGGTATATTGAAGCTAACCAATAATGACAGCTTACGAGAAATAGGCCATGCCTTCTACTCTAAACAAATCACCTTTAAGAAAAGCTCATCAACAACAAGTGTTGATTCCTCTGTTTCCTCTTTTTCAACCACTTTTGTGTTCGCCATCGTCTCCGCCTATCCAGGTTTACTGAGCGGTCATGGAATGGCTTTCGTGATTTCACCCACCAAAGGCCTTCCCAAGGCTCTTCCGCGAGAGTATCTTGGGCTTTTTAATGATGCCAATGACGGCAACGCCACCAACCATGTATTGGCTGTGGAGTTAGATACCGTCCAAAACGAAGATAAAGGTGATATCAATGATAACCATGTTGGGATTGATATCAATGGGATAAAGTCTAATGTGTCATTTAAAGCTGGTTATTATCTTGATACTGATGGTGAGTTTCAGAATTTGACACTTAATAGTGGACTCCCAATGCAAGTATGGGTTGATTATTTTGGCAATGAGAAGCAAATTAATGTCACATTAGCTCCCATAAATGTCAATAAACCAAAGAGGCCACTCTTATCTTTGAATTATGATCTTTCTCCAATTATAAATGATGAAATGTTTGTTGGCTTTTCTTCGGCTACTGGTAAGATTGGTACATTTCATTATGTCTTGGGTTGGAGCTTCGCGGTGAATGGGATTGCTGGACTGTTAGATCTATCCCGAATTCCAAAACTTCCTCGAGTTGGACCAAAGAAGAGATCAAGGTTTTTGACAATTGAGTTGCCATTGATTTTGATAACGTTGTTGCTATTATTAGTCTCGGGTATAGTATATTATGTAATGAGGAAGCGAAAATTTGCAGAAGTTCTTGAAGACTGGGAACATGAGTATGGGCCTCACAGGTTCAAGTACAAGGATTTGTATGTTGCAACTAAAGGGTTTAAAGAAAAGGAGCTACTTGGGGCAGGGGGTTTTGGTAGGGTTTATAAAGGGGTATTACCCTATTCGAAAACTGAAGTCGCAGTGAAGAAAGTTTCGCATGAATCAAGACAAGGAATGAGAGAATTCATAGCCGAAATTGTTAGCATTGGTCGGCTTAGACATCGGAATATAGTACCACTTTTGGGTTACTGTCGGCGAAAACGTGAACTCCTTTTGGTGTATGATTATATGCCTAATGGAAGCTTGGATAAATTCCTCTACGAACAACCAAAGTCCGTCCTCAACTGGAGCCAGAGATTTCGGATTATCAAAGGAGTAGCGACAGGACTTAACTATCTGCATCAGGAATGGGAGCAAGTTGTGATCCATAGGGATGTCAAGGCTAGTAATGTGCTGCTAGATGGCGAATTCAACGGAAGATTAGGCGATTTCGGGCTTGCAAGATTGTACGATCATGGAAGCAACCCACAAACTACTCATATTGTTGGGACTATTGGGTATCTAGCTCCTGAACAAGCCAGAACAGGGAAGGCCACAACTAGCAGCGACGTGTTCTCTTTCGGGGCCTTTATGCTAGAGGTTGTTTGTGGTAGAAGGCCAATTATGGTACATTCTGGTCCAAGGAACATACTTTTAGTTGATTATGTTTTTTCTTGTTTGAATAGAGGTGCAATTTTTGAAGCTGTTGATCAAATTCTAAGCGATAACTATGTCCCAGAGGAAGTAGAGTTGGCGTTGAAGCTTGGTTTGTTGTGTTCTAATTCGGAGCCTGAAGGTAGGCCAAGTATGCTGCAAGTTATTCAGTACTTGGAAGGCCATTTGCCTCTACCGGAAGTACCTTCACTTGGCATTTCATCGGCGGGACTAAAGCTTGAAAATGACCAAGGATTTGATGATTTTGTCATGTCTTATCCATCTTCTATGGATAAGCAATCCACAAATACTATCTCTGTTGTAGAATCTCTTCTCTCTGGTGGTAGATGAATTAGAACTACTCTTACATATCTGTAGGTATAGTTAGTAAAGTTGTTATTGTCATCTTTGTTTTATCTTAAAATTTTGAAATTTTAGATTTTGGTATAAATTATATTACCAGAATTTAGAATTTTGAAAATTTAAGTCGAAACAAATAGAACATATATCGTTGTAATGGTATTGCATAATTTGCGATACATAGAGAAGCAATAGAATGAAAAATAGTTTAATTTGTATTAAGTTGAATAAAATGTTTCCGGGATTAATTTTATTAGGCTGTAAATCGGTTGGTAAGTTTATTCAACTCATACTGGCTCATGTAAGCTCAAATTAATACAATCACCATTTCAACTAATTTTATTATCTCCATTACTTGTAAACAGGGAACCCTACGATAACTATCCCTACTATTATTTTAAATAACATGATAATAAAGATGATGTTCGAAAATAAAAGTTATCCTTAAAACTATGGTTTTAAAAATATATCTTTAATTTTTGAAAGAAATGAGTATTTGTATACATATGAACTTGACTCCTCTCCATTACCTCTTTCCTATAATTTCTCTCAATACATCATATATTTTTTTAATAAAAATTATTTTATGTAATTTTAACTATACACATGTATAGAAAATAAAATTTTTGAGGGTGTGTACCAAATTTTATACAATTTCACAATATAAAATGCAATCAACTTAATAATTAAAATTTGATATAATTTAAATAGTTGAAATTTGATAATTTTTCAACTGTTAAAATAATGTGTTTTACATTATTAAATTTTATAAAACTTCATATATACCTACGTATTTTTTTTATGTTGAATTTATATGTGAAATTAAAATTACCCAAAATAAATTTATTTAAAATTATAAGGTGCTTCATGAAAAGTAGGGAAAAAATGGTAATGGCGAGTAACAAGTTTTGTTTACTAGTCCGCTGTCAATAGACAATTTCCAAATTCCACTTGGTGGGGACTATTTCGAGTCAAGCCAATGCACAAGGAGAATCTTAAATGTTATTGCACTATCGACGGTTGAAGAATACTCTCAACCGGTAAAGTGGGATCTTATAGAAACGAAAACAGGATCAACGGCATGTTGAAGAACATGACGTGCTAGGTTACCATTTCTGTCAATTTTTTCGTAATTATTATGTGTCTTTTATCCACTTTCTGTTTTATTTGATTTTGAAATTATATGTTTTATTTTCTAGAAAGTCTCTTTTTTCGTTTATCTACATTACAATTTTTTTTTATTATTTCTTCATTTTAAAATCAGAAATACATTTCTAGAACAACTATTTTTAAATACAATTTTTATGTTATAAATATATCCTTATAATCATGTGATATAAAGCAATAATAGTAGTAGTTTTGGTAAGCACTACTAATTAGTGGAAATATTAGAGTTAGTCGGAGTAATAGAAAGATAGTGAAGTTGGTTGGATTAGTGGAATGACAGTTACAGAATTTCATAACTTTTTATAGTTTAAAAATAAAAATGTATATGTTTGTATATTTAATTTTTAAATAGAGAAAGTTCTTATTTCAATAGTTTAATTTATACATGCGATGCACTTTTACATTCGTTGAATTTAATTTGTGGCTTTAAAATAGTTTCAGATACGATATTTGAATGTTTTTCGGACACTCTTTCAAAAACAGATGAAGCATGGAAATTTAACTACATGCATACATCATACATTGAGTAGAGATTAGTATAATCATAAATTTACTTGCATATCAATGTATTATTATCGTAGAGGATAGTTAAATAGTCTTTGTAATTATATTTTTTATTACTCTCCTTATTTCATAAAGTATTCCAACTAATTTAACCACAGCTATCAAATATTCCAACCCTATATTTCAGAAGTAGAGAGTACTAAAACAACATACTCCAACCCTATATTCGTCCAACTATAGTCAATTTGCACGTGGATTGCTTGTCCAACACTATTTATTCTATGTACATCACCTACTCGATATACCAAAATTCGTAAGGCCACCCGCAATGACAGAAAATGGGCGTTGGGACGGGGCCGCGAGCAGGGAAATTAATTTGTTCCTTTTCAAATAAACGTCATAAAGTAATGTTGCTTTGTGCTGGTAGAGACAAATTAAAAAAGCTACTCCCTCGGGATTTTTAAAAAATAGCAATATTTGAAAATAAAATTTATTTTAATAAAAGAGTAACATTTGTATAATTTTTTTTTATTATAATGTCATATTTTTTAAATTTTTCATTATTATCTTTTAGATGATATTTAATTGGACATTCATAATAAATTTATTGAAAAAAACTTATTATTTCTACAAGTAATTTTTAATCAAATATATAAAATTAAAAGTCGTCAAAATTTTAAATATTGCTATTTTATGGAACTGAGAGAATATATATTATTTCGGATATAGAGCGCCAGATGGCAATTGCACCCCACGTGTCAGCTCGTTTATCACATTTTATGTAGTCCATAACTTTTCACTCTGTTTTTCAAAAAAAAAAAAGAAAAACTTAAATTCTCCTTTTTTTCGAGTTCTACCAGATTCGGTAGGGTATTACGACATTGCAAGAGGAAGTGGAACTACCTACACGGAACTGCATGCCACCCCCTAAATGTCTCATCCCTGTATTCAAGTGTCCTCCAAGAGAACCATACAGGTGTTTTCGGCATGGTCCATGCAGGGAAACATAAACTGTCTCTACAAGACTTATATAATAAAATTTGTAATCTAAAAAGATTATATTTATGTAACTTTTTAATGTGAAACTGACCAGATAAATGCACTACAAGGTAGTTGTCGATGTAAATTTTGACCCTGTTGGCTAAGTTGGACGTCATTGGTTACCTCTCATTAATAACAAAATTTTTAGTTTCAAATCTTATTGTATGCATAAACGTACTGCAGCAGCGTAGTTGGGTGTGTGAGTGAGGTTTTAATCGAAAAAAGGAGCAATTTTTTTATTACTCCATCTGGTTCAAAATAATAGTCATTTTAGCTTAAAATAATCTTATCTATTTTGTATCTTAAATGTGCGCTGAACTTTAATTTTCAAGTTTCAGGGTAAAATCTTGTTCCCCACCACTTGCACATCCATATGATGTGTGTTTTCATTGATGTAGTCTACAAAGAAATGATGCAAAAGGTGATAAAATGCCAAACACATGGCATATGTACTCTCTGTGACGGTCCCAATTTTCCAACCGTAAACTAGAGTTGTAAGTTTATTATTAACTGTTGGCTTTCGATGGAACATCAGGCCGTTAATGGGACAAAAGTAACAAAAGTCTTCATTCATATCATAAGCTGGGATAGAATACATCCAAAAGTTATTACAATTACTGCCTCAAAGGTTTTACCAGCAGATAACGTAATAGATTCTTCATTACAATACTAAAAACAAATGCCAGATTCATATTTAAGAGCCCTTAATAGTCAGTCCTATTGGTACATCCTTTTCTTTCTCTTGAAATTTTTCACCTTTCTTGCGCTTAACTAAAAAAGAAATCAAGTAAATATTAGCGATAATTGCTCAACAAGTAATATACTACAAGGCTAATGAGAAGATTAAAAATTTTGTAGCTAGTTCAGGAACACTATTTCAAGGTAAAGTTATTGAATATGAATAATATAAAGAGTTCAAATAAATGGATTCCCATTGCAAATGAGGTGAATCTAAATTCTTAGGTAAGGAAAGTTGGCAATTAATACATCCGGAAGAAATTCTACATAAACATTTGACGTCTTTCAGTTCTTGACTTACTAGATCACCTTAACTCCGTTCAGTGTTAAGACTTATTGAGAGTACTTCTTACCATTTAACAATAGCAGACCAAGACTATCTCAATATGGTCTGCGGTGTACATACATATGACACTTAAAGTAGATATAATTACATCTACAGGACTCGACAAGATAGAATACACTATTCTCAATTCTGGGGTGTTCCCTCATTAGCTTATATAGTGGATTACTCTTGACACCTTGGTAAGGATCATCGGGTAGAAACATAGATGATTTCATAAGAATGCAAAAACATTAGAAGAGTTAAACTGAATTATACAATATGTCATGTCTTGTCATGGAACAGATAGAATGCTTGTAAACTAGATACAAGTAGTCAAGCGTTTAACAATATGGTTTTAGCTCAAATTGGATAAATAACTTTTATTCTCTATCAGTACATATACGAAACAATTATGTATATGTAGGAAGAAAAGTTTAAGCATTTGCATAACATAACACAAATCGAATCAAGTGATCATGTGTTTGATTGCAAAAGGCATTACACTTTATATGCATCTGCACAAACAACTTTGCTACATGTTGAAAGAATAACAAATACATTACTTGTCTTGATCAAAGTGATATCTTATATTCAGTTCAAGTGTTCTTGCAAAATCTGCTTTTGATCATAAATGATCAAAGGTTAGAATTAATTAAAGTTATGTTTAAGCAACAAATTCTTTATGTAATGTCTATCAAATTGAGTTTCATATAATTCATTAAGAGTGTCTTATTTGAGTTAAAAGAACTTTCTAGTTTATAACTATTACTCTCACATGCATCTAATGGAGTTGCATAAACTTGAAATGGTTGCATTGGTTACTATGCATCAGGAGATAAATTTCTTAATTGTCAGGGGATAATTTTACTCATCAGTGGATAAATCTACCCGTCAGGGGATAATTTACCTGATCATCAGGGGATAATCTTTGGGCATCAGAGGATAAATTACTTGTCAATGGATAATTTATTTATCGCCAAACTCGTCGGTAATCTATTTGACTATTGCCAAAATTACTTAGTTGTCGCCAAACTCAAGTCAGTGCCAAACTCGCCGTCAAACTATATAAGTCAGCGCCAAAATTCGTCGCCAAACTATACAAGCCAGTGCCAAACTCCTCGCCAAACTATATAAGCCAGTGCCAAACTCCTCGCCAAACTATATAAGCCAACATCAAACTCATCGCTAAACTATACCCCCGTCAGGAGATAAAATTACTCATCAGTGAAAAATTTTACCCGTCAGGGAATAATTTGTTCATCGCCAAACTCTTCGGTAATGTATAATTTGCCCATGGGAAACTAACAAAAATTACTCATTAGAGACTAACAAAAAATTGCCCATTGCAGAGTAACAAAAATTGCCCATCGCAGACTAACAACAAATTGCCCATCAGAGACTAATAAAAATTGAAGAATAGTCGAGTTTAAATATGTAGAGAATTCTTTCTTAAGTATTTCAAGAGAATAGAGATTATCCATATGGTTTATCCCTATGAGAAAATTATAGGAAAAGGAATACGTTTTGATTAGTCAAAGTTTCATACAGATTCATCTTCAAGTTAAATGACCAAGTAGTTAAAATAAATAACTTAGTTAAAGGTTTTAAAATTACCTTGCAAACTTACAATTCTGTAGCACATGCTGTAAGAATGTTATTTTGAATTTGAGAGTGTTTAGAAAGGAAAAGTAGTAAGACAAAAGTCTCTTTAATATAGGAGAGTCAAGGAGCAAAAATGTGAGATGTGGGTTGTTTCACACCTCAGATAAGCATAGGACGTGAAATTAACTAAACCACTAGTTTATTTAAATATTGTAAACCAACATTTAATCATTACACTTGCACATAAGTGTATACTCCTTACAGGTGTCTCGTAGAAGTCTGCTGACTCATCAATTTAATAGCTTACTCATCAGTGAAAACCTCTTAGATTAATTTCATCGTTATCGTTTTTCCCCTCCTTGTAGCTGTAATAATAATCCATCATATTATTATTACTGTCACTGCTATTATTTCGGACATTAATATATTTTTAAATTAAAACTTAATCCTTTCAATATTTATAAAAAAATATTTGATTACAATCGCTAATAAATCAAACTAAAATTTACTTAATAATTACTTTGATGTGGTAATAATATTTGTAGAAAGTTTGGGGCTTCACATTCTCGGTATATAAAATTCCATGTCACAAAATTGATTGCAGAACACTAAGTATTTCCTAGCTTTTTTCCAATTAGCCGTGTGAAATAAACTTCTTATACAGATTATAAGGCTATGTTTGTTGAGATCTTAACATTTCTTAACTGAATAATATCAAAGAGCGCTCAGACATTGTGGGTATTCATGTTGTTTGTTTGAGTCTTCCATTTTCTAAGCGCGGTGAGATCAACATACCATAAGTACATGAACAGGCGAAGGTAAAAAAATATGGCTTACTGCATTCAGACCTCATGTTTAATAATATTAGACAGACCTCAATTTTTAAATTTTCTTTCATATTTTTTATATAATTATTTATGACTATGTGATGATTTATGTATAAAACATGAATATATATATATATATATACATATAGATATATAGATATATATATATATAGTAAGAGATAAGATTAAATTTGAATTTTACAAAGTCATTTTAATTAACTTTTGCTACATTAATGTAAAACTATTAAATTAGCATCACCTAATAGATGTTTTACAATATTTTTTATTATATTAACCAAAAGTAAGTTAATTCATATGAATTTGATATTAAATTATAAGTCAATTAAATCAACACTATATTTTAAATAAAAATATATTAGATTATATATATTAGTAAAACATTTAAAATAAATAATAAAAATAACTCGTGTCTTACACGAGTCCCAAATTAGTTTTAGAATGAATGGACTACTTAGGATTTGAAGTAATCTAATTAGTTGTTACTAAATTTCGTATATCGTTAGATATTGGTATATTAAACAATATACTCTTTTCTTCTTTTTTTTTTTTGGCATAAATTATATGTTCATTAATGCCTTTTATTGAGAGCAGTTTTCCTACTGCAATTGGTGTTTCATCTCGTGTTAAATATCTCTAAAAATTAACATGTGAGATTGTAATTACTGAATGTAGGGGACTTGATAATTATTTTAGAGTAGATGGTAAATTTTGAGAGTTTGTAATATTGGTGTATTCCGAGAAAATGTAATGCTGAGAATAATGAGAACCTTGAGGTCCCCTTATTGGGGGTGAATGTTGCAGGAAATGGCTTAAAAAGCCAGAAAATTGCTAAGTATAAGGGGCTAGAGGCCGCCCACTATGGGGAATCCTTGGCCCTCTCCCTTCGTACTTGCTTTCATATGCGTTATCTCTCTCATTTGAACCCTTTTAAGTGTCCCTTCCTTGGTTTAACATTTGGAGAACCTTGAAATCTTCATCATGGAGTTTGGGATGCTTCAAAACCAAAAATTTGGCAAAAGGAGGAGACCTAGAGGTCGTCCCTCTCGAGGGGAAACTTTTGGGCTCCCTTCCTTCCTTCTTCCTTGGCTAGCTTGGTTGTATCCTTTAGGTTGTCCTTTGATGTTGTGGGACACTTAGGCATCCTTTGTGAAGCACTTCTTACAAGGAAGGTGCCTATAGGGGCTTTTAATTTCTCCTTATCGCTCTTCTTGGGGGTATTGTCCATTGACTTGGCTTCTTGGTAGTACAAGGCCTATGTATGTGTGGATTGGGTGCCATATGCCTCATAGCATCCTTGTGGATACCATGCCCAATTTGTCTTGACGATTATGTTCCCATACCTTAGGTTAAGTTGGGGAATCTCCATGTATGACTCCTAAAATGTGTTGTACCAAATATTCTCCAATCATCTTGTATATATGAGGAGAGGTTGTAGGAATAATATGGTGCTTGTTACTATTTTAACTCCAGATGCCTACTATGACACATTTCATGACTTCCAGACTTAGAGAGTTATTTTGGCCTTATAAGGCTTCTGTCAACACTTAACCAATTTTCCTCTTCATGGGCATGGTTACCTTCAAAGTTGATCATAAACCTTCTTAGGCATTCTTAAGACCTAATGAATTGTTCTTGAGGTGTTGGGATGATATTGACACATGTTTTAGGTGTTGATAAGGTGGCACCTCGGTGGGGTCCGTAGGGCCTTCTTTGGCCTATGTGAAAAATGACATATCAATGAGCCCAAAAATCACTAATTATGATTAGTTAGGTTTAATTGAGATTAAGTAAGGTGTTTAAATACACCCGATGATAGATTTTCTCCTCTCACCCAAGTTCGGTCCATCGGTACGGAATTGCGCGCACTTCTTGTTCCGAGTTGGCTTGGCAAATACTGCAGAAGGAGATATTTTGTGTTTTTGGCTTGTTCTTGTAGGATTATACACAGATGTGCTAAAATTTGATTTTGAATGAGGAACCTTTGTCTTAAAGTGCACTTTTCGAACTCCATCTTGAAGTGTTTTGTAGAGTAAAATGTGGTGATCGTTTTAGGGGCAAGAGACGCTTCTACATGTGCTTCCTTCATCTCCATTTGGTGGAATATTCATTTCTTGAAGTAAACTTCTTCTTTCTCTCCTCTTTATGATACATACTCATGTATGCATGTGTGCTCATTTATGTTCCCAAACATTTGATCAATAAATGTTGATATGATATCAGTGAATAGTGGTTGTGGGGTCACACCATGTGTAGCTGGATACTCAATTTGTATGTGTCAATGTTTGTCCTAGGAAGACCCACTAATGTAGATGACCCATAGGAAATACCCTTGCAAAGTTTGGCTAAGGCATGAGGGCTCTAATAAGGGTATTGTGATGCCCTTCCTAGAAGCCGCCCCTTATAGGTATATCTTCTTGAGGTTTGGCTTTCTGATGTCCTTCCTTGCCATCCTTCATTACTCCTTTCCTCGCACCTTGTGTGCACAACACTTTGAAAAATTTTGGTCCTTGGAGGGACACATGGGTACCTCGGATCTTATATGTTCCCTAGCCATCTTATGTCATGAACTTGTGTTACTCCCTTTTGTTGATGAATCATGGGTGTCTTACACTTGTCATTTTTGTACTTAGAGCACTTCTCTTTGCATGCTTAGTTTTCGTGCTCACCTAAAGAGCTCCAATATGGGAGAATGTAACTTCTGACAACATGTGCCCATACATTGGGCAATATTTCAAGTTGATTTTTGTCATTGAACTTTTTTCATCACTATGCATCAATTTGCATTCAATTGGTCATGACTTGGGGTAACATGTGTCTTGTTCTTTCTTATAGTTTCCTCTTCAAAGAAAAACATTTGACGGCTTAATCCTCCTCATCGGAAGGGTCTTTTTTGTGGTACACTTCTTCCTTAGAGCAATTGGTCCAACTTTCTCCACATACGTTGAAGCTTTACTATTGCATTCATGCTTGTAGTACATGACATGTGCATTTCCATCACAATGGTTGCAGTTCCATTCAAAAGAGATAGAGAGACGCATACTTGCAGTGGGTGTAGTTCAATTTTAGCAAGCAAAGAACCTTCAGTTATGGCCTTAACGTTTCTCATTCTTGATAGGTGGGATTCCATCTTAATAAGGAAAAGTAGAGAGGCTTTGGCTACTACATCATTATGTGATAGGCGTAATTCCATCTTAGCAAGTGGAGAGGCTTCAACTATGATGTTGTTCTTACGATGGGTGCAATTCCATCTTAGCCAATGAAGAGGCCTTGACACTTTTGTTTATGGGCTTGGCTTGAATAGAAGCCCATGTAAAACGTCTTGAATGGTACCTCAATGACATCCAAGTGAGTGAAACAACTTATAGGAAGATGATGAAGTTGAAGGGCTTAGTGTCTCTTGGTCTTGTGTGATAGCCGAATATCATAAAGAGCATTGTCTCTTGCAAAAGAAAATCCATGCTTTGCGAGCATGCCTTGGGGATGTGGATGCTAAGATAGCTCGATGTCATAATCTCAAGCCCTAGTAAGCCACCATTGTTGTGGCGCCCCTGGAAATTCCCCGAGCCGGGCCCCAGACACTGTCAACAATTTGGGTGACAGTCCCCGAGATCCCCAGGCTGGAACCCTGGGCTGCACCAGAAAACTACAACACAACATCACAACAACAAAACAAATAACACAGCCAAGCATTATCAACATACCTGTGAAAAAAATATTCTCATAACAACATTACAAAATCTTAAGGTCCACATCGTCTTACAAAACCTCATAGCTTGAAAATAAACAAGCTGCAGTGGAAACATAACTTTAGATGGCTTATAAAGCCTTACAACTTAAACACTCTTAAGCCATTCTCTCTTTCTCTTTCTTAGGTGAATCAGCCTTCAAGGCATAACCTGAAAAACATTCATAGCATTCCACATGAGCGTTTACGCTCAGCAAATATATATTCATAAGCTAGAAGAAAAGATAATTCAAAAGCTTTAATATTCATTGAGATTAGGCGAAGCAATTCCAACACCTCGTGATAATGAATAAACATCTATCATTTACCAACACCTGGTGATGATCTATAAACATGTCTCATTTAGGGTACCCGAGTGATATCAAGGGGTTGACCCTCTCTGAATAAATCAAGATTCGCCCTTTACTCATCAGATAATGCATCACCTGACCAGACTGATCATTATCTGACTACCATACATAATCAAATTTCATCCCAGCTGGTCAGCCTGGTCGTTTGATTCATCATTTGACATACGTAGTCCTTCGCAGAAAGCATATGGTCTGCGGAAAGTCTCATTACTGATGCCTTGCCTCGGTCTATCATTCATTATCATCATTGGCCAGAATACCAGGCGAAAGTATTCAACAGCCCCTTAACTTTCCATATGGATATATCTTCTTGTAAACATTTTTCTCATTTTTGAATAGCCCAGACGTGCTAATCAATTAAAAGCAGCGACTGCCAACAACACATATTGGCGTGCTCAACAATTAAAAGACAGTGATCATCACAAGCGAAACTATATATATCCATACAGAAGTTACTTGGGTGTGCATACAAGTTCATGACTTGCAACACCCAAACATCATCATTTGGTGTGCTAGGAAATTTAAACAGCTAGCAACCATCCAATAACACATAGTTCAATTATCAACATCTTTTCACGTACATCGGATTCAATGATCGTACGTTACTTAATCAAAAAATAATCCATCATCATGCATAGGCATTAACATCATTCATTTACGTAAATCGAATTAATGATTATATGTAATCCGTAAGAAAGAAGTGGAATGAATATATACTTGCCTTGGTCCTTAGCTAAAATTCACTATATCGGTGGCAAAAGGTTTCTGCATAACATCATTGTGGATATATCATGAGAAATCCATACTTAAAAGATGACTATTCAGATTAGAAAATGGTTATTAGGGCATGAGGTTGCCCGTCGGGGAAAAAAATTTCACTCGTCAGAGACTATTTAACTCATCAGAGACTGCTGACGTCATCTTTACTCATCGGAGACTATTAAACCCATAAGAGACTGATGACGTCATCTTAACTCATCGGAGACTAAGGGTGACGTCATCATCAGAGACTAATAATTCCTTCATCAGAGACTACGGATGACGTCATCGGGTACTAAACTTAGCCTATCGAAGACTAAGGATGACGTCATCAGGGACTAATTATCTCAACAGGGATTGATGACGTCATCTTAACCCATCGGGGACTAAGGGTGACATCATCAGAGACCTACATTTCATCAGGGATTGATGACGTCATCAGAGACTAACATCAACACAGTCGGGGACTAATGCTGACATCATCAGAGACTAATATCAACACAGTCGGGGACTAATGCTGACATCATCAGAGACTAATATCAACACAGTCGGGGACTAATGCTGACATCATCAGAGACTAATATCAACACAGTCGGAGACTAACTTTAGAAGCTGTCTCAAATATAGAGTCATCTTCCTCACTTCTCCAAGGGTGGTGATCTCAACTACAACTCCATAAATAGACTCTCAACATGTTTTAAGCTATGAGCAACACTTCTAGACACAAAAGAATATAATCTTTTCTTTTTCTTTCTTAAAGACTTGCTCCTACAGCTAAACTTCTCGGATACCAAGCAAAAGAAAGGCAAAAGAGAACTTAAGATTCTTAACTCCTGGGTTGACGAAAGAGATCAAAGCTTGTTTGAAAGTGATTGTCCAAAAGAAAGAAAGAACTTGAAATTAAACGGAGATGGTAGGTTTAAAGAAGAACTTTGGAAAAGGAAATCTTTAGAAAAGAGACTAAAATGTTCCTCCGAATGAGGTATTTATAGGAGGCTGAGATTAAGCTGTGAAATAAAATGATTGGTTAATCTGGACGGTAGAATGGTTGCTCATCATGATTCTTAGTAGCTAAGCATGTGTAATAAGCATGTTGTCCTTCATGCACATACGTTTAATTCACTGATGACACATAAGCAGCTTACTAATCTAATTAGTGTACGTAAGCACTGATGTCATCAAACTTAAGCTCTTGAGTCCTTCAGAGGACTTAACCAACAAACGCAAGCTTCTTTTAAGAGCTTACAAACGGTACTGCATGTATATATAAACATCATTTGCTTATCCTTGCAACCAACATCAACAACTATAACCCCTTTAATGGGTCCAAAAATATTTATACAACCAAAAACGTCATATAATAACCATATTCATATTAATAAGAAAATAAAATAACATAAAATAAAATAAAATGAGTGAATAAATTATTTATAGATAAACAAATTTTCCAGGTCATCACAATTGTGGCCAATTTGTAGGAACAATTTGCTTATTTCTCCCCGCACTTGCCCCTAGGGCATTCTTTAGGCTAGACTTGGCTATTTTTTACTCCATTGCCTTGTTTTTGTATGGTGTGTCTTGGTAATGTTTTTATTAGCTTTCCAATGGATTGCTAGATGGCTTTTGAAGTTTCCAAGGTTAAGGCTAGTATTCTTGTTATTAGTAGGGATCATAACTTGTAAACTTGATGAAGTATGTTCTTTATTTTGTCATTTTCCTCACCATCTTGTCATTTTTCCTTATTTTACTTGTTGTAGTAATGTATTTTTGAACTTTGTCATGGTTGGCTTGGGTATTGTTGTCTTCATAGGATTTTTGTACTCTTAGAACTCTAGGTGTTGGCGTATTTGATTGTTGAACTTTTCATGTTGGCTTTTCCTCTCTTAGGTTGCTTGTCTTGAGTACAGTAGTTATCCTTGGTTAGCCTGACATTGTTAAACTTTTCATGTTGCTTGCCTCTCCTAGGGATGGACCTCATTTTCTTCCTCACTTTGTTTCTTTATCACGTTGCCTAGCCATGTCACATTTCTTTCTTGATTTGATAGTTGTAACAATGTTCCATGGAATTTTGTCAAGTATTTATATTATCTTCGGCTGACCTCCTCCAACATGCTCATCTAGAGGGAAATCTTTTGAACCTAGTGGTGAATATTTCCCTTAAGATTGATGATGGGTAGTCGGTTCGGTTGATGTGTCACCTTGATAATTTGGGTTGGGACGTGAAGATTTTTCTTTCTTCCTACTTTTATCTTTCTGACACAACTCTTCGATGATATGTTTTTGACCTTGAACTTCTTTTTTCTTCTTAGGATGGAACTAGAATTTTTCATGCTCATATGATGTTTTGTAGGGATTACAATCTATTTGGAGGGGGTTGCTTGCGAAAAGGTTGATGCCAACTACTTTAGGCAACTTCAAGGCACTTCATGTTGGTTTCCAACTTTGATTGTCTCTAGGACATCATTTAGATTGGTAGCCCCGTTGTAGTTTGCTACCTCACTTTGTAAGGTGGTATCTTGGGTTGGAATGCCATCAGGAATACCATGTGACACAACTTTTATGGGAATGACAAGTCCTTCCTTGAGGATGTCAGCATATTGGGAATCAATTGATTCCAATATGCAAGAACATTCTTTTCTTCCATAAGAAGTAATTTTTCCTTTTGAGCATTGGAATTTTGACATTGTCATCCTTCTATCTCATCTTTTATCTATTGACTGGTATTTTAATCAATAGGCTCTAATACCAATTGTTTGTCCCACAAGATGGTTTGTCGGGAAGGGGGGGGGGGGGGGGGCAGAGAGAGGTGATTAATACAAATTACAAACTTCTTTCGAACTTTGTGAGTTTAGTGAATATACTGTATTAAAAGTTACGAAATTGAAAGAATATAATATATCACAGGTGTTTTTGAACTTTTATAAATTAGTGAAATATTACAAAAGCTCACTGGTGTGAATGACCAGCTTCTAACAACTCTATTGAAAATAACAGTTGCACTCTAGAATATGATTTCTAACTTCTCTATCTCTATAAGTTTATTATAGCTGCGATATGATCTGAGATAATATGTATACTAGTGTGTTTGTGTATATCAGTGATATCTTGTTGTATCTGTGTTATTTTATCTCAGATGCTTGATGTCTCTATTTATAGACATAGCTCCCTTGTTCTCCAAGCTTTTTCAGTGAGTTGCCTCCAAAAATATCTCTGATATTCTTGGATAATTGCAGATCTGTCACATAACTTCTTCTTTTTGTATGACCTTCCTTGCACGCCAACCTGTTATGTAACATCTCTGGTGTATCAGTTAACTAGTTCCCTTATTTTCCTCTTGGAGTTCCCATGATAAGTTATTTCTACAGTGAATAACTTATCTCTATGAGCTTCCTGGTTTTTGATTGGATCAGCTTCCATGTTTTCCTCCTTCAAGTTTCTATAAGTTATCTCTGTAGTTTTCACATCAGCAGCTATATACGCATGTTAGTGTATAAGTATGACTTATCTTCATATTTTACTTTATCAGTGTTCACACCTGCAGTGTATAACTTATATCCGTGAAGCTTCTTTGGTAGCCAATCTCTCCTTATTGGACCACCATCTATATTTTAATTCCACCACCTTTAGACTTGAGTTAGTGTATTTGTGAATTCAGACATGTGTCATCCCATATGTCATTTTTAGTCTCTAATAATTTTATCTCTTGATGGGCTGTTTTGTTCATCAATGGATATTTATCTCTTGACGGCCGATTTTGTTTATCAGTGGATATTTATCCCTTGATGACCAATTTTGTTCATGAGTGAATATTTGTCCCCTGACAGGCTTCGCTTGACTTCAGCGATTAAGAATTTCCTGATGACTTTGGTGATAGTCATTTTGAGTTTGGCACTATTGTTGATTTGTCCGACGACTTTGGCAATAGGCAAATGACTTTAGCGAGAGTCAAAATGACTTTGGCGTTAGCCAAATAACTTTGGCGACGGTTAAATCTTTTGAAGGCTTTTTCAATGCAAGAGAGAGTCTTTGCCTTAGTCTCTGATAGCTTCAACCATAGTCTCTGGTAGTACAAACACTTAGTCTCTAATGAACAAACACTTACTCTCTGAAAGACTTAGTCTCTAGTGAACAAAAACTTAGTCTTCGATGAACAAAAACTTAGTTTCCGATGAACAAAAACATAGTCTCCGATGAACAAAAACTTAGTCTCCGATAGGTTAATTTTTGCTTGATCAACTTTGACTTTTGTTGAACTCTCCAAATGCATTCCTTGTAGTCTCTAATGCTTACCTGCAGTCTCTGATAGTAGCTTCTCATAGTGCACTACTGCAAGTACATGTACAATTACAAATTAAATAATGCTAAGTGTTTATACATTATCATCAAATGTTATAATTCCTAACAGTTATGACATAAGAAGTTGTCACATCTCAACTTCAAGACAATTAATTCTTTTGTTAAGAAGGAGTTGGTGACAAGACTGCCTCAACTTGAATTCTCTCAAGAAGAATTGTGTGAGGCATGTCAAAAGGGAAAAATGGTGAAGTCCTCATTCAAAAGCAAGACTGCTACATCCATTACAAATCCTCTACAACTAATTCACATGGATTTGTTTGGACCTACAGATGTTATGACAGTCTCAAAGAAAAGACATGCTTTAGTAATGGTGGATGACCATTCAAGATACACTTGGGTGAGGTTTCTGTATAGCAAAGATGAGAACCCATAAATAGTCATGGACTTCATCAAGAAAGTTGAAAAACAGTCCAGCCAAGAAGTTAGAACTCTCAGAAGTGACAACGGAACAAAGTTCAAAAATACAGAACTGAGAAACATATGTGCTGATAAAGGAATTACACATCAATTCTTAGCCCCAAGAACTCCAGAAAAAAATGGAGTGGTTGAGAGGAAGAACATGACTTTTATAGAGGCAACAAGAACTATGCTTCAAGATGGACATTTGCCTACCTATTTCTGGGCTGAAGCAATCAACACTGCATGTTTCACTCAGAATAGGTCTATGATCAACAAAATACAAAGAAAAACTTGTTAGGTTTTATAACATTTGATGATGATTGTACCTAGAATACTTAGATATACAACTATACAGTTAATGCTAATTTATAGCATTTGAATTTTTGTAGCTGGTAGTTTACTCTCTGATTCATGTAATTTATTTTTATATGTGAGTAAGTTGATGTATATTATAAGAGACTACCAGAACTGCATTAGAGAGTTCAACAAGTCAGAGATTATGTTTAGTCTATCGGAGACTAAGGCAAAAACTTATCAGAGACTACATCTTAAGTCGTCAGAGACTAAGTGTAAGTCATCAGAGACTAAATGTAAGCATCGGAGACTAATCTTAAGTCATCAGAGACTAAGATTAAAGCATCAGAGACTAAGCTTAAGCTGTCGGTGACTAAACAGTTGATCAGAGACTAAAGTTGAAGTAGTCAGAGACTAAAGTGAAATTACTCTCTGATGTAGTACAAAGTTCTATTTGAATTAGAAGTTATCTTCAACATGGACATTGAAGGGTCATTAAAGACGAAGCTGGTTAGAAATATACTAGAGTAGTAATTAAGAAATTGATAGCTATTCGAATTGTATATAGAAAACATATGTTGAATAGGATTAGAAGCTGAATTACAATTCATATTTGGAAGCTATAATTAATTTATAGAGTTATGTTAGAAGTTGTATGATTATATAGATTTATATGTATACAGTACATAAATTGAAGCTGACAATCAATTTGTGATTGTTAGAATTTGTAATCAATTGTTAATCAATAAAAGCAATTGTTTATAAATTTATTCTTGATCTTGTTCTTTAATTTCCACAAGTAGTAATACTTTGAAGAACAGGAATTTGAAAAGATTTCAAGAACTTGTATTCACCCCCCCCCCCCCCTACAAGTTCTTGGCTATTTCACTGGGACAACAATTGGTATCAGAGCCTGTTGATTGATATATTTCAATTAGTAAGATCCAGAGATGGCCAATGATGAAGGAAGTAGCTCCAGCATAATGGCATATGCAGGAAGTCGTGATGGTGGAACCAGAATTCCAATTTTAAAAAGAGAAGAATATCTAATATGGAAACAAAAGATGTATATGCACTTGAGGGCAACAGATCCCGAATACATTGCTAGGATTGAGAAGGGTCCCTATCAACCAAGGAAATTTGTTCCTTCAAAAACTGTGGAAGGAACAATTATTTCTGAACACTTTGAACTTGCTACAGAAAGTGATTATACCAATGAAGACAAGTTACAAATGTTGAAGGATGCTAAAGTGATGAACATACTTTACAATGGACTGGATAAAAATATGTTCACAAGCATCATCAACTGCACAACATCAAAACAAATCTGGGACACCATCAAAGTCCTATGTGAGGGGACAGACCAAGTAAGAAAAAATAAAAGATCATTGTTAACACAACAATATGAATTCTTTCAAGCAAAGCCTGGTGAATCAATAACACCAGTTTATCATAGATTCAATTCTTTGCTCAATGACCTGAAAATACTTGGAAATTCCTATGACAATGAAGATGTTAATACCAAATTCATGATGGTACTCTCACCAAGCTGGGATCCATAAACAACTGCAGTAAGAGAAGCTCATGATTTGGACATTCTCACATTGGACAGGCTCTATGGAAACCTAAAGACTTATGAACAAGAAGTAGAGAAAAGACAAAAGATTCATGGTAAGGACAAAGGAGCTGCACTAATGGTTGAGACAAAGAAGTCTCATGAGGAGCTTGATGATGAAACCGACACTGCAAGCTCGACTAATGAAGAAACTGAATCCAACACTGGTGATGACATGGAGGAATTCATAGCCTTCATGGTGAAGCAATTCAAAAAATTCAGAGCTAGCAGGAAAGTGAGAAGATCATCAAGGAAGCCTAACCCAAAACGAGAAGGTCAAACTGTGAGCTTTGACAAAAAGAAGATTAGATGTTACAACTGTGATGGGATAGGGCACTTTGCCAATGAGTGCAAGAAGCCTAGATCTACAAAAAGATCTAAGGATGAAAAGAACAGAAAATCAGGGAATGACATTGCTGATAAAAGGAACAAATCAAAAAGCAAGACCTTGATTACTGAAGGCAAGGATTGGATTGATAGTGACTCTGAGGAAGAAATTGTCAACTTTGCCTTGATGGTTCAAACTAATGAACCAAGTGATTCTACAAAGGGCAAAAAGAAAAACATCATGGTTCTTGGACAGTGGATGTTCAAGGCACATGACAGGAGACAAGTCCCTGCTTAAATAGTATAAAGAAAAGAGTGGCCCTAAGGTAACTTTCGGAGATGATAGCAAAGGCCATACAAAGGGCTATGGTAATGTTGAGCATGGAAATGTCATCTTCACTGAAGTATCACTTGTTGATGGCTTAAAGCACAATCTGTTAAGTGTGAGTCAACTATGTGATAGAGGATTCTATGTCACCTTTAAAGAAGATCGGTGCTAGGTGTGTGACAAGGAATTTGGAAATGTGATATTGACAGGGAAAAGAAAAGGAAATTTCTACACTGCAAATCTAATCTCTTCCACTGATCAAGTCACATGCCTTTATAGCAAAGCCTCAGCTGATGAAAGTTGGCTTTGGCATAAGAAGCTCTCCCACTTAAACTTCAAAAACATCAACAATTTGGTGAGGAAAGGATTGGTAGCTGGCATTCCTCAATTGGAATTTACACAAGAAGGGTTGTGTGATTCATGCCAGAAAGGAAAACAAAGAAGTGTGTCATTCAAGAGCAAACCAACAACATCAATCACTGACCTTTTACAGTTATTACATATGGACTTATTTAGTCAAGTGAATGTGATGTCTATATTAAGAAACAAATATGTTTTGGTTATAGTGGATGATCACACAAGGTATACTTGGGTAAAATACCTTCACTCAAAAGATGAAACTGCTCAGTTGATTATTGATCATATCAAGAAAGTAGAAACTGAGTCAGGAAAACCAGTAAGGGTTATAAGAAGTGATAGAGGAACAGAATTCAAAAATACCCAAGTAAATGAATTCTACACTGAAAAAGGGATATCTTATCAATTCTCAGCTCCAAGAACTCCTCAACAAAATGGAGTTGTTAAGAGAAAAAATAGAACCCTTATTGAAGCAGCAAGGACAATGCTAGAAGAATCAAAGCTTCCAACTTATTTCTGGGAGGAAGCAATTAGTACTGCTTTCTTCACACAAAACAGGTCCTTGATCAACAAGACTTACAACAAAACACCCTATGAGTTAATGTCTGGGAGAAAACCAACTCTTAAGTTTCTACATGTGTTTGGTTGTAAGTGCTTTGTTCTGAGAGATTCATCAGAGACAAGAGGAAAATTTGACAGCAAATCTAATGAAGTAATTTCCTTAGGTTACTCTTTATCAAACAAGGCATATAGAGTGTATAATCTAAGAACAAAAGTCATTGTGGAATCAATTCAAGTTGTTTTTGATGATAGCAAGATTCCAGGAATGATTGGGCAAGGATTGCATGAAACTCTCAGATTTGAGAATGAATTGGAAGCATGGATGGATCCATCAGAGACTGAAGAATTACCCCTAGATAACTATGTTCCTTCGGTTAGTGAGGGGGAGTTAACAGTTGTGCATGAAGTACCAAGGACTAATACTTCATCAAAGACTAGAGTATTAGCATCTGATGAAACACAAGGAACTGGTAACACAAATGCACAATCAGGAACAACTGAGACACCAGAGACTATTAAAATCAACAGTCAAGATGAGACAAATAGCTCAGGGGGAGTAATAATGAAGAAGTCACTAGTTTAGAGGGAGCAGTCTCTGATTCAACAACTAGATTGGACAAAGTCAATCTAGAAAATGAAGCTTTGTCTTCAAGATTAAATCTGCCACCTGCAAGAGCTTGGTTGAGAGATCATACACCAGATTTAATTATTGGAGATTTAGAGGAAGGAGTCAAGACAAGAAGTGCAACATAAAATGATTGTCTTTATCTCAGTTTTCTGTCAAAAATTGAGTCAAAGAAAATTGAAGAAACATTTCAAGATCCTGACTGGGTAATAGCCATGCAGGAAGAATTAAACCAATTCACAAGGAATAAAGTCTGGAGATTGGTGCCCAAACCAAGGAATAGATCAATAGTTGGTGCCAAGTGGGTCTTTAGAAACAAATTAGATGAAGCTGGTACAATAACAAGGAATAAAACAAGATTGGTAGCAAAGGGTTATTATCAAGAAGAAGGAATTGACTATGAAGAAACCTTTGCACCAGTTACAAGACTTGAAGCAATAAGGATTTTCTTGGCATATGCAGCCTATAAAAACTTCAAGGTGTACCAGATGGATGTCAAAAGTGCTTTCTTGAATGGAAAGTTGGAAGAAGAGGTCTATGTTGAACAACCTCCAGGCTTTGTAGATCCCAAGTTTCCAAATTATGTCTATAGGTTAGATAAAACACTTTATGGCTTAAAACAAGCACCCAGGGCCTGGTATGATACACTCTCTCAGTTTTTAATTGAAAATAAATTTGTTAGAGGTATCATAGATAAAACACTTTTTTATAGAAAACAAGGTTCTGATTTAATACTTGTGCAAATATATGTGGACGATATCATATTTGGTTCTACAAATGAAAAACTATGTGAAATATTTTCAAAATTAATGCAGTCTAGATATGAAATAAGTATGATGAGTAAGTTAACATTTTTCTTAGGACTACAAATAAAACAGTCAACTGATGGAATCTTTATTAGTCAGTCAAAGTACATCAAGGACTTACTAAGAAAATATGATCTGGTTAACTGTACATATGCAAAAACACCCATGGCTATAACCACTAAGCTAGATAAGGATGCTAAGGGAAAGAAAGTTGATATAACTAGCTATAGGGGCATGATAAACTCACTTTTATATCTAACTGCAAGTAGACCTGATATAATGTTTGCCACATGTCTATGTGCAAGATTTCAAGCTGATCCAAAAGAGTCACATTTAATTATTGTTAAAAGAATACTCAGATATCTAAAGGGTACCCCAAACCTTGGGTTATGGTAGCCTAAAGAATTTGATTTTAAACTAATTGGCCATTCAGATGCTGACTATGCAGGATGTAAGCTTGACAGAAAAAGCACAAGTGGAAGCTGCCAATTTCTTGGAGGCAGACTTGTTTCTTGGTTTAGCAAGAAACAAAATTCATTGTCAACCTCAACGGCTGGAGCTGAATACATTGCAGCTGGGAGTTGCTGTTTTCAGATCCTGTGGATCAAAAATCAACTCCTAGACTATGGTATGTCTCTATCCAAGATTCCTATTTATTGTGATAACACAAGTGCCATAGCAATAACTGAAAATCCAGTGCAACATTCAAGAACAAAACATATAGATATAAGGTATCACTTCATTAGAGAACATGTCAGTGAATGAACCATTGAATTGCACTGGGTTACAACAGATAAGCAACTTGCTGACATATTCACAAAGCCTTTAGATGAACCTACATTCACTAGGTTAGTCTATGAATTAGGTATGTTGAATTGTGCTTCTAAAAATTGAGTAAAACCTTAGAAAATAAGTTTTTAAAGCCAAAAAAAAGCTAGAATTTAATTTCTAGATTGAAGCTATTCTTGAAGGACAGAGTTATAGAAGCTAGAATTTAATTTCTGGATGTAGCTGTTATAAACAAACAAAATCTTTGTAGCTAATAATCATTTCATTGATTGTTGGATAACTAAGGAAATACAATTGAAGTAGAGACTAGTTTTAATTTAGTCTCTGAAGAAATTTGAGTGAGAGACTAAAATTAGTCCCTGATAGTTGTTTTTAATTAGTCTTTGACTAGTTAAAAATAACCTATCAAAGACTTGTTAAAATTAGTCCCTGATAGTTGTTTTTAATTAGTCTCTGACTAGTTAAAAATAAGCTATCGGAGACTAGTTAAAATTAGTCCATGATAATTGTTTTTAATTAGTCTCTGACTAGTTAAAAATAACCTATCGGAGAATAGCTAAAATTAGTTCCTGATAGTTGTTTTTAATTAGTCTCTGACTAGTTAAAAATAACTTATCTGAGACTAGATAATATTAGTCTCTGATGAGTGAACACGACAGAGACTAGGGCAATCTCTGGTAAGGGGTAAATTGGTAGTTACTCACACACCCACGATCGAAAACCGTTCACTATCTTTGGAATTGCAAACGTTTCTAATACTTTATTCAAACACAAATCAAACACAACTGCAATTTCATTCACTCAAAGAACTTTCTTTCTCATGTCTGTGCGATTTACCCTCTTTGCAAAGAATTTCTTCAAGCCTTTCACAGATAACAACAATGGCATCCAAGACAGTGTGCTTCAAGTTCGGCGACTTCGACTTCATTAAAACCAATCATGCTGGAGTCTCCGACAAGAATGAGTTCAAAGCACAGTACCACCTATTTGTAGATTTTCTACAAACGTCTACATTGTCGTATGCCATTTATAAAGCTCCCACGCAAGCCGCTGAAATCATCATAGTTATGTGGTCCACTGCTAACATCTAGGATGAGAGTGATGACTCTCCTGTGGTAAACTTTAGTTATGATAATATTATTTATTCTATTGATCATGTTGTAGTAAATAATGCTTTGCATTTACTTGTACATGATGCATATGACCAAACTGCCTCTGATGAGGAAATCCTAGATATGTTTCATAACCTACACTATGGTACATAAATTGCATCAGTCGGATCCATATCTAGACCTCACCTTAGGCAGGGGTGGTCTTTATTCGATATTATCACTAAAACATTCACTTCTAAATGTAGTGGTTATGATGTCATCACTACACTTACTCAACAGATTGCATATAGTATTTTGTATGATAGGCACATAAATCTAGGGCTGTTAATTCTGCATAACTTGATAGCTAAATTTAAAACTAGTGATAAAAATAAAATATATTATGCTAGGTTTTTGATCATGATTGCAAATTATCTGATTCCTAACCTAGATATTACTAGTATGCAAATTGTGCCAACAGTTATGCAGAGTAAATGAATATTCACTGATGTGAAGAAGAAAGCTGCAAAGGTAAAGGTTCCTATCTCCTTTCCTCCTATCATGAGATTAACTCTTATAAATAGGTTCTCAAACCTTTACACTTCATCTTATTTTGAGGATCTTGAGCAACAAACCAGAAACCCTGTTGATCCTCCAACACCTTCTTCACAACAACAATCTGTAGCCCCCTCCACAGTTTCTCAAAAGACTTTGGTTGTAAAAACAAAGAAAGCCGTCAAGTTACCCATTAAAAGAAAATCAAAAGAGGGTGACAGTGAGGTTGAGGGAGACAAGGAGATTGAGTTGGCTACTCAGAAAAAGAAGAGATTGATAACCTTAAGCCAAAAACAATCCATTGCCTCTCAAAAGGCATTGGAGGTTAAAAGGAAAAGCAGTACTCTGTTATCATCTTCCCAAAAGGATGATAACATTGAAGAAAGTTCCCAACCAGGAACACCAAGTACAGAGTCTGCACAATCCCCTGTACATACAATGAGGCAAGCCTAGAGAGAGAAAAGATCAAAAAGAAAGAGTGACACGAGGAGTGCATACATAGAGTCTCATTCACTTGATGCTCCTCAAATTTCTGTTCTTGAGGAGCAGCCAACACTCCAATCTGTACATTCCCTTATCTTTCCTCCTATTCTTGATTCTTTAAAACTTGATAGTTCAAATCTTCTTATTTTTTCCAAGAAGAGCCAACACTCCAGGAGACTGACACACAAGAACCACTTGTTCAAAGTACAAGTGTAGTCAATTCTCCAATACATTCCTTGGAGAGATCCCTAACCACAGAAATACAAAGGGAACCCCCTCTCTTTGGCATCACAACTAATTCTTCTTTAACCTCCTCTTCTGTAGAATAGAGTGTGCATATCCAAATGAGTGAGGCTGAGAGAATAATTAGTGAGAGTCAGGCTCCTGACCTGGAAAAAGGAGAGAATACACAAACACTTGAGAGTCAAGCTTTAGATAGCTTGGAAAAAGGAGAAGTAGAGCAGCTGAATGTCCAACTCCAGGCAAAAGGTGAGGGAGTGAGCAAGGATTAGATCCTTGAACAAAATAAAAGAGAGAAACATATATTCTCAGTAGGAGATTTTCTAAAACCTGTTGAGCCCTCCACCTCCCTTGAAGCTCCAGTTTCTTCTGCTCCAACACCAACTTCTCCAACAGAGGAAATTGGAGGCAGCTCACAGCCAAGGGATGTAGCATTACAACAACTTGCAAAAATGTCCAATGTTGATTTTGAAATCTTATATGGTCTTCAACAACAACAAGATCAAATATCAACATTGAAGACAAGAGTTGCAGATGAACCTGAGCTAGTTGAGATGGAAGAAGAAAATGTAGATGCTTGGCTGGATGAAAGCTATACAAACTCTTTGGATGAAGCAGCTGCCCAATTAAGGAAGGATTATTTGACCAATCTGGGGTCTGGTGCAGTCTCTGAAGACGTGATCGAGACTGACAAGAAACATATGAAATTCCAGCACTTCATGATCACGTTTCTCAAGGCTGCACTACAACATGTTGAAGAAAAAATGGAGCTGGAAACTGAAAAAATCAGACGATGCTATAAAGGCCACCTTCCCCGGAGGATGCTTAATTCAATTGATTCAAGATTAAAGGAGCAATCCTCCACCGAAAGGCGACTTCAAGCATTGGAATCCAACGTTCAGTCCATTATGCAGAAGCAAGACAAGTTTGATCTAGCTCTTCAACATCTCATACAACTTCTTGAAACGGCAATACCAACACCAGCTACTGCTTCCTCCAAACCTTTAGATTCTGATGTCAAAAAGGGGCAGAGTAATCAGTCAAAATCAAAAGAAGTGGTGTCTGAAAAAATAAGCTATGCTAGCTTGATGGCTGAGTTGACAAGACTTCAAGATGCCAAGAAATACCTTGATGCAGCTATTAAGTCAAGCATTGCAATAACAACATCAACAACACCAACAACAACAACAACACCAACACCACCACCACCACCACCACCAACAACAACAACAATAGCAACAGCTTCTCCTTCTACTGCAATAGTCCTAAGCACCAGACAAGACAAAGGCAAGGGCATTTTGGTTGAGGATTCAAAGAAGACAAAAACTACTCAACCAGGATAGCCTAAGCTATTAGGGGATGCTATGAAAACTGCTCACTTTCCCACTCCAGTTGAGATAATAGTGGATGGGAAAGTAGAGTTAGTTTATCTTCAGGAGAAGAAATTAATCAAAGCTGATGCATTGTTTGCTCAGAAATTGCAGGAGGAAGAGGAAATGGCTGCAGCAAGAGATGAGGAGGAAGCTAAGAAAAAGACCTTGACAATAAAAAGGACAAAAGCTCAAAAGTCTGCAAAGACTAGAAGGAAGAATAAGGAGATTGAGCAGGCTGAGAAAAGGACCATGAGGAAGCCATTGATGAATGAATCTCGATCTAAAACTGCTTTGGTGACCTTGTTTAAACCTCGACAATCTACATCAATTCCAAGCAGTAAAATCTCCAGGATTGGAATGGCTAACACTTCTGAATTAAAGGAAGCATTCAAGAAAAATGTTGAGTCCATTAATTTGGAAAAGGATGAAAATAACAAGGAGTATCTCAAAGTCATTCAAAAAGATGGAGAGACTCTGCGTTTACAAAAGCCAAGCCTGGAGATGAGATCATTCAAAGATACGGAGTGGCTGTTGTCTGTTGTTCCTAAGAATTCTGTACTAAATTTGAAATTTAGAAGCCAGATTCAAAAGGAACTTGAAGAAATGAGGAGATTAGAGATGTAATTTTCTTTGATTATGAAAAACAGATCAACACGATAAGCCAAGGAGAACTTGAAGGATTCATTGCTTTACTCAAAGAGTCGATTAATGAAAATGAGATCAAGTTCAGAAAGTTGTTGGAAGATAAAGTCGTAGAAAAAAAGAAGAAATAAAGGGTGAAATTGTAGATGTTGATATTTATTTTTGAAGCCAGACTTATAGGATTTAAACCTGAGTCTTGGTGAAGCTAAATTTTGGATCAAAGGTCTTAGTTCAGGTACATTTGTTGTTAGCAAATTCTTTATTTTTTTTTCTTTCTAAGTTATTCTTGTAATTTTTGAGTTTTTACATCATCATCAACCTTGATTTATGTTTATCACTTTGATAATCATAAATAGGGGGAGATTGTTAGGTTTTATAACATTTGATGATAATTTATAGCATTTGAATTTTTGTTGCTGGTAGTTTACTCTCTGATTCATGTAATTTATTTTTATATGTGAGTAAGTTGATGTTTATTATAAGAGACTACCAGAACTGCACTAGAGAGTTCAACAAGTCAGAGATTATGTTTAGTCTATCGAAGACTAAGGCAAAAACTTATCAGAGACTACATCTTAAGTCGTCAAAGACTAAGTGTAAGTCATCAGAGACTAAATGTAAGCATCAGAGACTAATCTTAAGTCATCAGAGACTAAGATTAAAGCATCGGAGACTAAGCTTAAGCTGTCGGAGACTAAACAGTTGATCAGAGACTAAAGTTGAAGTAGTTAGAGACTAAAGTGAAATTACTCTCTGATGTAGTACATAGTTCTATTTGAATTAGAAGTTATCTTCGACATGGACATTGAAGAGTCATTGAAGACAAAGCTGGTTAGAAATATACCAGAGTAGTAATTAAGAAATTGATAGCTATTCGAATTGTATATAGAAAACATATGTTGAATAGGATTAGAAGCTGAATTACAATTCACATTTGGAAGCTGTAATTAATTTTATAGAGTTGTGTTAGAAGCTGTATGATTATATAGATTTATATGTATACAGTACAGAAATTGAAGCTGACAATCAAATTGTGATTGTTAGAATTTGTAATCAATTATTAATCAATAAAATCAATTGTTTATAAATTTGTTCTTTTTCTTGTTCTTTAATTTCCGTAAGTAGTAATACTTTGAAGAACAGGAATTTGAAAAGATTTCAAGAACTTGTATTCAACCCACCCCCCCCCCCACCCCCACCCCCCTCTACAAGTTCTAGCCTATTTCACTGGGACAACAAAACTCTATATGAGTTAATGTCAGGTAGAAAACCAACTATAAAGTTCTTCCATGTCTTTGGAAGTAAGTGCTTTGTGCTAAGAGACAGTTGTTAGAACAAAATAGGCTCAAGTATTTGTAGGGGGGGGGGGGATGAATACAAATACTCAAAACTTTTCGATCTTAAAACACTTGTTAAGCACTGATGGAAATAGCTACAATATCAGAAAAATTATAATGACTTTAAAATGAACACACAAGCATTCAAGTTAAAATAGTTGTATTAAAACTTGAGATTTTTCTGGAAATCTGGTTAATCACAAATGTGATTAATCAGGTACAAATTCTGTAACAAGTTACAGCTTCTCTTTCACTCTCACTAGCTACAATACTTCTTTGAATATTTTCTCACAAGAATATTTCAAAGCTTCTCTAGTGTTTTTGAGTGCTTCTATATGTTGGTTGATCCGTTGGATTGATACAATGTGTAATGAGAACTCTTTTGCATATATAGAAGATCAGTAGTTGAACCCACGTACTTAGACGTGCTGCTCTTTTCAACTTAGCTGCATATATGTCACATCGATGTGTCAGACTGCTGCTACTTTTGTTGCTTCTTTTTCTTCCCCTGATCTGCGTGCATTTAATGATCGAGAGTTGTCATTGGACCACCAAACTTCAAGAAATATCTTTCCAGTTTATATCTCTTGCTTCTTTAACAGGCTTCATTGATTTACATGTAAGACCTGATAACGAGTGTATGCAGTCATAACTTTCCACTGACGACAAGCCCTGATGTGAACTTGATCAGTGCTTCTAGATCCCCTGATGACAAGACCTGTCAAAGACTCGATCAGTGCTTCAAACTTCACTTGAATTATCCAAGTGCTTCTTGATCCCCTAACATTAAGACTCAAAGCATACACTGTTGGCTTCCACTGATGTAGTGTTGGGCATTCCCCCTGATGGGTTAGTTTGACACTGTCATACCCTGATGTATTCCCTGACAGGTTGGCATGTCAGTGTCATGCCCTGACGCATTGCCCCTAATGCATTGGGCTTGCCACTGCCATAGCCTGACGCATTCCCCTGACAGGTTAGCCTTCCTTTGTCATCCCCTGATGGGTTCCCCTGACGGGTTCCCCTGATGGTTTTAATCACCAAAGATTTGTTGATTTTGTTTGGAGTGTCTGATGTACAGAATACTTAAGTATCTTTGAGTAATAATAGACATCACTCTTCACTATCAAGTCCTTTAGAAGTTTCAATTGATGACTTGCCTAGTGTGAAATACTGTTGGAGTGTATGCCCTAGTTGCCAATTATCTAATGATTATGACATTATATTTATGTTATGTTTTGGTTAAATGATAATTTCTTTTCTTATGTTTTATTTACTGCATTATATAAATGTTAACATAATAAATGTCCTTAGAAGAATGATATTAATTATATGGATTCAAGTATGTGACTTGAATATGAGATCATATAAGTATGTTGTATATATCATTATTCTTAAATGTCCCTAGTCGAGTATTATTGTTAGTGGGACAACAATAATACATTGAGACTAGTATGTGGATTGACTGATGACCACATCTCATTGGTCATAAATATATACGAGATATATTAAGTTGATGCATAGGTACCATGTTAGAGAATAGTGTACTGGACAGACCCACCATGAGAATTCTACATGGAGTATTATGCTATGTGTCATAAGTAATTCTCATAGTGACAATGATGTAATGGTCATTCGACCTGAAGTCATGACATTCCTACATAAGGAATTATATGTTTTGACATTGCCAAAAGTCACCTTTAACCGGGTGAACAATAAAGGTGATTGTTGGATGCATCATGAGTTATGTGAAAATGGCAATGATGTAGATGAAATTTAACCCTCCTATAAATTAGGGGTGATATCTATAGGCCTCTTGATTGAGTAAAACTATGAAATGCATGGCCATGCTAAAATAGAGATTTGTTTCATATAGTCTACTCATTGATCAAGAAAACTGAGATTAGATTGTGAAGAGGATGACACATCCATGCCTTGAATTTAATCTTAAATATCAAGGTTAAAAGGATTAATTACATTGAAACATTGGTCACTAAAAGGTTGCGTCGAATCAACGACTTTATTATTACTTGGGTAACAGTGATGGATTACTAGATGCCACTCACTGTTTATAATTTTATAATATGATTTAAAATTATTGCCAACGTAATAATAACCTACAGGGTCGCACACTAAAAACATTCATTAAGGAGATATAATTTAAATGTTAGTGATTTTAATATATCAATGAGATTGATTTTATTTAAATCATGGCTTTAAATTATATGTATTTAATCTGTATATATATATATATATATATATATTAAACTCCCTTGGAAGAAAATACAAATATATATTTATTTGACATATATATTAATTAAGTAAGACTTGATTAAAACATATAATAAATATAAAATTCAGATTTTATTCTCCTAATCAGATTAGGGTTTGGAATTACTCTATACACAGCTATATGTAGGATATATTAGTTGTTCTCTCAGATATATACATTTTCAAAAATGCTAGCCACTCATCAGAGAGAGACTAGAGTTAAGAGAGAGAGAGAGAGAGAAACAGATTCAGCAGCTAGTACTGCAATCCTCCTTACTTCGGATCGTGAGACGATTTGTGGGGTGTTCGTGTGGATACCGTAGAGGCGTCGTCCAGTTGGATTGCGTTAAAGATTCAGAGACGTTCAACACCCTTATCAAATCTTCGAATTCTGTAGGCTTAATCGGTAAAATCTTAAACCATCTGTACTAAATTATTTCGCATGGATCCTCGGGTTAGGGTTTCGTTTTGTTTTAAATCATTTTTTTTATTCCGCTGCGTTTTATCTATCTAAACCCTACAGTGGTATCAGAGATATTTGCGAAACATTAATATGGATTTATGTGTTTGATTGTATTCGATATATTTGATATATTTTGTTAATACATGTTTACCGATTCTGATATTGAATATATGATATTCTGTATGTATGGATATTCTGGAATTGGGAATTCTGATTATATTTGATGCATGCTTATGGGATGTCAGAATAATGATACACTTTATGTTTCGATTGAATTGAAATTATGAAGGTTTGATTAATATGATTAATCAAAAGAGAACTTATGTGATATGTTTTGGATGTATTATTATTAAGGGATCATGGCAGGGTTGATACGATTCTGGACATATAGGGTATGTTCCGATTTTTGGAATTGTTTCAGAATTTCGTATAGAGAAAATTGCACAATATAGATTGCGACTTGTAAAAATTTCTCTAGGGGGCGTTGCCCCCTAACACCACTGCCAGGGGCGATGCCCCTTGGACCCCAATAGGGGCTGCCTGACCCCTAAGACCTCAGCAAGGGGGCTGCCACTTTGATCCCCCGTCGTCGCGCACGATTATCGTGTCCCCAATATGGTTTAATGGTTTAAAATTAATTATTAATATATATTTTAAATTGTTTAAATTATGTTATTATGTGCTTATTGTGATATGCATGGTGCACAGTTATGGCCTTACGACCCATAGGTTAGTGGTTTTGGTTTTGAATACGGCTTGCATGTCGTGCCTTCTCTCTTATTTCTGAATGTAATATTCTCTTCTCATCTTACTCCCCTCGAATGTAACTCGAGGTTTCTTTCTATAATGTAATGTACAACATAGAATAGTTTTAGTAAGTATAGCTTTCATTATTATGTAATCTATCAAGATGACCGGCAGAAGATGGAGTTGAGGAAAATGAGGCATGCAAAAGGAGTTTCAAGGGAGCTGCCAAGTTTGAAGATCATTTACCACATTAGATTGACCTTCAATCTTTTCATTAGCTTGAAAAGATTGGCATAAGATTGGGCCATAACTGTGTCACATTTAATTCTACATTTTATTTATGCTTATATATGATATAATGATTAAATGTGCATGCTTAAAAGTTATAATTGGTGAGATCTAAATTAATTAATAAAATCCCTCATAAAATCATTAAGTCTAAAACAGATGCCTTCCAATGATTAACACTCATCAATGCCTTGATCGATGGGTGTAGGTTTGCCAAAGCAAAGTACCCCGTTTATCTAGGTAAGGTGCGATAGGGTAATTGTGATATCCAAACTGTTAAAATTGGGCTCAACTTAACTAGGCTATCACAATAGGATTGTGGGCTTAGAGGCATAGAGTTTGTAAAAGTTCATTAGTTGGGCTTGAACAAATGTTGTTCGACAAGCTATCCAAGATTTATATATGATATAATTGACAAAGTGTTGTCTACCTAAATAATTATGTTTTGAGAGATTAGCCAAAGCTAACTTAGGGCATAATGAAATATGGATTTTAGCTCACTAGAAATATTTTAAAGAAACAATTTCCGAATTAATGGTGAGGGCTATTAATTTGAATAAAATAGTGGGAGGTATATTTTGAATGTGCCGTTACCAAATACATAATATTAAAATTTCTGCAAATTTACTTATTATTTCTGCATTTATGAATTGTAGATATCAATGGCAAACAACAACAATAATAGTAGCCTTTCACTGCGATCAGTCCTTGAGAAGGAAAAACTGAATGGGATTAACTTCCTAGACTGGCATAGGAATTTGAGGATTGTCCTCAAGCAGAAGCGCAAGCTCTATGTCATGGATGGACCAATTCCTACTGCACCAGCTACCACTGCACCACATGCAAAGCAGAATGCTTACAAGAAGCATTAGGATGATGCTCTAGATGTGGGTTGCCTTATGTTAGCAACCATGAACCCTGAGCTTCAGAAGCAACATGAGTTAATGGATGCTTATGACATGATTGAACATCTTAAGAAGTTGTTCGACGGTCATGCTCGACAGGAGAGGTATGATACGAGCAAGGCATTGTATCATTGCAAGCAGGGTGAACGTGATCCAGTCGATCCACATGTTCTAAAGATGATAGGGTATATTGAGTACCTAGATAGGTTGAGCTTTCCAATTATTCAGGAGGCTCAAACTGATCTTGTCTTGCAATCTCTAAACAACAACTATTCTCAATTTGTTATGAATTACCTCATGAACGAGATTGAGAAATCACTTACTGAGTTGTTGAGCATGTTGAGAACTGCTGAAAACAACATGAAGAAGGCAGGACCCCCTCCCATGTTGATGGTACAAAAGGGGAATGCCAATGAATATGGAAAGGGCAAGAAGAAGAAGATGGGATCTAAATCTGCTGCCAAATCCAAATCCAAATCCAATAAGGCTTTGAAGCCTAAAGGTGGGATAGCTAAAGAAGGTAATTGTCACTTCTGTGGAAAGCCTGGACACTGGAAAAGGAATTGTCATGCTTACCTGGAAGATCTAAAGAAGAAGAAAGGAAGTGGGACTTCCGATTCAGGTATATATGTTATAAAAGTCAATTTATCTACTTCAACATCTTGGGTATTTGATACTGGATGTGGTTCTCACATTTGTGTTAATGTGCAGGAACTGCGAAGGAGTAGACCGTTGGCTAAAGGTGAGGTGGACCTACGCGTTGGGAATGGAGCAAGAGTTGTTGTATTAGCTGTAGGAACTTACCATTTATCTTTGCCCACTGGGCTAGTATTAGAACTTGAAGACTGTTATTATGTGCCTGCTATAAGTAGGAATATTATCTCTGTTTCTTATTTGGACAAAGAGGGTTTTTCGTTTATAATAAAACATAACAGTTGTTCTTTCTATTTAAATGAAGTGTGTTATGGAGTAGCACAATTGTTTAATGGTCTTTATGTTCTTGATTTACATAGCCCATCTATAATATAAATACTAAACGGCTAAAATCGAAAGATTCTAATCCGACTTATCTCTGGCATTGTCGTTTGGGCCATATCAGTGAGAAACACATATCCAAACTCCATAAAGATGGGTATTTGGACTCATTTGATTTTGAATCATATGATGTATGCGAGTCTTGTTTGTTAGGTAAAATGACTAAAGCACCTTTCACTGGACATAGTGAACGGGCCAGCGATGTAGTAGGCCTCATACATACTGATGTATGTAGACCCATGAGTTCGCTAGCTAGATCTGGGTTTTGCTACTTTATTACATTTACTGATGATTTTAGTAGATATGGATATGTGTATCTTATGAAACACAAATCCGAATCTTTCGAAAAGTTCAAAGAATTCAAGAATGAAGTACAAAACCAATTTGGCAAAAGTATAAATGCCATTCGATCAAATCGAGGTGGTGAATAATTGAGCCAGGAATTTGATAATCTTCTTAAAGAATGTGGTATAATATCACAACTCACTCCACCCGGAACGCCACAATGGAATGGTGTCTCTGAAAGGAGGAATCGAACCTTGTTAGACATGGTACGATCCACGATGAATCATACAGATCTTCCGATAAGCTTCTGGGGTCATGCCCTAGAAACTGCTGCCTTTACACTTAACCGTGTTCCTACAAAGACGGTTCAAAAGACATCATATGAGAAGTGGACTGGGAAACGTCCTAGTATGTCTTTTATGAAGATTTGGGGATGTGAAGCGTATGTAAAACGTCTAGCTTCCGACAAGCTCGAACCTAAATCGGATAAGTGTAATTTTGTGGGATACCCTAAAGAAACAAAGGGGTATTATTTCTACAAACCTTTAGAGAACAAAGTGTTTGTTGCTCGTACTGGAGTTTTCGTAGAAAAGGAATTTTTCTCTAAAGAAAATAGTGGGAGGAATGTAGAACTTGAAGAAATTCGAGAACCACAAAATATTAATGAACCTGAGCTGGAACATGAGTAGGAACCACAAGTTGTTGCGGAAACTGAACTTGCTCAAGTAACACAACCCCTCGTAGATCTGGTAGGACACGCCATGAGCCTGAGAGATATTATGGATATCTTGTTACTCAAAGTGGCGATGTGATGCTCATAGATGATGATGAGCCTGTTTCCTACCAAGAAGCTATGAACGGACCTTAGTGTGAGAAATGGCTTGAAGCCATGAAATTTGAGATGGACTCCATGTATGCCACCCAAGTATGGACTTTGGTTGATCCACCTGAAGTAGTAAAACTAATTGGGTGCAAGTGGGTTTTGAAGAAGAAAACTGACATGGATGGTAATGTACAAACCTATAAAGGTCGACTAGTAGCAAAAGGTTTCAAACAAGTTCAAGGTGTTGACTACGATGAGACTTTTTCTCCAGTAGCCATGGTTAAATCCATCAGGATCTTACTTGCTATTGCAGCCTTTCATGATTATAAAATCTGGCAAATGGATGTCAAAATAGCTTTTCTTAATGGAAATTTATTTGAGGATGTGTATATGACATAACCCGAGGGTTTTGTCACTCCAAAGGATGCTGGAAAGGTATGTAAGCTGCAAAGATCCATTTATGGATTAAAGCAAGCATCTCAGAGCTGGAATCTTCGTTTTGATGAAGCATTCAAAGAGTTTAGCTTTATCAAGAATGAAGATGAACCTTGTGTTTACAAAAGGGTTAGTGGGAGCCACATTGTATTCCTAGTACTGTATGTCGATGACATATTACTTATTGGGAATGACATTCCTTCCTTGCAAGCAGTCAAGACATGGTTGGGAAAATGTTTCTCTATGAAAGACTTGGGTAAAACAACCTATATTCTAGGTATCAAGATCCATCGAGATAGATCGAGAAAGATGCTTGGCCTAAGTCAAAGTACATACATTGATAAAGTGTTGAAACGGTTTAGCATGCAAGAGGCTAAGAAAGGTTACATTACTATGTCGCACGGAGTAACGCTCTCAAAAGCTCAATGTCCTAAATCACAAAATGATAAGGATCGCATGAGTAACATACCTTATGCTTCGGCAATTGGATCTATCATGTACGCAATGTTATGTACGTGTCCTGATATTTCATATGCTTTGAGCATGATGAGCAGATACCAATCAAATCCAGGTGAAGGTCACTGGACAACAGTCAAGAATATCCTAAAGTACCTCAAAAGGACTAAGGATTCATTCTTGGTATATGGAGGTGAAGAGGAACTGGCAGTAAAGGGTTACACTAATGCTAGTTTCCAAACTGACAACGATGACTATAAGTCACAGTCAGGTTATGTGTTTTGCCTTAATGGTGGAGCTGTGAGCTGAAAGAGTTCAAAGCAAGAGACAGTTACTGATTCTACAACAGAGGCTGAATATATTGCTGCTTCTAATGCATCCAAGGAGGCTGTATGGATAAAGAAGTTCATTACTGAACTTGGTGTTGTTCCTTCTATTGTTGATCCAGTAGACCTCTACTGCGATAACAATGGTGTCATTGCATAGACGAAGGAACCTAGATCTCACCAACGATCCAAGCATATACTTAGGCGATTTCATCTCATTCAAGAGATCATTGAGAGAGGTGATGTACATATATGCAAAGTACCGATAGAAGAAAATGTTGTAGACCCACTGACCAAGGCTATGTCACAGCAGAAACACGATGGTCACACTAGTTCTATGGGTATTAGATACATGAGTGATTGACTCTAGTGCAAGTGGGAGATTGTTGGAGTGTATGCCCTAGTGACCAATTATGTAATGATTGTGACACTATATTTATGTTATGTTTTGGTTAAATGATAATTTCTTTTATTATGTTCTATTTACTGCATTATATAAATGTTAACATAATAAATGTCCTTAGAAGAATGATATTAATTATATGGATTCAAGTATGTGACTTGAATATGAGATCATATAAGTATGTTGTATATATCATTATTCTTAAATGTCCCTAGTCGAGTATTATTGTTAGTGAGACAACAATAATACATTAAGACTAGTACGTGGATTGACTGATGACCACATCTCATTGGTCATAAATATATACGAGATATATTAAGTTGATGCATAGGTACCATGTTAAAGAACAGTGTACTGGACAAACTCACCATGAGAATTCTACATGGAGTATTATGTTATGTGTCATAAGTAATTCTCATAGTGACAATGATGTAATGGTCCTTCGACCTGAAGTTATGACATTCTTACATAAGGAATTATGTGTTTTGACATTGCCAAAAGTCACCTTTAACCGGGTGAACAATAAAAGTGATTGTTGGATGCATCTAGAGTTATGTGAGAAATGAGAATGATGCAGATGGAATTTAGCCCTCCTATAAATTAGGGGTGATATCTATAGGCCTCTTGATTGAGTGAGACTATGAAATGTATGACCATGTTCAAATAGAGATTTGTTTCATATAGTCTACTCATTAATCAAGAAAACTGAGATTAGATTGTAAAGAGGATGACACATCCATGCCTTGAATTTAATCTTAGATATCAAGGTTAAAAGGATTAAATTACATTGAAACATTGGTCACGAAAAGGTTGCGTCGAATCAACGACTTTATTATTACTTGGGTAATAGTGATGTATTACTAGATGTCACTCACTGTTTATAATTTTATAATATGATTTAAAATTATTGTCAACGTAATAATAACCTACATGGTCGCATACTAAGAACATTTATTAAGGAGATATAATTTAAATGTTAGTGATTTTAATATATCAATGAGATTGATTTTATTTAAATTATGACTTTAAATTATATGTATTTAATCTGTATATATATTAGAGTCCCTTGGAAGAAAATACAAATATATATTTATTTGACATATATATTAATTAAGTAAGACTTGATTAAAACATATAATAAATATAAAATTCGGATTTTATTCTCCTAATCAGATTAGGGTTTGGAATTACTCTATACACAACTATATATAGGATATATCAGTTGTTCTCTCAGATATATATACATTTTCAAAAACACTAGCCGCTCAGCAGAGAGAGACTAGAGTTAAGAGAGAGAGAGAGAGAGAGAGAGAGAGAAACAGATTCAGTAGCTAGTACTGCAATCCTCCTTTCTTCGGATCGTGAGACAATTTGTGGAGTGTTCTTGTGGATACCGTAGAGGCACCGTCCAATTGGATTGCATTAAAAATTCAGAGACGTTCAACACCCTCATCAAAGCTTCGGATTCTGCAGGCTTAATCGGTAAATTGTTTTGCATGGATCCTCGGGTTAGGGTTTCGTTTTGTTTTAAATCGTTTTTTTTATTCCGCTGCGTTTTATCTATCGAAACCCTACAAATACTTCATCCCCTGATGACTAAGTTGGTCATCAGTGAATGCGAAATATGTGCATATACTTAGGTTTATAGAACAGCTTGTGTATTTACAGATGCACAAACAAAACTCTAAGTATCATCATCATTTATAACTAACAATAGTGAGCACCTTCAAAATTTTGAGGCTAAAGCAGATGAAGGAATCTTTCTGGGTTACTCACTCATAAGCAAAGCCTACAGAATTTACATCATCATACTATAGAAAATTGTGGAAAGCATACATGTTACATTTGATGATTCCAATTTTTCAGGACTACAAGATGATGATAAAACTGAGTCTCTGAAATTTGAAAATGAAAACTATTTAGGGGACTCAAATGATGTTGAACAAGAACCTGATACTGCTATAGAAGTACCAAGAGAAAACATCACTCCATCCAATATTGATATTGCCTCTCCATTCAATGTAATTTCAGGAAGTGATGGAAATAATGTGACTGAAAATTCAACTGTTGAGACAAACAGCAACTTAGGGGGAGTTTCTCATGAATCCACGAGCTCAACACATAATGAAAATACCACAAATGAAGCCTCTTCATCAAGAACAAATCTTCCAGTGCAATGGAAGTGGAACAAGAGTCATCCTATTGAGCTAATCATTGGAGATCTTAAGTGTGGTGTAAAAACAAGAAGAACTACTCAAAATGAGTGTCTATTCTCAAATTTTTTTATCTCAAACTGAGCCTAAGAAAGTTGAGGATGCATTGGTGGATCCTAATTGGGTGATTGCTATACAAGAAGAACTCAATCAGTTTAAGATAAACAAAGTCTAGAAGCTTGTGCCAAAGCCTTAAAACAGAATTATCATTGGCACCAAATGAGTTTTCAAAAACAAAATGGATAAAACTGGCATAGTAACAAGGAATAAGGCAAGACTGGTTGCTAAAGGGTATTCACAGGAAGAAGGCATTGATTATGATGAAATCTATGCACATGTGGCAAGACTTGAAGTAATCAGAATTTTCCTAGCATTTGCAGCCTACTCAAATTTCAAAGTATACCAGATGGATGTCAAGAGTGTTTTTCTAAATGGGAAGCTAGAACAAGAGGTGTATGTCCAACAACCTCCTGGCTTCGAAGATATGAAGCTTCCCAACCATGTCTATAAACTAGATAACACACTTTATGGTTTAAAGCAAAAACCTAGAGCATAGTATAACACTCTTTCCCAATTTCTACTTGAAAATCATTTCACTAGGGGTGTCATAGACAAAACTTTATTTTTCAAAAAACATGCTCAGGACATTATACTTGTACAAGTTTATGTAGATGACATTATATTTGGGTCTACTAATGAAAGTTTGTGCAGAAAGTTTTCTAAATTAATGCAGAGTAGGTATGAAATGAGTTTGATGGGAGAGCTGAATTTCTTCTTCGAACTTCAAATGGGCCAAAGAACTGATGGCATATTCATAAGCCAGTCAAAATATGTGAAAGATCTCCTAAAGAAGTTCAAACTTGAAGATTCAGCACCTGCAAAGACTCCTATGCCAACTGCCACTAAGCTTGATGCGGATCTTAAGGGCAAAATGGTAGACATCACAACCTACAAGGGCATGGTAGGTTCACTCTTATACCTTACTACAAGTAGACCAAATATTATGTTCTCAACTTGTCTCTATGCTAGATTTCAAGCAGATCCTAGAGAATCTCATCTAAGTAGCCATCAAAAGAATTTTCAAATACCTCAAGGGAACCCCAAACCTTGACATTTGGTATCCTAAGGACTCAGATTTTGATCTTGTTGGCTATTCTAATGCTGATTATACTGGATGTAAGATTGATAGGAAAAGCACAACTGGAAGCTGTCAATTTCTTGGTGGTAGACTAGTTTCATGATTTAGATAAAAACAACATTCAGTTTCAACTTCCATTGTTGAGGCTACATACATTCTAGCTGGAAGTTGTTGTGCTCAAATTCTATGGATGAGAAATCAACTTTTGGATTATAGCTTGACCTTGAACCAGATTCCAATTCTATGTGATAATACAAGTGTCATAGCCATTACTAACAATCCTGTCCATCACTCGAGAACTAAGCACATTGACATAAGGTACCATTTTATTCGAGAACATGTTATGAATGGTATCATTGAGTTACATTTTGTCTCTACAAAAGAGCATCTTGCAGACATTTTTACCAAACCATTGGATGAAGCCACCTTTAACAGGTTGGTAAGTGAGCTAGGGATGCTCAATTTTAGTGAATAAAATTCTTTGAAAATTTTGTGCAAGTTTAAATTACAGCAATAGTTAATTATTTTCTGATGAGTTAGTTACCAGAGAATAATTAACAACTGATTGAAGCAGTAGGATATATCTTTGGACAAAAATTAATTGATCAATAAGAAATCATTTTCTAAAGCATTTGTCAATTTATTGTTCTCTTTAAAGGATAATTATTAACTGATGATAATGTAGCAGTGACTAATTATCCTACAACAGTTTAACTATCAGTGGATAATTAAGTTGCAAGTGATCCAACGGCTGATAATTCAAACTCAAGCAGTACACTTTAACCATGGTTAGCAACCTGAGTATGCTTGTAAATATATTTCTTTAAGGAAAGCTTGCTATACAAGGCACCAACAAGAGAATGATTGTTGTCTAATAGAATGTCGGCTATTTCAAAGGATTGACTAATATTTTTGGCAGAATCCATACCAACCAATCCAGCTAATCACTACACTCTAAAGCATATTACTGGTCAATACAGCCAACGACTGATAACTGCTCACCAAAATGATCCAACTTCTCTTGTTGATTGGCAAGTGATATAAATATATAACCCTAGCCCCACTCCCATAAATTTCTATCCAGGCGACCACCCATATAAATCTCAAATTTCACTTTCAAGAGCAATTGTCTTTCTTGAGAACAACTCAAGCATTCAACTTTTTCTTTAAAGATAAAAGAGGTAAGAACGCTACAGTAAAGTCCTGCTCTTTTCCTGTTCTGTTTTGTCCTTTTCATTCATGCCATGTTGTAAAATACTTTGTTTACTCACTTCCAAAAGCATGATTTACAACGTGCATTTAACATCAGGACTTATTAGTTATATATCCTAAAAGTTATCTAAGAAGAGAATAAGAAATATTGAAGAACACCTAATATACAAATTGTTAACTTCCAACTGTTGTTATATGTTAGTTGTTAAAACTGTATAAAGACACAATGTTTGTGTCTTCTTGAAACAGAGTTTCCTAGAGTTAACAGTCATTTGTAAAGATAAGAAATAAGGAGGAAGACTCCAATTTTCCCTCCTAAGCCTTTTAGGATAAAACAAAATTTCAGGGACTACAGAACTCTACAATTGTGAAGCTGCAGTAGACTGCAGTAATGTCTTCACCTGTGGATGGGTGTGTATTTGTTGAGAAGCAATAGCAAAATGTTGCAGGAGAGATGTCGAGAAATTGTCCTTAGTAAGATTTATCTATTGATGACTTACTTTTTGTAGAAAAGAATCATCACTAGGTAAAATTTTACCTACCAATGAAAATGACTTTGGTGCCGACTTTGACAATAGTCAAATGACTTTCGTGCTATTGTCCAGATTCAAGCGTTCAAGCGTGTATCAACAACTTTGGCGATATTATCTAGAGTTAAGCATTGAAGTAGGTAGCAATAACTTTGGCGATGACTTTGACGCTATTGTTCAGAGTTAAGCGTTGAAGCATTTAGCACCGACTTTGGTGATAGTTATTAGAGTTAAATAATGATGATGATGTTTAGAGAATAAATTGTTCATCTGTAAATACTTAAGGTATTTTATAAACCTTAATATATCAGCACAAGTTTTGCATCCACTGATGATAAACGTATTCATCAGGGGATAACCAACACTTCACAAGACAAGTCATAAAATGGAACTTCTAAAGGACTTGATAAGTGAAGAGGACTGTCTGTTGTTACTCAAAGACAGTTGAAGTATTCCACTCATCAGACATTCCAAATGAATTCAACAAAGCTTCAATGATTAAAAACCATCAAGGGAATCCGTCAGGGGAACCCGTCAGGGGATGACAAAGGTAGACCAACCCGTCAGGAGAACGCGTCAGAGTATGGCAGTAGCAAACCAAACTTATCAGGAGGAATGCGTCAGGGCATGAACAAGACATGTCAGCCTGTTAGGGGAAGACATCAGAGTATGACAGTGTCAGGCTAACCCGTCAGGGGGAATGCTCAGCACTACATCAGTGGAAGTCATCAGTGTATGTCATAAGTCATAACATCAAGGGATCTGGAAGCACTTAGTAAACTTAAGTGAAGTTTGAAGCACTGATCCAGTCTTTGACAAGACTTGTCATCAGGGGATCCAGAAGCACTGATCAAGTTCTCATCAGGACTTGCCGTTAGTGGATGGTTATGACTACATACACCCGTCATCAGGTCTTACACGCAAATCAATGAAGCTTGTTGAAGAAGCAAGAGATATTAACTGGAAAGATATCTCTTGAAGTTTGTTGGTCCAATGACAACTCTCGAACATTAAATGCACGCAGATCAGGGGATGAAAAAAAAAACAACTAAAGTAGCAGCAATCTGACACATAGTTCCTAAAGGACAACGATGTGACATATATGCGGCTAAGTTGAAAAGAGCAGCACGTCTACGCACATGGTTTCAACTACTGATCTTCTATATATGCAAAAGAGTTCTCATTCACAAAGTATCAATCCAATGGATCAAACAATCACTGAAGCATACAAATCACTAGAGCAGTTTTGTAATATATATCTTGAGAGAAATATTTCAAAGAAAGTTAGAAGCTAGTGAGTGTGAATTAGAAGTTGTAATTCATTACAGAATTTGTAGCTGATTAATCACAGTTGTGATTAACCAGATTTCCAGAAAAAACCTCAAGTTTTAATAGATCTATTTTAACTTGAATACGTGTGTTCATCAGATTATTTGTTATTGTTTTTCTAAGTATAGTAGCTATTTCTTGTTGTGAAAAAAGTTAAAAAGGAAAAAAAAGTTTTGAGTGTTTCAATCCCCCCCCCCCCCCATTACAAACACTTGAGGCTATTTTATTATAACATCCTTCTTGAATGAATTTCATTTGAGGTAGTCCAGTTACCAACTCTTTCTTCAGTAAATCATTGATAACCTTGTAGTTTAGGTGAGAGAGCTTCTTATGCCACAATCTGCTCTCATCAGTAGTTTCCTTGCTGTAGAAACATGATTCTCCACTTACTGAATTGAAATCAGCAATGTAGAGATCTCCTTTTCTTATCCCTGACAAAACCAGCTTCCCATCATCCTCATTTGAAATCAAGCACTGATCCCTTTTAAAAGAAATGATGTATCCTTTGTCACATAGTTGACTTATGCTTAACTAGTTGTGCTTAAACCCATCAACTAGTGCTACATTTTCAAATAAGACATTCCCATTTGCTGCTTTGCCATAACCAAGAGTCAGTCCTTTGCTGTTATCACCAAAAGAAATTACTGGACCAACCTTTTCTTGAAATTCTGTGAGTAAGGCTTTGTTTCCTGTCATATGTCTTGAGCAACCACTGTCTAGAAATCAGATTTGACTACTTTTGACTTTTCCCTCACAAAAAATATTTAATTTGTTTTTGGTACCCAAGTGGCTTTGGGTCCTCTAAGTTTAGTCACAATTAATGGTAAAATAGTCTTTTCTTTATATGTGACTTTTGATTTTGGCAAATTAAAAACTTTCTCCTTTTTAGGAGTTGCAATATATGCTTTTGAGTTATCAACAATTTCCTTATCTTTACCCTTATGGGTGCATGCTTGAACAGTAGGTAAATCATCAACATATAATATTGTGCTAGTTAAAATTTGTGGTTTTTCTTTACACTGAAAAGATAAATGATTATTGCCACCACAATTCCAGCACACTTTTCTAGGGGCTTCATGAATGGAAGTGTAATTACTAGCTTTGTTTACACCTAGCTTACAATTCCTATTCCTTTTATTTTCCCCTAACATGTCTTTTTCCCTTGAAGGGCTACGATGGCCTGATGCACTCTTTTCCCCTGATGACTGTGTATCCACTGATGCACAATCTAGTTTACTCCTAACTGGGGATTTGAGTGCTTTGGCAAAAATAGGTTTCTTGCAACTTCCACCACTTGTGGAAGCTTCACTCATCGGGAAAACATTCCCTTTTTCTAACATTGTTATAGCCTTTACAAATTTAATAGGTTGTATTGGCATTTTCCAAAGCTAGCTGCATTTTCAACCTCAATAGGAGGTTGCTTCACAAGAGTCTCTGCATAGCCTAAACCAGATTTGGGATCAGATTTTTGACTATTTAATTGATCCTCCAGTTTTTTGATAGACTCATTCCATTTCTTTATGACTTCCCTTTCTTGATTTAGAAGATTGGAGGTCCATTCCTCTCTTTTAACAGCACAATCAAGAAGATTTTTAGTCCTTGAGAGTTCTTTTTCAAGACTCTCAAGTCTAGAGAGTTCTAATTCTAAAAGAGTGTTTCTTGCAGTCAAATGTTCATTTATCTTCTGCACTCTCTCAGTTTCAGCTACAACACTCCTCAGGGTGTCATAAAGATCCTTTATCTCACAAGCCATTTCCTTAACAGTTTTAACACAATCATTTTTAGACATGTTAGAGGAAATTTCAAGACTTACTTGTGAGCTGCTATTTTCAGTGGATGAGGCCATCAGGGCTAGGTAGACATATTTTTTATTATCTTCTTCATCTGAGTCAGCCCAGTCCTTTCCCTCTGCAATGTAAGCTTTTCCCTTCTTGGTGGCATTTAGAATGTCAAAGTATTTCTTTTTGTACTCCACTTCAGCTTCCTTGCCCCTGGATTCACCTTCCTTTGTGGCCTTGCGGCACTTATTTGCAAAGTGGCCCATCTCATTGCACTTGTAGCACTTTATTCTTGATTTGTCAATTAAATTTTTTGTGCTACTTGGCTTCTTTGCTGAAAATCTTTTAGATCCAGAAGGTTTTTGAAATTTCAGTTTTGAAAACCTCTTTCCAAGAAAAGCCGTGGTCTTATCCAGTTCCTCTAACTCTTTAAGAGTATATTCATCCTCCTTTAAGTCAGCTTCATTGTCACCTTCTATTTCAGCATCCCCTGATTGCTGCTTCATCAAGACACTTGGTCTTGCTTCCTGACATCCCCTGACATTTCAGATCTTTGTTCAACTTCTAGTTCATATGTCTTTAGGGTGCCATAGAGCCTATCCAAGTTTAGGAGATTCATGTCCTTGGATTCCCTGATGGCTATTGTCTTAGGTTCCCATGATATGGGAAGGGCTCTCATGAACTTTCTGTTCACATCTTTATTAGCATAAGCTTTCCCATATATCCTCAAGTCATTTACCAACCTGTTAAATTTGTCAAACATCTTAGTGAGTGTTTCACCATTTTTCATTGTAAACCACTCATACTGTTGTGTTAACAACTGCAGTTTGTTTTACCTCACTTCTTCAGTTCCATCACATAAGATCTGGATGGTATCCCATATTGACTTAGACGTTGTAAGATTCATGATACTGTTTAGCATATCATCGTCTAAGCCATTATAAAGGATGCCTGTTACTTTTAGATCCTTCTTTACTTTCTCTCTTTCCTCTAGTGTCATCTCATCAGTGGTCTTTGGAATTAATTTTTCTGGGACACTGACTCCATTGACAACCTCTTGGGGAATGAGCTTCTTTGGAATGTGAGGGCCTTCCTCCAGATTTTGCAAGTATTCATCATCGATTGCTCTTAGATGAACTATCATTCTTTGTTTCCAAAAAAAGTATTTTCCCCTTTCCAACATAGGGACTTTACTATTTCTAGCTTTATTGGCCATTATTCAAGATCTTTTAGTACGTGAAATCTACTATATGGCTCTGATACCAATTGTTAGAATAAAATAGCGTCAAGTGTTTGTAGAGGAGGGGGGGAATACAAACACTCAAAACTTTTTCTTCTTTTTCAACTTTTTGCACAAAAGGAAATAGCTACAATACTCAGAAAAACAATAACAGATAATCAGATGAACACACGAATTCAAGTTAAAATAGATCTATTAAAACTTGAGGTTTTCTGGAAATCTGGTTAATCACAAATGTGATTAAACACCTACAAATTCTGTAATAAAATTACAGCTTCTCATTCACACTCACTAGCTTCTAACTTTCTTTGAAATATTTCTCTCAAGATATATTACAAAACTGCTATAGTGATTTGTATGCATCAGTGTTTGTTTGATCCATTGGATTGATACTTTGTGAATGAGAACTCTTTTGCATATATAGAAGATCAGTAGTTGAAACCATATGCGTAGACGTGTTGCTCTTTTCAACTTAGCCGCATATATGTCACATCGTTGTCCTTTAGGAACTATGTGCCAGACTGCTGTTACTTTAGTTGCTTCTTTTTCATCCCCTGATCTGCGTGCATTTAATGTTCGAGAGTTGTTATTGGACCAACAAACTTCAAGAGATATCTTTCCAGTTAATATCTCTTGTTTCTTCAACAAGCTTCATTGATTTGCGTGTAAGACCTGATGACGGGTGTATGTAGTCACAACCATCCACTAACGGCAAGTCCTGATGAGAACTTGATCAGTTCTTCTGGATCCCTTGATGACAAGTCTCGTCAAAGACTGGATCAGTGCTTCAAACTTCACTTAAGTTTACTAAGTGCTTCCAGATCCCTTGATGTTATGACTCATGACATACACTGATAACTTCTACTGATGCAGTGCTGAGCATTCCACCTGACGGGTTAGCCTGATGTCTTCCCCTGACAGGTTGACATGTCTTGATCATGTCCTGATATGTTCCCCCTAATGAGTTTTGGCTTGCCACTGCCATACCCTGACGCGTGCTCCTGACGGGTTGGTCTGCCTTTGTCATCCCCTAATGGATTCTAAACATTGAAGCTTTGTTGAGTTTGTTTGGAATGTTTGATGTGCGGAATACTTTGACTATCTTTGAGTAACAACAGACATTCCTCGTCACATATCAAGCCCTTAGAAGTTTCATTGATGACTTGACTTAGTAAAGAGTATTTCTTCCCCTGATGATCAGATCGATCATTAGTGGATGCAAAACTTGTGCGGATACTTAGGTTTATTGAATACCATAAGTATTTACAGATGCACAATTTATTCTATAAACATCATCATCATTATTTAACTCTAACAAAGGATTATGTCCAGCTTGTCAACAAAGGAATCAAAGGAAAACATCCTTTGTCAGCAAGGAAGCCACAATGATCAAAGATCCAATTCAATTGCTTCATATGGATCTCTTTGGCCCTGTTAACATTATGTCAGTGTCAAAGAAAAGATTTGCAATGGTTATTGTGGATGACTACACTAGATACACTTGGGTTAAGTTTCAAAATTCTAAATCACAAGTACCTTAACAAAGCATTGACCATATTAAGAAGGTGAAAACTGAGTCAGGGTCAGTGGTTAGAACTTTGAGGACAGATAATGGAACTGAATTCAAGAATGCAACTGTTGATGGATTTTGTGTGGAGAAAGGCATCAATCATACATTTTTTGCTCCAAGGACTCCTCAACAGAATGGTGTAGTGGAAAGAAAAAACAGAACCCTGATAGAAGCTGCTAGAACAATGCTAGCAGAGGCAAGGATTCCTACTTATTTTTGGGCTAAGGTAATTTCCACTGCTTGCTTCACTCAAAATAGGTCCTTAATCAACAAGACTCACATCAAGACACCATATGAGCTAATGATAGGGAGAAAGCCAAACATCAAGATTCTACATGTTTTTGGATGCAAATGTTATGTATTGAGAAACTTTGGTGAAAACTTAGGAAAATTTGATCCAAAGGCTGATGAAGCAATTTTCTTAGGCTACTCCCTGAAATCAAAGGCCTACAGGATTTATAACAAAAGACTCCAGGTGGTGATGGAGTCTATAAATGTAGCTTTTGATGATCAAGAGATCTCTGGACTTGAAGATCCTGCTTTTCATGAAGAACTAAGATTTGAAAATGAAGAAGATTTTGATTGTCAAGAGAATGAAGTTGATGAGTGCATACAAACAGAGAATTTATCCATCCCTGATGTCAATCTAAACATTTTTGAAGCCCCTTCGATAAATAGAGTCAATTTCCTGGACAATAGATCAAGGGATACTCTATCAGGGGATTATCCATCAGGGCATGCACCATCAGGGGATAACTTGAACCTTGATTTAAGCATTAATTCAGGGGGATTTTTATTAGAAGCTGGGAGCACAAACTTAGGGGGAGGAGATGATAATCAAGCAAGCTCATCAAGATACATCTCTAATCCCAAATGGTCTAGGAGTCACACAACAGATTTGATTATTGGTGACCTGTTAGGTTTTAGAACATTTGATGATGATTGTTTTTAGATTACTTAGAATACAAATGTATAGAAAGTGTTAATTAGTAACACTAAAGTTTTGTAGCCAGTAGTTATCTCTTTGTTTGTAATTTATTCATTCTTTGTAAAGAGATACGATTATTTTTATTTGTAATTAACTGTTGGAATGGAGTATCGAAGCTTCAAGAAGTCAAGTTGTGTATTTGATCTGTTAGAGTTTGCAAAAAGGCTTATCGGAGACTAGAAGAACTGGTCAGAGACTAGTTTTTCTATCGGAGATTAAAAGCTTACGTCATCAGAGATTAAAGAAAAAGGAATCAGAGACTAAGCTGACGTCATCGGAGACTAAGCCTTAACGTATCAGAGACTAAATAACACTATCGGAGACTACACAAGCTGACGTCATCAGGGACTAAAAGTCATCAGGGACTAAACGTACCAGGGACTAAAAGAGTCATCACGGACTAAATGTACCAGAGACTAAAAGATACGTCAGGGACTAAAGCCGTCGGAGACTAAAAGAAGCATCAGAGACTAATTATAAATTAATCTTTGAAAGATACAGAGTTCGAATTGAAAATGGAATGTCTTCCACCTAAAATAAAATATTATTGAAGACGTAGCTGGTAAGGAAACTCACCAGATATCTTTACCTAATCAAAAAGGAAAGATTGTATTTGATTCGAATAAGGAAGCTGAATTTTATTCAGAATAGGAACTGAGTTAATTATAATTCAGTTGTAAAAGAAGCTGTAATTAGTTACAGAGAGTAATTCAGAAGCTGTATAGGTTTTTCATAGTTTTGTATCTTTTCCTATACAGAATAGAAAAGAAGCTGATGATTACATTATTGTGATTGTTAGGATTTGTATTCAATTGTAAATCAATAAAGCAATTGTTTATAAATAGATTTGTGTTCTTGTTCTTTTTATTCCGCAAGAAAAATTTAGTTTCTTAAAGAACAAATAATCGAAGAATTTTCAGAGAACTTGTATTTAACCCCTCCTTCTACAAGTTCTCGGCATCTCACTGGGAAAACATGACCCAAGCAAGAAAGAGCAAACCAGAAAAGTAACATCTAATGAATGCTTATATGCTTGTTTTCTTTCACAAGTAGAGCCAAAGAAGTTTGAAGAAGTCATTCAAGATGCAGATTGGATAATGACTATGCAAGAAGAGCTGAATCAGTTTGAAAGAAATCAAGTATTGAAGTTGGTACCTAAACCCAAAGATAGAATTATAATAGGTATCAAATGGGTATTCAGAAACAAGATGGATGAAGCTGGCATTGTTATCAGAAACAAAGCAAGACTGGTTGCGAAGGATTATCTTCAAAAGGAAGGGATTGACTTTGATGAAACTTTTGCACCAGTAGCCAGACTTGAGGCTATAAGAATTTTCTTAGCCTATGCAGCATATTCAAACTTCAAAGTTTATCAAATGGATGTGAAAAGTGCCTTTCTCATTGGGAAATTGGAACAGGAGGTGTATTTCTAACAACCTCCAGGGTTTGAAAGTTCAAAATTTCCAAATCATGTATTCAAATTAGAAAAGGCACTTTATGGACCGAAGCAAGCTCCCAGAGCTTGGTATGACACACTGTCTAAGTGTTTGGTGGAAAACAAGTTCACAAGAGGTATCATCGACAAAACATTGTTCTTTAGACAACACCAAGGTCATCTGATTCTGGTTCAAATATATGTTGATGATATTATCTTTGGATCCACTAATACTAGACTATGTGAAAAGTTCTCCAAACTCATGCAAAACAAGTATGAAATGAGCTTGATGGGTGAATTATCTTATTTCTTGGGATTGCAAATCAAACAAGTAACTGATGGGATTTACATCCATCAGACAAAGTATGCCAAAGAACTTCTCAAGAAATTTGACATGGAGGACTCAAAAGTAGCAAAGACACCAATGGTCACTCCAACCAAGATTGACCCTGATAAGAATGGAAAGAAAGTTGATCTGAAGACTTATAGGGGAATGGTTGGATCATTGTTGTATCTAACAGCAAGTAGACCTGACATTATGTTTGCAATATGTCTTTATGCAAGATATCAAGCTGACCCAAGGGAATCTCATCTCGTTGTAGTAAAAAGAATCTTGAGATATATCAAGGGCACTACAGAGTTGAAAAGTCTCATACCAAAAACCTAGAGGTTTAGGATTAGCTTCCGGCACTGTATCCACCTTATGCTTCACCTTCATTACCTTTTGAATCTGGCTTTGAAGATCCATGTTGAGATCAGAAGTTCCAAATACAACAGTCAGCAACCATTCCAGATTTTCCTTAGTCTATCCCTCCAAGGCTGGCTTCTCGAATTTCAAAAACTCTCCATCCTTCAAAAAGACATGAAGAAGTTCTCTGTTGTTCTTACCCTTGATCAGATCTATCTTCTTAGTACTTTTCTTCAGGGCTTTTATTATTTCATCAGCACTTGCCATTTCAACTTTGTAAGACTTCTTTGATGAAACTGTTTGTGGCTTTGTTGGTCCACTCACAGCCACCAAAGCAGTCTCAGTTGACCTTGAAGGATTTTGAGAAGTAGGCTTCTTGATAGTTGCCCTGGTTACAGGTTTCTTTGCAGATTCCTGAACCAAGGGTTTCCTCCTTGATTTCTTTTCAGCCTCTTCCATCTCTTTATTCTTCTTTTTGGTTATGGCTGCTTTCTGTGCACTTGACCTTCTTGAAAAAAGTCTCTTATTCTTTGCCTCCTCCTCCTCCCTTGCTGCTGCCATATCCTCCTCCTCTTGAAGTTTTCGAGCTAATAGTGCATTAGATTCTATCAGCTTTTGTTCTTGAGGATAAACTAACTCCACTTTCACATCCACTATCAGTTCAACTGGAGTGGGAAAATGAGCAATCTTCATAGCATCCCCCGTCAGCTTAGGCTGTCCTGGTTTAGCAGATTTTGATTTCTTTGGCTCCTCAACCAAAACACCCTTGCCTTTGTCTTTTATTGTCGGGGCTTGTGCAGTGGAAGAAGGAGATGTTGTTGTTGCTGCTATTGCTGTTGTTGTTGTTGGAAGTTGTGTTGTTGTCGTTGGCTTTGTTGTTGCTGCTTGAAGATCAGAATGTTTCTTTAAGATCCTGTCCATCATTGCTTGCAATTCTGCATCAAGGACAGGACCAGATTTTGGTTTTTGTACAGGAACATGTTGTTTGAATTAACCACTCTCCCCCTTTTTGACATCAGCATCTTTAGGGTGAGAGGAGGTGGCCAAATGTGGAATTGCCTGCATCAGGAGTTGCTCCATACTGTCTTGTTTTTGGATCAGGAGTTGAATATTTGCTTCAAGGGCTTGAAGTCGACTGTCAGTTTTGGACTTGTCTCTGATAAGAGTATCAATTGCAGAGATAGTCCTCCTTGGCAAGTGTCCTTCATAGCACCTTCTCAGTTTTTCTGTCTCCAACTCCATCCTTTCCTCCATTCTTTTCACTACACCATTTATTCCAGTAACCAAGTAGTGGTGAAACTTTGTGTGTTTCTTATCCACCTTGGTTACTTCTTCAAGAATATCTTTAACTGAAGGTGCAGTGGCAATTGACCCTATGTTGGTCACATAATCCTGCCTCAATTGGGCGGCTGCATCCTCCAGTGTGTTGGAATAGGTTGCATCCAACCATTCATCAACATTTGTTTCTGGAGCTTCTTCATGCACAGGTTCATCTGCAAGCCTTGTCTTCAATGCAGAAAGGTGGTCTTGTCTTTGTTGCAGACCATATAAAACTTCAAAATCAACATTAGACATTTCTGATATCACATGTAATGCTGCATCCCCTGTGCTTGAAATGTTCTCAGTTTCTTCTGTTTGGATATTTGTGGAGGGAGCAAAAGAAACATGAGCTTCTTGTGAGCTTGTATCAACAGGTTGTAAAAATATACCTGCTGAGAATTTCTCTCTTTTATTTTGTTCAAGGATCTCATCCTTGCTCACACCCTCTCCTTTTGCCCGGGGCTGGGCACCCAGCTTCTCATGCTCTCCTTTTTCCAAGCTATCTAAAGCTTGACTCTCAAGTATGTGTATATTCTCTCCTTTTTCCAGGTCAGGAACCTGACTCTCACTATTTATTCTCGCATCCTCACTCATTTGGATGGGTACACTCTGTCCTACAGAAGTGGGGGTTGGAGAAGTAGATGTGACTACATGGATAGGGGGTTCCCTTTTTGTATTTTGTTCTAGGGATCTATCCATGGAATTTGTTTGAGAGCTTGTCTCGAGTGTTGGCTCCTCTTGGAAAAAATCAAGAGAATTTAAATTTGTAATATCAAAAGAATCAAGTATGGGAAAAGAATGAGAAGTATGTACAATGGGGAGTGTTGGTTGTTCCTCACATATTGAAAATTGAGGAACATCAAAAGATGACTCTGTGTGTGCACTCCTTGTGTCACCCTTTTCTTTTATTTTCTCTCTTTTTGGTTGCTCTTGTTGGTAAACAAGAGTTTGTGCAAACTCTGTACAGGGTGTTCCTGGTTAGGAACTTTCTTCAATGTCAGCATCCTTTTGGGAGGATGGTGACAGTTCACTGCTTGTCCTTATAACCTCCATTGTTTTTTGAGAAGCAATGGATTACTTTTGGCTAAGGGTTATAGATCTCTTCTTTCTCTGAAGTGATACTTCAGCTTCCTGCTCTCCCTCATCCTCACTTACTCCCTCAATTATTTTTCTTTTTATTGGGAGCTTCTTGGTTGTCTTTGGTTTTACAACCACAGTCTTTTGGGAAACTGTGGTGAAGGCTAGGAATTGTTGTTGTGAAGTGGTTGGAGGATTAATAGGGTTTTGGCTGTCAATATCCTCAAAGAATTGCAAAGAATAAAGGGTTGGAAGCCTGTCAATGAGAATAGCTCTCATGACAGGAGGGAAAAATAAGGGAACCTTTACCTTGGCAAATTTGTGCTTTACATCAGTAAAAATTCTTTTACTCTGCAAAACAATTGGCACAACTTGCAATCCCGTAATATTAAGGTTAGGGATTAGATAATAAGCAATCATCATCAAAAACCTAGCATAATAAATTTTATTTTTATTACTAGATTTCAGTTTTACCAAAAGATTTTGCAGAATTAAAAGCCCAATGTTTAGATGTCTATCATACAACACACTAAAAGCAATTTGTTGTGTGAGTGTAGTGATAGCATCATAACCACTGCATTTTGAAGTAAATGCTTTAGTTATTGTATCAAAGAACAGTGACCACTCTTGCCTTAGATGGGGTCGTGTTATAAACCCAACAAAACTAATTTCAGCAGAATAATGTAAGTTTTTAAACATAGAAAGAAGTTCTTCGTCAGAGGCAGTGGAGTCAAAGTTTTCATAGATTGGCAAGTGTAAAACATTATTAACTACGGTATGATCTATATTATAAACAGAGTTTGCATACCTGAAACTTACCACAGGAGAGTCAGTGTTCTCATCCTGAATGGTAGCAGTGGACCAGACAGCCGTGAGAACTTCAGCAGCTTGGACGGGAGCTTCATAAATGGCATATGATAGAGTGGAGTTTTGAAGGAAATCCACGAAGGGGTGATACTGGGCTCCAAACTCATGCTTATTAGCCACCTCTGCATGGTTAGTCTTTATGAAATCGAAATCTCCAAACTGGAAACAGACTGTTTTAGCGGCCATTGGAAGAGATCTGTGAACTTTGAAGAAAATTGAAATAGGGTTAGATTGCAGAGAATTTGCAGAGAGAAAATAATTTCAAAGCTTTGAGAGATTGTGATTGCAAATGTGTTTGATTTTACTTTAACAAAGTATTAGAAACATTAGCAATTCTAAAGATAGTGAACCGTTTTTCGATCGTGGGTAGGATAACTACCAGATTACCCTCGATCGGAGATTACCCTAATCTCTGATAAGGTCACTTATAAGAGACTAGACCCGATTAGTCTCCGATAGTTCATTTTGATTGAGTCAGGACTAACCAAAACGACGTCGAGGACTAATGTAGTCTCTGATAGTTCAATTTTTAATTCAGTTGGGGACTAATTAAAAACAACTGTCGGGGACTAGTTAGTCTCCGATAGTTCAAATTTTTTATTCAGTCAGGGACTAATTAAAAACGACTGTCGGGGACTAGTTAGTCTCCAATAGTTCAAATTTTTAATTCAGTCGGGGACTAATTAAAAACTACTGTCGGGGACTAGTTAGTCTCCGATAGTTCAAATTTTTAATTCAGTCAGGGACTAATTAAAAACATTATCAGGGACTAAGATAGTCTCTTTCTCTTAAGCTTTCAAAATATTTCCAACAATCAAGTTTAATGATTATTAGCTTCAAAAATTCTGTTTAGTTAAAAAAAACAGCTACATTCCAAGAAATTAAATTCTAGCTACTAAAATTCTGTTTAAAAAAAAACAGCTTCAATCGAGAAATTTAATTCTAGCTTCTAAAATTCTGTTTAAAAAAACAGCTTCAATCCAGAAATTTAATTCTAGCTGCATACAACTAAACAACTTGTTTTCAAAAATTAATCAATTTTTAGAGGCATAATTCAACATTCCTAATTCAGAAACTAATCTAGAAAAGGTAGATTCATCTAAAGGTTTTGTGAATATGTCTGCAAGTTGTTTATCAGTTGTTACCCAGTGTAATTCGATATTACCTTCACTTACTTGTTCTCTTATGAAGTGATATCTAATATCTATGTGTTTTGTTCTTGAATGTTGCACTGGATTTTCTGTTATTGCTATGGCACTAGTATTATCACAATAGATAGGAATTTTGCATAATGACATACCATAATCTAGGAGTTGATTCTTGATCCATAGGATTTGAGCACAACAACTCCCAGCTGCGATGTATTCAGCTTCTGCTGTTGAAGTAGAAACTGAATTTTGTTTCTTGCTAAACCAAGAAACAAGTCTGCCTCCAAGAAGTTGGCAGCTTCCACTTGTGCTTTTCCTATCAAGCTTGCAACCTACATAGTTAGCATCTGAATAACCGATTAGTTTAAAATCAGATTCTTTGGGATACCATAAACCAAGGTTTGGGGTACCCTTTAGATATTTGAGTATTCTTTTTACAGCAATCAAATGTGACTCTCTAGGGTCAGCTTGAAATCTAGCACATAAACATGTAGCAAACATTATATCTGGTCTACTTGCAGTTAGATATAAAAGAGAGCCTATCATGCCTCTATAGCTAGTTATATCAATTTTCTTTCCTTTTAAATCTTTATCTAGCTTAGTGGCAGTAGGCATGGGTGTTTTTGCAGATGTACAATCAACCAAATCATATTTTCTCAGTAAGTCTTTGATATACTTGGACTGACTGATAAATATTCCATCAGTTGATTGTTTTATTTGCAAACCTAAGAAAAATGTTAATTCTCCCATCATACTCATTTCATATCTAGACTGCATAAGTTTTGAAAATTTTTCACAAAGTTTTTCATTTGTAGATCCAAATATAATATCATCTACATATATTTGCACCTATATAATGTTAGAGCCTTGCTTTCTATAAAATAAGGTTTTATCTATGATACCTCTAACAAATTTATTTTCAGGTAAAAATTGGGATAGAGTATCATACCAAGCTCTTGGTGCTTGTTTTAAGCCATAAAGTGCTTTGTCTAACCTGTAGAAATGATTTGGAAATTTGGAGTCCACAAAACCTAGGGGTTGGCAAACATAGACTTCCTCTTCCAATTTTCCATTCAAGAAAGCACTTTTGACATCCATCTGGTACACCTTGAAGTTCTTATAGGCTGTAAACGCCAGGAAGATTCAGATTGCTTCAAGTCTTGCTACTGGTGCAAAAGTTTCATCATAATCTATTCCTTCTTCTTGAGAATATCCTTTTGCAACCAGTCTTGCTTTATTTCTTGTAATTGTACCAGTTTCATCCAATTTATTTCTGAAGACCCACTTGGCACCAATTATTGATCTATTTCTTGGTTTGGGTACCAGTCTCCAGACTTTGTTTCGAGTGAATTGGTTTAACTCCTCTTGCATGACAATTATCCAGTCAGGACCTTGAAGTGCTTCTTCAATTTTCTTTGGCTCAATCTTTGAGAGAAAACTAAGATATAAGCATTCATTTTGTGTTGCACTTCTAGTCTTGACTCCATCCTCTAGACTTCCAATTATCAAATCTGGTGTGTGGTCTCTCAACCATGGAATTTCACGTGGCAGATTTGATCTTGAAGTTGAGGCTTCATTTTCAAGATTAATGTTATCCATTCTAGCTTCATGATCAGAGACTGTTCCCCCTAAACCATTAACTTCTTCATTATTAGCTCCCCCTGAGTTGTTTATCTCTATAGTCTCTGGTGTCAATATAGTCTATGATTGTGCATCAGTGACTCTAGTCTCTGGTGAACCATTAGTCTCCGATGGAATACTAATTTCACCAGTCTCTTGAGTTTCATCTAATACTCTAGTCTCTGATAGAGTATTAGTTCTTGGTACTTCATGCACAACAGTTAACTCCCCCTCAATTATGTAGGGATCATTGCTATCTTGGGATTTTTCAGTAGTCTCTGATGGATATTCCCATGCATCCAATTCATTCTCAAAACTGAGAGGTTCATGCAATCCTTGTCCAATTATTCCTGGAATCTTTTTATCATCAAATACAACTTGAATTGATTCCACGATGATCTTTGTTCTTAGATTATATACTCTGTATGCTTTACTTGACAAAGAATAACCTAAGAAGATTGCCTCATCAGACTTGTTGTCAAATTTTTCTCTTGTTTCTGATGAGTCTCTCAGTACAAAGCATTTACAACCAAACACATGTAAAAACTTGAGAGTTGGTTTTCTCCCAGTCATTAATTCATAAGGTGTTTTGTTGTATGCTTTGTTTATCAAGGATCTATTCTGTGTAAAGCAAGCAGTGCTTATAGCTTCCTCCCAAAAATATATGGGAAGTTTAGCCTCTTGTAACATAGTCTTTGCTGCTTCAATAAGGGTTTTATTTTTCCTCTCAACAACTCCATTTTGTTGAGGGGTTCTTGGAGCTGAGAATTGATGAATTATTCCTTTTTCAGTGCAGAATTCAATAACTTGGGAATTCTTGAATTTTGTTCCTCTATCACTCCTCATCACCCTTACTGTTTTTCCTGACTCAGTTTCTATCTTTTTGATATGATCAATTATCAACTGAGCAGCTTCATCTTTTGTATGGAGGTATTTTACCCAAGTATACCTCGTGTGATCATCCACAATAACCAAAGCATATCTATTTCTTAAGATTGACATCACATTCACTTGACCAAATAAATCCATGTGTAACAACTGTAATGGATCAGTGATTGATGTTGTTGGTTTGCTCTTGAATGATACACTCTTTTGTTTCCCTTTCTGGCAGGAATCACATAATCCATCTTGTGTAAATTCTAACTGTGGAATGCCAGCTACCAATCCTTTCCTCACAAGCTTGTTGATGTTCTTGAAATTCAAATGGGAAAGTTTCTTATGCCAAAGCCAACTTTCATCAGTTGAAGCTTTGCTATACAAACATGTGATTTGATCAGTAATAGAAATAAGATTTGCAACATACAAATTTCCTTTTCTTTTTCCTGTTAAAATCACATTATCAGATTCTTTGTCACACACCAAGCATTTATCTTCTTTGAAGGTGACATTGAATCCCTTATCACATAGTTGACTCACACTTAGTAAATTGTGCTTTAAGCGATCAACTAGTGCTACTTCAGTGAAGATGACATCTCCATGTTCAACATTGTCATATCCCCTCGTATGGCCTTTGTTGTCATCTCCAAAAGTGACTTTTGGGCCACTTTTCTCTTCATACTGTTTTAGCAGGGACTTATCTCCAGTCATGTGCCTTGAACAACCACTGTCCAAGTACCATGATTTCTTCTTTTTGCCCTGCACAGTAGAGAGTAACTAGTTTGAGATTTTTGGAACCCAGACTTTCTTGGGTCCTTTCTCACTAGTTGTAGACTCAAGACTTGACTCAGATTGAGTTGATTGTCTTTTAGCAGTTTTGACTTTAATTGGACAATCATTAATCTTGCTACTCGCTTGTGAGAGACTGCCAAGCTTAGAGTTTTCATTATTAATACAAAGATTATTTAACCTTTTTACAGGTGATTTATCTTTTATTCTCTCTGAAGATGCAGTCTCAGTTATAGATATTTTATTTTTGCTCCTATAGTTAACAGCTATGTGGTTGGGGTTACCACATACATGACATGTCTTTCTAGGAGCATCAGGCATTCTAGCATAATTTGTATATTTATTAATGCCAATTTTTCCATTCCTATTTTTCTTATTTCTGCTCAACTCCACTGATTTTTCAGCCATTTTATCTGGAAGATTTTCCAATTTTTTACTTAATTGTGTCTTTGTCATGAACCCAATATTTAATCTTTTTGTTTCACTCTTATCACCAACATTCACTGTCTTTTGATCACCTCCTACTTTTGCAGAGATTTGTTGATCTTGAGTGTTAATGAATTTGGATTCAATAATAGGAGAAACAAAATTAATTCTTTTTATAAAATTTGGCTTACTAGTTGAGGAGTTCGCAGCTTCGAATAGATCATTTAAATCTGAACTCTTGTCTAGATTTTCATCATAACCTAGTCCAGATTTTTGACCTATTGTTCGACACTCTACCAAGTCTGTCAACCTTTAAGAGGAAGTATTCCATTGTTTAATCTTAGCTTGAGCATTTTCAAGTTGCTCTACTAAGTAATATTCCCTCTTTTTCAAAGCATCAATCATATGATAAGCTTTGTTTAAGTCAGACTTGATAGTGTCAAATTGTGTCAATCTCTCTTCGAGAAACTTGTTTCTTTTTAAGAGAATGTCACGTGATTCTTTTACATTGGTATGTTCAATAGTTAAAGATCTAAAACTAACATGCAAGTCAGACATATCTTTTTGTATTCTTTCAATGCTAGATGTGTCAAGTAAATTAAGCACATTGAAATTCTGAGTTGCATCACATACCTTTGTAGAATCACTTGACTTGTCACTTCGAGCCATTAAAGCAAAGTTGACAACTTCTTCATTAGAGTCGTTGTCAATCCAATCTTTACCCTCTGTAATCAAGGCTTTGCTCTTTGATTTAACTTTCTTGTCAGCAAAGTCTTTCCTTGATTTTTCATCCTTAGATCTATCACTAGATCTAGGCTTCCTGCACTCATTGGCAAAGTGCCCTAACCCGTCACAATTGTAACATCTTATTTTCTTTAAGTCGAAGGTGACTTTTTGACCTTCACGTTTAAGGTTAGGCTTCCTTGATGATTTTCTTCCTTTCCTGCTGGCCCTAAATTTCTTGAACTGTTTGACCATGAATGCCATCAATTCCTCCATGTCATCATCAGAATCCAGTTCATCTTCCTAATCAGTCGATCTAGCATCGGAAGATTCCTCATCAAGCTTCTCTTGAGACTTACTTGTCTCAACCATCAACGCAGCTCCTTTGTCCCTGCCATGCATGCGTTGTCATTGCTCTACTTCGAGTTCATAAGTCTTTAAGTTCTCGTAGAGCTTGTCCAGTGTGAGTATGTCCAAGTCATGAGCCTCTCTTATGGCTGTTGTTTTTGGATCCCAACTTGGAGGGAGAGATCTCATGAACTTGGTATTGACATCCTCATTGTCATAGGACTTTCCAAGTATTTTCAAATCATTGAGCAAAGTGTTGAACCTATCATAAACTGATGTTATTGGTTCACCAGGCTTTGCTTGAAAGAACTTGTATTGTTGTGTCAACAATGACCTTTTGTTCTTTCGGACTTGGTCAGTTACTTCACATAGGACTTTGATGGTGTCCCAGATTTGCTTAGATGTTGTGCAATTGATGATGCTTGTGAACATATTTTTATCAATTCCATTATAAAGTATGTTCATCACCTTAGCATCCTTCAACACTTGTAACTTGTCTTCGTTTGTATAATCACATTCTGGAGCAAGTTCAAAGTGTTCTGCCACAACAAATCCATCAACAGTTTTAGCAGGAATAAATTTCCTGGGTAGATAAGGACCCTTCTCAATCCTATTAATATAATCTGGATCTGTTGTTCTCAAGTGCATGTACATCTTTTGCTTCCACATAGGATATTCTTCTCATTTAAGAATAGGGATTCTAGTACCACCATCACGACTTCCCGCATACGTCATTATGCTTGAGCTGCTTGCTTCGTCGTTGGCCATCTCTTTGAATGTAGTAATTGGATAAATTCAATTACAGGCTCTGATACCAATTGTTTTCCCAGTGAGATGCTGAGAACTTGTAGAAGGGGGGGTTGAATACAAGTTCTTTGAATACTTTTCGAATTTCTTGTTCTTTAAGAAACTAAACTTTCTCGCGGAATATAAAGAACAAAAACTCAAATCAATTTATAAACAATTGCTATATTGATTTCAGAACTGATTACAAATTCTAACAATCATAATAAATATTGTCATCAGCTTCTTTTCTATTCTGTATAGGAAAAGATACAAACTATGAATAACCTATACAACTTCAAATTACAAATTTTCTGTAAACCTAATTACAACTACTTTTCTAACAACTGAATTACTATTAACTCAGTTCCTATTCTGAATAAAATTCAGCTTCTTTATTCGAATCAAATACAATCTTTCCTTTTTGATAGGAACAAATTTCTGGTTAGTTTCCTTACCAGCTACGTCTTCAATAATATCTTGCTTTACGTGGAAGTCATTCCTTTTTAATTCGAACTCTGTATCTCTCAGGAAATAAATCACGATTAGTCTCTGACGCTTCATCTTTAGTCTCTGGTGACGTCATTACTAGTCTCCGGTGCTTTTAGTCCCTGATGACGTCAGATTGTGTAGTCTCCGATAGTGTTATCTAGTCTCTGATGCTTTAAGGCTTAGTTTCCGATGACGTCAGCTTAGTCTCTGATGCTTTTATCCTTAGTCTCCGATGACGTAAGCTTTAGTCTCTGACTCCTTTAGACTTAGTCTCTGATGACTTAAGCCTTAGTCTCCGATAGGCAAAACTAGTCTCCGATAGATAAAAAATCTTTAGTCTCTGACCAGTTTTCATAGTCTCCGACAAACCTTTTTGTGAACCCAACGGATCAAATACACACTTTGATTTTCTGAAGTTTCGATACACCATTCCAGCAGTCACTAACAAATAAAAAATAATTATATCTCTTTATAAAGAATGAATGAATTACAAACAAAGAGATAACTGCTAGTTACAAAACTTCAGTGTTACTAATTAACACTTTCTATACATTTGTACTCTAAGTAATCTAAAAACAATCATCATCAAATGTTCTAAAACCTAACAAGTCTGGATTTGAATTGCTGGGATATTCTAATATTAACTTTGGAGGATGCAGAATTGACAGAAAAAGTACAACAGGGAGCTGTCAGTTTCTAGGAGGAAGGCTTGTATCTTGGTTCAACAAAAAACAGCACTCAATTTCAACATCAACTGCTGAAGCTAAATATATTGCAGCTGGAAGTTGCTGTGCACAAATTCTATGGATGGAAAATCAGTTAATGGACTAGGGCCTAAACTTCAATAAAATTCCAATCAGGTGTGATAACACTAGTGCCATTGCCATTGCTGAAAATCCTGTGCAACATTCCAAAACCAAACATATAGAAATCAGATATCACTTCATCAGGGAACATGTTATGAATGGAACTATTGAACTACAGTTTGTTCCTACCAACAAGCAGCTGGCAGACATATTCACCAAGGCTCTTGATGAAGCCACTTTCTTCAATCTTGTGGGAGAGCTGGGAATGGTGAGTTATGCAAAATGAAAGTCAATAATCTTGCTAAAAGTCTGGTCAGAAAGGTTATTGGAACAACACAAACTATCAAATGCCTAAGTTCTGGTACTCCTAACCCATCTCATAAGTTCCTGACGAAATTAATTGATACGTGATTATATATGTTAATTATATAAATATGTATATATATACTTGTGTATTATATATGTGTTTGTTTTTAACTAATGCATAAGGGTCAGGGTCTCTGTCAAGGAGTATCAGGGTCAAGGCATCCGACTTGCGCATCAGGGTCAAGGTATGTATATACAATAAACATCAAGGTCAGGTAAAGTACTTTTGACTACATCAGGGGATTATGTCCTGTAATGTGATGACAACTCATCAAGGAATTCTTCTCTCACTGATGACGTGTCATCACAGAACTGATATGACACCCTAATTGTGTGTTTTCAAGAACAGTTTTCAAACATCAAAATGAGGGTATTTATACTCTCTCTTTCTCTTTCTAAAACACTTCAAAATATTTAATCTGACTCTAATATTTTCTCGAGTTCTCTCTCTCTCTCTCTCTCTCTCTCTCTCATATTCACAGAAACCCTAGAACTTCAAATCTTAAACAGCATCAATGGCACCTAGCAATGTTCAAAAACTTTCAAGGAATCTGGTGGTTCCACCCACAAACTATGTGGGTTTCTCTGACATTAATGGGGTAAATGATTATTTCAAGCCCATGATGAAATATCTACTCAACTCAGAGTATCGCAAAGCAATATTTACCGATGAAGAAATGTCTAGAGAAGCACTTTCACAACTGTGGACAAGTGCAAAGTTCATGTACTCCACAACTAGACCTGACATGGTAAAGGGAATCTCATTCAAGATTTCTTCTGAAAAGGGTAAAAACCCCTTTCAGAATTAAATCTGCACTGGGGCTACCTACATAAGATCTTGTGGAAGTACCAAGTGATGCGGATCTGCTCGACTTCTTGAGGGAACTGGGCTACAACGCTTCTCCCAGTACAACATTAAAGTTCAAGGACCTCAAGCGGGTCAATGTGAAGCGAGAGATTTCTTATCTCCTTGACACCATCACAAAGATGTTCTCAGGTAAGTCTTCTAATTTTGAGGTAATAACCTCTTTAACTTTGAAAATAGCTTATGCAATAATTAGAAATGTAAATATAAACATAGGAAAATTAATTTTTGATGATCTTGTAAATAAAATGGGTAGTTTTAATTCTAGAAAATCAGAAGTTTATTATGCTAGGTTTATATATATGATCATTAAAGATCAAATTACTAACCTTTCTTTTGAGAGTGATATTACTGTACAGACTTACAAGCAAACAAAGAAATTGTTTGTAGAAATAATAAAGAAGTCGTATACTGTAGAACCATTTGCACTTCCATTGCATATGGAACAGGTATTGCATACTTCTCCTTCAACTTCCCAACCTGTAAATTCTTCTCCTACAAGTACTATGGCAGAGATCACAACCACTTCTCTGCCTTCCTAAGTAGTACAACTAATTTCCACACAACCACTCTCAATAGCCCAACCCTTAGTCTCCCAAAAGACTACATGTAATAAAAGAAAACCCAGTGAAGTTACCACAACAACTGAGGGGGAGCAAGGAGAGAGAGTGATTGACTATAAGAGATTGAAGAAGAAGAAGGGAGCCACGAGTGTTACCCAACAGCCTGACCAGGAAGTATCCTCTCTAAAGAATATTGCTTTTGATAAGGAACTAAATATATTTCTAACTAGTTTCTCTCAAAAGGAATTAGTTATTGAAAATAGTCCTCGACTAGGGACACAGCTGAGTGAGGCACATACACTGACCGTAGTCCCTGATGAAATTAACATCAGGGTTTCTGAGAGCCACTTGCAGATATCTAATACAGTGAGTGCACACACAACTTCTCTTGATGGATCACCTTCTCATTCAGTGATCCAGCCAACACTCCCTTTGACACCACTTCCCTCTTTCTCAATTCCTCAAATTTCTTCAGATATTATGACACAAACATTGAGTGTCATAAGATTAGATTCTCCAATTTCTCAATTCATGGAGGAGCCAACACTCCCTGACACAGTGATTGATAGTTAACACACTCAAATGGTTGACTTATTTTTACTTGATACAATCACTGTTGATCAGCCAGGGGACATAAATTCATCTGTATATACTACTATAATAAATCTTTATGTTCCCCCACCTGTATATACATCTTCTATAGAAACATATACTTCTCCAATTGTACATACACAAATTTCTTCCACTCTCTCCTATTACTTCTGTGGAACCAGTAACTGTACATAATTTACTTGAACTGGTCACAGTAGTTAATCTCACAACCCATAGGAGACCATATAGGACAATTTTGAGTGAGGATGTGAGAATACTTAGTAAAGAGAGGCAAAGTCAATACCCTGAGAGGACTTTGGCAAAAGGAAAGGAAGAGAGTACTGCCTTAGAAGGCAAACAAAATGGAAAGTCTTCGAGAGATGCCTTAGAAGGCACAGAAAAAGGAGAGATTGAGGGAGATAAGGATGAGATCCTTGTATATAAAGAATATAGAGAAAATATTGTTACTGCAACTGTAAATATTATAAATAATACCTGTTTTCCCAATGAGTTGCCGAGAACTTGTAGAAGGGGGTTGAATACAAGTTCTCTGAATATTTTTCGAATTTCTTGTTCTTTAAGAAATTAAATTTTCTTGCGGAATATAAAGAACAAAAACCCAAATCAATTTATAAACAATTGCTATATTGATTTCACAACTGATTACAAATTCTAACAATCATAACAAATATGATCATCAGCTTCTTTTCTATTCTGTATAGGAAAAGATACAAAACTATGAAAAATCTATACAGCTCCAAATTTCAATTCTCTGTAAACCTAATTACAGCTTCTCTAACAACTAAATTACTATTAACTTAGTTCCTATTCTGAATAAAATTCAGCTTCCTTATTCGAATCAAATGCAATCTTTCCTTTTTGATTAGGAAGAGATTTCTGGTTAGTTTCCTTACCAGCTACGTCTTTAATAATATCTTGCTTTACGTGGAAGACATTCCTTTTTAATTCGAACTCTGTATCTTTCAGGAAATAAATCACGATTAGTCCCTGATGCTTCATCTTTAGTCTCTGGTGACGTCATTACTAGTCTCTGGTGCTTTTAGTCCCTGATGACGTCAGATTGTGTAGTCTCCGATAATGTTATCTAGTCTCTAATGCTTTAAGGCTTAGTTTCTGATGACGTCAGCTTAGTCTCTGATGCTTTTATCCTTAGTCTCCGATGACGTAAGCTTTAGTCTCTGACTCCTTTAGACTTAGTTTCTGATGACGTAAGCCTTAGTCTCCGATAGGCAGAACTAGTCTCCGATAGATAAAAAATCTTTAGTCTCTGACCAGTTTTCCTAGTCTCTGACAAACCTTTTTGTGAACCCAACGGATCAAATACACACTTCGACTTTCTGAAGCTTTGGTACACTATCCCAGCAGTTACTTACAAATAAGAAATAATTTTATCTCTTTACAAACAATGAATAAATTACAAACAAAGAGATAACTGCTAGCTACAAAACTTCAGTGTTACTAATTAACACTTTCTATACATTTGTACCCTAAGTAATCTAAAGACAATCATCATCAAATGTTCTAAAATCTAACAATCTCCCCCTAATTATGAATATCAGAATGATAAGCATAATTTCAAGGTTGATGATGATATCAAAACTCAACATTACAATTACTTAGAAAAAGAATAAAGAATTTCTAACTACAAATGTATTCTGAACTAAGATCTTCGATCTGTTGTTCAGCTTCCACCGAGACTCAAGTTTAAATCCTATAAGTCTGGCTTCAAAAATAAAAATTACAACTAAATTAACAACCAACATACTTTCAACTTCAACAACTTCACCTTTTGCTTTTCTTCAACACATCTAACCTTTCTATCAACAGTTTTCTCAGAATAATCTCTATCTCATCTTCAGCATCTTTGAGTAGACTAATAAATCCTTCAATATGTCTACAGGAAACCTCAGCCAAGAAAATCTCAAAATCCCAAGGGTGCATCAGGGGATAAGAACCAAGAAAAATATGATGACCCTGATGCCACCAAACCCAAGTCATCTGAAGCCAAGGATTTAGCACCTTCTTCTATAACCACAACATATGGTCCACCCACTATAGCTGAATCCCTAAGAGACGAAAGGCGCAAAAATCTGACATTTATGTTCTCAATAAAAAACATAAATGTCAGGTTCAATAATAAAAGGGATCAGCTAATCTCTGTTCAACTAAAGAGTGGGTCCCAATTCATAGTAACTATGGACTGGTTTAGGAGAATGGATGCTGAACAATTGGGGCTGATCCTAAACTTAATTTCCAGATCATCAGCTGCTAACAGAGCCTTAAGGGGGATGAATAAGAAGCTGAGGAAAACCATCAACGATGAAAGGAGCCTACCCACTGCCTTAGAGAGACCTCTAAAACTTTTCTACAGAGCAACTGATGGGCAGGAGAAAAACATTAGAATCAGAGATGTTGATGGCCTTGACCTGGAGGAAACAATGCATGTTCTAAGCCAAATTGCTTATCACAAAAATGAACATGTCATCCAATTCAAAATCCTGCTGATACAGAGAATGCTAAAGGAGATCGAAGAAACCAGAGTTGATGATGGGAATGCAACCATAGTAAGGGATGTGCCACTAGTAAAAGGATTCAAAGAATGTCCTAAAATGATCATAAGCCCCATGGGTGTTGAGTTCAAATATTCAAAAGGGGAGATCATTACATTTTACTGGTCACAACTTGCTGCAGCCAGCATACAAGAGATCAAATCAGTCCTTGAAGCTCTGGAGTCAAGCACAAATGTCAACATTGTCAACTTTAGAAGGCTTCTTCAGAAGGAGTTGGAACATTGTCAACTGCCAGCAGGAGGACAAGACAACAGACTCAGGATTCCCGACCAAAATCCAGATCAAAGGAGACAAAGCCTTTGAAGTGACACTCAACCTATTGAATCGAGTCATCCATTGCCCTTTGTCTCAGCCAAACGAAAAAGGGGTCCTGATGTCTAAAAATGTATATTTTTGTTGTAATAGATATAGGAAAAACTTGTACAGTGACGTTTTTTTTTATTACTTCATACACAATTCTTTCTTGTATATAGTTTTGGTTTTGACACCATCATCAGTGCATCAAGAAAATTTATGGTTATCAAAATGATAATCATAAATAGGGGGAGATTGTTAGAGTTAAATAATGATAATGATGTTTAGAGAATAAGTTATGCATCTGTAAATACTTAAGGTATTTTATAAACCTTAATATATCTGCACACAAGTTTTGCATCCACTAATGATAAACTTATTCATCAGGGGATGGCCAACACTTCACAAGACAAGTCATAAAATGAAACTTCTAAAGGACTTGATAAGTGAAGAGGAATATCTGTTGTTACTCAAAAACAGTTGAAGTATTCCACACATCAGACATTCAAAACGAATTCAACAAAGCTTCAATGATTAAAAACCATTAGGGGAATCTGTCAGGGGAACCCATCAGAGGATGACAAAGGCAGACCAACCCGTTAGGAGAACATGACAGGGTATGACAGTAACAAGATAAACTCATCAGGGGGAATGCGTCAGGGCATGAACAAGACATGTCAACCTGTCAGGGGAAGACATCAAGGTATGACAGTATCAGGCCAACCCGTCAGGGGGAATGCTCAGCACTGCATCAGTGGAAGCTATCAGTGTATGTCGTGAGTCATAACATCAGGGGATATAGAAGCACTTAGTAAACTCAAGTGAAGTTTGAAGCATTGATCCAGTCTTTGAGAAGACTTGTCATCAGGGTATCTAGAAGCACTAATCAAGTTCACATCAAGGCTTGCCATCAGTGGATAGTTATGACTGCATACACCCGTCATCAGGTCTTACACGCAAATCAATGAAGCTTGTTACAGAAGCAAGAGATAAAATCTAGAAAGATATCTCTTGAAGTTTGTTTGGTCCAATGACAACTCTCGATCATTAAATGCACGCAGATTAGGGGATGAAAAAGAAGCAACAAAAGTAGCAGCAGTCTGACACATAGTTCCTAAAGGACAACGATGTGACATATATGTGGCAAAGTTGAAAAGAGCAGCATGTCTACGCACGTGATTTCAACTACTGATCTTCTATATATACAAAAGAGTTCTCATTACACAAAAATAATCCAACGGATCAACGAACATAGAAGCACACAAGTCACTAGAAAGAAGCTTTGTAATATATCTTGAGAGAAATATTTCAGAGAAGATTAGAAGCTAGTAAGTGTGAATGAGAAGCTGTAATTTTATTACAGAATTTTGTAGCTGTTTAATCACATTTGTGATTAACTAGATTTCCAGAAAAACCTCAAGTTTTAATAGAACTATTTTAACTTGAATTCGTGTGTTCATCTCATTATCTGTTATTTTTTTTATGAGTATTGTAGCTATTTCCTTTTGTGCAAAAAGTTGAAAAAGAAGAAAAAGTTTTGAGTGTTTGTAACCCCCCCCCCCCCCCCCTCTACAAACACTTGAGGCTATTTTATTCTAACAATAGTCAAATGACTTCGACGCTATTCATTTAAGTTTGACATTTTGTAGAGCTCATACTTTGGCATTGGCATCTTGAGTTAGGTGGTGCATAAAAATTTATCCCCTAACGAATAAAATTTATCCCCTGATGAACAAAAATTCATCCCTTGTTGAATAAAATTTATCCCCTAATGACCAAAAATTCATCCCCTAATGAATAAAATGTATCCCCCCTGATGAAACAAGAATTATCCAATAACAACTATTGTATCCCTTTATGGCCATTTTTATCCCCTGATGGTCATTTTTATTCCCTAATGGCTATCCACTGACTTGTTAGTTATGCCTTGATGTGCAGAGTGTGTCTTCAGGGGGGTAATTGACCCTTGAACGTAATCATCACCCACTAATGAACAAGAACTTTCAAATGATAACACTTAGAAAACTTTAGTGATAAAAAATTATCCACAGATGCAAAGTCTAGCTTTGTGGTGTAGAATTTTATACTCTGACACTAATACTATAATAGTATAATTTTTCTCATACCTACTCTTGTGCCATCTTCACAATATACACCAGTTATATTAATAACAACTATCCAGTTGTTAAAACTGAATTTAGAGAAACAAACTATTACTGTTACAAATGATTAAGGAATTATTTAAGATGATGATAATTAATTGATAATTTCCAATTAATAGTGAATTATTTATAAATTCACCTAAGCTAAGTTTTATTTAATGGATGTTAGTGCAATATAAGCACAAATGTTTGTAGAAAGGGGGGGGGGGGGGGGAATGAATACAAACACCTGAATGAGAACACCAATATAAACACCAATATAAGCACAAATGTTGTGTGCTTCTTTGTTTGTTTGATCTGTTGGATAGATTCAAATTTACTCTGTTGTAATGAGAACTCCGTTGCTTATATGTTAAATCAGTGGGTTGAAATCACGTGCTTGAGACGTGCTGCTTTTCTCAACTTAGCCGCAAGTATGTCACATCGTAGCCCTATGTGTCAGACTGCTGCATGCTTTGTTGCTTCTTTTTCTTCCCCTAATCTGTGTGCATTTAATGCGAGAGAGTTCTCATTGGACCAAAACAAACTTCAAGAAATATATTTCTAGTTAATATCTCTTGCTTCTTTAACACGTTACGTTGATTTCCGTGTAAGTACTGATGACGGGTGCATGCTGTCATAACGATTCACTGACTGCCAGCCCTGATGGACTTTGATTAGTGCTTCTGGATCCCCTGATGCTTATTGACTGGATTAGGGCTTCAACCTTCACTTGAGTTTCACTCAGTGCTTCTTGATCCTGATGGTTATGACTCACTACATACACTGATGGCTTCCACTGATGTCATGTTGGTCATTTCCCCTGACGGGTTACCCTGATGGGTTGGCCTGACACTGACATGTCCTGAAGTGTTTCCCTGACGGGTTGTTATGCCTTCGTCATACCCTGACAAGTTTCCCCTGATGGGTTCCCCCTGACAGGTTCCCCCTGATAGGTTCCCTCTGATGGGTTCCCCTGATGGGTTCCCCTGATGGGTTCCTCCTAATGGGACTTAATCAACGTAACTTTGTTTAGAATTTCTGATGTGCGGAATACTTTGACTGTTTACAAGTAGCATCAGACATTCTTCTTCACTTTGTTAAGTCCTTTGAATGTTTCTGTTTTCTGACTTGTCTTGTGAAGAGATCGACCATCCACTGATTAATAAGGTTATTATCAGTGGATGCAAAACTTGTGCTGATCTTAAGGTTTATAAAATACCTCAAGTATTTACAGTTGCACAATTTATTACATAATCATAATCATCATCATTTATCTCTAACAATCTCCCCCTATTTATGTTTATTAATTTGATAACCATAAATCCCTAGATGCACTGATGATGATGTCAAAACTAATACTAAATACATGAAGGAATTTTTAATGAATTAATGAAAGAATTTTTGTACAAGTATTTTCCTATACCTATTACAAAAAGAATGTTGTATTTAGACACCAGAATCCCTTTTCCTTTTAGCTGAGACAAAGGGCAATGGATGACTTGATTCAATCGGTTGGGAGTCACTTCCAAGGCCTTGTCTTCTTTGATCTGGGTTTTGATCAGGAATTCTAAGTCTGTTGTCTTCTCCTCCTGTCTCCAGCTGCTCTAGTTCCTTCTGAAGAAGCTTTCTGAAATTGACTATGTTGACATTGCTGCTTGTTTCCAAAGTTTCAAGGACTGTATTGATTTTTTAAATGTTGGCTGCAGCAAGTTGTGACCAGTAAAAGGTAATGATCTCCCCCTTTTTGTTTTTGAATTGAACTCCCATGGGGCTTGTGATCATTTTAGGATAGACTTTGAATCCCTTTACTGGTGGCACACCCCTTACTGCAGTGTTCCCATCATCAGCTCTGGTTTCTTCGATCTCTTTCAGTAATCTCTGAATCAGCAGGACTCTGAATTTGATGACATGTTCGTTCTTATGATTTGCAATTTGATTCAGAACATACATCGCTTCCTCCAGGTCTAGGCCATCAACTTCTTTGATCCTTATACTTTTCTCCTGCCCATCAATGGATCTATAGAATAATTTCAGTGAACTTTCCAATGCTGTGGGCAGGCTCCTTTCATTGTTGATGGCTCTCCTCAGCCTGTCGATTATCCCCCTTAAGTCTTTGTTAGCCTGTGAGGATCTTGGAATCAGATTTAGGATCAGTCCTAGTTGCTCAGCATCCATTCTCCTAAACCAGTCCATTGCTACATTGAATTCTGACCCACTCTTCAGTTGAACTGTTATTAGCGATCCCTTCTATTGTTGAACCTGACATCTATGCTTTTTATAGAGAACATAAATGTCAGGTTTTTACGCCTTTCTTCTTTGAGAGATTCAGCTAGAGTGGGTGGACCATATTCTTTGGTATCAGGAGAAGGTGTTTTGTCCTTGGCTTCAGATGACTTCTTTATAGTGACATCAAGGTCTTCAGTTTTGTCTTGATTTTATCCCCTGATGCACTTTTAGGGTTCTGCAATCTTCTTGGCTGAGGTTTCCTGGAGGTCTTGGGCCTGACACTCTTCTTCTTCTTTTCTTCCTCTTGTTCCTTTACCATTTCCCTCTCTTCTTCTTCTTGAAGTTGTTGTGCATAGAGTGCATCAGCTTCCACGAGCTTTTTGTCTTGAGGGTAGAC
>CM025784.1:3856071-3928766 GCA_014636745.2 Centella asiatica | reverse complement strand
CTGGACCGCTAATTGAAGTGGCCAACTAGAAAAAATATGACAAGTCCAGAACCATCACTATATTGACTGACCGCTGCTACTTGTCTTGTATGGCTAGTATCAATTTAGTCTCGATCTTTGTGCGCGCTCTAAGTGGTTATAAGAACGTACAATTCACAGAACAAAACTCCCCCATGCAGCTAACTAGCCATGTCAATAAAACCTTTCAGACTTAGCCATGTTTGTTATCTATCTTTTAACAGCATCTTCTGAAGAAGTTGGTTTCACCTTCAATGGCTTTAGGCACAAAAATTTGAGCCTTGTGGGTGTAGCTGATTTCACACCAAATGGTCTATTGAAGTTAACCAACTCCACCAAACATAAAATAGGCCAAGCCTTTTACTCCGAAAGGATCAAGTTCAAGGGAAACTCATCGTCCTCCTCCTCGTTGATTAATGGAACTTCTTCAGTTTCTTCTTTCTCTACTACCTTTGTGTGTGCCATAGCCCCCGATGTTCCAAATGCAATCAGTCAAGGCATGGCTTTTATTATTGCTCCGACAAAAGGCCTCTTACAAGCTATGTCGAGCCAGTTTCTTGGTATTTTTAGTGACACCAACAAAGGCATGTCAACCAACCATGTCTTTGCTGTGGAGCTTGATACCATCCGAAATACAGAATTTCATGATATCAATGATAACCATGTTGGAATTGATATTAATGGGTTAAGCTCAGTATTGGCAAGGCCTGCTGGTTATTATCCAGATAATAATGGCGGTTTCCAGAACATGAAACTTAACAGTGGAAAGAAAATGCAAGTATGGATCGAATATAGTGGCCTAGAGAAGCAAATTTTTGTCACAATAGCTCCGATAAAAACGAATAAACCAAAGAAGCCACTCATGTCTTTGCACTATGATCTTTCCCCAGTTATATATGAAGAAATGTACGTGGGCTTCGCAGCTGCCACGGGTACGTATGCCGCATACCATTATGTTCTTGGATGGAGCTTTACGGTGAACAGCATAGCTACAAGTCTTGTTTTGTCCGAACTTCCAAAGCTTCCTGGGATTGGACCCAAGAAAAAATCAAGATTTTTGACAATAGGGTTGCCCTTGATTTTGGTATTTCTAGTGTCAGCCATAATCTGTGGCATAGTTTATCGTCAAAGGAGGATGAGGAAATTTGCAAAAGTTCTTGAAGACTGGGAGCTTGAATATGGTCCACACAGATTCAAGTACAAGGATTTATATGTTGCGACTAATGGATTTAAAGACAAGGGGTTATTGGGGACTGGGGGTTTTGGTAGGGTTTATAGAGGTGTTTTACCCTCCTCCGAAATTGAGGTTGCTGTGAAGAGGGTGTTTCATGAATCAAGGCAAGGTATGCGAGAATTCATCGAGGAGATTGTCAGCCTTGGCCGGCTTAGACATCGGAATATAGTACCACTTTTGGGTTATTGTCGACGAAAAGGTGAATTGCTTTTGGTATATCAGTATATGCCTAATGGAAGTTTGGACAAGTTCCTTTATGACCAAGTACCAAAGTTCAGCCTAAGTTGGAGTCAGAGGTTTCGAATAATCAAAGGTGTAGCAGCAGGGCTTAACTATCTACATCAAGATTGGGAGCAAGTTGTCACAACCTGCCTATAAATAAGCTGCAGGAATGCCCAATTTTCGTATAGGAAGAGTCTAGAAACTTAAAAAGTTTACTTGATGGGAATAGAAGGAGCTAGACTCTAGAAAACTCTAGAGATATCGTGTATATAGTAGATCTAGAATGTTCCTTTTGTAAATTCTACTTGGAAGGACTTAGAGTAACCTAAAGGAGCCAAGATAGTTCTAGAAAGCTCCTTGTATAGAAGGATCTAGAATAGTTTAGAGGAAGCCAAGACTAGAAGCTTCCAAGACGCCTATAAATAGAGGGAGTCTCCCTCATTTGTACATATCATAGAATTTGTGTACAATCAAGAGCTATCAATACAAGTTCTTTCTTTTCAAGTCTTTGGTGTATTTCCATTTTCTCAAACTCTTGCTCAAGAGCTTTGTTGTTAGGCTGCTCTAGTAGATCACAACAGGTGACAAGCACTAGAGGCCGGCACGGTTGAAACTTAGAAGAGGGAAAAATTCTAAGGTCGTGACAACGTGGTATCAGAGCTAAAGGTTACGAGGGGCGTAATCTCGGAGGAAAGACACCATGTCAACCGTGGAGAACGTGCACGTCGGAGGTGATGATGCTAGAATGGAGGTCGGGCTTGGCGATAACAGCAATACCGACGTTCGTCTGCCCGAAACTGGAGTTGGAAGTGTTTTCAAAGGTAAACCAACTAACTCCAAAGCTAAAATTTCAGACTTGATTGTACTTGAGGAAATGGTTGCTGCACTCGGGACAGGTCTTGAAGAAGGCATGACCCGAGTGGAGCGAATTGAACATGATTTTGCAGCATTGGAAAATCATGTCTTTGCCGAAGTTGAGCATGTTAAGGGGGAGCTTCAAGACCTCCAAAGCTCAGTTGTAGTAATGGGGGAAAGGGTCGCTGCCCTCGAGGAAAAATATGTTGCTCGAGACGAACGCATCAACGAGCTCGAAGCAAAAATGTTGGAGATACTAGGTGTTGTCCAAACCCAACTTGCCGAGATTAGGGCAAGTGGTTTTGGAGGAGGAATGATGGCCAGGGAGCTGCCAAGAGCTGACATTCCAAGGCCGAAGTCGTTTGACGGGAAACAGGATGCCAAGGAAGTGGAAAACTTCCTATGGGATTGTGAGCAATATTTTGAAAGCATGGCCATCACTGATGAAACCACCAAGGTACGTACCGCTGCTCTTTATCTAAATGATATGGCTACCTTGTGGTGGAGAAGAAAGCATGTTGACATGGAGAAGGGCCTATGCCAAATCAATACTTGGGAGAAGTTCAAGACAGAACTGAAAAGGCAGTTCTACCCGGAAAATGTTGTGTATGAGGCACGAAAGAAGCTACGGGAGCTTCGACACAAGACAACTATCCGGGATTATGTTAGGGAATTCACGAATCTGATGTTACAAATCCCTAACATGACCAGTGAAGATTTACTCTTTTACTTCACCGATGGGTTGCAAAGTTGGGCAAAGCAAGAACTCCAACGGAGGAGCGTCAAGGACGTGGACGAAGCCATTGCCGTGGCCGAGTCCTTGCTGGAATTTCAAAAAGGTGAGTCCTCGAAGCCTAAGTCTCAAACTAAGAACGTTAACCATGCTAAAGTTGGGGGAGACAAGGGCAAGAGTGGGGGCTGGCGCCAAGATAACAAGGTGCCAAACCGCCGGGACTACGAAGAGAGGAAAAAGGGCTTTGTACCCAAAGGTGGATGCTTTGTATGCAAAGGGCCACACTCCATGAAGGATTGTCCCAAGCTCGGTTCTCTTTCAGCCATAGTAGAACAACAAGAGAAGGCCATCGATGAAGCTGCTGAAGCACACTTCGGATCGCTTCAATTACTGAATGCACTTGTAGTTAAACCAATGTCACACCCACAAGGAAGCAAGGGGCTTATGTATATGGAGGCATTGGTAAATGGTAAAGCGGCTCACGTCATGGTAGACACAGGGGCTACCCATAACTTCATCACTAACGAAGCCAAGAGGGTTGGCTTAACGATCTCAAGTGGGAATGGCTCAATAAAGACCGTCAACACCAAGGCAAGACCACTTGAGGGGGTGACACGAGGCGTAGAGCTACGCATTGGCTCATGGACGGGAAAGGTGGATTTCTCGATAGCACCCATGGATGACTTCAAAATTGTGCTTGGCATGGAATTCCTAAGGTGCGTCAATGCGATACCTATGCCTTATTATAATTCTATGTGCATAATGGAAAAAGGTTCCACATGTATGGTGCCGGCACTGCAAGACACCAAATCTGTCAAAACATTGTCGGCTATGCAATTAGTTAAAGGCTTGAAAAAGGGCGAGGAGACGTATTTGGCGGTAGCCAAAGAGGAGGATGGCACCAAGGGGGATGCCGATGCCAACATCCCTCCCTTTATTCAACATGTATTGGAAGAAAACAAAGATGTTATGCCACCTGAGCTACCCAAACGATTGCCACCGAGGAGGGAGGTGGATCATAAAATTGAGCTGGAACCAGGTGCAAAACCACCAGCAATGGCGCCCTATAGAATGGCGCCACCCGAACTAGAAGAGTTGAGGAAGCAACTCACGAGTTTGCTTGATGCCGGGCAGATTCGGCCTTCAAAAGCATCCTATGGAGCGCCGGTGCTGTTTCAAAAGAAATCAGATGGGTCACTGAGGCTTTGCATCGACTATAGGGCGCTCAATAAGGTAACTATTAAGAATAAATATCCTATACCTTTGATTGCAGATCTCTTTGATAGGTTGGGGTGAGCCAAATATTTCACTAAGGTGGACTTGAGGTCGGGATATTATCAAGTCCGCATTGCCAAAGGGGACGAGCCAAAGACTACATGTGTCACTCGCTATGGTGCCTATGAATGGTTGGTGATGCCTTTCGGCTTGACCAACGCCCCAGCCACGTTTTGCACACTTATGAACGAGATTCTCTACCCATTCTTGGATAAGTTCGTGGTTGTCTACCTTGATGACATAGTAATATATAGCAATACCTTGGAAGAACACGCAGAGCACCTGAGGGTGGTGTTCAAAACACTGAGAAACAATGAGCTCTTCATCAAGAAGGAGAAGTGCTCTTTTGCCCAAGGCGAAGTGGAATTTTTGGGGCATGTCATTAAGGCAGGCACACTAAGAATGGATGCCAAGAAAATAAAAGCAATCAAGGAATGGGAGCCGCCTACCAAAGTTGCTGAGGTACGATCTTTTCTTGGCCTTGTGAATTATTATAGGCGGTTTATAAAGGGATATTCTGCTAGAGCGGCACCATTGACCGACCTCCTCAAGAAAGGCAAAATATGGGAGTGGTCTGATAGGTGCCAATCTAGTTTTGAGGACTTAAAGAAGGTCGTAACTGAGGAACCGGTCCTCATTCTTCCGGACCACACAAAGAGATTCGAGGTTCATACTGATGCTTCCGACTTTGCCATCGGAGGGGTTCTTATGCAAGAAGGGCATCCAATTGCCTACGAAAGTCGCAAGCTCAATGATACGGAGCGGCGCTACACAGTGCAAGAAAAGGAGATGACGGTCGTTGTCCATTGCTTGCGCACATGGAGACATTACTTGCTCAGCTCTCACTTCTCAATTAAGACAGATAATGTTGCCACTAGCTATTTTCAGACACAGAAGAAGCTCACACCAAAGCAAGCTAGATGGCAAGACTTCCTGGCGGAATTCGATTTTAACCTCGAGTATAAGCCAGGAAAGGCTAATGTCGTGGCAGATGCCCTAAGCCGCAAAGCTGAGTTTGCTGCCATGAGTCAAGTCAAATGCGACTTACAAGAACGAATCAAAGAAGGAATGACACATGACCCGATTGCAAAACAGCTAATGGAGATGGCAAAGGAAGGGAAGACGAAGAGATTCTGGGTTGAAGACAACCTCTTCTATGCCAAGGGAGGCAAGATCTTCGTCCCCAAATGGGACAACCTGAGGAGGACGCTGATCAAGGAGTGCCATGATACAAAGTGGGCTGGTCACCCAGGGCAATGACGCACTTATGCACTTCTTGAAGCGACTTATTTCTGGCCTCAAATGCAGGACGATGTAGAGGCCTACGTAAGGACGTGTCTTGTTTGCCAACAAGACAAGGTGGAGAACAAGCAGCAAAGTGGACTATTGGAGCCGCTTCCAATTCCATCTAAACCGTGGGAAAGCGTCTCTCTCGACTTTATCTCCGCCTTACCAAAATCCGAGGGGTTTGGATCCATCTTGGTAGTAGTGGACAGATTTTCCAAGTATGGAACATTCATTCCGGCCCCTACAGATTGCACTGCTGAGGAGGCAGCTCGTCTTTTCTTTAAGAATGTTGTTAAGCATTGGGGCCTGCCTATAACCATTATTAGTGATCGTGACCCCCGTTTCATAGGACGCCTATGGATGGAGCTATTTAAATACTTGGGGTCCGAGTTACATTTCTCTACAAGCTTTCACACCCAAACCGATGGGTAGACAGAACGAGTGAATGCTTTACTCGAGTACTACTTAAGGCACTTCGTGGGAGCCAACCAGAAGGATTGGGCCAAGTTACTTGACGTGGCTCAATTTTCATACAACTTGCAAAAGAGTGAGGCAACGAACAAGAGTCCCTTTGAACTCACGACTGGACGTCTACCTTTGACGCCTCACTCCATCCTAAGTGTGAACCTAGTGGAAGGAGCCCAGGCGCATTACATATGGCGAAGTCTTGGGAAGAACAAACGGAAATGGCCCGAGCATGTTTAACCAAGGCTGCAAAGAGGATGAAGAAATGGGCTGATGCAAAAAGACGGCCAATGGAGTATCAGGTAGGGGATACAGTCATGGTTAAGCTTCTTCCACAGCAATTCAAGGTCTTTCGCAAGGTGCACAAGGGTCTAGTGCGCAAATACGAGGGACCATTTGAGGTGGTGAGAAAAGTTGGGAAGGTCTCGTATAAGTTAAAACTCCCACCAAACATGAGGATACACCCCGTCTTCCATGTGAGCATGCTTAAGCCATATCACGGGGATGTGGAAGACCCTTCAAGGGGAGAATCATCGAGAGCACCTCCACTAACGATAAAATCTTTTGAGAAGGAACTAGAGGAGGTGCTAGCCGATCGGGTAGTGAGACGCCGGGGGACGCCTCCAACGACTCAATACTTGGTAAGCTGGAAGGGACTACCAGCAAGTGAAGCCTCATGGGAGAATGAAAATGACTTGTGGCAGTTCAGTAAAGCTATACAAGATTACAAGAAGTCGACGAGGACGTCTCCGGAATAGGTGGGGGAGAGTGTCACAACCTGCCTATAAATAAGCTGCAGGAATGCCCAATTTTCGTACAGGAAGAGTCTAGAAACTTAAAAAGTTTACTTGATGGGAATAGAAGGAGCTAGACTCTAGAAAACTCTATAGATATCGTGTATATAGTAGATCTAGAATGTTCCTTGTGTAAATTCTACTTGGAAGGACTTAGAGTAACCTAAAGGAGCCAAGATAGTTCTAGAAAGCTCCTTGTATAGAAGGATCTAGAATAGTTTAGAGGAAGCCAAGACTAGAAGCTTCCAAGAGGCCTATAAATAGAGGGAGCCTCCCTCATTTGTACATATCATAGAATTTGTGTACAATCAAGAGCTATCAATACAAGTTCTTTCTTTTCAAGTCTTTGGTGTATTTCCATCTTCTCAAACTCTTGCTCAAGAGATTTGTTGTTAGGCTGCTCTAGTAGATCACAAGAGTGACAAGCACTAGAGGCCGGCATGGTTGAAACTTAGAAGAGGGAAAAATTCTAAGGCCGTGACAAAGTGGTCATTCATAGAGATGTGAAGGCTAGTAATGTTTTGTTAGATGGGGAATTAAATGGAAGATTAGGCAATTTCGGACTAGCAAGATTGTATGATCATGGTACTGATCCTCAAACTACTCATGTTGTAGGAACAATTGGGTATCTAGCCCATGAACATACTCGAACAGGGAAGGCCACAATTAGTAGCGATGTGTACTCTTTTGGGGCCTTTATGTTTGAGGTTGTTTGTGGCAGAAGGCCGATAGCTGTACGAAGTAATTCTGAAAATGTAGTTTTAATTGATTTGGTATTTTCTTGTTGGAGGAGGGGAGAAATTTTGCAAGTGGTTGATCCTAATTTGCGTGTTAACTACGTTGCAAATGAGGTGGACCTGGTGCTGAAACTTGGCTTGTTGTGCTCAAATTCGGAGCCAATGGCTAGGCCAAGTATGCAACAAGTTATGCAGTACTTGGAGGGCTATGCAAATCTACCAGAAATATCATCGCTTGACATTTCGTCTGCAGGCCTAAAGTTTGTAGTTGATCACCAAGGGTTTGATGATTTTGTCATGTCTTATACATCTTCTGTGGTAGAATCCCTTCTCTCTAGTGGGAGATGACTATGAGTTTCTATTACAGTTAACAGCTTAAATTTGTCTGCTTAGCTATTTCGTCTACTTGGCTAAATATTGTGAACTTTGTATCGGTCTATGTTCATGGACTCTTTATTTTGCCTCAAATTATCCTTGTCCGACATATGATACTCGGACAAGAGTGTGGGCATGTGACACTTCATTTTAGTGTAAAAATGTATAAAAAATTTGAGGCATATTCATGTCAGATTTTTCAAAATATCAGTATCCGACCAGACACTCCATACGAGTTCATGTAACTTAGGTATCAATATGTATTTGTTTGGTTGAAAATTGTAGTTCACAAATAATTAGTTTAGATCATTGTTACCAATATTTGATTTTATGAAGTTTTAGAGATATGTTTGAGATAAAGATGTAACAGATTCATGAGATATATATAGCACACAACTCCAAACACTCTCTCTCGGAAAGAATATAACTGTCCCTTATAAAAAAACCAAAAATAAGAAGTCAAAAACGAAATGTGTAATGGAGTCGGTTAAAACTGGCTTGTTTGTCATTAAATTCCCAACGAAAATGTTGCTCCATTCCTTAGGCTTTGGCATGTAACAAACTTGTTTAATTATTGGACTCTATTTCATGTTGTCACTGGACATTAGCGACGTTCTTAACCGTCACTAATATTCTACTCCTTTTTCTACGTGATGGATACAGTGTTGTGACTTGTAAGAACCAATCCAAGGCACTGCATGTCTGGATATGTAACGATATGAAGTTCTATTTCATAACCCGAACGTATTATAGTGCTCAGGTAAATAGTTAAATGAAGGTTTTATTTATCTCAAATTTCGATTTCATCACTTGTTTTGAAATAAATAAAAATTTATTTAAATTATTATAATTTAGAACGAGCACATAATCATTTAAATTATATAATTATTTAGATTAGTGATGGTAAAAGACGAGCACATAATGTCATCTTAAGTATGTACCCTTCCATCCAGATTTATATATCATCTTAAGTATGTACCTACTTATAAAGAAATGATATTAACAGCAGTATTTTGTAATTAATGTTCATGTAAAACTACCTACTTACAATTTTTTTTTATAATCAATGATATAGATATTATAAATTAAGTTGATGCATTAAATATGAGAGTGATATAAAAAATTATCTTTCAAGATTTTCTTTGAATTGTGCATAATAATTCTTTATAAACAATTAAAAGTATCAAATATGATATATATAAAAGTGGACGGAGGGAGTATGGATATCGAAGTCCTGCAGTAACGTTTGTGTCTTTCGATTCCAAAGCGTCTTTGTCGACACTAAAATCGTAGAAGACTCGTATGGAGTAGGCAAAGGCAGGTTTGACAAGAGTATACAACAAGGACTGAAAGTAACCAGTGACTCGTAATATTAAATATCTTGCAAGCTAAAGCCATCCACATTCATTCTCTTTGGACCATGTTATCAACCCACACACACAAAAATGAAATTATTTGAATTTTTTATAGATATTAATATTACATTTTAAATTGATACCTACATGTTTAAATAACAAATTTTTTTGCTAAGATTGTGATTAATGATCAATTGATCAATGATAAGATACGAAGATTACAATAATAAATTTTTGAAAAATATATTATCATAATAAAAAATTTATACTTATGTACCTTTTTTTTTGTTTGAAAAACTTTCATTTATAAATATAACTTTTTTTTTCTATAATTAAGGAGTACTATCAATGTAGATGAAAACTAGTTATTAGTTTATTCAAAAGAGGACTATCATCGAATTCAAAATTGGTAGCGTAAAAAAACAAGGGCCCTAGCATGTGTTCAACTATCTTTTATCTATGTGATTTACTCACGGTTATAATGCATTTAAAAGGACTTAAAATCTTTTTTTCTTCTAGATTTTCACGTTATTTTTAAGATTTTAGATTTTCCAGTAAAAAAAGTTAATAAAAAGACACGTAGAAAAGTAAAAGATAAAATGAAATACCAATTAAGACAAAGAATTTGAACTTATTTAAAAATTTGACGTCATATCTGATTTCTTGACATGGGGGATAATAACATTTTAAAATTTACTTGGTATCTTTTGAGAACTTGATACAGCAAATAACGCACACATTTATAAAGACTTAGCACATGCCCTATAACATTCTATACATTCAATTCTAACTCTTTGGAGCAATGCTATATACACAAAATAAGAGCCGAAAAAGGTACGAAGGCCCCAATTATTTGTGTAATTTTACTTTTCTATCCAACCATATATTGCGGGGGTAATCTTTCATAAGAGTACTTCAGATATTTTATTTATTTCGCTACTTATTCTATCCACTCCTTATGAACAATACTATATCCACATAGTAAAAGCCGAAAAAGGTACGAGGGCCCCAATTACTTACGTAATTTTACCTTTCTATCCAACCACATAGGGGGGGAACTTTACATAAGGGTGCTGCAGAGATTTTATCTTTGTTATTAAAACTGGACTCAAGTGACTGGTTCGACTGGTTTAGTGAAGTGACCATGAATCTAGTTCATTTGATTAAAATTAGCGGTTTAAGAGAAAATTGGAAAAAATTGGTCGAACCGGCAAACTGGTTAAAACTAGATTTTTTCTTTTTTCCCTTAAAACTGTATTTTTTTGTCATTTTGTGAACCAATTTAATGAATATTTAGAATATTTGATTAAGTTATTTTGATTATTAAAAATTTAAAACTTATATTTGATGAATTTAGAAGAATATTTATGATTTATATAATATTTTTTTCTAAAAAAACAATAGTCCGGTTGAACCATGAACCAATAATTTCATCAGTTCGATGTTTGGTCTGATTATGATAACATTTGATTTTATCTCTTTTGCTGCTTATTATATGAACTCTGTATGAGCAATGTTGTATCCACAGAATAAGAGCCAAATAAAGTACGAAGGCCCCAATTATTTGTGTAATTTTACCTCATATACCGATTGATATATCAACATCATCTCAATGTAACATAAGTTGTTATAATATTTTTGTAAGTTGTTTGTATCTAGTATATTAATATTACAGTACGGTTGTATACAAATGATACTGCAATTCAATATTTTAAGAATAGTATATCAACACAAATATGTTACTTAGTTGTCTGTTGTTGTAAGTTTTGGTTGTTTTCAAATAGGAAATAATGTAACCAAAAAAAAAAATTTATCGAGTATACACAGAGTCATGCTAAGGCTAATAATATTGTTGTACACACAGAAACAGTGGCATATGCAGTTCCGTGAGCATCAAAGTTTGCTTCAAATACACGGAGGTGATTTTCACATACATTGGTGCTGACATTGAGGAGTTAGTTAGAGGAATCTAGCAGGTAGTTGTTTCTGTTATATTTTTGTGTGCAGGGCCTTGGAATTCGTGAGAGTTAGTTTAAGTTTATGTATTTATACACACAGATACTGTACATTGTAATTCAATTGAGAAATAAATGAATATTTTCTGCTGCTTCTACAAACTCTTCGAGCTTCATTGTTCATCAGTTTTCCTTTGATTTTAAACTGTTTCACATGGTATAAGAGCTAGATTGATTAGATTTTCTCAATTCAAATTTGTTGCTATCATGTCTTCATCATCATCTCAATCTTCTCCTCCAATTGATTAGATTTCACATCCTTGATTTCTTCATATCAATGATAATCCTGGCTTCATTTTGAGTTCGATGAAGTTAATTGAAGCAGAGAACAGCATATGTTGGAAATGACCTATGCAGATCACACTCTTGGCAAAGAACAAGATCCAAATTGGTAATGGAATTGAAGCTTTATTGCACCTAATAAAGCGTCATATCTGTATTTGTTTGGTAAAGGGGGGATGATATGGTGATATTATTTGGGAAGAAATTGATCGAAAAAGCTACCCAAATTATTTGTGGAGATGGAAGGATGATGCAATTAAAAAGTATGGCTCCATAGAGAATGCATGGGAGCACAAGCCTACTTGGACAACTTTGGAGTTATGGCAAAATTTGTATGACTAATTTAAATGAACATATTTCGACACAACTTTTATACAACTAATTAACTCATTTATTTATATAATTATTCGTAGGCATAATTTCAATACTTTGGAGGTATGACAAAATTTGTGTGACTACCGGAAGAAGCGAAAAATTTGTGGAATACAGTGAATTATGCAAAAGGAATAGAAACTTGGTTAATTATATTCCTCACACATCTGGCTCCATTTCCTACGATATTACGAGGGAGGAAGAGGTAACTAATTTCAAATTTGAGCATATCTTACTGTTACTTTAACTAAGTTAATCATATTTATAATAAATTTTATTTGATTTTCATGCAAAATTTGTACTCCTCAATTCCAAATAACTTGATAAGACAATTGAATTATTGCTAGTACAAACATTAGATTATCTTTGTTTCTTCATTCGCTACAGAAAAAACGCTTGGTTCGTCCACCAACCATGTACGAGCTATACAAAGAAACTCATACCATAAAGGATAAGAGTAAGAAAGGCACATGGGTTTATGATGAAGCTAAGAGAAAATTGGTATATTATTTTTCTCTATTAATTAGAATTTTTTTCTTAATGTTGAAGAAAAATCATCATTTAAGATTTTTTAGTTGGTATATGATTAACATTATTTCTATTTGGTTGTATAGCATGATTACGGTGAGAGGCTAAAGAAAAAATATGGTGACAATGACTTGCGAGTAGAATAGCTCGATGATCCAAATTTGGAAATGTGGCAAGATACAGTTGGAGGTGTTAAGATACGATGATGCGGATGCGGATGCGGATGCGAATATCGATGCCGATGCTAATGATGATATTGATGCTAATCCTTATTATGATTATGATAATGGTTCTGCTTATAATGAGGATTATACTCATGCTACCTATGATGATGATAATGCTTATGGCGATGATGGTTATGCATAACATTTGGATGGGTACAGTGAAGCGAATAGCATAAATCCAGATGACATGATATATTAATTTCTAGTGTCTACTGGTTTCAGTTAAATATTAGCTTAAAATATTTGTTTTAAACCTTATTAATATTTTGACATGTACAGTACGTGTTTCAATTGAATACCAAACTATGCTTTTCAATAAAATGGTTTAATTCAATTTATTTACTTTGTTTAAATCATAGTACGTATTCAAAATAATCAATAATTTAATATTTGGTATATAGGGTTGCACAGATTATTAATTTTTCTTTTTTATATATTTGATGAATTTGAAATAATAATTTTACAAGATGGTTTTATCATCACAAATAATATTATGACTAATAATATTTTTTTACACGTCGAAGCAATGCAATATGCAGTGTCGTATCGGTTGAAGTCTACTACCAAAGATCGATTCAAATGGACGATTTGTTAGATTGAGAAATGAATGAATTATTTTTTTTCTTGTTCATCAATTTTCTTTGACTTTCAATTGTTCGATATAAATAAATAAGAGGCCGCATAATATGAAGAAATACCGATTAAAAAAGTAGTCACATAAATTAATTTAAAATATGATATGAAAAAAGAAGATGAATCTAATAATAAGCATAAATAGATGATTATCAATGAGTATAGTTATTTATTTCTCGTTTTTTTAATAAATAAATAATAATAAAGATTTAATGTCGCTTTGTTGTTATATATTTTAAAGTATTCTAAAAATATAAGTGTATAACTATTGTAAAAGTAATATCTCCCTCAAAAGTGTCCATGACTTTCAATTGTTTGACATAAATAAATAAGAAGTGCTTAATATGAAAAAATACCGATCAAAAAAGTAATCACATAAATTAATTTGAAATATGATGTGAGAAAAGAAAATAAATCTTATAATAAATATAAATAAATAACTATCAACGAGTGTAGCTACTTGTTTCTTGTTTTTTTTAATGAATAAATAATAATAAAGACATAATCTCGCTTTGTTGTTATATATTTTAAAGTATTATAAAAATATAAGTGTATAGCTATTGTAAAAGTAATATATCCCTCCAAAAGCGTCAATGGCCATTTCTAATCCAACAAAAAATTCTAATTCTTAAATACTACGTATAAGTTTAAACAAAAATAATACTTCAGTAAAACTTAGTTATGGTACAATAAAATTAATTTATAACATTAAATTCGTTAAGATTAAAAACGTAGACGGAGCTCCGGTTGGTGACTCACAGGCCCGACACGAGTTACAAGCCGAGCCGTCATCGCTATTATACCGGTGATTGATTACAGAAATGACAAAATAAAGAAAACAATGCCTGTGAGAGTGGTTGAGAGTTCAGCCCCTTGTGAAGTCTCAGGTATGAACACTAATTTCATCTTCCTATTCAAAACATCATCAATTCATCTGCATCCCATTTGAATAAATCCCTATTTCAAATTTTAATCAGTGTTTTTTTTTTGTCGGGTGGGTTAGGGTTGGTCGTTCTCTTTTGTTCCAATTAGGGCAAAATCAATGGTTTACCGATACAATTGCTTCAAATCCTTGCATTAGTTGATGGATCATGACACTTGCCGTATGATGTGATTATTACTAATTGGGTCATTTTCTTTTAAAATTGATATGTTAAAGTTGATATCTCAAATTGGGGTCGTTTGACTTCTTAAATTTGGTGTTAAAACTTCTTAAATTTTGGCGCTATGTTAATTTTGATGCAATGCTATGTTTATTTTGGTGTTAAATCTTCTTAAATTTAATGTGCTAATTGCATAATTTTTTAATTTTTAATTTCTAAACTTTGAAGGCGTGGAATTTGAACATACTTCACCTCAAGCTTGTACACTTTTAAGTGTTGGACAGGTGATATTCGAAACTCCTTTACTTGCTCTCAGTTCTGTTCGTTTTATTTCTTTCTGTCTTTACATTTTGTATAACACTCATTGTAATTGTTGCACTGTTGGAAAATCTTGATATATGTGTAGTTTCTGATGGATTGTAATGATAAGGAAGTTAATAATTCTTTACGAATTGTATGATTCGGTAGCAAATAAATGGTTTTCGTATAAGTTGATGTATATGAATCTTAGAGACTAAAGGGGAGAAGTGAAAAAGGTAAAACTTATGTTATGCACATTCGAAGTTCCAGTTTTAATTTTTTACGTCAGAGTGTCAATATCATCTCATTTCCTGTTCATTTAAGGGATTAATAATGAATGAATGGGAATACATGTAACCTGTAAGGTCTTGTACAAAAAACTTCTTCGAGTTGATGGTGAGACATTACGAAAGGGTAAAACAAGTAAGATTGATGCCATCTCTAGCTTATTTTTTCTTGGACTTATAATTATACATGCAATCTAGTGTGTCATTTAGCGGGATACCAAAAGTTGAAAATATCTGGTCTCTTAGTAGTTATATAAGATTTACAACTATCCAAAGTCACCTACAACTATTCAAAGTCACCTGGTTTTAGTATATGATATTTGTTTCCAAACATCTTTACTGCTCTCATATTTTGCGAAATGATTTCTTTGTTTTCTGAATGAATTGGTTTGTAGGCTTTACCCTTTAGTAGTGCAAAGTAAGTATGCTGGATAATATTCTAGAATAATCAACAATATCTAGCAACGAAATATAAAAAATAAATTTAAGGGAAAGGATAGAGCGGGTACTTCAGTTTATATTCAAATATAGCAACTTTTTTCTGAATCATAATGAATGATAATTTATATTTCAATCGTTGAACAATTATTGATAATTTCAATCGTAGGCTTGTTGCTTACTCGTTTCAAGAGAATATGTATGGGAAGGACGTACATGCTATAAAAGAAATGAGAAAAAAAATGGCGAAGAAAATTCTCACTTTTCCAAGCCTCTCGAGTCAATAATTACATTTGTTGTAGATGTTAAATTTTAGCCAAAAATTGAACTCATAGAAATTCATATTATTGCTCTATGTGCTAGAGTTGGTGATACAATAATAAAGCTCTCACAAACATCTCCATCCCCTCTGCTCTCAATTAATCATCGTTTTGCTGCAGGCATTCTCTGGGACCCAGAATGTTTCTACTCCACAAAAGGATGAAGCATGGAGAGTTAATGTACGAATCCAAGGTTGTGATCTAGATCATGGATACCTATGCGGCACTATGGAGGCACTTAATGTTCCTATGGCTGAAACCCCAGTAAGAAACTTCAAATTCTATTAAAATTATAACTTGAGCTTATAACTGAGAATAGCTTCTTTTTTTTTTATGCATTAGCAGTATTACTTCTCATAACTGTGTTTTCCCTTGTATAAGACAGAAAGGGGAGCTCCCTGTGGCGATTCCAGAGACCAACTGTAAAAATAAAAAACATTCATTTTGCTTTTTCTTTTTTACTTAATTCTTTATTATTTGAGAATCCATTTTCATATTTAGCTTTCCACAAAATAATTTAATAAAACTGAGAAAAAAATGAGAGGCTTTGACTTCAAAAGCAATAATATCTGTCAACTCTACTGACTCTGTTGCAATTGATTACGTATCTTCAAAATTTCTCTGTTTTTAACCAAGCTATTACTCAAGACAGATCTTTAATCTCAGGTGGTTACATTCTGGGAGGGCGAGATCGTTGATACCAAGAATTACACTTTCTTCACAGGAAAATGGAAAGCAACGTATGCATTTCTTTTATATTATTGATATCAACACAGGAATAATTAATTCTGGCACGTACTAGATGAAATTATGTTGCTTTCATTCTCCAAACTTGTATCACTCTCAGAATTTTACAGATCTGAAGTTGACATTGAGCACTGGACAAAGTTCCCATCTTTCTCGCCCCTTCTGGTGAGTACTCAATGAATTTTATTTACATTCCATGTTTCTTCGTTCTTTGAGTTTCTTTTCTCTTTCCAGAGCCAAGTGGAGGTCGATGGTGGGAAATCTTTGGACTTGAGTAGTTATCCGTACATATTTATGGTAATCTATGACAATCAACAACTAAAGCTCTGTCGATGGTTGCAGAAACTTGGTATATCTCGACTAATAAAGTTATGCCTTTCAACTTGATGTGCAGAGATGGAAAGAGCAGTACTTTGTAAATGTTGGAACTGACTGTGGATTGACCATAGCTGGTTTTTATTATGTTTGCTTTTCATGTACTGATGGATCTGTTAATGGCTTTTACTATGATCCAAACAGCAGGTACCATTTTTTCCCCTCTCTTAGCTCGCTCTAAGCCTCTGGTTATCTCATAGTTTTTTTCCCAATGCAACGTGCCTTTTCATGTTTATAAATGTGCTCTAAGTAAGAAAGTAATTAAATTTACCCTCGGAATTTTACATTTGTGTACCTTGAAAAGGTTCTGCTCATTGATGTAGATTTACTTTAAACTGCAGCCCCTTTCAGAAGCTTGAATTGAGATCAACTAATGAAGGGAGATTAGGTTTCAGTTCTTCATCTTACGAGTTGCAATGAGATCGAATGTGTCATTCAGTTTCGGAAGCACGACGAACTGATCAAGACCAGTTGCATAAAATTTTATAGTTAAGATTGGTTTCAGTATATTCATATTATAGTTTTAGGCATAGACATCTTATACATGGTAAAATATTTTGTTTAGTTTATATGGAGAATTTCTGGCTGTCTATTCTCTATCATCTACTTGTAGTTATAAGATGTTAAATTCATTTGGAACATAATGAATTACATAGTATTTTCATAAAACTATTTTGTGTAAAAGTAGAAATGTGTTTATGATTCTTGTTATCATTTTACGTAAACACATTTCTATTTCATTGAACTAAACTTGAAGTCAATCGCTAAATTAGTAATTTTATTTTATTATATTGAGGTCTTTTTTTTTAATATTTTAAAAAATAAATGATGTCACGTAGGAAATAATTAATAGTTTTTGTAAAAATTAAGTCACGTAAGCAATTCTATTACTATGGTTAATGTTAACTTTTTTTCTTTAAATGATGGTGAAATTTTGAAGTTCATTGTTTTAAACAAACGAATAGAAGTTATTATATTGTTGTAGATATATCATATGATTGATTTTGTAATAATTTAATTTAGGTAAATTTATACTTTTGTCCCTCCATCTTTTAGTCAACTTTTAATGTTATCTTCCATCTTTTTATTTTGACAATTCTCTCCATATATCTTTTGATAAGTCATCACTTATGTTCCTTAGTATATTTTCAAGAAAATGTCAAGGGTAAAACGTTTTTATATTATTGTTTGATAAAATTATAAAATTAGGCTATAGACTTGTATAAATACTAGTATATTTACTACATACACAAATATAAAAACAAAAAAAAATATTTTAAATTTCTTATAAAAATTACTAATATATTATAAAAATATAACTAATATTCAAATTAACTATTAAGATATAAATCAAGTTAGTAATATATTTACTAAATCAAGTTAGTAATTAAATCTGTACAGACAATAATGAAAATATATAGTATTTAAGAGATGAAACCTTTTAATTAAAATATAGAGAACATTAAGAAAAATTTTATAGTTATAAAAATAGATTTTGTAATTAAAACAAAAACTTAAGGTTTTTCTAAAATTAAAACTAGAGTAACAATAAAAAATTCTAAGGTTTTTCACACTTATTATATTTTATTTATTTATTTAAATAAATAATTTTATTGTTACTTCAATTTGTATGTTATTACTCTATTTTTTTTATTTTTTTCAATAATTATTTTTGTTTTAATTAAAATATCTTTATTTAAAATTAAGAAATGAAACCTTTTCATTAAAATATAGACAACATAAATGTAGATTTCGCAATTAACTGAGGACTTCTTAATTTCAAATGAATATTTCTTGATTAAAACAAAAGTTGGAGTCTATAGATTTACTAAATATATTAGTATTATATATAGTATAATGTATTATATCTTAATAATAAATTTAAAGTTTGGTGTATTTTTTTTATAATATATTAGTATTTTTATAAAAAATTTAAAACATTCTTTTTATTTTTGTATTTGTGTATTTAGTAAATATATTAATATTTATACAAGTCCATAACCTTATTTTACAAATTTATAAAATAATAATATGAATAGATCACTTTACCCTAGACATTTTCATGAAAATCTACTAGGGGAACAAAAATGAGGACTTATCAAAAGATAAAAGAAGAGAATTGACAAAATAAAAAGATAGAGGACGATATTAAAAATTGACAAAAAGATTGAGGGACAGAAGTGTAAATTTACCTTTAATTTAATCATAATTGATCGATTATGGTAAATTACATGATTATGTTTTATTATTATTTTAGTTATAATTATTTTAATTAGATATGTCTAGTTAGTGATCAAGGTTATAATTAATTTGATTGTAATGATTTCATTATTTATACACAATTGCATGATTATTCATTTTCAAAATTTATTACATTGTTGTTATTATTATTATTTATAATTATTTTGCAAAATTTGTAAGTTGTGTTTGGTTATAATTTATGAGAATAATCATTTTTCTATATAATCAAGAAGAATTATACATAAAGGTGGAGTATGTCAGGTTGGAAAAAAATGCTAAAGAGTTTTTTTGAACATGTTTTTTTTTTAAATTAATATATAGTAATAAATAGATAGATAGGTGGCTTCTCTTTGAAAACAAAAAAAAAAGGTTGAGGTGACTATCTTTTGTGTCCAAATGTTTGTATCAAAGGAAATAAGCTATCATTGCTCAATTTCAAATTGATTTAGTTAGTTATAGGAACTTTCATACAATGTTGATACATGGGAAAAGAAGAAAAATGTCAAAAATGGGAAAGAAAAGCTCAATCTTACCAAATGGAACAGAGTATTAAGACTCCTGAACTGTGATGGTGATCGTAAATCGTTTCAGCAAAAGACTAGAATCCGATATTCAATTTATTTATTATTTATATATTATGTTATTTTATCATAAAGAATAAGTTGTTCGAATAAGTTATGTATTTGAAACTTGTATAGTTATTATAGTGTTAAATCTGACTGTTAATTTTTTTAATAATTGAATTCGCTACACTCAATTTTCTATTACTCGTTTTATGTTTAATAATTTGCTTCCAAGTAACTAATATTTCACACCATTTAATCATAATGTTAACTAAATTGAATGTATCTACATAATTCTAACGGACAAATATTAAGAATTTGTTCATGTATTCTCTTAGTACCTATATTGTATGCTTTAAAGATTTTACGTTTAATAATATCTTTATTTAATATTTCTATATCAATGAGATTATTTTTGATTAATTAAAATTTGTGGTACCACTTCTATTGAGGCCAATAAGCCCATAATTTCTTATTATTTTGTAATCTCTCCCTATAAGCTTTTAGAACAGAAAATATAACTTCTTACTATATAGACGATCTCTATATGTTATATTCTTAATATTTTAGAAAACAACTTAAGCTAATCATGCATTACAAATCCATTGTTTTATTATCCCTCATCCCTTTATAAAAATAATTATTGTACAATAATTTGATGTTAAATTAAATTATGCTTTTATTGACTAAAAAGCCATATATCTCTTAATTTCAACTAAATATAGATATCAGCAATTAATTATTTTTTATATAACTTAATTTTTCTTAATTTGATTTGAACTTAGTTCTGGTGTATTCTCCTACTTTAAATTACAACATTCATTTAAGTTATTAAATTTATAATTTATGCATCAACTATATTGTTAATTCTAATGTAATCTATTATATATTTAAACGCACAAACATATTTTTTTTTATATCATAGTTCTGCACTTTTTCTTTCTAATATTGCCATCTTCAAAAAAAAATTTATTTCGTTATTATCATTTCTTAATCCAATTCTACTTTTGTCAATTCCTACTTTTATTAGGAGTAACGAAATCCATAATTAGATAATTTTAAAATAAAATATATGAATATAATATAATAAATAACTCTATCATTTTTTTTCTTTTAAATTCTATTATTAAAATTATTAATGAATATAATAGCATTATATTGATAATAAAGTATATAAAGATATATATTAAATATGAATAAAAATATTTGAGATCAAATTTGAATTTAAAAAATCAGTTTGACTTGGTGAAATCATGAAATTAGTAACACTTGATATATAAACTAAAATATTTTTATATTGTACGATCAAAATTAAAGTAATTCATACAAATTTGATATTAAACAATAATTAAATATACTTTATATTAATTTAAAATATAAAAAATATTAAATTACAATTATTGATAAAATATTAAAATTAAATGATAACATAAAAAATCCATGCCTTGCACGAGTTACAAGCTAATTTTATTAAAATGTACAAATTGTAAAACTTTACCTTAGTTTTTCTACTTTGTCCCTCGTGTGATAGGCAATAGTTTTATAATAAATTATGATTTCGATAAATAAAATTAATACGAAATAAATTAATTATAATCATGATAATAATAATAATAAAGTCACAGTACTGCATGCACGAGTTTTAAAACTAGTATTTTAAAAACATTTCGTGCATGCCAACAACCACTACCCTTTAATCAATTTTCTATTAATAATTTTCCTGTGTGTTTTCACTTAATTTCATCTATGCATGTATTTTCCAACTTAGACTCAACTTTCATACCAATTACCTTTTTCAACTTTGATTCAATCTCTTGACTGATTATCTTTTTCAAACGTAATTCGATTTCATTAACTGGATTAGAAAGAACGTAACCGACGCCTTGCCTTTTTCTTTCAAATTCATATCACTTCCGATTTAGTAAAGATTAAGGGCATATATAACCCTACGTACAGGGTTAACAAAAGTATTAACAAGTTCGCTATTTATTTCTCTCTGAGTCCCAGCGTCCGCCTCAAGTAGATATAAATATATATGGAGCACTTCTTTGTAATATAAACACAAGTATGTACTTTTGTGCCTCTTACTTTTTTTGCACTATTATAGAGCTATTTTTTATGTTTTTGTCCAAAAGAAAAAAACTGAGTCATCTAGTTGTACATATAGCTAGTTTAATAGAATTTTAACTTGTTTTGGTTAAATGTTCTTATTCAGGACGTACCTGCTAAAAAAAAATAAAAAATACTTGAATGGAGTTATCTTCGACATTTACCGAGTTCAAGTACTTTGATAAAATCGTTTGTTGTCCGGTAGATTTGTATTTGTTTGGCTTCCAAACATACAGAAATATATGTTTCTTCCCCTGGGACAAATCGTTTCCGCAAACAACTAGACATCGAGCTCCAAGTTTTGTGCATATGAGTAAAGCCTTTGGATCGAATAGAGGAAACAAATGAGGATGCGGCATCGGGAATGGTCGGGATAGCTCAGCTGGTAGAGCAGAGGACTGAAAATCCTCGTGTCACCAGTTCAAATCTGGTTCCTGGCATGGCACATGATTAATTTGTATGAGTCTCTATTCTACAAATTAATTGAGATGAATCCACATACTTATATTCATTAATAGTCTAGTTCTCGGGTAGGATGTTTGTTTCCACTATCCGTTAGTTTTGGTTAGTGGCAGGCGATGTTTAATCGCTGAATGTTGATTTCTTTGTTTCGATGGATTAAGCTGCTTATTAGAGCTACGAGCTAGAGATCTACTCGTTATAGTTAGCTGAATTTGTTGGAGTTCTGAGCTTTTAGTATTGGGAACCGAATTAAAATGCAATTTTGTGATCAAAGTAAGTTTTTACACAGACAAGTGCTTGATCTTCAAAAAAATGTCTCGAGAATTAAACCTATTATTATACCTAGGTGGCTGCAGCATGGAAACATTAGGGGTGCTTTGGTTGGTTTATGCTTTATTATTGTTACCATTCTTTGCAATAATTTCATTTTCAAAGTACCTTACTCGAAAAGAGCAGATTTCATTATGTCCTCTTCACATATGATTACATACTGTGATGGAAGAGATATATTGTAAGTTCCTAGAGGTGAAATATCCAGGGCTAATACTGCCTCAAACAGACCCCAGATATTTTCAAATTGAATCAATATTAAGACACATTATTAGAGCATTGAATTACGGATTAAAGTTGGAACCAGATGAGTTCATGACAGTTTCAGGACACCTACCTGAAGATGATGATCTTAAGAGTAATATTAATGATGATGATTCAAGATTGGTTACCGCTTCAAATTTTAGTTATGATGGAAAAGGAGCACGAAAGAACAGCAGATTGTGCTTAAAAAATGAGATCGCTAGTGCTTGTGAACCAATGGAAGAGATGTTTAAAAGGCTCGGTATTGTCTATGGTAAATCACACTTGAAGCGACGTAATTGGAAATTAACGATTGTCGATACCGAAGACTTTGATGCTCTGATTCTCAATTGTACGGGTAGAATCATTTTGGGGGACAAATTCTTTCGTTGGTATTTCCACTCGGAAGCAGATATTGCAGTTGTACTAGCTCACGAGGTATACTTACTTTTGAATCAGATTCAGCACATATTATGACCTACCTTGTTTTGGCTTAAATTTTAGAGTTTTAAGTTCTAACAGTATAATTATTAAAAGAAGTTAAAATTTCTAAATTTTAAACCGAAATAAACGAGACCTATGTCCGACTTGTTTTGGCTTATTTTTGGACAAGAAAAATTTTGGTCAATGTGATTATATAGTGAACTAATTATGTTTCTGAATAGGTTGGTCATGCTATATCTCTGGATGCCAGATTTGTACCCAATATATTGAAGCTGTGGTTTTTCTTAGAATTTAACCTGGGCCTTCCATACGATTTTGTGAATTTTAAAGTTCATCTCGTGCTTTATTATATCTACGTGAAGTGGTGCTGCCGACGGTATAAATCTTCATATACTTGTATCTTTGTGATGATGATCTGTTTTATGCTAGTACGAATGATACTAGTCAATAATGTTATGGTCAGTTGAGTTTTATTAACTCTGTGTTTGGGCAGCATGGAGTTTGTTGCAGATAACGTTGGACTAATGGTAATGGCTGCAGCTGGTTATGATCCCAGAACAGTTTCAAGTTGTTTTGAGAGGGTGGATGCTGAATCACGTCCATTAGAGGATTTCATATGGCAAACAACAGAAGTCAAGTACTATATAAGCAAACTGAAATTAGCAATATACAAGTTTGCACCGAGTCACCCATCTGCGGAAGCAAGAATCAAGGCTTTAGAGGAAGTGATGGACGAAGCGGTGGATATATACGAGCAAGTTAAGCGACGAGGGGGAGCTCAACATATTTGTATGGGTGAGGTGAAAAAATTGTAATTTAAAATATTTTTTGTTCTAATGTTATAAACTAGCACTAACTGTACATTTGTATTTTTAAGTATTCTAAGTACAATCATCATCAAATGTTATAAAACCTAACACTCCAAAAAACTTAAACAAGAGGAAGAGGTCATAAGAAAGTGGACTGAGTGTAGTAAGAAACTAGAAAATCAATTAAGTAATAGAACATCTGATCCAAGGTCTAGTTTAAGCTATGAGGAGACTCAGGTGAAACAAATTGCAATCGAGGTTGAAAATGCAACTAGTTTTCGTAAAAGGCCTGTGCAACCTGTCAAGTTTGTGAAGGTAGTGTGACCAAGATAGATAAAGGGAATGCCCTCCCGAAGAATGAAGCTTCCACAAGTGGTGGAAGTGGCAAGAAACTTATTCTTACCAAGGCACCCAAAGTCCCCAACAAGAAAGAGCACGACTGTGAATCAGTTGATACACAGTCATCAGGGGATACGAGTGCATCATGCTTAAGAAGCCCTTCAAGGGAATAAAAGCCTATCAGGGGATAAGAAAAAAGAATAGGAACGAGAAGTTAGGATTGAACAAAGCTAATAACTATGCTCCCAATTCTGTAGCCCTCAAAAAAGTGTGTTGGAACTATGGTAATTTTAATCATTTATCTTTTCAATGCAAAAAAAGAAACCATAGATATTAATTGGCACAATACTATCTGTTGATTATTTACCTAAATCAATTTTTATTCATGCATGCACCCTTAAGGGTAAGGAAAAGATTGTAGTTGATAAATCTAAAGATTTAAGTGAAGCTCCTAAAAAGGAGAATGCGTGTATTTTGCCTAAACCAAAAGTGGAAACTAATGAAAGTGTTTTTGTACCATTATATGTGACTAAAGCTAGAGGACTCAAATTCACTTGGGTACCAAAAAAAAATTAAATGCTCTTTGTGTGCAGGAAAAGGTCAAAAGCAAGCAAGTCTGGTTTCTAGACAGTAGCTGCTCAAGACACATGACAAGAAACAAAGCCCGCTCACAGAGTTTAATGAGAAGGTTGATCCGGTAATATCATTTGGTGATAATAGCAAAGGATTGACACTAGGTTATAGCAAGGTAGCAAATGAGAATGTCTCATTTGAAGATGCAGCATTAGTTAATGGGCTAAATCACAATTTATTAAAAATAAGTCAACTATGTGACAAGGGATTCATCATTTCATTCAAAGGTGATAAATGCTTGATCTCCAATGAAAATGGTGGGAAGCTGGATTTGTCAGGGTTAGAAAAGGAGATCTTTATGTTGCTGATTTTGGCTCAACAAATGGAGCCTCATGCTTTTATAACAATGCAACCACTGATGAGAGCAGATTATGGCACAAGAAGCTCTCTCATTTGAACTACAAGACTATCAATGATTTGGTAAAGAGAGAACTGGTGACTAGACTACCTCAACTGAAGTTTACTCAAGAGGGTTTATGCTTAGCCTGCCAATAAGGGAAGCAAAGAAGATCATCCTTTGTCAGCAAAAAAGCCACAATGATTAAAAATCCAATTCAATTGCTACATATGAATCTGTTTGGTCCTGTTAATATAATGTCAGTATCAAAAAAGAGATTTGCATTAGTCATTGTGGATGACTACATTAGATACACTTGGGTCAAGTTCCAACATACAAAATCAGAGGTGCCTTAACAAGTCATTGACCATGTTAAGAAAGTGGAAACTGAATCTGGGTCAGTGGTTATGAGGACTGATAATGGAACTGAATTCAAGAATGCAGTTGTTGATGGGTCATTGATTAATAAGTCTGAACTGAACTGAACTGAATCCACTGCTTGCTTCACTCAAAATAGGTCATTGATTAATAAGTCTCACAACAAGACACCATATGAGCTAATGACAGGGAGGAAGCCAAATATCAAGTTCCTACATGTTTTTGGTTGCAAATGTTTTGTATTGAGAAACTTCAGTGAAAACTTAGGAAAATTTGACTCAGAAGCTAATGAAACAATTTTCCTAGGTTATTCCCTGACATCCAAGGCCTATAGGATTTACAATAAGAAACTCCAAGTTGTCATGGAGTCTAGTAGCTTTTGATGATCAAGAAATCTCTAGACTCGAAGACCCTACTTTTTATGAAGAGTTAAGATTTGAAAATGAATATGATGTTGATGATCAAGAGATAGAAACTGATGTGTGCAAACAAATGGAGAATTTAAACATCTATGATGTCAATCCAAATAACCAAGAAACTCCTACAGTTGATAAAGTTAATTACCTGGACAACAGATTAGAAAGCACTCTATCATGGGATAATCCATTAGGGAATGCACCATTAGGGGATGACTTTTTCCCTAACATGAGCACAAATTCAGAGGGAGTTGTCTCAAAAGCTGGTAGCACAGACTTAGGGGGAGGAAATGAAGATTATGCAAGTTCATCCAGACTCTCCCCTAAGCCTAAATGGTCTTCAAACAACACCAAGGTCATCTTATCTGGGTACAAATCTATGTTGATGATATCATTTTTGGATCCACCGATACTAAGTTGTGTGAGAAGTTCTCTAAACTCATGCAAAACAAATATGAAATAAGCATAATGGGTGAGTTGTCTTATCTATTGGCACTTCAAATTAAACAAGCCACTGATGGGATTTATATTCATCAGTCAAAATATGTCAAGGAACTTCTCAAGAAATTTGACATGGAAGACTCTAAGGTAGCGAAGACGCCTATGACTACAGCAACCAAGATTGACCCTGATAAGACTCGAAAGAAAGTTGATCTAAAGACTTATAGGGGAATGATTGGTTCACTATTGTACTTGACAGCAAGTAGGCATGATATTATGTTTGCAACATGTCTTTGTGCAATATATCAAGCTTACCCAAGTGAGTCCCATTTAGTTGCTGTGAAGAGAATTGATGGGTGTCGAATCCAACAAAAATAAATTCCTACTAAAAAATAATTAACTTCTAGCAAGTGATAGTAGGGTCGTATCCACAGAGATTGGTTAAGATTTATTTTGTCAAGATCAATTAAAATAAAATGGGGGATTTTGAATTCAAGTAATATATAGTGCATGAACAATCAAAATAAGGATTTAACAAATACAGGAAGCAAACTAGCCAAAGGATTATTCTCAACTTTGAATTGATCATCGATGCAAGAATTATTTAATTATCCTAGAATAAATTGGTTATAATTGTCGAACATATATCAACAACCAATCTCTCCTTAATTTATCGATAACCAAGATACGATCTAATGATTACTTCTTTTATCAATGAACAACCATATATACGATCATATGATTTAATTCACCAATAACATTAAGAATTAGAGAAACTCAATTCTAATCAACAAACTCGAAATGTTCGGTTCATTTAAACTAGATCACAAAATCCCATAACAACAATAAAAAACTTGACCATAACCAATGTTGTTAACTGCTTCAAATATTAGAACCATCAAACAATTACGGATCTGTTATTCGAAAAAGTAATATATTATTTTGACAATTAAATAGTTGACCACCGACCTAATTAATCAAAACAATAATAAACTTAGAAAATAGAGAAATTGCAAATAACTAAAAATAATATAATAGATAAAATCAGTTAGATCTCACAATTGATAGCGAATTAAAGCCTTGAATATCCTTCGATTAGAAAAGACTTAGCCGCACATAATAGGTGAAGAATACATACAAGAGAGAGTAGAATTCCTGGAAAACTCAATGTCATAAGAGCTCCCTAGGGTTGTAGAATTATCTCCTTAATTAAGGAAGAATAAATCTAAAACTCTTGTCCTATTACAAATATAATAAAATAAGTTTTACCCTAGTAAAAACATGGCTAAAAGTTTACAACTTAAAATATTACAATAGATCTTAAATTTCCTAGTTTGACTGATACATAATAATATAAAAGAAAATTATTATAGTGATTAATTCAAAAATAATTAGTTAATTAAAACTATTATATATATATATATATATATATATATATATTAAATGTGATATATATTGTAGTTTTATAGTGAATCATTAATAATTTTTACTTATTTTTTTTTCACAAGTATAATATATGTTATTAACGACTTTCAATATAAGTAAAATATTAATTTAAAGTTACATTGCTATATAATAAATTAACATAAATAATAATATAAAATAAAAAACATTAAATCATATGCATCGATTCTTTTAAACACTAAGTTTTTGATGAACTGTCGGAGACTAAGTTTTGAACTGTCAGAGACTAAGTTTTGAACTGTCGGAGACTAAGTTTTTGAACTGTCGGAGACTAAGTTTTGAACTGTCGTAGACTAAGTTTTTGAACTGTCGGAGACTAAGTTTTTGAACTGTCGAAGACTATGTTTTTCAGCTATCGGAGACTAAGTTTTTGAACTGTCGAAGACTAACTTTTTGAACTGTCGGACTAAGGTTTTGATTGTCAGAGACTAAGTTTTTAATTTTTTATAGATTTTGCTTTGGTTGTTTACAACAACCGACGCAAAATAATGGAACATTTGCGTCATGTCTTTTAAAAAACCGATGCAAATACTCAAAAACAAGGGACTTCTTATAATTTGAATACTCAAAAACAGGGGATACCTATAAGGTGTGCCCATGCCTTATGAAATATTATAAGCTGAAATGTGTTTTTATTTATAGACCACTTTAATTGCTGTATGATTGTTGCCAAAAACTACTTCACATACTCAACCAGAAATATATAAAATTTACTTCAGTAGACAATCAGCTACAACTATTAGAATAAAACAAATTAAAATTTACAATTATTGGAATAAAACAAATTAAAATTTACAATTATTGGAATAAAAACAAATTAAAATATACAAATAACAATTATTTATAACTATTGGAATAAATCAAATTAAAATTTACAATAATTGGAATAAAAGAAATTAAAATTTCCAATTTACAAATATTTACAACTATTGGAATAAAACAAATTAAAACCTTCAAGTCCTGCACTTATTTTCCATGATCAATCCATAACCTTTCACCATGGTCATTACATAGGTAGTTTGTTTCTCCATTATCGTCACCATATGGGGTAGATAGACCCATAGAGAAAGAAGGATTATCATCAAATTTGTTATACTCCTCTTCATCAACAACATCATCAATACCAAGAATATTTCTCTTGCCTTGAACAACAATTGAAAACTTAGGATCGGCGGGATCTTGGATATAAAATACTTGTTTTACTTGCGTTGCGAGTATAAATGGGTCGTCCACATGACCCCACTGACTAAAATCTATCAAAGTAAATCCTAATTCATCCTTTCGAACACCACAGTGTATATCAATCCAATTACAATGAAAGAGACCAACCGTGAATTCTCTGTACTCAAGCTCCCAAATATCTTCAATCACCCCATAATATGACTTTTTCACATCTTTCGATCATGAAGATTTGCCTCTGAAAAATTCTGTTGATGAAGCTTCCATGGTAACTCCACTATTTTGCATAGTGCTCTTTCCATCTTGACGTTGGGTGTAAAAAGTATATCGATTAACATCATAACCTTCATAAGATCGAACAAGCGTATTAGGCCCATATGCTAACCATTTTATCGTATTAGAAACAACATTTGGTGTATCTGACAACTGGCACATTACGCGGTCTTTAAACCATCCTACAAATGAGCGATTATGTTCAGTTGTAACCCAAATGCCACTTTTTGAAGGATTCTGCCTCCTAATCAAATTAACATGACAATCTAAGTAAGGATGAACTTCAGTTATGTGTTGTAGGACAAAGAGATGCGCTCTATCACGCAGTTCACACCCAAGAGAGATCCATTTGGATCCCAATGTACCCTGCCCATAAAGTCTTCCCTCGTGACGAGAATTGGGAATTCCAATAGGATTGACAACTACTAAATACTCTGTGCAAAATTCAATAGTCTCCTCAACTGAATATCCTTCAACTATACTAGCTTTCGGTCGATATCGGTTCCTCACATATCCTTTCAATATACCCACGAATCTCTCAAAAGGATACATATACCGCAAATATACCGAACCACATAACTTAATCTCTCTAACCAAATGAATAACTAAATGTACCATAATTTCAAAAAATGAAGGTGGAAAATACATTTCAAACTGACAGAGTGTGACTACAATATCAGCTTGTAATTTATCCAACGTGATGGGTTCAATCACCTTCTGTAGATGGCATTGAAGAAAAAACAAAGTTTCATAACAACAAGTCTCACATGATTCAGTAATATCCCTCGAATTACAATTGGTAATAGTTGTTGCATTAACACATGACAATCGTGTGACTTCATACCCACGAGTTTCAAATCCTTCATCGACACAAACCTTTTGATGTTTGAAGAATATCCATATGGAACTTTCACACCAAACAAACACTTACAAAAAGCAATTTTCTCTTTTTTACACAAAGTATAACAAGCTGGAGGTAGATATGTATGCTTCTATGATTCTTGTGGTGCTAACTCTAGTCGTATACCCATTTCTTTCATATCTTTTCTGACTTTGATCCCGTCGTTTGTCTTTCCCGGTATATTCAACAACTTCCCAACAATACTATCACAGAAATTTTTCTCAATATGCATAAAATCAAGACAATGTCTAACTTGTATGTGTTCCCAATACGGGAGATCCCAAAATATGGATCTCTTCTTCCATAGATTCTTTTACTTAGGAGGTTGATACAACTTTCCAAATACAACATCAATATCCTTAACCCGCTCAAAGACTTCTTTCCCAGTTAAAGGCAAACGGGTTTCTCGAGTCTCGATATGCCCATCAAAAGCCTTTTTTATCTTACGATAAGGGTGATCACAGAGAAGAAATGTTCGGTGACTCATAAAGACATTTTTGTTGCAATTATTTAGACGATGGTCAATAGAAGCATCTTCACAAATTGGACATGCTTTAGCTCCTTTGACAGTGTACCCTGACAAGTTTCCATAAGCAGGAAAATCATTTATGGTGCAAAATAACATCGCACGTAATGTGAAATTCATTTGAGTATTTGCATCAAAGACAGAAACACCTTCATCCCACAAAAGTTTTAAATCTTCAAGAAGCGGTTGAAGATAAACATATATGTTATTCTCAGGTTGTTTAGGCCCTGAGATTAACAAGGACAACATAATATACTTGCGCTTCATACACAACCAAAGAGGCAAATTATAAATCACCAAAAGAACTGGCCATGTCCTATGTTGACAGCTTAGAGTGCCATAAGGATTCATCCTATCCATACAAAGTCTGAGTCGTAGATTCCTAACTTCTCCACCAAATTCAAGAATCTTATAATCAATGGTTATCCATTATGGAGAGTCACTTGGGTGTCTAAGCATCCCATCTGATTTCCTCCCTTTTGCATGCCACCTCAAATGTTTTGCATCTTTTGCATTTGCAAATAGGCATTTGAATCGTTGCACTATGGGTAAATACCAAACCGCCTTGCTAGGAGCCCTTTTTTTATCATCCTTAGAAGAATCATTACCCTCCCACTTGTACCAAGATGCTCCACACTTAGGACATGTGTGTAAATTTTCATTCTCATTTAGAAACAACACACAATCATTTGGACATGCATGTAACTTCTTTACGTCCATAACTATAGGATACAACATCTTCTTTGCCTCGTACGTGAAAGTGGGAAGCTCGTTATTCACCGGAAGTATTTCTCGTAAAAGTTTTAATAATTCTGTAAAACTCTTGTCACTCCATGCATTCTTGACTTTCAACTTGCACAACTTCAAAGTTGTTGACAACCTTGTCAAGTCGTCACTGCACCCGGGATACAAAAGTTTATTAGAATCGCGAACCAAGCTCTTAAATATATCTGGTTGTGGCATCATATGGTCTTGCAGATCTTGTATCATATCTTCCACCCTATCAATGTCCACATCATCTTCGTCATTATCGACCGAATTATCATACTCGGTTGCATAATTCGACCTTGAGCTACCAATCATATCAAAGTCTATTCCCTCTCCATGCCAAATCCACTTCGTATAACCCTTCTTAAAACCCTGACGAAATAAATGTTCACGCACTGTCTCTGAGCTTGAATATTTTTTTAAATTACCACAAAGGCAGCACGGGCACACAATCATGTCTTCTTTTCCATGTTCCTTTCTGATGTTTTGGTGTTCAACAGCACATTTAATAAACTCGTTAACCCCTCTCACATATGCGTCATCGTTACGCAATATATTGTACATCCATGTTTGACGATCCATGTATAACTAAATAACCACAACGATTAACTAAGTAAGCACAACGATTGTACATATATCATAAATAAGATGTGGACAAACAATAGTTCAAACATACATGTTGATATTTTAAATAATGCCTTTAATATTACTTTAATTAACAATGACTTACACAACAAAGCTGCCTGCCGAAAAAAGCTCTCCACCAGAGACACAGAAGAAAGAAACCTACAAAATCTCAGCCAAGAAACCCGTCAAAGACGATCTCGCTCTCTCTCCTCTCTTACGAACCAGGCCAAAATAGAAAAAGTTTTAACTTAAATATACTTTTTAATAATATTAAATAATATGCGTCAGACAATGAAGAAAATCAACGCAAAGAACATAATCATTTGCGATGGATATTTAAATCAAGCGACGCAAATGTTTGAATAATTTATGTTTTTAAAATTTTTTAAAGATTTTGCGTCGGTTATTTTCAAAACCGACGCAACTACATGTGAGTATTTGCGTTGGATATTTAATCGACGTGACGCAAATGTATTTTTGTTTATTTTTTTTTTAATTATTTGTATTTTTTGTGTCAGTTATATTAAACAACTGACGCAAATACTCATATATATTTGCGTCAGTTTTTTAATCAACGCGACGCAAATGCTTTTAAAATTTATTATTTATTTATTTTTATATATTTTGCGTCAGTCTTTTAAAAGAGCTGATGCAAATAATCTTACCATTTTTTTCACAAATGTCACCGTGTTACTATATGCGACAGTTTTATTAAAGAATCGACGCAAATACGGAAACGCATATGATTAGTTTTGTACTAGTGTGGCTTTTGATATAGACTTGTTTTTAGAGGGTTTTGCTACTTGGGTAGAAGGAGTTGGATTATTACTAACATCCTTCATTGTAGCAAAATTAAAAGAAATAAAGAATAATATAGTAGAGAGTTAAGACAATACCTGAATCAGTTATGACAAGATCCTTAAATAGATGAAGAATATTAAACATAGGGAATCCTGCATAGTATATTAGTTTCTCTACTATATATGTAAACAGTAGTTAATTATCTACTAACAATTAAGCAATTGTAGGATAATTAGCCATTGCTGCAATATCATCAGGTAATAATTATCCTTTAAAAAGAATAATTATTGACTAATGCTTTTTAGTGTTATTATCTTTATGAACAATTAATTTTGTCAAAAGATAATTACAACTACTTCAATCAGCTGTCAATTAGTCTCTGGTAATTAAGTCATCAGAAAATAATTAACTTCTACTACAATATCATACTTGCACAAAATTTTCAAAGAATCTTATTCACCAAAATTGAGCATACCTAGCTCACTTACCAACCTTTTAAAGGTGGATTCATCCAGTGGTTTGGTGAATATGTCTGCAAGCTGCTTCTCAGTTGGAATATGTCTGCAAGTTGCTTCTCAGTTGGAACAAAATGAAGTTCCACTATACCATTCATCACATGTTCTCTAATGAAGTGGTATCTGATGTCTATGTGCTTTGTTCTAGAGTGTTGCACATGATTCTCTATAATGGAAATGACACTTGTGTTGTCACAATAAATAGGAATATGATTGTACACCATACCATAGTCCATCAGTTGATTTTTCATCCATAAGATTTGAGCACAACAACTCCCAGCAAGAATGTATTATGCTTTAGCTGTTGAGGTTAACACAGAATGTTGTTTCTTGCTAAACCATGCTACTAGTTTGCTTCCAAGAAATTGACAGCTTCCTGTTGTGCTTTTCCTGTCTAATTTGCAACCTGCATAATCTGCATCTGAATAGCCTATTAAATCAAATCCAGAATCTCTAGGATACCAAATTCCAAGATTTGGAGTATCCTTGAGATATCTAAATATTCTTTTAACTGCAATCAGATGAGATTCTCTAGGATCTGATTGGAATCTTGCACATAAACAAGTTAAAAACATTATATCAGGTCTACTTGCAGATATAAAAGAGAGCCTATCATGCCTCTATAACTTGAAACATCAACCTTTTTACCAATTGAGTCTTTGTCAAGTTTAGTGGTTGTTGCCATGGGAGTTTTAGAAATTGCAACATCTTGTAAATTAAATTTCTTTAAAAGGTCTTTTAAATATTTTGTTTGACTGATGAAAATTCCATCAGAGGTTTGTTTAACCTGTAAACCTAAAAAGAAAGTTAATTCTCCCATCATGCTCATCTCATATCTACTTTGCATGAGCTTAGAAAACTTAGAACATAAGCTCTCATTTGTAGAACCAAATATAATATCATCAACATAGACTTGAACAAGTATAATGTGACCAACATGTTTTCTGTAAAATAAAGTTTTGTCTATGATACCTCTAGAAAATTTATTATCAATTAAAAACTAAGAAAGAGTATCATACCATGCTCTTGGTACTTGTTTAAGTCCATATAGTGCTTTGTCTAACCTGTAGACATATGATTGAGAAACTTCTGATCTTCAAAACCAGGAGGTTGCTAGACATACACCTCTTCTTGTATTTTCCCATTCAGAAAAGAATTCTTTACATCCATCTGGTACACTTTAAAATTTGCATGAACAACATAGGCAAGAAATATCCTGATGGCTTCCAATCTAGCTACTGGTGCAAAGGTTTCATCATAGTCAATTCCTTCTTCTTGTGAATAACCTTGTGCAATTAGTCTGGCCTTATTTCTTGTCACTGTACTAGCTTCATCTAGCTTGTTTATGAAGATCCATATAGTACCAATGATTGATTTATTATTTGGTTTTGGTAGTAGTCTCTAGACCTTGTTTCTTTCAAACTGATTGAGTTCCTCTTGCATAGCAATTACCCAATCAGCATCTTGTAATGCCTCCTCAACCTTCTTAGGCTTAATCTTTGATAAAAAGTTGAGGTATAGGTATTCATTCTAAGTAGCACTTTTTTTGACACACCTTTAATTGGATCTCCTATGATTTGCTCCCTAGGATGATCTCTTGTCCATTTTATTTGTGGAGGAAAACTTCTTGAAGAAGAAGCTTCTTGATTATAGTTTCCTTCATGATGTTCAGTGCTCTCAGCTTCATTGAAAACTCCCCCTGAATTAGTGCTCAGATCAGAGTTTAAGTTTTCTTCTGATGATGCATTCCCTAATGAAGCTTCTAGATGACTTGAATTGTCATTAGGGATTACTAGATTTTCCATTGATTTGCACACTTCAGCTTCATCATCTGATGAGTCAATTTCAGCATCTGTTGACTCATTTTCATTTCAAACCTTAGTTTGTCATGGCTTCCTTCTGCATTATCATTCATTCCTTCAATCTTTTTATCATCAAAGGCTATATGAACTGATTCCATAACAATGTGGAGTCTAAGGTTGTAAACTCTATATGCTTTTCTTGTTAAAGAATACCCTAGGAAAGTTGCCTCATCAGCTTTGGCATCAAATTTTCCTAAGTTTTCTCCTTGACTTTTGAGAACAAAGCATCTACAACCAAACACATGAAGAAACTTAAGTGTGGGTTTTCTACCTGTTATGAGCTTATAAGGAGTCTTTTGATGAGCTTTTACAATAATTGATCTGTTCTGAGTGAAACAAGCAATAGAGATAGCTTCAGCCCAGAAGTAGGTAGGTAATTTAGCTTCTTCAAGCATGGTTCTTGTAGCTTCAATCAAGGTCCTATTTTTCCTTTCAACAACTCCATTTTGTTAAAGAGTTCTAGGAGCTAAAAAGGTATGTGAAATGCCTTTTTCCGCACAAAACATTTCCACTGTTGAATTCTTGAATTCAATCCCATTATCACTCCTTAAGGACTTGACTTTCTCTCCAGCTTCAAGTTCTATTCTTTTAATGTGATCAATGATCATCTGGGGAGCTTCATCCTTGGTATGTAGATACTTAACCCATGAGTATCTTGAGTAGTCATCAACAATTACAAATGCATACATTTTTCTAGATATTGACATCACATTAATAGGACCAAATAAATCCATGTGAATTAGATGAATCGGTCTTGTTATTGTTGATGCTTCTTTACTTTTGAAGGAAATTTTCTTTTGTTTTCACTTCTGACAAGATCCACAAAGACCATCTTAAGAAAATTCAAGTTGTGGCATTCCTGTCACCAATCCTTTTCTCACCAAACTATTGATAGTCTTGAAGTTTAGGTGAGACAGCTTCTTATGCCATAGCCAACTTTCATCTGCTGATGCTTTGCTGTAAAAGCATGTGTATAGTCCTTCATTTGTTGAGCAAAATTCAACTATGTATACATTGTCTTTTCTGACTCCAGATAATGTAACATCTCCAGTTTTTCTGTTGCTTATAAGGCATTGTTCATCCTTAAAGACAACTTGATAGCCTTTGTCACAAAACTGACTAATACTAAGTAGATTGTGCATTAGACCATCAACCAGAGCTATATTTTCAATGATGACATTTCCATGAACTACTTTGCCATATCCCATAGTGTATCCAATGTTGTCATCTCCAAAGGACACTTTAGGGCCAGCTTTCTCCTCAAACTATGAGAGCAGAGACTTATTTCCAGTCATGTGTCTTGAACAGCCACTATCCAAGTACCACAACTAATGCTTCTTCTTGCCCTGCACACATATGTAAACTAGTTAGACCTTTTAGGAACCCAAGCCTGCTTGGGTTTAGATTTAACAGTTTTAATCACAAGTTTACACATAGTCATTGGTTGTGTATTCTTTTTCTTTTCTTTCCTCTTTTTAGGAGGTGAAAGATCCACCTTGGTCCTAGGTGGTTTGTGGACAATCTTTGATCTTTGAGGAGATTTTCTCCTTGTGTTATTATAAACATTAGGCATTTAGGGATGAGCATAATAACAATTTCCACAAGCATTGCAAGCATATGATGGATGTTTAAAGTCACCACAATTATAACATGACATATATTGAGGTGATGCAATGTATGGACAAGGAGCTGGAATTGAAACAGGAGTATGCATGTTATTAGTAATTTTTGTGCATTTAAAAGCAAGGTGGTTGGAGTTCCCACACTTGGTGCATGTTTTCCTAGGTGCATTAGGCATTCTTGCATAATTACTGTATTTATTAATACCTAATTTGTCATTCCTATTTCTCTTAGGCTCAGATATTGGACTGCTTTTTAGCTTCTCTTTTAATTGTTTGTTAGAAAGCAAACAAACATTTTTAGTAGCCTTTTTCTCTAGCCCAGGTTCCAAAGTTTTCTTTACAGAAGTCAAATTTTTACCTTTAGAATTCTCACCTTTTTCAATCTCAATAGGTTTAACAAATTTGATTGGTTTTAATTTTCCTACTGATTTAGGCTCTGAGCTAGCTTCTGATTCTTTATCAGTGGTGACGGGTTGTTCACCAATTGATATAACAATGGGCACGTCTGAGTATCCTAATAGAGCCTTTTGATTAGGATTTTGTGAGTTTAAAAGATCCTGCACTTTGTGTGAGGATTGTGTCCATTGTTTTATTTTATCTTGTTCAGCCTTGAGTTTTTCAACTAGATAGGCTTCTCTTTTCAAGGCATTGTCAAGATGTCTCTTAGCATTAAGAGCTTCTGTTTTGGCATCTTCTAGGATTAACAAATTAGATTCTAGTAAAGTATTTCTTTTAGAAATAATATTATTAGTCTCAGTAATCCTATTATTTTCTTTTGTAAGACATCTTAAACTAGCATGCAAGTCATAAATCTCTTTGGCCATTTCTTGAATGGTGGCATCACATTCAACTTTAGAAATTGAAGAAATATTGAAGTTATCTACCTTAGATGGTGATGAGGTTTGTGATTCAACTTCTCCTTCAGAATTGGTTGAGGATTTAGCCATTAAAGCCAAATTTACAAACTCTTCCTCAGCATCAGATTCATCTGAATCCACCCAGTCCTTGCCTTCAGCTATGAATGCCTTTCCCTTTTTCTTGAGAAGATCAAAATACTTCTTTTTGTAATCTACTTGATCATCCTTGAAGTCTTTCTTTTTCTCAGTGCTGGGCTTCTTGCATTCACTGGCAAAGTGACCAAACTCATTGCAGTTATAACACCTGATTTTAGATTTGTCAATCAAGGTTGATTGACTTGGCTTGATAGAAGTAGATTTTGATGTTGATGAGGTTTTCCTGGACTTCCTCCCTCTTTAAAATCTCAGGTTTTTGAATCTTCTAGCAATGTAGGCCAAGCTTTCATCAATTTCATCTAGCTTCTTAGGTGTGTAGCTTCTAACTTAATTTTCTTCAAACTCACTCTCTTCTTCTTTCTCATCATTGAAATCTTCTTTCTTAATGGAAACCTTCATGTGTCCACTAAGCTTCTTTTTCTTTGGCTCTACAATCAAAGCAACAGATTTATCTTTGGAGTGTTGCTTATTCCATTGCTGGATTTCCAACTCATAGGTCTTCAAATTTCCATATATCTCATCTAGTGTTAGAAGACCTAGATCTTTGTTGGCTTCTCTGATTGCAGTAGTCTTTGGATCCTAATGTTTGGGAAGAGCTCTTAGAAATCTGTGATTCACTTGAAGCACAGAATACTCCTGGCCATAGCTAGTTAAATCATTAATTAATTGGATGAATCTCTCATATAGATCATCAAGAGATTCACCATCCTTGGCAGTAAACAACTCATATTGTTGAATCAACAGGAGTTGCTTATTCAGCTTGATTTGGTCATTTCCTTCACATAGGACAGTGAGCTTGTCCCAAACCTCCTTTGATGTTTTGCACTTCATAGCTTTGTATAGCATGCTGTTATCAAGTGATGTGATAAGGATATCTTTGACCTTTTTATCCTTGGCAGCCTCTTCCTGTTTTGATTGAGTATATTCTTTTGGAGTTTTTGCTTCATACTTGTCAGATGCAGTAACTCCATCAGAGGTTATGCCAGGTACAAGCTTCTTTATTTCTAAAGGACCTTTTTCAATAATCTCCAAGAATTGGTCATCTTTTGCATCAAGATAACTCAAGATCCTTTGTTTCTAGAATGAGTATTCACCCTTTCTGAGTTGTGGAACTCTGGTGTTGTCCTTCGAATTACTCATGATATCTAGATTGAATTAATCTAGAACCACTCTGATACCAATTGTTTGTCCCCTGTGAGTAATTATAGAAGGGGGGGGGGGGGGGGGTGGAATAAAATTACTAACTTTTCTTCAAAACTAAACTGTTTTGAATAATTTAATTTCCAAAAATAGTTATAAAACTTTACTGAAATGATAAAACAATAGAAACAGTAAATCAAAATTGCAAGATATAAATTGTAATCAACAATAAAGAATGGTATTGTCAATTAAATTGAATCTTTACAATTTCTTTTGTTAAAAAAAATAGCTTCTCAAATTGTAATAACTTACTTCTTTTTCTATAAAACAAATTACAACTGCTAACTCTCTATATGAATAGAAGTGTTGTTCTGAGAGATATGTGATCTGAGATAGGATGTATTCTTGTTGTTAAACTCAGAGTTCTCAGATCTCTTCTTTTACCTCAATTGCTCTATGTCTATTTATAGACACAACTTCCATATACTCCAAGCTTTTATTCTGAGTTGTTTACGAAAAATATCTTTGTAGTTTATTAGTACTTGCAGCTCTGTCACACAACTTTCTTCATTATTCAGCCTCCCTTAGATGCTAACATGTTTATGTGACTTTTTTAGTATATATTCACTGCACCAGCTTCCATTTTTCTTCTTGGAGTTCCCACGATACGATATCAACAATATATATCTTATCTTTGTGGGCTTCTCTGGACATAATTAGTCTAGCTTGAATGAACTTCTTGCTTCAAGTTGTTATAAGTTGTCTCTGCAGTATTTCAACTTGCTGTTTTGCAGGTTTCATGCTTGCGGCTTTGCAGGTTTCATACTTGCAACTTGATGTGTGTGTGTGTGTATAACTTTTTTCCTTGAAGCTTCCTTGGTAGCCAATTTCTCCTTATTGGACAACCATCCTTATTTTATTTCCACCGTCTTTAGCCATATGTCATCCTTTATGTCAGTGGAAATTTATTCTCTGATGGATAGTCTCTGGTTGTTTCAACATTAGTCTCTGATGAACAAACATTTAGTCTTCGAAAGACCAAAACTTAGTCTCTGATAGACACAAACTTAGTTTCTGACAGACAAAAACTTAGTCTCCGACAGTTCAAAAACTTAGTCTTCCATAGGCTTTTAGTCTCCGATAGACAAAAGCTTAGTCTCTGATGGGCTAATTTTGCTTGATCAACTTTGGCATTTGTTGAACTTTCCAAGTGTATTCATTGTAGTTTCTGATGTTTTTCCTGCAGTTTCTTGATAGTAGATTCTCATAGTGTATTACTGCAGGTACTTGTACATTTACAAAATTTTAACAATTCTAAGTGTTATACATCATCATCAAATGCTATAATTCTTAACAATAACACAGCCCATAAGAGCCCAATTAAGACAATTTTGAGTGAAGCTGAGAAAATACTTAGTGAAGAGAGGCAAGGTCAACCCAATGAGAGGACCTTGGCACAAGAAAAGCAAGATAGTACTGTCTTAGAAGGCAATGCAAAAGGAGAGGAACAGAGTGATGCCTTATAAGGCATAGAAAAAGGAAAGTTTGAGGGAGATAAGGATGAGATCCTTGTAAATAAAGAAAATAGAGAAAATATAGACTCTATAAATACTTCTAGTTCTTCTGAGAGTGATAAAGATGATAGTCCTATGGATGATTTACCTTAGTTAATGGAAGTTGATTTATACTTTCAAAAGAATCAGATGATAGATGTTGTATAGTTGTGAAAGTAGGAGCTCTCACATACCACAGACCCTATTCTTATCAAAGTTCTCAAGTCTCAAATTATGTTAGGGCAATCTGTAGACATTGAATCTCATAAACTACATACACTCATTACCAACAAAATAAACAATGTATAACAAGTTGTCGACTCCTTTTCCACAAGTCATGTTGGGCATTGTAGCATTTGATGACGATGTATAACACTTAGAATTGTTAGATTTTATAATTGTACAAGTACCCGCAATAGTGTTCTATCAGAGACTACCATCAGAGACTGTAGGTACGCATCAAAGACTATAAAGACTGCATTCGGAGAAGTTCAACAAAAGTCAAAGTTGGTTAAGTAAAATTAGCCTATCGGAGACTAAGTTTTCGTTCATCAGAGACTAAGTTTTTGTTCATCATAGACTAAGTTTTTGTTCATCGGAGACTAAGTTTTTGTTCATCGGAGACTAAGTTTTTGTTCATCGGAGACTAAGTTTTTGTTCTTGTTCATCGGAGACTAAGTTTTTATTCATCAGAGACTAAGTTTTTGTTTATCGGAGACTACGTTTTTGTTCATCAAAGACTAAGTTTTTGGTCATCAGAGACTAAGTTTTTGTTCATCGGAGACTAAGTCTTTTAGAGACTAATTGTTTGTTCATCAGAGACTAATGTTGAAGCAACCAAAGACTAAAGTAACGATATTCCAATGCATTAAAGTAGCCTTGAAAAGATTTGATCGTTGCCAAACTCAAAAAGACTATCGCCAAAGTCATCGGGAATTCTCCATCGTTGAAGTAAAGTAAAGCCCAAAATTACTCATTGCCAAAGTCGTCGGGTAATTTACACTAGCGCCAAAGTACTCGGGCATCAGGGGATAAATAACCACTGATGATGTGCGTTAGGGGATAAACATCCACTGATGAAGAAAATTGTCCTTCAGGGGATATGTTGGAGTTAAATAATGATGATGATGTTTAGAAAATAAATTGTGCATCTGTAAATATTTAAGGTATTTTATAAACCTTAATATCTGCACAAGTTTTGCATCTACTGATGATAAACTTATTCATCAGGGGATGATCAACACTTCACAAAACAAGTTGTAAAACGATACTTCTAAAGGACTTGATAAGTGAAGAGGAATGTCTGTTGTTACTCGAAAATAGTTAAAGTATTCGGCACATCAGATATTCCAAACAAAGTTTCAATGATTAAAAACCAATCAGGGGATGACAATGGCAGACCAACCCGTCAGGGTATGGCAGTGGCTAGCCAAACTCATCAGGGGAAACACGTCAGGGCATGAGTAAGTTATGTCAACCTGTCAGGGGAAGACATCAGGGTATGATAGTGTCAGGCTAACCCATCAGGGAAACCCATCAGTGGGAATGCTCAACACTGCATCAGTGGAAGCCATCAGTGTATGTCGTAAGTCATAACATCAGGGGATCAAGAAACATTAGTTAACACAAGTAAAGTTTGAAGCACTGATCTAGTCTTTAATAAAGACTTGTCATCATGGGATCCAAAAGCACTGGTCAAGTTCTCATCAGGGCTTGCCGTCAGTGGATGGTTGTGACTACATACACTCTTCATCAGGTATATCACGAAAATCAATTAAGCTTGTTGAAGAAGCAAGAGATATTAATTTGAAAGATATCTCTTGAAGTTTTTTGGTTCAATGACAACTCTCGAACATTAAATGCACACAGATCAAGGGATGAAAAAGAAGCAACAAAAGTAGCAGCAGTCTGACACATAGTTTCTAAAGGACAACGATGTGACATATATGCGACAAAGTTGAAAAGAGCAGCACATCTGTGCACGTGGTTTTAACCACTAATCTTCTATATATACAAAAGGGTTTTCATTACAAAAGAAATCTATCCAACAGATCAACAAACACTGAAGCATACAAATCACTAGAACAACTTTGTAATATATCTTGAGAGAAATATTTCAAAGAAAGTTAGAAGGTAGTAAGTGTGAATTAGAAGTTGTAATTCATTACAGAATTTGTAACTGATTAATCACAATTGTGATTAACTAGATTTCCAGAAAAACCTCAAGTTAATATATCTATTTTAACTTGAATACGTGTGTTCATCTGATTATCTGTTTTTGTTTTTTTAAGTATTGTAGCTATTTTCTGTTGTACAAAAAGGTTGAAAAAAAAGAAAAAGTTTTGAGTGTTTGAATTCCCACCCCCCACTCCCCACCCCCCCAACCCAATTATAAACACTTGAGGCTATTTTATTCTAATAGGATAAATATCCACTGATGAATAGTTATCTCTTTGGTTGTAATTCATTTATTCTTTGTAAAGAGATAGATTCATTCTTTAATTGTAAGTAACTCCTGGAAAGTGTATCAAAGCTTCAACAAGTCATTCTGTGTATTTGATTCATCGGAGATTACAAAAAGGCTTATCGGAGACTAAGGAAAACTTGTCAGAGACTAAGGATTTTGCCTACAAGAGACTAAGTGTTGCCTATCGGAGACTGCGGCTTACGTTATCGGAGACTAAGTCCAAAGCGTTAGAGACTAATTCTTACGTCACCAGAGACTCAGTCTAAAGCATCAAAGACTAAGCGGACGTCATCAGAGACTAAGCCTAAAAGCATCGGAGACTACACAACCTGATTAGAGACTAAAAGACTAGAGACTAAACGTTGACTTGATCAGAGACTAAAGCTGAAGCTATTAGGGACTAGTCGTGACTTATTCCCTGATGAGATACAGAGTTCGAATTGAATAAGGAATGTCTTCCACATAGATCAAGATATTATTGAAGACGTAGCTGGTAAGGAAACAAGCTAGAAATCTATTCCTAATCAAAAAGGAAAGATTGTGTTTAATTCGAATAAGGAAGCTGAATCATTATTGATTTAGAAAAGGAAGCTGATCTAATTGTAATTCAGTTTTAGAAGCTGTAATTAAGTTTACAGAATTGTAGTAATTTCGAAACTGTATAGAATTCATAGTTTTGTATCTTTACTATATAGAATAGAAGCTGATGATCATATTTTGTGATTGTTAGAATTTGTATTCAATTGTTAAATCAATAAAAGCAATTGTTTATAAATTGATTTAAGTTCTTGTTCTTTATTTCCGCAAGTAATAATTGATTTCTTGAAGAACAAGTAATTGAAAAGAATTCAAAGAACTTGTATTCAACCCCCCTTCTATAAGTTCTCGGCTATCTCATCGGGAAAACAATTGGTATCAGAGCCTTTAATTGAAATTAATCAATTAACACAATTCTAAGATGGCCAACGATGAAGCAAGCAGCTCTAGCATAATAGCTTATGCAGGAAGTCGTGATGGTGGAACCAGGATTCCAATTCTGAAACGAAAAGAATATCCTATGTGGAAACAAAAGATGTACATGCACTTGAGAGTAACAAATCCTGACTATATTGCAAAGATTGAAAAGGGTCCCTATCTTCCTAGGAAATTTGTTCCTGCTAAAACTGTTGAAGGATCCGTTGTTGCTGAACACTTTGAACTTCCTTCTGAAAGTGACTATACAAACGAGGACAAGTTGTAAGTGTTAAAAGATGCTAAAGTTATGAACATACTATACAATGGTATTGACAAAAATATGTTCATAAGCATCATCAACTACACAACATCTAAGCAGATTTGGGATACCATCAAAGTTCTGTGTGAAGGAACTGACCAACTCCGAAAGAATAAAAGATCTTTGTTGACTCAACAATATGAATTCTTTCAAGCAAAGCCTAGTGAACCAATCACGTCAGTCTATGATAGTTTCAATACTTTGCTCAATGACTTGAAGATACTTGGAAAGTCCTATGATATTGAGGATGTCAACACCAAATTCATGATATCTCTCCCACCAAGTTGGGATCCAAAAACTACGGCTGTAAGGGAAGCTTATGACTTGGACATACTCATACTGGACAGGCTCTACGGTAATTTAAAGACTTATGAGCTTGAAGTAGAGCAAAGACAACGCATGCATGGTAGGGACAAAGGAGCTGCGTTAATGGTTGAGACAATCAAGTCTCAAGAGAAGCTAGATGATGAAACTTCCAATGCTAGCTCGACTAATGAGGAAGATGAACTGGATACTGATGATGACATGGAGGAATTCATGGCATTCACGGTCAAACAGTTCAAGAAATTTAAAGCTGGTAGAAAAGGAAGGAGATCGTCAAGGAAGCCTAACCCTAAACATGAAGGTCAAACTATGACCTTTGGCAAGAAGAAAATAAGATGCTATAACTGTGATGGGTTAGGGCACTTTGCCAATGAGTGCAGGAAGCCTAGATCTAGTGATAGATCTAAGGATGAAAAATCAAGGAAAATGGGGAATGACTTTGTTGACAAGAAGTTCAAATCAAAAAGCAAAGCCTTGATTACTGAGGGCAAGGATTGGATTGACAATAACTCCATTGAGGAAATTGTCAACTTTGCTCTAATGGCTCGAAGTGACGAGTTAAGTGATTTTGCTCAGGTATGTGATATAAATCAGAATTTTAATGTGCTTAACTTAATTGATACATCTAGTATTTAAAGCATACAAAAAGATATGTCTGATTTGCATTTTAGTTTTAGGTCATTAACTATTGAACATGCCAATGTTAAAAAATCACATAACCATCTCTTGAAAAGAAATAAATTTCTTGAAGAGAGATTGGTACATTTTGACACTATTAAGTTTGATCTTGACAAAGCTCATCACATGATTAATGTTTTGAAAAAGAGGGAAAGTTACTTAGTAGAGCAACTTGAAAATGCTCAAGCTAAGATTAAACAATGGAATACTTCCTCTAAAAAGTTGACAGACTTGGTAAGGTGTCAAATGATTGGTCAAAAGTCTGGACTAGGTTATGATGAGTGCCTAGGAAACAATATAGATTTAATTGAGAAATAAGTGGAGTTTAGCAGAAATAAGAAAAATAGGAATGGAAAAATAGGCATCAACAAGTACAAAAATTACGCTAGCATGCCTGATGCTCCTAGAAAGACATGTCATATATGTGGTAATCCTAATCACATAGCTATGCACTGTAGGAGTAAAAATAAAATTCCTATAATAGAGACTGCACCTTCAAAGATAAGAAAAGATAAATCACCTGTAAAAAGGTCAAATCATCTTTGCATTAACTATGAAAACTCTAAGCTTGACAGTCTCTCACAAAAAGGTAGCAAGACTAGTAATTGTCCAATTAAAGTCAAAATTGCTAAAAGACAATCAACTCAATCTGAGTCAAGTCTTGATTCTACAACTAGTGAGAAAGGACCCAAGAAAGTCTGGGTCCCAAAAATTTCTAACTAGTTACTCTTTACTGTGCAGGGAAAAAAGAAGAAAACATGGTACTTGGACAGTGGATATTCAAGGCACATGACTGGAGAAAAGTCCCTGCTAAAACAGTATGAAGAGAAAAGTGGCCCTAAAGTCACTTTTGGAGATGACAGTAAAGGTCATACAAAGGGTTATGGCAGTGATGAACATGGAAATGTCATCTTCACAGAAGTATCACTAGTTGATGGCTTAAAGCACAATTTACTAAGTGTGAGTCAACTATGTGATAAGGGATTAAATGTCACCTTCAAAGAAGATCAATGCTTGGTGTGTGACAAAGAATCTGATAATGTGATATTGACAGGGAAAAGAAAAGGAAATTTGTATATTGCAAACCTTATCTTTTCCTCTGATCAAATCACATGTCTCTATAGCAAAGCCTCAACTGATGAAAGTTGGCTTTGGCATAAGAAGCTCTCCCATTTGAATTTCAAGAACATCAACAAACTAGTGAGAAAAGGATTGGTAGCTGGCATTCCACAATTGGAGTTTTCACAAGATGGATTGTGTGATTCATGCCAGAAAGGGAAACAAATAAGTGTATCATTCAAGAGCAAACCAGCAACATCAATCACTGATCCTTTACAATTGTTACACATGGATTTATTTGGTCAAGCGAATGTGATGTCTATCTTAAGAAATAGATATGCCTTGGTTATAGTGGATGATCACACGAGGTATACTTGGGTAAAATACCTCCACACAAAAGATAAAGCTGCTCAATTGATAATTGATCATGTCAAGAAGATAGAAACTGAGTCAAGAAAAACAGTAAGGGTGATAACGAGTGATAGAGGAACAGAATTCAAGAATTCCCAAGTTATTGAATTCTGCACTGAAAAAGGAATAATTCATCAATTCTCAGCTCTAAGAATCCCTCAACAAAATGGAGTTGTTGAGATGAAAAACAGAACCCTTATTGAAGCAGTAAGGACCATGTTACAGGAGTCAAAGCTTCCTACATATTTTTGGGAAGAAGCTATAAGCACTGCTTGCTTTACACAGAACAAATCCTTGATAAACAAAGCATACAACAAAACACCTTATGAACTAATGAATGGGAGAAAACCAACTCTCAAGTTTTTACATTTATTTGGTTATAAGTGCTTTGTACTAAGGGATTCATCAGAGACAAGAGGAAAATTTGACAACAAGTCTGATGAGGCAATCTTCTTAGGTTATTCTCTGACAAGCAAGGCATAAAGAGTATATAATCTAAGAACAAAAGTCATTGTGGAATCAATTCAAGTTGTATTTGATGACAGAAAGATTCCATGAATGATTGGTCAAGGATTGCATGAACCTCTCAGTTTTGAGAATGAATTGGATGCATGGGAATATCCAATAGAGACTAGTAAAAAACCCCAAGATAGTAATGATCCCTACATAATTGAGGGGGAGTTAACAGTTGTGCATGAAGTACCAAGGACTAATACTCTATCAGAGACTAGAGTATTAGAATCAAATGAAACACAAGAGACTGGTGACATTAGTATACCATCAAAGACTAATGGTTCACTAGGGACTAGTGTCACTGATGCACAATCAAAAACTATCTTGACACTAGGGACTATAGAGATAAACAACTCAGGAAGAGCTAATAATGAAGAAGTCAATGGTTTAGGGGGAGTAGTCTCTGATCATAAAGCTAGATTAGACAACATTAATCTAGAAAATGAAGCCTCCACTTCAAGGTCAAATCTTCCACGTGCAATTCCATGGTTGAGAGACCACACACTAGATTTGATCATTGGAAGTATAGAGGATGGAGTCAAGACTAGAAATGCAACTCAAAATGAAAGTTTATATCTCAGTTTTCTCTCAAAGATTGAGCCAAAGAAAATTGAGGAAGCACTTCAAGATCCTGACTGGATGATAGCCATGCAAGAAGAGTTAAACCAATTCACAAGAAACAAAGTCTGGAGACTGGTACCCAAACTAAGGAATAGATCAATTATAGGTGCCAAATGGGTCTTCAGTAATAAATTGGATGAAACTGGTACAATCACAAGGAATAAAACAAGACTAGTTGCAAAAGGATATTCTCAAGAAGAAGGAATAGACTATAATGAAACTTTTGCACCAGTAGCAAGACTTGACGCAATTAGGATTTTCTTAGTGTATGCAGCCTACAAAAACTTCAAGGTGTACCAGATGGATGTTAAAAGTGCTTTCCTAAATGGAAAATTGGAAGAGGAAGTCTATGTTTGCCAACCCCCAGGTTTTGTGGACTCCAAATTTCCAAATCATGTCTACAGGTTAGACAAAGCACTTTATGGCTTAAAACAAGCACCAAGAGCCTGGTATGATACTCTATCCCAATTTTTACTTGAAAATAAATTTGTTAGAGGTATCATAGATAAAACTTTATTTTATAGAAAGCAAGGCTCTGACATTATATTGGTGCAAATATATGTAGATGATATTATATTTGGGTCTACAAATGAGAAACTTTGTGAAAAATTTTCAAAACTAATGCAATCTAGATATGAAATGAGTATGATGGGAGAATTAATATTTTTCTTAGGATTGCAAATAAACAAATCAACTGATGAAATTTTTATCAGTCAGTTCAAGTACATCAAAGACTTATTGAGAAAATATGATTTGGTTGATTGTGCATCTGCAAAAACACCCATGCCTACTGCCACTAAGCTAGATAAGGATTTAAAAGGAAAGAAAGTTGATATTACTAGCTTTAGAGGCATGATAGGCTCTCTTTTATTTCTAACTGCAAGTAGACCTGATATAATGTTTGCTACATGTCTTTGTGCTAGATTTCAAGCTGATCCTAGAGAATCACATTTGATTGCGGTCAAAAGAATACTCAGATATCTAAAGGGTACTCCAAACGTTGGTTTATGGTATCCTAAAGAATCTGATTTTAAACTAATTAGTTATTCAGATACTGATTATGCAGGTTGCAAGCTTGACAGAAAAAGCACAAGTGGAAGCTGCCAACTTCTTGGAGGCAGACTTGTTTCTTGGTTTAGCAAGAAACAAAATTCAGTTTCTACTTCAATAGCAGAAGCTGAATATATTACAGATGGGAGTTGTTGTGCTAAGATCTTATGGATCAAAAATCAACTCCTAGACTATGGTATGTCATTATCCAAAATTCCTATCTATTGTGATAATACAAGTGTTATAGCTATAACAGAAAATCCAGTGTAGCATTCAAGAACAAAACATATAGATATTAGATATCACTTCATTAGAGAACATGTAAATGAAGGAAATATTGAATTGCACTGGGTTACAACTGATAAACAACTTGCAGACATATTCACAAAGCCTTTAGATGTATCTACATTCACTAGTTTAGTCTATGAGTTAGGAATGTTGAATTATGCCTCTAAAAATTGATTAAAATATTAGAAAGCAAGTTGTTTAGTTAAAAGAAGCTAGAATTTAATTTCTAGGAAGCAACTGTTCTTGTGGACAGAATTTTAGAAGCTAGAATAAAATTTCTAGAATGTAGCTGTTATGAATTAACATAAATTTTTTTGAATTTGTTTTAATAAAACAGAATTTTTGAATCTAATAATCATTAAATTGATTATTGAAAATGTTTTGAATAACAAAACTATAACAGAGATTATATTTTCTTAGTCCCTAAAAGCTTTGGAGTAAGAGACTAACTTAGTCCCTGATAGTTGTTTTTACTTAGTCCCTGACTAGTCAACAATGAACTATCGGAGACTATCTTAGTCCCCGATAGTGTTTTTGATTAGTCCCCAACTCAATAAAAAATGAACTATCGGAGACTATCTTACTCCCCGAAAGTGTTTTTGAATACTCCCCGACTCAATAAAAAATGAACTATCGAAGACTAATCGGGCCTAGTCTCTTATGAGTGAACATGTCAGAGATTAGGGCAATCTCTGATCGAAGGTAAACTAGTAGTTACCTATAATTCACTTAGAATTGCTAACGTTTCTAACACTTTGATAAAAGTAATTTCAAGCGTCTTTGCAATCACAAACTCTCAAGCTCTGAAATTATTTTCTCTCTACAAACACTCTGCGATTTAATTTTCAAAGAAATTCTTCAAAGTTTTCACAAATCTCTTCAATGACGGCCAAAACTTTATGCTTCAAGTTCGGAGACTTCGATTTTATAAAGACCAACCATGAAGGGGTGGTCGATAAACATGAATTTGAAGCACTGTACCATCCGTTTGTAGATTTTCTACAAAACTCTTCACTTTCGTATGCCATTTACAAAGCTCCCACACAAGCTGCAGAAGTTATCATGGCTATGTGGTCCACTGCAACCATACAGGATGAGAATGACAACTCACCTGTGGTAAGTTTTAGGTATGATAATACTGAATATAATATAGATCATACTGTTGTTAATAATGCTTTACATTTACCTGTGTTTGAAAACTATGACTCTCTTGCCTCTGATGAAGAAATTTTTGTTATGTTTAAAAACTTACATTATTCTTCAAAAATTGTCTCTGTTGGGTCCATCACTCGACCCCATCTTAGACAGGAGTGGTCACTGTTCTTTGACATTATCACCAAAACTTTTTCTACAAAATGCAGTGGCTATGATGCTATCACTACACTCACACAACAAATTGCTTTCAGTGTGTTGTATGGTAGGCATCTAAACATTGGACTTTTAATTTTGCAAAATCTTTTGGTAAAACTTAAATCTGGTAGTAAAAATAAAATTTATTATGCTAGGTTTTTGATGATGATTGCTAATTATCTAATCCCTAACCTTAATACTACTGTAATGCTACCAACTGTTTTGCAGAGTAAAAGAATTTTTACTGATGTGAAGAATAACGCTGCAAAGGTAAAGGTTCTCTTATTCTTTCCTCCTGTTATGAGATCTATTCTCATTGATAGGCTACCCAACCTTTATTCTTTGACATTATTTGAGGATCATGCGCAACAAACTCGCCCCACTGATCCTCCCACCACTTCACAACAACAATCCCAAGCCCCCTCCACAGTCTCTCAAAAGACTATGGTTGCAGAGACTCAAACAGCCATCAAGCTCCCTGTAAAGAGAAAAATAACAGAGGGTGCTAGTGAGGCTGAGGGAGATAAAGAAGCTGAGGTGGCACCTCAGAGAAAGAAAAGAGTCATAACCTTAAGACAACAACAATCCATTGCTTCCCAAAAGGCAATGGAGGTTATAAGGTAAAATAGTGAACTGTCAATGTCCTCTCAAAAAGATGTTGACATTGAAGAAAGTTCCCAACCAGGAATAACCTGTACAGAGTCTGCACAACCTCTTGTACACCAACAAGAGGAACCACAGAGAGAGCAAATAAAAGAAAAAAGTGACACCATGAGTGCACACACAGAGTCATCTATTGATGTTCCTCAATTTTTCATTTCTGAGGAATAGCCAACATTCCCCACTGTACATTCTTCTCCTTTTTCTCCATTTCTTGATTCTTTTGAACATGAAAATCCTCTAGATCTTTTCCTAGAGGAGCCAATACTCGAGACAAGCTCTCAAAAACTTTCCTTGGAGAGATCTCTAGCCACAGACATACAAAGGGAAACCCCTCTCCTTGGTGACTCCACTACTTCTCAAACCCCTTCTTCATTAGGACAGAGTGCTTAAGTCCAAATAAGTGAGGAAGAGAGAATAATTAATGAGAGTCAGGCTCCTGACCTAGAAATATGTGAGGAACAAATTATAGAGAATCAAGCTTTAGCAAGCTTGGAAAAAGGAGAGAAAGAGAAGCTGGGTGCCCAACCCCAGGCAAAAGGAGAGGGTGTGAGCAAGGATGAGATCCTTGAAGAAAATAATAGAGAGAAATCTACTTTTTCAGCAGGTGAGTTTTTAAAACCTGTTAAAACCACCACACCAGAAGCTCAACTTTCCTCTACACCATCAACTACAAGTCCAACAGAGGATATTGGGCGAAGCTCCAGGACAGGGGATTTAGCCTTAAACATTCTTTCTTAAATGTCCAATGCAGATTTTGAGACTCTTTATGGACTACAACAAACTCAGGATCACATTTCTGCATTGAAGACAGGGCTTGCAAATGAACCTGTCTCTGAAGAACCAGAAGAGGAGAATGTGGATGCTTGGCTCAATGCAAGCTTCACAAACTCTCTTACAGAAGCAGTTGCCCAGCTTAGACAAGATTACATCACCAACATTGGATTTGGTGCAGCTGAACCAGCCAACAGTGAAGTGCTTGAGGAAGTGACCAAAATGGACAAAAAACACACAAAATTTCATCATTTTTTGGTCGCTGGCCTCAATGAAGCATTCACCAAGCTGGAGAAAAGGATGGAGTTGGAGACAGAAAAGCTCAAGAGGTGCTATGAAGGACACTTGCCAAGGAAGACTATCACTTCAATTGATACTATAATCAAAGAGAAATCCAAGAATGACAATCAACTTCAAGCCCTTGAATCCAATGTCCAACTCCTCCTTCAAAAGCAAGATCGAATTGAACAGCTCCTACTACAGGCAATTCCACACTTGGCCACCTCATCTCAACCTAAAGATGTTGATGTCAAAAAGAGGGAGAGTGGTCATTTCAAACAACCTGTACCACCAAAACCAAAATCTGTTCTAGTCATTGATGCTGAGTTGCAGGCAATGATGGACATAATTTTGAAAAAGCATTCAGATCTTGAGGCAGCTACAACTACAACAACAACAACAACAATAGCAAAACCACCACCAGCAACAACAACAACAAAGACAGTCCCTCCTCCTACCAAACCAAATGCACAGGCCCCAAGAACTTCAAAAGACAAAGGCAAGGGAATCATGGTTGAAGAATTAAAGAAACAAAAATCTACTCAACCAAGACAGCCCAAGCTAATGGGGGATGCCATGAAGACTACTCATTTTCCCACTCCACTTGAATTAATAGTGGATGGGAAAGTAGAGTTAGTTTATCCTCAAGAGTAGAAACATATTGAAGCTGATGCATTAATTGCTCAGAAGCTACAAGAGGAGGAGGACATGGCTGCAGCAAAGGAAGAGGAGGAGGCAAAGAAAAGAAAAATCTCTACAAGAAGGACAAGTGCACAGAAAGCAATCACTACCAAGAAAAGGAATAAGGAGATAGAAGAGACAGAGAAGAAATCAAGGAGAAGATCTTCAGTCTAGGAATCTGCAAAGAAACCTGTGACTAAAGAATCTAACAAGAAGCCTACATCTCAAGAACCTCCAAGGCCAACCGAGACTGCCTTAGTGGCTGTGAGTGGACCAACAAAACCACGAATAGTTCCACCAAGGAAATCTTACAAGGTTGAAATGGCCAGCACAGAAGATATTATTAAAGCCTTGAAAAGAAGTACCAAGTACATCAATTTGATCAAGGACACAAACAACAAAGAATTGTTCCATATCTTTTTAAAAAATGGAGAATCTTTGAAGTTTGAAAGGCCAGCCTTGGAGGAGCAAAGAAAGGAAAACTTGGAGTGGTTGTTATCTATTGTGCCTGATTCTTCTAATCTCAACAAGGAATTTTGAAGTAAAATCCAGAAGGTGATGAAGGTAATACATAAATTGGACACAGTGCCAAAAGTTGATCCAAAACCTCCTAGACTATGGTATGAGACTTTCTATGGAGAGAAAGTATTCTTCCATTATAATAGGGATATAAACAGTGTAAATGAGAGACATATTGAAGGTTTTATCAGTCTTCTCAAAGATTCGGAAGAAGCAATAGAGGTTATATTCAGGAAGCTGCTGATAGAAAGACTGGAAGTTCTGAGGTAAAACAAAAGATAAAGTTGTTGAGTTGGAAGGTATGTTGGTTGTTAAATGAGCTGTAATTTTTTTGTTGAAGCTAGACTTAAAGGATTTAAACTTGAGTCTTGGTGGAAGCTGAATGACAGATCAAAGATCTTAATTCATGTACATTTGTAGTTAGTAATTCTTTATTCTTTTTCTAAGTAATACTTGTAATTTTGAGTTTTGACATCATTATCAACCTTGAAATTATGTTTATCATTCTGATATTCATAATTAGGGGGAGATTGTTAGGTTTTATAACATTTGATGATGATTGTCTTTAGATTACTTAGATATACAAATGTATAGATAGTGCTAATTAGTAACACTGAAGTTTTGTAGCCAGTAGTTATCTCTTTGGTTGTAATTCATTTATTCTTTGTAAAGAGATAGATTCATTCTTTAATTGTAAGTAACTACTACAAAGTGTATCAAAGCTTCAACAAGTCATTCTGTGTATTTGATTTGTCGGAGATTACAAAAAGGCTTATCGGAGGCTAAGGAAAACTTGTCAGAGACTAAGGATTTTGCCTACAAGAGACTAAGTTTTGTCTATCGGAGACTAAGTCTAAAGCGTCAGAGACTAATGCTTACGTCATCAGAGACTAAGTCTAAAGCATCAGAAACTAAGATGACGTCATTAGAGACTAAGCCTAAAAGCATCGGAGACTACACAATCTGATTAGAGACTAAAAGACTAGAGACTAAATGTTGACTTGATCAGGGACTAAAGCTGAAGCTTTCAGGGACTAGTCATGACTTATTCCCTGATGAGATACAGAGTTTGAATTGAATAAGGAATGTCTTCCACGTAGATCAAGATATTATTGAAGACGTAGCTGGTAAGGAAACAAGCCAGAAATCTGTTCCTAATCAAAAAGGAAATATTGTGTTTGATTCGAATAAGGAAGCTGAATCATTATTGATTTAGAAAAGGAAGCTGAGTTAATTGTAATTCAGTTTTAGAAGCTGTAATTAGGTTTACAGAATTGTAGTAATTTCGAAGCTGTATAGAATTCATAGTTTTGTATCTTTACTATACAAAATAGAAGCTGACGATCCTATTGTTGTGATTGTTAGAATTTGTATTCAATTGTTAAATCAATAAAAGCAATTGTTTATAAATTTATTTGAGTTCTTGTTCTTTATTTTCACAAGTAATAATTGATTTCTTGAAGAACAAGTAATCGAAAAGAATTCAAAGAACTTGTATTCAACCCCCTTTCTACAAGTTCTCGGCTATCTCATTGAGAAAACAATAGAATCAGTCCATCAGGGGATGGATGATCAGAGACTAAAACTGACATAAAGGATGACATATAACTAATAAAATTAAGGCGGTGGAAATAAGATAAGGATGGTTGTCCAATAAAGAGATATTGGCTACCAAGGAAGCTTCAGGGAAATAAGTTATACACACACACACACACACACATATAAAGCTGCAAGTATGAAACCTACAAAGTCGCAAATATGAAATACTGCAGATATAACTTATGACATCTTGGAGAAGAAATTCATTGAAGTTGGACCAATAAAGTCCAGAGAAGTCCACAGAGATAAGTTATATACTGCTGATAACTTATCTTGGGAACTCCAAGAAGAAAACAGGAAGCTGGTGCAATGAATATAAACCAGAAAAGTCACATAACAGGCCGTCATCCAAGGGAAGTTGTACAAAAAAGAAAGTTATGTGACAAAGCTACAAGTACCAATAAACTACATAGATATTTTTGGTAACAACTCAAAATAAAAGCTTGGAGAACATGAAAGATCTGTGTGAGAACCCGAAAAATAAAAGGAATTTTGTTGTATGATTTATTTCTTATTATGATTCATTTATTTTATGTATGGAGGTTTAAAATTTTTTATTCGGTTTGAATAATGAATTTATATCTTAAATGAAAATTTTATGGCAATGTGATATCCAAAGGTTTATAAATATGGAACAACTTCGTAAGTATATTATCAATATAGAAATCGAAAGGATTCGATTCGGGCGAATTTTCAATTCAAAAGGAAAATTTGTTGGAATAGGTAAAACCTTTGCGATTCAAAGTGTATCACACGGGAATCAACCGTTCGTATGATTCTTTAATAGTAATAGAAAGAAATCAGTTTTTGAGTTTAAAGCCTTAAATGATTATTTTTACCCAAGTATTATCAAGAGTAAGTGTATTTTTCTTAGGTGGGGAAGGATTTCACGCTACAGTACCCATTTTTAAATCAAAGACGACAGTGAGACAAGAGTATTAATTACACTATGTCAGGGTGGAGAGCACGTGACCCATCAAACCAACTAATCTACTCCAACGGTATACTGGATTGTTGGCTATAATTGATGATTGCCAGACTTTAGCAACCATTGCATCCACCCTTCTAACTAATCACTTCTTTCTAAAGCTTATTATTTTCTTTCACAACCAACAGCTGAAATGTAATTACAAATAATCCAACTGCTCTTATTGCTCGGCATGAGAGATATATATATTGTTTAAGTACAACCCTAGCCCCACTTTCATAAACTTTCTATATAGCCAAGCACCCACAAAATCCAGGTTCACCTTCAAGAACAACTGTCTTTCTCAAGGAACAACCCAAGTTTTTAACTTCTTCCTTGCAGCCAAAAGGGTAAGAACACTATACTAAAGCTCTGCTCTGTTCCTGCACTTTTGTTCTATTTTGCATGTCATGTTTGTAAAAATACCTTGTTTATTCACTTCCAAAAGTATGATTTAATGCATACTTTTAACATTTGGAGTTAATACCATTTATTTCAAAGGCTATCCAAGATGGTTGACAATCATTAACTCCCAAATATTTCTTTTCATCAATAGTTAAAAAACCAAATATGATTTAATGCATACTTTTCATCAATATTTCTTTTAGAAGGCAATAAAAAAGTAGAGGAACAGAGTGATGCTTTAGAAGACATAGAAAAAGGAGAGGTTGAGGGAGATAAGGATGAGAACCTTGTAAATAAAGAAAATAGAGAAAATTTTGACTCTATAAATACTTCTAGTTCTTCTGAGAGTGATAAATATGACACTCTTATGGATGACTTACCTCAGTTAATGGGAGTTAATTTATACTTTCAAAAGAATCCAATGATAGATACTATACAACTATGGAAGCAGGAGCTCTCACATACCACAGACCCTATTCTTATCAAAGTGCTCAAGTCTCAAATAATGTTAGGGCAATTTGTGGACGTTGAATCTCATAAACTATAGACACGCATTACCAACAAAATAAACAATGTACAGGAAGTTGTCGACTCATTTGCCATAAGTCATACCATGCTCAAGATAAAGAAGTTTCCTGACAATGTTGACCAACGAAATTCTTCCTTCTCTACCAGACTCACAAGTATGGAAACTCTGCAACTTTCCATGGCTGACACTCTACAACAAGTTCTTCAAGTCATATCCCAACTCTCAACTTCCACTAATGATGCTGCCAAAAAGGGGGAGAAATCTTCAAAGTCATTATCAGGGGTTGTTGATGAGACATTTACAAGTCAACCATCAGGGAATGTGACTATTGATCCTGCTCCAAATGCCAAGGACAAGGGCAAGGGTATCCTAATTGAAGAGCCCAAAAAGAAGACTCCTATTCAATTAGAACCCAAGCTACTTTGAGATGCAATGAAGACAACTCACTTTCCAACACCAATTGAAGCCCTTATAGATGGGAAAGTAGAGCTTGTCTTTCCTCAAGATAAGAAGTTGGTGGAAGCTGATGCACTTTATGCCCAACAACTTCAACAAAAGGAAGAGAAGGCTGCGGGAGAGGAGCAGCAAGAAGAAGAGAAGAAAAAGAAAAGGGTTAGGCCAAAATCCTTTAGAAAAACTCAACTAAAGAAATATCAATCGCCTAAAGGTGCATTAGGGGATAAAGATAAAGAAAATCCAACATTCACTGATGTCACCACACCCGAGTCGTCTAAAGCCAAAGCTCAAGCACCTTCTCCTATAACACATGGACCACCCACATTAGCTGAATTTTTTAGAGATGAAAGGTGCAAGAGCCTGACATATATGTTCTCAATAAAAAGAATAAATGTTAGGACAAACAACAAAAGGGAAAAACTAATCATCGTACAAATGAAAAATAGGTCTGAGTTCACAGTCATTATTGACTGGTTTAGGAGAATGAATGCTGAGCAACTTGCGCTAGCCTTGAAGATAGTGCCAAATTCAACAGTGCTAAATAGAGACTTGAGGGGGATGATTGAGAAGCTGAGGAAAGCAATCAATGACAATAGGAGCTTGCCCACAGCCATGGAGAGACCATTGAAACTATACTACAAAATAGCTAGTGGGCAAGAAAAGAATATAAGGACTATTGAAGTTAATAGGCATGACCTAGAGGAATCGATGCATGTTCTAAGCCAAATTGTTTACCACAAAAATTAACATGTCATCAAGTTCAGAGCCCTAATTGTGCACAAAGTGATTAAGGAGATTGAGGAAGCTAGAGCTAATGATGGGACTGCAACAGTAGTGAGGAATATTCCATCAGTAAAAGGATTCATAGAATACCCATAGATGATCACAAACCCCATGGGTGTAGAGTTCAAAAACAAAAAAAAAGGGAGATTGCCACCTACAACTGGTCACAACTTGCTACAATTAAATTGCTACAATTAACTTGCATGAGATTGGATCTATCGTTGAAGCTCTAGAATCCAGGACAAATGTCAACATTGTCAACTTTAGAAGACTTCTTCAAAAGGAGCTACAGTAGCTAAAGGTAGGAAGGGAAGACAGCAGACTCAGGATTCCAAATCAAAATCCAGATCAGAGAAGACAAGGCCTTGGAAGTGACACTCAACCAATTAAATCAAGTTATCCATTGCCCTTCGTTTCTACTCAATAATAGAAGGATCCTGAAGTCTGAATTGTAGATACTGTAAACATTTTTGTCAACATTTCCACATAGTTATTCTTTGTAACAATAGAAATACATTTATTTTTTAATGTCTATAATTTTGGGTTTTCACATCATCATCAGTACATTAGCTAGATTTATTATTATCAATCTTATAAACATATATAGGGAGAAATTGTTAAATATAAATGTTGAAGGTGATAATTATAAAATAAAGAAATAAATGTGCATCTGTAAGTACTCAAGGTATTCTACAAACCTTAGTATATTTGCACAAGTTTTGCATCCACTGATGGACAAATAAGTCAACATTGGATAGACTACTGCACTAGGCAAGTCATCAGTGAATACTTCAACAGACTTAACAGTGTTATGGAATGACTGTTGTTACTTAAAAGGATTCAAGTATTCCTCACATCAGACATTACAAGCAAAGCCAACAAAGTTTCAATGATTAAGAGAACAAGTATTTTAATAAGGTATCAGTGAAAAACCCATCAAGGGAAGCCTAAAATACAGTGTCGAGGGATGAACCCATCAAGGGAAACCAGTCAGGGGAACCATCAGTCAGGGGAACCATCAGTCAGGGGAAACCAGTCAGGGGAAATCGTCAGGGGAATCCATCAAGAGAACCCGTCAAGGCCATCAATCAGTGAAAACCGTCAGGAGAACCCGTTAAGGGAACCATCAATGGATACAAGAAGGTCATAACATCAGTGGATTATGAAGCACTGATCGAGTCTCCATCAGGGCTTGACATCAGTGGATAATGAAGCACTAATCAAGCTTCCATAAGCACTTATTAAGTCAACATTAGGGCTTGTCTTCAGTGGATGGTTATGACTTAGTCCACTCATCATCAGGGCTTACAAGAAAATCATTGATACTTAGCACGGAAGCAAGGGGTATAACTGGGAAGATATTCCTTAAAGTTTAGTTATCCAATAACAACTCTCAAGCATTAAATACATGAAGATCAGCGAATGAAAAAGAAGCAACACCATTCAATAGCAGTCTGACACACCACTCCAAAAGGACAATGATATAACATACTGCAGCTATGTTGGATGAGCAGCACGCCTAGCACGTGGATTCACCACCTGATCTGCTACATATATAGAAAGAGTTGTTACACGAAATAACCAAGTAGCCACAACACTCAAACATTAGAAAGAAGCTTTGTAATAGATCTTGAGAGAGATATATTCAAAGAAATATCAGTAGCTAGTGAGTGAGAAAAAGAAGTTGTAATTTTTATAGAATTATAGTTGTTAATCACTTTGTGATTAAATAAATTTCCAAAAAAAACAACAAGTTACAATACAACAATTTTAACTTAAATGTTTGTGTGTTCATTTTAATCTTAGTAAAGTTTTTGTGATCATTGTAGTTATTTTAGCCTTTGTTGATTAAGTTTTAAAAGAGTGAAAAAGTTTGTAGTGTTTGTATTCATCCCCCCCTTCTACAAACACTTGAGTTTATTTAGTTCTAACATATATCCTATATAGAGTTGTATATAGAGTAATCCCAAACCCTAATCTAATTAGAAGAATAAAATTTGAATTTTATATTTATTATATATTTTAATCAAGTCTCACTTAATATATATATATATATATATATATATATACACACAAATAAATATATATTCGTATTACCTTCCAAGGGACTCTACTATATACAGATTATATATATAAAATTTAAAGCTATGATTTAAATAAAATCAATCTTATTGATATAATAAAATCACCGACATTTAAATTATATCTCTTTAATGAATGTTCTTAGTGTTCGACCCTATAGGTTATTATTACGTTGACAATAATTTTAAATCATATTATAAGATTATAAATAGTGAATGGCATCTACTAATTCATCGCTATTACTCAAGTAATAATAAATTCGTTGATTCGACGCAACCTTTTCGTGATCAATGTTTCAATGTAATTTAATCCTTTTAACCTTGATATCTAAGATTAAATTCAAGGCATGGATGTGTGTTAGAACAAAATAAGCTCAAGTGTTTGTAGAAGGGGGGGATGAATACAAACACTCAAAACTTTTTGCTCTGTTGAACTTTGATAGCTCCTTCCAGAAATAGCAAGATAACAGAAAAACAGTAAAATAATAACACTCAGATTCAAGTTAAAATAGTTGTATTATAACTTGGTGTTTTTCTGGAAATTTGTAATACACAAATGTGAATTACAGCTACAATTTCTGTGAATGAAATTCACAGCTTCTCACACTCACTAGCTACAAAGATTTCTCTCTGACAATAAATCTCTCAAGAAATATTACAGAGCTTCCTAGTGTTTTTGTGTGCTTCTATTTTTCTCGTCTTGTTATCTTTCATCAATGAAAACTCCTTCTTTATATATGTAAATCAGTGGTTGAAAATCACGTGCTTGAGACGTGCTGCCTTTTTCAACTTAGCCGCAAGTATGTCACTTCACTGCCTAATGTGTCAGACTGATGCATGCTTTGTTGCTTCTTTTTCTTCCCCTGATCTGTATGCATTTAATGCGCAAGAGTTCTCATTGGATGGATACAGACTTCAAGAAATATCTTTCCAGTTGATATCTCTTGCTTCTGTTCAAGTTACATTGATTTTCGTGTATATGCTGATGACAGATGTATGTTGTCATAACGATCCACTGATGGTCAACCCTGATGGATCTTAATCAGTGCTTCTGGACCCCCTGATGCATGTTGACTGGATCAGGGCTTTGTTCTTCACTTGAGATTACTCAGTGCTTCTTGACCCTGATGGTTATGACTGACTGCATACATTCATGGCTTCCACTTATGTCATGTTTGACCAATCCCCCCCGACAGGTTACCCTGATGAATTGGCCTGACACTGACATATCTTGAAGTGTCCCCCTGATGGGTTGGTCTGCCTTCGTCATCCCCTGATAGGTTCCCCTGACTAGTTCCCCTGACGAGCTCCCCCTGACGGGTTCCCCCTGACTGGCTCCCCCTGACGGGTTCCCCCTGACTGGCTCCCCCTAACGGGTTCACCCTAATGAGTTCCCTTGATGGTATAAAATCAACGTAACTCTTCTTAGAATATTTGATGTACGGAATACTTTGACTGTTTAAGTAACATCAGACATTCTTCTCTATTAAGCCAAGCCCTTCAAATGTTCCATTTTTTGACTTGTCTTGTGAAGAATTAAATCATCCACTGATGGATATTATTATCATCAGCGGATGCAAAACTTGTGCTTATTTCAAGGTTTATACAACACCTCGAGTATTTACAATTTGCACAACTTATTACTAAACTATCATCATCAGTGTTTAACCTTAACAATGTGTCATCTTTTTCACAATTTAATCTCAGTTTTCTTGATCAATGAGTAGACTATATGAAACAAATCTCTATTTGAGCATGACCATGTATTTCATAGTCTCACTCAATCAAAAGGCCTATAGATATCACCCCTAATTTATAGGAGGGTTAATTTCCATATACATCATTCTCATTTCTCACATAACTCATAATGCATCCAACAATCACCTTATCGTCCACCCGGTTAAAAGTGGCTTTTGGCAATGTCAAAACCCATATCTCCTTATGTAGAAATGTCATGACTTCAGGTCGAAGGACCATTACATCATTGTCATTATGAGAATTACTTATGACACATAGCATAAGGCTCCATGTAGAATTCTCATGGTGGGTCAGTCCAATACACTGTTCTCTAACATGTACCTATGTATCAACTTAATATACCTCGTATATATTTATGACTAATAAGATGTGGCCATCAGTCAATCCACATACTAGTCTCAATGTATTATTGTTGTCCCACTAACAATAATACTCGATTAAGGACATTTAAGAATAATGATATATAACATACTTATATGATCTCATATTCAAGTCACATACTTGAATCATTCTTCTAAGGACATTTATGTTGGAGTATATGCCCTAGGAGCCAATTATTTGATAATTGTCATGACACACTTGTACTTATGTTTTGATTTAATAAATAATGTTTAGTTTATTATGTTTCAATTTATTGTGTGATATAATTACTAAGATAATAAACGTCCCTAGAATAATGAATACAGACTATATTGGTTCAAGTATGTGACTTGGAATATGAGATCATATAGTCGTAAAATGTATCAATATTCTTAAACATCGCTAGTCAAGTATTATTGTTAATGGGACAACAATGATACATTGAGACTAGTATGTGGGTTGACTAATGATCTAATCTCATTGGCCATAGATATGTGAGATATCAAGTCAATACATAGGTACATGTTGGAGAACAGTGTACTGGATTTACCTACAATGAGAATTCTACATGTAAGTGAAGTGTCATAAGATATTCTCATAGTGACAATGATGTAATGGTCCTTTGACTTGAAGTCATTACATTTCTACACGAGGATTCATATGGTTTGATATCACCAAAAGTCATCTTTAACTAGATGGACCATAAATGTGTCTATTGGCTATATTATGAGTCATGTGAGGAATGTGAATGATTTAGATGGAATTTATTCTTCCTATGTATATTAGGAGGGATATCCTTGGGCCTCTTTATTGAGTAGAACAATGAAATACATGGCCATGCTCAAATAGTGATTTTTCTATTATAGTTTACTCATCGATCAAGAAAATAAAGATTAAATTATAAAAAGGATGACACACTTCATGCCTTGAGTTTAATCTTGAATATCAAGGGCAAAAGGAATTATATTACATTGAAACATTGGTCACAAGAAAAGGCTATGTTGAATCACCAACATTATTATTACTTGGGTAACAGTGATGTATTACTAGATGTCGCTCACTGTTTATAATTTTATAATATCATTATAAAAAATTGTCAACATAATAATAACCTGTAGGGTCTCACACTAAGAGCGTAATTAAAAGGAGAATTAATTCGGATATTAGATTTTAAATAAGTGAAATACGATTGGCTTATTTAAAATTGTAGTTGAGAATTAATACTAGTAATTGACTTAGTCAATTGTAACAGCCACTGCAAAGTATTAAATGTTAATAGTTGCTTGCAAGAGGTGGTTAGCCACCTCTGTCTAGGTTCATTGTATCTAGACACAGATCTGTACAGGTTCATTGTATCTAGTCACCTTTATCCAGGTACATTGTATTTAGACACACCTCTATCCAAGTTCATTGTATCTAGTTACCTCTATCCAGGTTCATTGTCTCTAGACACACCTCTATCCAGGTTCATTGTATCTAGTCACATCTATCCAGGTTTATTGAATCTAAATATATATATGATATATATGAAGAACTATTGGTTGAAAAGGGTGATGGAAGAAGAGGTTAGTTGCCTATAAATGCTCCTCTTTCTCTTATCTCTTTTATGAGATATGTTTGACATATACATAGATAGAGATATATACTAGATATACACAACTTTCAATTCTTTCTTATGCTCTGTATAGAAAAGAGTAGAGAAGAAAGAAATAGATCAAATAGGAAGAGTGAGATAAAAGTTATTCTTTGATTTCCTTTTGGCTAGCACCATATAAGAGAAGTCATTCATCTCCTTAGTTGAGTTATATACGCTCGTATGGATACCTGTAGAGGCTTGGTTCAGTTAGATTGAGTTTGTGGTTTTTCACTATCTCCACCAAAGTTCAAAATCTACAGCTTGAACATGTACTCTTCTATCAAATCTGTATTTCCTATTTTACATGGATCCTGGTTAGTGTTTTAATAAATTATTTTAATTTATCGCTTTGGCTGTGTTTATGTGCTTGAAACCCCAACAATTTATTATGCTAACATTTATATAACGCAATAAATAAAACATAATAAAAGATATTATCATTTAACCCAAATATAACATAAATATAGTGTCACAATCCTATTTATCCATCCCAAAACCCATTTCGTGGAATAAGGTTAGTTCACCCCAAAATTGGCTTCTCAAGGACACTGCTCCTGCTAAGAAACCGAAGAATACGACTGTCTCTAGAATACAATAATTTTCTAGTGGTGTAGTCTCAATCTCCTTCCAAAGGTCCAATAGCCATAGGTCCTTTAGTCAAAGAATTGACAGTCTCTCGACTGAGATCTTGGCAGACCATCAGCCTTCTCGGCATTCGGTCTCCACAGTTATCACACAACTTCAAGACTTAAATCTTGAATCTAGGATTCCTCAAGCCCATTATACTGTTCAGTCGGCACCAACTGAAACTACCCGTCAGGAGGTAAAAGCTGATGGTACCATATCGCCAACATATTCTTCAATACAATCAGAATTAAATATTTTATAAACTGATTTTCAAATTGATAAAGAAAAGTTGAGAGCCCAGTTTGACTCTCCTCATAATGTTTCTAGAAAAAATTGGTTTCTTCAAACTTTTCAAGGATCTACTAGACAAGAGATCCAAAAGCAATATTATGAGTTTTTAAATTTTGTAAAAGAACAAATTGAATTTTTTGAATGGTTTGAAGCTTATGCTGATTTCAAAAAAATTGATTATCCTTTTTCAAAAACCTTAAATGTCTCTAGACTCTGGCAGACAATTCAATGTGAGAATATCACTTCTGAATTCCCACCAGCTAGAGGGATTAAAGTGCATGTTGATCCCATAAATACAATAAATGATACACCTTTCAAAAGAAAAGACGGAGATGTTCTTATTGCCAAAGATATACAAAATATTTATGAACAAAATAATTATACTAATAAGTATTTACAAGTTATTGGAGAATATCTTGCGACTAAATCTCCTTAGCCTTCTACTTCGGCACAAAATCCAAGTCTTTCAAAGCCTACTCAATCTTCCAATATTCCTTTATTTAAACCCCACGAAATTTCTTAAAAGTATAAAAGGGAACTTTCGAAGAAGAGCACCGCTAGTCATCAAATTACAGAGCTCCAAAACAAAATAGCCGAGATACAGGCTACAATTTCAGCTACTATCCTAGAGTCACCTTGTACTCCTCCCCATCACTCCACTAAGAACTCAGTTGCAGTTCTTAAAGAAACGGATTCTGACACTGAATCACAAAAGATTCATCAAGAGCGATGTGAAGTCCCTCTGACTTTGGAATAGCTCCCCTAAGATTCAACAAAACTGGAGGACTTCCCAAAAGTTGTACTACCCAAGAGCTACTCACCCTGATGTGGCACTTGAAGAACAGCCCAATATCTTTCAAAATTGTTATAATGACAACAACATCTATGAATGGAACATAGATGGGGATTCTGAATACAATATCCTGAAAAAGCTTCAACAAATGTCTATGGTTGCCACATCCTATAGGACAACCCACAATGCTTCTGACCAGCTTGCTGCTCATATTATCATTGTCGGATTTACTGGCCAACTTAAAGGATGGTGGGATGAACACCTTCAAGAAAATGATAAACATGATATCCTTCATGCCATTAAGCTCGATTCGGATAGTCAACCTATCTTCCAAGACGGTGAAACCATTTCTGATGCTGTAGCCACTCTTATCTATACCATTGCCAAAACTTTTGTCAGAAATCCAAGTATTTTTCGAGAGAAGTCCATTGAAATCCTTAATAACCTTAAGTGCAAGACCTTGACTGACTATCGTTGGTATAAAGATACCTTCATGACTAGAATCTACTCCAGAGCTGATGGTAACCTCTAGTATTAGAAGGAAAAGTTCTTGGATGGTTTACCAAAATCTTTACGTGACCTAGTTCGTGAAGACCTCAAAGAACAATATAATGATGTCATTCCTTGGCAGAACATCACTTATGGACAATTATCCAGCCAAATCCAACAAGTTGCCCTCAAGATTTGTTGCCAAGATAAAATGATGATGCACTTAGCCAAGGATAGAGCCTAAAGAAGAAGAAACTTGGGAAGTTTCTGTGAACAATTTGGATTACCTTCCTGCAACACCAAAACCTACAAAAGGCCCAAGAAAAAACTTATACATAATGAGCCTCACCAAACCCCCTACAAGCCCTTTAGAAAATTCCAATCCAAACCTAGATTTTATCCCAAACGTCGTAACAATTAGGCTAAATTGCGTGATACCAATTTGACTAAACCAGCCTTGTCTGCTCCCAACAATAACCTTTGTTTCAAATGCCATAAACCTGGTCCCATCGCGAAATATTGTCGCTTTTCCAAAAGGCTTAGAACCCTATCAGGAATAGATGATTCCCTTCTTGACCAAATCCAGAATCTGTTGATCGAAGACAATGAGAATTCTTCCGAGGTTGATGATGAATGCCTTAACCATCTCCGTGATGATGGATTATACTCATGTTCTTCCAATCAATCCTCCGACAAAGAAGACCAAGGAACCATTAATTTCCTTACTAAAGAGCAAAACCTCCTTCTTGAACTAATAGGACAACTCTCTGATCCCGACCAGAAGCAATCTTACCTTAACCAATTCAAAAAGACTTTGGAGAAACCTTCTTCCTTTGAGAAAACTTTTCACAAAGACGTTAGGGATCAACAGAAAGAAGTTAGGGATCAACTACCAAATTTCAGACGTTGATGTCAAGATTCCTAACTCAGCCTTCTCCCTCAAAACCTCTTTCTTATTAGTTAAAGACATTACCAATCATATTATCTTAGGAACCCCTTTTATCTAACAGATCATCCCTTTCATGGTCACCAATCAGGGAATCCAAATTGAGTATATTGGTATCTCCATTGTCCTTCCCTTTGATAGACCTCCTATCCACAAAGACCTCTACCTGCTAAAGTCTAAGAAAGCGCAAATTAACTATCTCAAGGAAGAGATAGTTCACTAGCGCATAGAAGGACAATTACAAAACACTTCTATCAAAAGCAAGATTAAAGCTCTAGAGACCAAAATCACCACTCAGTTTTGTGCTGATGTCCCTAATGCTTTTTGGGATCGAAAACATCACAACGTTAGACTCCCCTACGAGCCTGATTTTGACGAAAAGACCATCCCAACTAAAGCTAGACCCATCCAGATGAGCCATGAGCTCATCAACCACTGTCAAAAAGAGATTCAAGATCTCTTAAAGAAAAGGATCATATCCCACAACAAGTCTCCCTGGAGTTGTGCCGCCTTCTATGTCAACAAGAGCGCTGAATTTGAACGTGGTGCTCCCCGTTTAGACATCAATTACAAACCTCTTAACCAAGCCCTAAGATGGACTAGGTACCCAATCCCTAATAAAAAGGATCTCCTCCAGCGTCTATATGCTTCTCATATATTTTCAAAATTTGACCTAAAATCTAGTTTTTGGCAAATTCAAATCGATCCTCGTGATCGTTACAAAACTGCTTTTACTGTCCCTTTTGGACAATATGAATGGAATGTTATGCCTTTTGGCCTCAAAAATGCTCCTTTGGAGTTTCAAAAAATTATGAATAATATTTTTAATGATTACTCAAAATTTATTATTGTTTATATTGATGATGTTTTAGTTTTCTCTCACAATCTAGAACAACATTTTAAACACTTGCATATATTTTTTAACATTATCAAAACTAATGGCTTACTTCTTTCCAAAACTAAAATCTGTCTCTTTCAAACAAAAATCAGATTTTTAGGGCATACTATTCAACAAGGGACAATTGTCCTTATCAATCATTGCATTTTATTTGCTGATAAATTTCCGGATCAGATTATTGACAAAATACAACTTCAAAGGTTTCTTGGTTGTGTCAATTATGTTTCAGAATTTATCCCTGGTTTAAGCAATCTTTTAAAACCTCTTCATGATCGGCTTAAACAACCTCCTCCTCCCTGGACTTCTATGCATACTCATGTAGTTCAGGAAGTTAAAAACAAAGTTAAGCATTTACCATGTTTATCATTATCTAATCCATCTGCATACAAAATTGTTGAAACTGATGCATATAACATAGGATATGGAGGCATCTTAAAACAAAAGAAAGAGGGTAAAGAGCACATCATTGCATTTACTTCAAAGCATTGGAATAGTTCCCAGCAGAACTATCCTACTATTAAAAAAGAAATTTTAGTTATTGTTTTGTGAATCACAAAATTTCAATCTGATTTATTAAATCAAAAATTTTTAGTTCGAATTGATTGTCAAGCGGCAAAATCGGTTTTGCAAAAAGATGTAAAAAACCTTGTCAGTAAGCAAATTTTTGCTAGATGGCAAGCTATTTTATCAATATTTGATTTTGACATTGAATATATTAAAGGAAGCTCTAACCATATCCCAGATTTTCTAACTAGAGAATTTCTCCAAAACAGATATGCCACCAAAGAAGAAGGATAAGGCAATCGCATTAAGTGTCGCCTCAGCAGAGAAATCAGCCAGCTAATCTTCACCTAAATTCCAAGATTCAACTGAATCCTCCCAAAAACCCAAGCCAGTCTCATCTTCTGATTATGCTATTAAAGCAGTTCAGACTCAAAACCATTTTTCTGCCCTTGCAGAACCAAAACCCCTAACTATTAACAAAGTTAAAAGATGGACATATATTGTTACTGAGGAAGAAGATTCTCAATCTCAATCCTTTTACCCAAAAGAATTTCTCTCCTAGTGCATAAACATGGGGATCCCTCCCCCTCAGGTAGTTCCTCAAATCCCAAAAGTGGAGGCTTTTAAATCTCAAATTCATTACCCCATTTCCTAATCCCAATCCTTGGTGGGTAAAACCCCAAGATCATCCCAATCTCAATCCTTGGTGGGTAAAACCCCAGGAACAATCACCCCTTAAATTCCTTCTCTAAAATCGTTCTCTTCGTTTTTTGAAGTACCCCAGTATTTTAAATATCAATCAGTTCAACTGATTCTCCAAATGGAACCAGATTTCTGGATTCCTGACCCAAATTTGGCTGCCAAACAATTGTTTGTTGGTGACAAACGCTTTCTCTCTTCCCATCCCCATAAAACCCAGAGGTTTTATGAATTTATTTTGGTGGATTCTAAATCCATTCTTTTAAAACAATATCAGGATAAGTCTGGTAGTTTCATCACCCATACTACCATTCAAATCATGAAAATTATTTCTCCATCTGATTGGACCAAGACTCACCCTCTCTTTATTGGTACTCCTGCCCCTTCTAGATTCAAGCTTTTATCTGACTCCATGTCATTTTCTCAATCCTTTTCCCCCCAGACCTATAATTACTGGGATTATATTGATGCCTAGAAACTAGCATTCACCAAACAAAACTCGATAGAAAAAAATTCTTGGTTTTTCTACTTTAAACGAAATCAAGACTTCCATTTTCCAAATTGGTTCATCAATCAATGGTGGCCCACCTTTGGCCCTTCCTTTAAAGTCCTTCCTTCTCCTGTCCAAGACGGGTATCATTACTTCTGCAGTAGGTTCAATCTACCACAATCAGCTCCAACACCCATGTCTTTGCAATTCTTCTCCAGATTTGCCCTCACATGGATTCATTGTCAAAAGGTGGAGTTCCACAAGCCAGATGGTTTACAAGGTCTTCCGTTCCTCGCCCTCCGAGGATATTCAAAATGGTGGAAAGATTTCAACTCTAGTCATGCCACCACCCCAGCAATCCAACAGTGGTTCAAAAAGAACCCCTAATACATCAAGATAACAGAAGTCGAGCAGACCCAGTTCCTTGCTCAAAATTCTGTTTTATCGGCCAGTTTAGCTGCAGCCTCCTCTGAAGAGGATCTCCTCAAGATCATGCTCCAGCTCTCCAAAAAGTTCAGTACCAAATCTACCGAAGCCAGTACTTTGACATCGAAAGAAAAAGAACCTCACTTCGAAGTCAACCTCGATGATGATGAAGACTTTCTCTTGTCTGAAGAAGAAGAATAAAAAATAAAAATAAATAAAAAATTCATTGACTTTCACTGTAGCACTTTTACTATAAGTCACTGTAGCAGTCCAAAATTTGTCTATTTAAAGAGACTTCTTCCTTTCTGAAGAGGCATGTAATTTTTGAGAGTCTTTTCTCCCGAATCCTCTCTCCCCTTAAGGTAGACTGCTTCCTTAAGTATTTCAATCTCTTGTAATTTTCAGTTTTATTTTAGTTTCAATCTTGTAACAACCTTTAATTTTATAATACAATTTGCATCTATGGTCGATTCTACCGCCTAACTTTGTTTATGTATTGTTGTTCCATACTGTTCTTACATTCATCTATATATGGCCGGTTTAACCGCCTAACTTTTATTTGCTTTCATTCATATTAATTTCTGCATTCTTATGCGCTCTTACTCCCCATTCTGTTAGTTTCATTTTTATCTTTTAGCATCTGCTTCCGTGTCCTTTATATATATATATATATATAAAGAGAGAGAGAGATAGAGAAAAATGAAACATAAAGTCTAAATAGTTACTTCAATTATTTCATGTTATAGTTTTAATAGTTAAAAATTTGCAAAAAAAAAAATTCATTAGCTCAACGATAACTTTCCCATGCATATTTTATTTTATTTTTTCTAACTATAAAGCATATATTAAAATTTGAAAGTTTAAAAATTTTAAGATCTAGTAGATATAATCAGTAATAAATATTAACTTTAATCATCAAACTTTAAGTATCCTCATACTCATACAAAAAGAAAATAAAAAATGAAAACATAAGTAATTAACAATTACTATTAATCAGATAACTTTATATATACTAAGTGCAAAATTAAATAGTTGTTTCTTTCATACTTAATTACTTATTCACTTAGTAGTTATTTCTTTTGTTTCCTTTAAATTAGTCTATTTAGTCTTCTTTTATTTTGAGACAAAAAATATATATTTCTTAATAAATTGTACTTTTGTTATATAAATTTTGAATTTCAAATAAGGAATTTGATTTTGAAAATTAAAACTAATCTTGTATTAATTATATTATTTTATATTCTGGAACGGAGCGAATATTAATATTTTTAACTTTGTAGCACAAGTGGCGAGTTCAACTTTTTTTTTCTCATAATTTCAGATCTCTCATTTTAAATGGTCTGATCACTAAAAATTTAATCAAATAAAACATAAAAGTTATAAAATAAATCAAAATATGAAATTATTAACAATATTAATAAATTATTTACCAAAAATATAATTGAAAACAACTACACAGACAAAGAACTAACATCTAACTATCTAAGTATGTAACTATCCAAGGAAAAAGAAATCTACGACTTAAAGCCCTAAACTCGAAAGAGCATACTAGGCGATGACATACATGTTTCAGCTTAAAATTATGATACTTTACATTTCGACAATGTAATTTATATTGTCAGAATTTAAAATCTCATAATTTTAAATTGAAACAAACGAGAACAAACACTTCGAGTCTTCGAAAGTTCAAGTCGCCACTTGTCATTCTCATCCCATTCTTAATTTCTCAACCCTTTTTGCCCTAGATTTCATCTCTTTTTTTTTTTTTTTTTAAATTTGAAATTCATCTTTAACGATTCGGAGAGTTTTCTTTGTAATTTTACGGACTCCCTTTAAGTATTCCAACTTATCATAGTTGAGAATGAATGTAGACACCTCATATTTTATCATTTTTATAAATAATAATATAAATATAAATAAATAAATAAATAAGTAAAAATAATAATAATAAATCCCATAAATAAAATAATTTTATTATGTATTTTCTTTTTGTTGCTATTAATTATTATTATTATTATTATTATTATTATTATTATTATTATTATTAT
>CM025784.1:3788646-3856061 GCA_014636745.2 Centella asiatica | reverse complement strand
ATTATTATTATTATTATTATTATTATTATTATTATTATTATTATTATACTATTATGTTTATCTTTTATTTTATTTTTTGACATATATTCTTATTATTATTATGATTAGTTTTATTTTTAATATTATTTGTAAGGATGTTATCGTAAAAAATATATATAGATATAAAAAATGGATATAATATATATATATATATATATATATATGATATAGATATAAAATAATAATCTATACCTACATATTAAAGAAGTAAGGAACGAAATATATGACACATATGTACGTAAAACTCTAATAAATAAATAAAATGTCAAAGTCCTAAATCCTAAAATAATTTCACAATAAAGTCCTAAGAGAAAAATCTAATTTCATAACAGAATAAATAGTATATTAATTTTGTCCTATAATCCCAAATATTAAAATAATTTTATATTAGAGCCTAAAGAAAACTCTAATTTCATAATAATGTGAATAATATATTAACTTTGTCCTATAATAATTTTAACCAATTAATTTATTCAAATAATTTATGTATGATGTAACAATATACACATACTTATAATCAAATTATATTCTTCTATTATATTTATATTCAACTTTAATAATTTAAATTCAAATTTTATTTAACTAAAAAATATACAAACATATGTAATTAACGGTCTTGCGCTCTAAAATATATCATCTATATACTTAAAAAAATTAGAAAAAATTAATTTGTTAATACAAAATCAATCAATAATTTTTAATTTTGTATTAATTTGTTAATACAAAATCGAAGTTCAAAGTGAAGCCCAAAAGAAAAAATGATGAATAGAAAATTAAAAAATGAAACAAAGATAAGCCATCAGATCAATAGAGAATGGAATTATCTTGTATTGTGGTAACTATTTTGGGTTTGAGATTGAGGGGAAATAAAAATGGCTTAAACAATGTAATAATTTGACTTTATAATAGTCAAAATCTCAAACATGTTTAGCCTACATCATATGACAGAAATAATGTAGAATCTGGTGGACATTTTCGAGTTCAAATTTAGATTTCAAGCACATTTTATATTTTATATTAGTTGTTACTTGGATTTTCTAGAATAATTGTATATAGGAAGTACGATGTACTTTTCATTTTTTAGATTTAAGATTTTATTCATGAGCTTGTTATCGTGTAAAATGTAAAGAAATCAAAATAGTGGAAAACACATGCATACAGACACACACTAACACACACATCCACATATTTAGAATATTATGTTTGCTTACTTTCTGTTTTAATTTCTATTTTATTTAGAAATCAACCAAAAACAACAAAAATAAATTTTTTATAATAAATAAATTAACTTTAAGAGATGATTTTTTTTTTATAAAAGGAAATATTATATAAAAACAGTCATTATTTGTAGTGAGTGTATGAGATGGCTAACACCTTCTCTATTCAAATTAGCAACAAACCGAGATTTTTAGTTTCATTTTGACCAAGTTGTTAAATTAGAATAATTTTGTCTAGAACTATTTTTTCAAAAATTTTTCAAATAAAAGATAAAAAAACAAAAAGGCGTCCTATCACATTATTTTACAATTGTTAGGTGACAACTATTTAAAATAAAAAATGATTTTCAAACTTTCCGTCACCACATAGAAAAATTGAATTTTTAAAATAATTATGAGACAAAAATTAATAAACGAATCAAAAATGAGTTCTCAAACAAAAAATGAATTTCAAAATAAAAAATAAGATTCTCACAGTTATATCTTTTTCAAAAATCTCCGAGCGCCACAATGAATTTTGAAGAAAGTGTTACATTTGTAGTATTGGGATTTAGTATAATATTGACAATTTGGCACTCAATCCAATCTGAAGGCTTGAAAATAAATTTCTAAACTTGGTGAAATTTAGTTAAATTTGATGCTTAATTCTGATAACAATGTTTGGGATCCAGTTGCTAAACATAGTATGAGTTCCTATGGTTACAACGCATTTTTTGATAGTAATTTTACTGACCAGTATAAGATTCCTCTGTTTATGTGGTTGAGCAATATATGATGAATCATTTTAAAAGTCCTCGGATTTCCTCCCAAAAGGAGATATCTAGCTTTTTAATAACCTGCTACTTTCTATAACAGGATTGATGGATAATCAAAGAAGTGAGAAAACTGGTCGATCTTCCAAGTCTTCTTGTGGTGGGGAACAAGACAACCGAACATCAAATGATTAAGAAGATTATAAAAGTGATACAATGAGTGAACCACCATTACCTTCAAACATAGATCTAAACTCTGAATTGAGCCGCAAAAATGTTGAGACAAATAAGGAAAAAAGAGAGAAGTATCAGAAAATGAAGACAAGGATTATATGAAGAAGGCGAGAAAGAAGATGAGCAGGGTATGAAAACATGTAAAAGATGTAGGAATTGATGGTAAATGTGGCGCCCCCAAAATCCCGTAACGGATGTAGTCACCGTCAATAAAGAGAAAATAGATAATATCACATTCATACATAATTGAAACTAAAATATTACAAAATTCAAAACGATAAACTGTCAACGGAAGCTAAATTGTCTATAAATCTATTACAAAAAGTTTTAACCGTCTTTATCCCTTAGTTGTTACCCACAAAAATCATGGTCTAGTCGTCCTTTCTTTTTCCTTGCTAGAGGGTACATTATTTAACTCATGCCTTAAAAATCATGAACTAAACAAAAATGAGCGATTTACGCTCAGCAAATATAAAAACACAGATAAAAATAGAAGCTCTGAAATGATTAATAATGGTACAATTCTATTTGTGAGGCTTGGTGAAGTAATACTGACACCTCGAAATTCTTGTAAAAATTCTAAGGATCTCAGATGATAAAACGTGTGATCCTCCTTGAAGAAAGACGACCTCTTATCCATCGGGAGCTAAACTCGTTGGATCTGCTAACCATACCGTATACAGTTGGCCTAACTGTAATAGCATGGTTCTTCGGTGTGTGAACATATGTAGTCACTATAAATTTTCTAGGTTAGGTGACAAAATAAATTAATACCTTCTCTTTCCTCTTGTCAATCATATGACTTGACTCATTTAAGACACATATCATTTTCATTCGTTTGCACAAATATAACATTAAAGAATAACTGATGAATCAAAACTCAGTTATATTCATGCACATTTATTCATATCATGCTAGCGAAAATTTAAAGCGTAGCATTCTCATTCATAAAAGCAATTGAAACAATCATAGCCTTGTACGCATATCGAACCAATTAATCATGCGTTTAATTGAAATAACATAAGAGTGAATATATACTTGCATTTGTCTTTAGCTGAGCTAAACTAGTTTACTTGCGTGTGAAAACCTCTGTAAACATGTACATTGACATAACATAAGACATTATGCCTCGAATACAGATGCGAGTATGCACATATGTAATGTTCGTATATTTCTTTTATCTTTAATGTTCCAATTTGTCATTTGTTAGTTCTTCACTATTCGTTTTGGTATTCCTTCTCGAGCTTCTATTTCTTCTGTTAAAGAAGATTCGAGAAAAGATGGAATAGGAAGACGTGTTTCCAGAAAGATTACCTAAAGGATAAAAATTCCTGGGCGAAGGCCGGCGCTTGTGTACCGAGAAAGGCAAATCAAATAGGCATAAATAGGTACACTTTTAGTACGGCGGTATGCGAGGCTACTGCTTCAGAGCAATGTTCAAGAATAGAGGTATCAGAAGTCATATGATGACAAGCACCAGAATCAAGAACCCATCAAGTCCCAAGTCTGAAGGTTCGATGAAGCGAGTGTGACCGTTGCTTTTCCACAGCATACTTTTCTAACACGACTCTGCTATCAGAATAGGGAATTGGTATGATTTCCCCGACGAAGGTATAGCAGAAATCCGACTAGACCGGAAGATGTACTTCGACGGAAGCGGGGGCCAGTAGTAACCCCCAAAGGGTCGACCTGTTGGGAATGCATTTTTTTTTTAAACTCAATCGAGAGATTTTTCAGATTGTTATTTAGTCACTTCCAAACTTTTATATAATTCATTTGAGTTACTAGAGGTTGCATGTTATTTATCCATTAAATAAATGTCAGTTAGTTGATTCTATAAATCATTCATTATTAATTAGGAGTTATCAATTAATTATCTTAAATAATTCTTTAATAATTTATGACAGTAATGTTCTATTTTTTTAAATTCAGTTTTAGCAACCAGTTAGTTCTAACAACTTTCAAGGATTATACGAAGAAGGCGAGAAAGAAGATGAGCAGGGTATGAAAACATGTAAAAGATGTAGGAATTGATGGTAAAGGTATTCAGTAGGTGAGGTTGAATTATTGCCGTGTGAAATTATCAACTAGCAAATGTAGTTCTACAACAAATATCGGAAGACGTGTTAACAAAAGTTCAGAAAAGGCAAACATGGACAAAAACAGGGGAAGCTTGATATACAAAATGAAAAAGGTACATTTGCTGAAAGCATGGAGTGTAAGATTGAAACCTTCAAATATGATCATGCACAGATGCATGAGGTTATTTCTCATTATCTACTGGTAAATGAGATGCCAGAGACACATTTATTCAATGAAGTTATGAGAATTGCAACTCTGTATTGACAAAAGATAAGTAGGGATACCGCAAGAGCGGACTGTTTCAAGACATATGAAATTGAGAAGAAAAATCTAAAAAGTATCTTCAAAGACGCTCACAAGATTAACATAACCACTGATTTATGGACTTCTTCATGTCAAAAGATAAGTTATATAACTGTTACTTGTCATTGGATAAATATGAGTAATTGGAAATGGAATATGTGTGTGTTACTTGTCATTGCATGGAGTGTAAGATTGCAACCTTCAAATATGATCATGCAAAGATGCGTGAGGTAATTTCTCATTATCTATTGATAAATGAGATGCCTTTTATTCAATGAGTATGGCTTTATGAAATCTTAAAGGTTATTTTGTCTGTGTCAATGTGAGCAAATTGTCTCTTAATGAAAATATCATTCACATGCGATGTTGCGCACATATTGTTAATGTCTAATGGTACAAGATGGTGTAAAGCCCATTGAGCCAATCATTGAGACCGAAAGAGAAGGCATAAAATATGTTGCCAGTTCGGAGTCTCGGAGGTTTACATTTTCTGAACTTCTTTTTAAGGAAAGGATTCCGACAAGAAAGTTAATTTGGGATGTCCCAACGTGTTGGAATTCCACATTTAAGATGTTAAAAATGGCCATGTAATTCAAATATGTATTTCCTAATTACGCCATGTGTGACTCCTCTTTTAGCTTTGTGTCTATGGAGGAAGATTGAGAAAATGTTGGGGCAGTTTGTGACTTTTTAGAAGTTTTTAATGATTTTACAGAAATGGTTTCTGAAAGTGAATACCCGACCTCTAATTTATTTCTTTTAGAATTTTATAGAGTTAAAAGTGTGATTAATGGAAAATTAGGATGTGAGAACGCTTTGCAAAGGGAAATGACTTATGTAATGAATGACAAATTTGAGAAATATTGGAAGGAGTATAACTTGGTGATGGCCATGGGTGCGTGACTTGATCCAATGTTTAAAATGGCACTTCATAAATTTTGTTTCCCAATAATATATGGTAATGATTCGGCCAAATATTTAGAACTTTCGAATGTTTCTTTGTCCAAACTTTTTAAGGAATATCGTGATAATGAAAGAAAGGAATTAGATGGTGGGGGTGATGAATCATCAAATAGTGGTGTTGGTCCTAATGAAATATATAAATCGGGACAAGGAAATTTTGGTGGAGTTTTTGAGAGTTTTTGCTACATGGAAGAGCAATCAAGTACTACATTTGAGCCAACAAAAACAGATTGTGCACGCGAGCTCTATGGGTTGAAGAATAAATCCAAGGTAAAGACAAAATCTTCAAAATTATTAATTAGAATAAGTTTATTTGATTACATGAATAGACTGCATAAGCAGCCTCATTATCATTATTGTTATGTAATTTTGTTTTCTTTTCTTTCGCAAAAAAATATAATTTCTTTTTCTTTTCTTTCGCAGAAAAACAAGGAGACCTTTAAATTGTCTGAAATAGAAATTTATATGTCAATAGCCGGTGAATACTAAACGTTTTAATCATATTTTTGTATTTCGTTCAAATTATTCTATATATACATTTTCTGCTTGTTTTGATAATAATTTGAAAGTTGTAGATACAAGTGAAGATGGTGGAGAAATTGTTGTTGGTAGGACGCTTAAATTGAGAAATAGCAGTCTGCTTTGTTGAATTCTGATCTCAAGAGATACTAAGGTATTGGACTACTGTTTATTACGTATAAATCTCATTACAATTTATCATAAGTACATGATAGCTAAACTATGTTACATGTGCATTGAAAGTGTATGTTGTAAATATTTTTAGCCTAGAATTTGTTTCTTTTGCTAGATAATGATGTCCTAGATGGCTAGATTGGATTAATCTACAAATATTTACTCAAAAGTCAAAACTCATATATGTAAAATTGATATATTCTGAGTTTAACGAAGTGAGTTTGGAATACAATTTTGGAAAAGTAATAAAGTCATTTGTATTGGTTCTTTATGCTTTTCTTGTTATTGAATAATGACAATTCACTGATGAAAATCAATTAAAGGCACATGTCTTTTCGTTAAGGAATTAAAATTTTGTGACATGATACAAGTGGTGAAGTAAATGAAGTCAATTGGAATGATGCTTGGATTAGTGGATCAGTGGATGTATAGCTTATAAGCTTAGAAATTTCAGTAATGTTAATTTTAGTAGATAATATTATGTAATGGTAACTACCTAATTGGTAAACCGGGCTTGTAATTTTACTTCTATTTTGGCGAGATTAAATTAAACATTAGATATAGTTTTATTGTGTTTATCAGTTTAGGAACTTCCAAATTAAATGCTATGCGTTCATGAATAAATTTGGTTTTTGGGAACAAATATAAGTTCGTGAACGACTTTATATTTGTGAAATATTTTATGTTCATGAATAATTTTTACATTCATAAACGACTTCATGTTTGTGAACCTGGAGTGTTCGATTATGTTCGCAAACTATTTCTGAAGCAGAACATATTCGCAAACCGTTCCCAAACACCATTCGAACTGAACAAGTATAAGAGGGTGTACAATGGTGTAGAGGCCACCCCCTTTGGGGTGCCTCCATCACCTTACATTCCTTCCTTTATCATTCTTTGTACTTTTGGCTTTTCATTGGCATGCCTTTGAACACCACATGTTTGGATCTTAGACTTTGAACACTTTGGATGTACCTTTTGAGAGATGATCGCTTAATAGGAAAATTTTGGCTAAGGATTGGAGCCTAAAGGCCGCCCCCTATGGGGCGGCACCCTCTAGGCTCTTACTTAGCCATCATGTGAATGTTTGTTGTCTCTTTAGGATTCATTTCAACACCTCCAACTGTCATATGACTTTGAGAACTCTTTGACAACCTTGTTGGGGAGAAAGTGTGGTAGAAGAGGCCTTAAAGAGCCAAAAAAAATGGCTAACTATGGATGGTCAAGCAACACCCCCATAGAGAAGCCATGCCCCTCTCATTTCTTACTTGATTTCATGTGTATTGTCCATTCATTTGGATCAGCTTGAGTGCCCCATGCTTGGTGTGAGATTTGGAGAACCTAGAAATTTTCACCATAGGAAAAAAATTGGTTAATGGGAGACAGAGGTCATCCCTCTAGAGGGCCACCTCTTGGGCTCTCTTTCTCCTCCCTTAGCTAACTTAATGTTGTCCTTGAGTTTATCCATACTGTTATAGGGCACTTGGGCGTCACTTGATCACTTTGATCGTATAGAAATTGTAAGATTGTTGGTTTCCGTTAGTGAATCGCTTGTGAATGTGGTACTTTGAGGGACATTCAACTCCTGTTGCTTCCTTTGAGTGTATGGGCTCTTGAGTTGTCTTCTTGGTACTATAAGTTCCATGTATGTGTAAGTCGAGGTCATATGCCTCATGATATCTTTGCATAGTGTCATGCTCAAGTTGCCTTACTAGTTATGTTTCCATAATTAGCCAAATTTAGGCTAAATTGGGGAGTCTTCGTGCATGGCTCTCAAAATGTGTTACACTAAGTCTTCTCTTATTATCTTGTATATGTGAGGGGATGTTGTAGGAACAATATGGAGCTTGGTAGTTTTTCCTTATTGGAGGTTCCCATTGACACGCATTTTATGACTTTCAAACTTAAAATTATTTTGGCCTTATATGGCATTCTCTAATATTTAGCCAATTTTAATCTTCATGAACATGATAGGCTTCAAATTTGATCATATGCTTTATTAGGCATCCTTGGGACTTCATAGATAGCTCTTAAGGTGTTGGGATGATGTCGGCGGACTTTGAAAGTGTCGATGATGTGGCGCCTTAGTAGGGCCAATGGTTCCATTTTTCGCTTATGTGACAAATGACATGACAAGGATCTGTCAAATCACTAATTTTTACTAGTTGTGACTAATTAGGTTTACCCTAAATAAATTAGTGCTATTAATTATACTTCTGGATACATTTTCCCTTTGCATGCAAATTCTAACTGTCGGTGTGGAGTTATGCAAACTTATTGTTCTAGGTTGGTTTGACAAATACTGTAAGAAGATATTTTCTGTGTTTTTGCATCAGTCTTGTGGGAAGATATGCAAATTTGATGAAATTTTAATTTTGATAAGAAATCTTTGCGTTGGACCACTAAGATTGACATTTTGTCAAATGAGGAAAACCACATTTTTACATCCCTTATTGTCTCCCCCTATATTGGTCTTTAAATATCCACTAAGTATTTTGCATTGATATTTTCAACATTCTCTCCTTTCTTTCATCTTATTTATCTCCCCATATTTACCATTGTTGAAAGAGCTCATTATATTAGGATTTTTGGTGCACTATTTGAACTTCATCTTGGATTATCTTGTAGAGCAAACAGTAGTGATCGTTTTGGTAGTAAGAGGGGCTTCTACAAGTGCTTCCTCCATCTTCTTTTGGTGGCTTCTTTATCTTTGAAGTAAGTTTTCTATTTTCTCTCTCTGTTTTACACATATTCATGTGTACTTGTATAGGTATTTATGTTTTTAATTATTTGATCCATAAATATTGGCATGATAGCTATGATTAGTGTTTTTGGGATCACACCATGGGTAGTTAAATTTACAAGTATGCTTGTGTCAATGACTGGTCTAGGGAGACCAAATAAAGTAGATGGCCCATAGGAAACAACCTTGCAAAATTTGACTAAGGCGTGATAGTTCCTCTAAAGGGTTATCATCCCTAGAGGCCTCCCCCATTGGGTATGTCTCCTTAAGGTTTGGCTTTGTTATCTATTCATTGATATCGCTTATCACACCTTGCCTTATATCTTGGGTATTCATTACTTAAAAAAAACATTTACACCTTGGTGGGACACATGGGTTCCATAAGTCTTGGTGAGACAATCCATAGCCACATTATGCATTGAACTTCTGTCATTCCCCTATCAATGGATCAAGATTATATCTTGCACTTTCATCTCTTATATTAAGTGCACTTTGTTTGGTGTCTGTTGATGAACCCCTACTTATATTACTGCTGCTTAAAGATTTACATTTATTTAATATAAAAATTGATGATGTAATATAGTCCTTGCTTATATGATGTAAAAGGACTTAGAAAAATATCCAACTTGTTAGGTGGATATATTCTACTAGTTAAGCAAGAATTTTGATCACAAGTGAAGACTTTGCTCATAGATCAAGAAGGATGCTGAAGGTATAGAGAAAAAGTTCAACGACAGTCCTGCTTAGAATGGAAATAAGTAAGGAATGATATAGCAAGATACATTACCTTTATCCAAGCAAGAGTGTCAGAAAAAAACCATATTTTGTCCTGCTTAGTCATCTTCTAGAGAGCTTTTTCAAAAAGCACTAGAAGACAAAATAACGGCTATCTTTTTGAACTAAGCAAGGAACAGCTGGAAAAGTACAAGTCACTGTCAAGGCAGTACAACTCCCAATGGATCTATTTCAAAATTCTCAACGGATAGATTTTTGAAGTAGTATAAATAGGAGTCATAAATTTCATTTATGAAGACTGAACAACCAAGAATTGCTCTGACATTCTGACACTAAAAGAAATCAGCAAGACATCAACAAGCTTGAACAAATGCTATCAAATCTGCTCAACAAGGAGCTCTCTACTTAGAGATAGCAAGCAAAATTTAAAATCTGCTTATAGTCTGTGTGACTTGAATTTGGTCTAAGTGACTTTGTGTAATTTCGGACTAAGTGTCCCTTTGCTTATTGTTCTGTGTGAACATTCTAGTGAGTGTCTTCTTAAGTAAATGAGAAGAAGAGTGGAGTAGGCTTAGACTGAACCAGTATAAAAATTCTCGTGCCTATCTTTATTCCTGCTTATCTTTCTTATTGCTTATTTATTTTATCTTTCCTTTGCTAAAGTCTCTACTAAACTCTTTTAGCAAAGACTTACTGTCATTGCCCCTTTAGCCATTAACCTTTATTCTAAAATCTAAGGGGTTATTTGCTTAACAAATTCCGCTGCTAAATCTTTTCAAAATATAAGAAACTCTTTTAATAAGCAAGAAGTGTTTAAAACTGCAAAGTTTTCTAAGCAAGACTTGAATTTTGAAAAACACTATTCAACCCCCCTTCTAGTATTTTTCCCTTCGGGACCTAACAAGTGGTATCAGAGCTTAACTCTCTTTGCTAAGCCCTACAGCTTGAAAGGATCCTAAATTGTAATGGCTTTAATAAGTGATTTCGGTGGCAAACCCCCTATGTGCACCAGAGATAGATCTGCTAATTGGAAATTGAGGATACAGGTGTACATGGATGCAATTGATAAAGAACTATTTGAAGCAATCAAAGTTGGGTCTTACTTACTTGAGAAGATAAATCATACTGATCCGAACAAGCTTATACCTAAGCAAAGAAAGGAGTGGATGGATGAAGAAAAAAAGTTAGTAGGCTTCAATAAGAAGGTAATGAACATTCTCTTCATGGCTCTTGAAGAAGAAATGTTCGAAAGTGTTTCAAATTGCACCTCTGCTAAAGAAGTATGGGATACCTTGCTCGTTCTCAATAAAGGAACCACAGAAGTCAGAGAAAATAAGCAATCCCTGCTTATACAACAATATGAAATGTTCATTATACAGCAAGGAGAAAACCTTACTGCCATGTATGAGAGATTCACTATTCTGCTCAACAATTTACGTGCTCTAGGGAAAACCTATGACACCAAAGACGTCAATATTAAGTTCATGAGATCCTTGCCAAGACAGTGGGATCCCAAAACAACTGCTGTAAAAGAATTAAGGAACTTACACACTACTGATCTCCAACAACTCTATGGAAACTTTCTCACCTACGAAATGGAGTTAGCTCAGAGAGATGCCACATCTAAACCAAGAAGGAAAGATAGAGGAGTGGCTTTGAAGGCTGCTGAGCCTAAGCAACTATCAGATTCAAACTCAGAGTCTGCTGATAGTGATGAAGATATGGCTATGTTAGCAAGGAAGTTCAGAAGGTTTCTAAGGAAAGGCCGAGGAAACTTTAGAAGAAATACAAGTAGTAGCAAGAGAGATTCTTCAAAAGATCTTTGCTACAACTGTAAGAAGCCAGGACACTATGCTGCTGATTGCCGAAGCACAACAAAAGAGGAAAAGAAATTCCCTGCTAATGATAAAAGCAAGGGAAAAGAGTACATATCAGCAGGAAGTTGCGTGGCACAAATTCTTTGGATGAAGAATCAACTTGCTGACTATGGGTTTGAGTTCAAGTCTATTCCCATATTCTGTGATAATACTAGTGCTGTAGTCATTGCTTATAATCCTGTTTTATACTCTAGAACTAAACATATAGATATAAGGCATTATTTCATTAGAGATCATGTACAACAAGGTACTATAGAGATAAACTATATTCCTACTAAAAATCAATTAGCAAACGTTTTCACAAAACCCTTGGATGAAAATCGTTTTAACAAATTAATAAGTGAATTAGGCATGTTAAATTTTGAGTAAGCAATTTGCTACTAACATCTTGTTTGCTTGAGCAAGGACTTATGTTCTTAGCAATATGATAAACTTCCTGCTTAGGTGGAGAAAAAGATCCTGCTAATGATTAAGCAGGCTCTTTATTCCTGCTGAACACCATATTTCATGCTACTGAAATGCACCAATGTGTTGTTGATCGAGTCTCTGCTGATTACGAATCTTTGCTGTCTCAATCAATATTGTCCTTGCTGCAAATTTCACAAAAAGGGGAGCCTCCTTGACAAAAGTGTTGTTTCAGAAACTAAGTCAAAGACCTTGCTTATGCCATAAACAAATGATGTTCTTGCTGCTTACAAGTTAAATCTCCCTGCTCATCTGACCCTCAGTGGCAACAGAGATCAGCAAGGACAACGGATCCTGTTGTCTACATAAGCAGGATATATATGTCACCAGCAAAGACATACAATCATCCTGCTGTTAGTTTTATCGCCGTAAAAATAGCCCATCATTATATCAGCCGTTTATTTCTCTCTCCACATTTAATGCCCACTCTGCCCCATTATCTATTTACGACTGCTGTCTTTTTGGTAATTAATTCTCACCACTACCCACGAATTTTTCTCCCACTAACTCATCCACTACTCATCCCAGTAACTGTCCTAAACCTCTTCAACTTCTTTTCACCCCCTATATAAACCCTTTAACCCTTCTCATTTGTTTTCACCTTCATTTGTTCTGACTTCTCTCTAAAATTAACTCTCTCTCTCTCTAAAACTTCTACCGTAATCATCGCCATCAAATCCTAAAACCACCACTTTCTCCGACCAAAAACATAGCAAGAATGGCAAGCTGGCTTAACAAGATTGAATCTGAGTCTATCATAAACCTAGATTCCTTTGTTGATGTTCAGCAAGATGCTGACATCCATGAAGTAATATTGTTGCTGAGGAACAGCGGGATTTGATATATGGTCTCTGCTGATAGCCCCATCTATGAAGAAATTCTAAGGGAATTCTGCCAGAGTGCACAAGTCCGAGACAGCAACATCAATGGTAGAGTAAATGGACAACAAGTACTGATCACAGTAGCAAGTATCAGGGACACGCTCCCAATAACAAGTCAGGGCCTGCTGCCCCCATCTACAATAGTCCCCGTTGTACTTGAAGATCTTGGCTATGTCAGAAATCATAGCACCAAGAAGAGGAAGGATTTCTCGAAGAAATAGGACTTCCTCATGGACATCCTACACAAGACCCTGCTGTGAAAGTTCACCTCCCAAGACGAGGCATCAACAAAGGTCATCTCTCTAGTATCCCTGCTGAAGTATGAGCAGAATATCAATTGGGCAAAAATATTCTTTGATCTACTGAAAGATTTCTTCTCCAGCAAGAAGAAAATCAAGATCCGCCATGGACGAACATTATCCTTGCTGCTCAAGGGTATTCTTGGAAATAATTTCCCAGCAGGGACTAGATCCAAGAAGCTGCCCAAGAGCAAGATCATTACCCTCACCATCTTGCTGAACTATGAAAGGAACCCTGTTGCCCTAGCAAGAGCAGCTGCCGAAAGGAGAACAAAGAAATCGGCAGACCTTGTTGTGGGACAACAGGATATTTCACTTCCTGCTGAAAGACCATCCACTGCTACCACAGTTCCTGCTGTCCAACCTAACAGGAAAAGAAAGGCTGCTGCTCAAATCCAACGGCCGAAGAAGAAAACTAAGGCAGTTGTTGCTGACCTAGAGTTCGACCCAGCAATGCTTACTTCTGAGGAGAGAGCAGTATACGATTTCTAAATGGAATTGTATGATGAAGACGCTGCTACTCAAGCTATTACTGAAGGAGGTTCAGATGTTGAACCTCCATCTGATGATGAGCAAGTACTCAACCAGCAAGGTATTCTCTTTGCTATTCTCATTTCCACTGTATCAGCAGAGGATAAGCTATTCAGGGAAATTGACGAGTACCATCCTGCTACCTCCTCATCAATGGTTCCTGCTGATACCAGGAAGAGTTCATCTGACGAACTCTTCAGAGAAATTGATGCTATCTCTGGGGCGATCATTGTTGCTGATCAACCCACCCCCACTACTGAACTATTAGCAGCAAGTGATGCTGCTACCACTGAATTGGTTAGCAATACTGAAGTTTTGGAACTTGCTGACACACCTGATAGTGTCACTGGTCCAGAAACCAAGGATGATGTTGCTGACCTTGAAATCACTGGAGAATTGCAGCGCACCAACTTACGTCTTGCTGATCTGATCAAAACAGAATCCATCTTAGAAGAACTCTCCAATGATCTGGGCAGTAGAGACTCTTGTCCTCGCAAAATCCCCTGCTGCCAGACGCCTTGTGTTGCCTCTCTTTGCTATTAGAGAGGTACAACCAAAAAGAAAACATGTTGCTATAAAGGGGAAGGGTAAGGCTAAGAAGACAGAGACCAGCAGTAGCGACTCTGAAAGCTCCGATGAAGTTCCTGCTAAGAGGAGAATGGAACAACAATCTGAAGAACTCATCAGAGCCCTGCTGATTTAAGATGCAAAGGAAGCTAGCCTGGATCCCAAAGCATACCTTGCTGAACAAATCCAAGAAGGCCCTAGTCACTTATCACCAGCAAGGGTATCTGCCGAGGGGGAGCCAAATGAAGAAGCTGCAGAAGGAACTGAAGAAGTTGACATCCTTCCTGCTGAAGAGGAGCCTGTTGTTGAGGGGGAGCAACAAGAAAAAGAGGCCGAGAAAATGGCTAAGGTACATGTTGCTGCCATCAGAATAGTCAAACGAGATCTTATTAAAGACCATAGCATGGAGCTTGAAAATGATTATTGCCTCCTGGATCTCAGTCCCGACCTCATAGTAAGGCATTACTGGAGGATTCTGCTGAAGCGACTGAAGGAACTTGGCTTTGATACACCAGTCAGACATTCTTCCTTCTACGAACTTGCTAAAAGAGAGATTGTTCTATATGAACACTTTGAGAAGAGGATGCTTGCTGAAAAGACCAAGGACTTATCTGCTGAAAATATCAGCAGCATCTATGGTACCTCTCGACGATAACTTGAAGAAGAGATCATCCCTTCTAAAGCCTCAGCAGGAAGCAGAAGACTTTGGTTGGGTCTTTCTGATGATTTATTTTCCTACATACTTCCTGCTGACTTCATTCTATACCTACCCCTCCTCCATGCATACTGGAGCGGAATGGGCATGCGTGCCATTTCAGATTCATTAAGAAGGGTGCCAAACTTCACCGTGCTCATTGAAACTCCTTGGAGTGCGGCCTAGAATATGATTGACTCCTATCTTGTTGCTGAGGACACTGCCGCTGCCTTTGCCCAACGACTCAGAATGGACATGCGCAGACATAAATTCCCAGTCATACTTGCTGCTAACATTCCTGCTGTTGATGGATATCTTCCTTCTGCTGATCTGTCTCTGGAAAATCCTTCATGTGCATGCCACCAAGTATACATCTGAGCACACTCTACTGTTCTAGTCAAACTTGAAGACTCTCACGCTTCAAAGGCTCCTCCTACTGTCTCCAAGCCATCAAAATCAGCCCGCTCGCATTCCGCCAAGTCAACAAAGAAGAAGCTTGCTGAACTTGATTCTAAAATGGATAAAGTTTTAGCAAGTCTCAATCTCCAGCATGCTGAATCTGCACAGAGCTCCAAGGCACCTCCTGCTACCTTTGATCTTGAAGACCGGATTAACAAGATGGAGTGCAAGCAAGATCAGATCTTGCTCACTCTCAACAAGCTGATTGACTTTCTCCCTTTAATGACTGATGATATCAAAAAGGGGAGAGAGATCATGACGCAACACAGCAGCAACAAGATCAAACGGCTTTAACTTTTACTCTTGCTCCTATCTCTGCTCCTGCTGCTACTCCTACTGTCATGGCCAGAAGAAGAATCCCTAAACACATCCCTAACTCTGCTATATAAATTCTCAATCCTTCTCCTTATATGAGACTACAGAAGGCCCTTGAAGAAGCAGATGTGATGACGAAGAAGTCAGGGCCTGCTGAAAGTCTCAAATTGTGCAAGCATCAAGGAGTCTGAATCCAAAATCAAGCAGTATGAGCTGGAAATGAAAAGACTAAGGGACCAACAGAATGAGAGGGAGTACAATTGTAAGAAGGAAAGGATGGAGATGAGGAAGCAAGAAAAAGAAGCTATCAGAAGAGAAAAAGAGGAGGCCGAGGAAAGGAGAAGACTGGAGCTACTGAAGTTTGGAGAAAATCAGCAAACAGTTAAAGAATCTGGTGATAGTGAAGACTAGCAATATTTTTTTTAAAAGATTTATTTACTTTATTTTATTTTCATTCATTAATCATGTACTTAATTTTTTTTTGAAATGAAATGAATCTTGTTGGTTGTTGTTGTGATCAAAATAACTCGTTTTGACATCATCAATTAGGGGGAGATTGTTGATGAACCCCTGTTTATATTATTGCTGCTTAAAGATTTACATTTATTTAATATAAGAATTGATAATGTAATATAGTTCTTGCTTATATGATGTAAAAGGACTTAGAAAAATATCCAACTTGTTATGTGGATATATTCTACTAGTTAAGCAAGAATTTTGATCACAAGTGAAGACTTTGCTCATCGATCAAGAAGGATGCTGAAGGTATAGAGAAAAAGTTCAAGGACAGTCCTGCTTAGAATGGAAATAAGTAAGGAATGATATAGCAGATACATTACCTTGATCCAAGCAAGAGTGTCAGAAAAAGACCATATTTTGTCCTGCTTAGTCATATTCCAGAGAGCTTTTTCAAAAAGCACTAGAAGATAAAATAACGGCTATCTTTTTGAACTAAGCAAGGAACAGTTGGAAAAGTACAAGTCACTGTCAAGGCAGTACAACTCCCAATGGATCTATTTCAAAATTCTCAACGGATAGATTTTTGAAGTAGTATAAATAGAAGTCATAAATTTCATTTATGAAGACTGAACAACCAAGAATTGCTCTGACATTCTGACACTAAAAGAAATCAGCAAGACATCAACAAGCTTGAACAAGTGCTATCAAATCTGCTCAACAAGGAGCTCTCTACTTAGAGATAGCAAGCAAAATTTAAAATCTGCTTATAGTCTGTGTGACTTGAATTTGGTCTAAGTGACCTTGTGTAATTTCGGACTAAGTGTCCCTTTGCTTATTGTTCTATGTGAACATTCTAGTAAGTGTTTTCTCAAGTAAAAGAGAAGAAGAGTGGAGTAGGCTTAGACCGAACCAGTATAAAAATTCTCATGCCTATCTTTATTCCTGCTTATCTTTCTTACTGCTTATTTATTTTATCCTTGCTTTGCTACAGTCTCTACTAAACTCTTTTAGTAAAGACTTACTGTCATTGCCCCTTTAGCCATTAACCTTTATTCTAAAATCTAAGGGGTTATTTGCTTAACAAATTCCGTTGCTAAATCTTTTTAAAATATAAGAAACTCTTTTAATAAGTAAGAAGTGTTTAAAACTGCAAAGTTTTCTAAGCAAGACTTGAATTTTGAAAAACACTATTCAACCCCCCTTCAAGTATTTTTCCCTTCGGGACCTAACAGTATCACTGTGTATGGGCTTATGGTTCCCCTTGCCACTCATCATCTCCATGAGAAAGCTATGTTTTCATGGGATCCTTTTAATTTCCGCTTGGTGTACCTTGTGTCCCCTATTGACATGTATAATTTGCCTCCTTCATACTCCAAAAACCCCAGTGGTGTGTTATAGATTCTTCTTGGCTAAGAGCTTCATATGACATTTGTACCTTGGAAGACCTTGTTTTATCCTCTTCTTATCATCTCCTATGTTAATAGGAAAATAATGGCCTATTATGCATTGTAATAAGCTATTACGTTTTTCTTTCGTTAATTGATGTCTTGGACATAAAGTTTGTAATTGTTGATTGTAGAATCGTAGTAGCCAATTTTTTGTTTTTGTTCAAGCTGATGGATGTAATGGCCAATTACGCATCCATAATAGCCAACTATTTTGCTTAGGGGAAACTTATTTAATAGTCCCCGAACTATATCAGTTTTGCGCATTTGGTCCCCAAACTTTTTTCGCAACTTGTTTGGTACATTAACTTTTTAAAACATGCACAGTTAGTAAATTTCGCAAATATCTCGGTAATATAACTCGAGAACAATCGAAAAGAAAGTTTACATATGACATAAATCGACCATTTTATTCTTTAAAAATTACATGTGTGATTCGCATGTGTGTATTTTCTATCAGATTTAAGGAGTAATTGATGAAATTTCCTGATTGGGCATATTTTAAAAAGTTTGTGTACCAAACAAGTTGCGAAAAAAATTTGGGGACCAAATGTGCAAAACTGATATAGTTTAGGGACTGTTGAAAAAGTTTTCCCTTTTGCTTATTGTTAGAGATAAATAATGATGATGATGTTTAGAGAATAAATTGTGCATCTGTAAATACTTAAGGTATTTTATAAACCTTAATATATTTGCACAAGTTTTGAATCCACTAATGATCAATTTAGTCATTAGGGGATGAACTGCACTTCACTAGGCAAGTCATCAGTTGGAACTTCTAAAGGACTTGATAGTGAAGAAGAATGTCTGTTGTTACTCAAAAACACGTTAATATTCTGCACATCAGACATTCCAAACAAAATCAACAAAGCTTCAGTAATTAAAACTATCAGGGGAATCTGTCAGGGAAACCCATCAAGGGATGATAAAGGCAAACCAACCTGTTAAGGGAATGCGTCAGGGTATGGCAGTGGCAAGCTAAACTCATCAGGGGAAACGCATCAGGGCAAGACAGTGACATGTCAACCTGTCAGGGGAATGCATCAGGGTATGACAGTGTCAAGCTAACATGTCAGGGAAATCCGTCAGGGGGAATGCTCAGCACTGCATCAGTGGAAGCCATCAGTGTATGCCTTGAGTCCTAACATCAGGGGATTAAGAAGCACTTGGGTAACTCAAGTGAAGTTTGAAGCACTGATCTAGTCTTTGACAAGACTTGTCATCAGGGGATCTAGAAGCACTGATCAAATTCACATCAGGGCTTGCCATCAGTGGATAGTTGTGACTGCATACACTCGTCATCAGCTCATACACGCAAATCAATGAAGCTTGTTATAGAAGCAAGAGATATAAACTAGAAAGATATCTCTTGAAGTTTGGTGGTCCAATGATAACTCTCGATCATTAAATGCACGCAGATCAAGGAATGAAAAAGAAGCAACAAAAGTAGCAGCAGTCTAACACATAGTTCCTATAGGACATCGATGTGACAAATATGAAGCTAAGTTGAAAAGAGCAGCACGTCTAAGCACGTGGGTTCAACTACTGATTTTCTATATATGCAAAAGAGTTCTCATTACACAAAATATCAATCCAACGGATCAACCAACACATTGAAGCACACAAACACTAGAAAGAAGCTTTGTAATATATTTTGAGAGAAATATTCAAAGAAAGTGTGTAGCTAGTGAGTGTGAGATTGTAGCTGTAATTCATTACAGAAATTGTAGCTGATTAATCACATTTGTGATTAATCAGATTTCCAGAAAAACCTCAAGTTTTAATACAACTATTTTAACTTGAACTCTTGTGTGTTCATTTTAAAAGTCTTTAAAGTTTTTCTGATATTGTAGCTATTTTCATCAGTGCTTAACAAACAAAGTGGTTTAAGATCGAAAAAGTTTTGAGTATTTGTATTCATCCCCCCCCCCCCCCCCCTACAAATACTTGAGTCTATTTTGTTCTAACACTTATGCATGTTATCCTATTTCTTGACTTGGCGACAGTTCAGACCTCATTATTTCATCTATTATAGTTCCCAAATATCAGGCATCTTCGTACATTGCATCCATGTTAATTTCATAGTCATGTTGATTAAAGTTTTCCATGACTTGGACTAATATATATATTTTTGTTTTTGCTCTTACAATTGTGGCTTTCAAGTGAATATTTGATGGCTCAATCTTCATTATCCCTAGAAAGCCTTCAAATACATGTATCTAGAAGAGAGAAGGGTGTGCCCTCATCTTCAACTTGCGTATTTCTTCTCGCATGTGCTCATGGCAAGCCACGATACAGTAATTCCATGCTGACATTGGGCCCTCAGGTGAAGAAAAGAAGTAGGCTTCCCTATTGGCCATGCTTGGTGAAGATAATCCTCATGAGTTAAGTGCCTTCGTTTCCTTTTCACCTTCTCAATTCCTTTTCTCAAGCATCTTGGTGGATGAGACTTCTCCTTATTTGTTCCACTTAGTCGTTGTGATTGTACGCAACATGTGACTTCCTTTGGGGACTTAATTATTTGGCACTCTCTACGCCGACTAAGTGAAGTCATCCTATCCATGCGAGAAGCACATGGAAGTTATTAACTTTTTCTCCATATTCTTAATTTCTTTGTATTGTTCTTCCAACTTCTGTTTTACATATTATATATTTCAATGCCTTTTGTTTATATGCATGAGGTTCCATGCTATATTCCAAGCTCGTTCCTCCAACTCTTCATGTTTGAAAGATTCTCAAGTTACGCTCCCCTTGCTTGGAAGAATATCGATCATTTCACATTGCAAATGCATTCTTGTATGCAACAATAGCAAAGTGTTGCCCGAGTGAGGTCTTAGAGGAATATGTGGACAATCATGTGGATTTTGTTTGTCATCCTTATTCCCATCTGAATTTTGTAATTGATAGGGACTCATCTTGGTATCCTCGTAAAGAAAAGAATGTTGATTGCTTAGCCTTTAATTAAAGCACCATTTATTCATGGTTTTTTCATGTGAGGTATTGTCCTTTGCCATACATTGGTTATCAAGGGAGAACGGGAACCACAAGATATTGTCTGAAGTGAGTAGCATGATAATTCAGCTACGACCAAAGCATTCCTCCTTCTTCATACTATTTTTGTACGTACGAGGAATACTTTAAGAAAAATTTCATAAAAAGCTCTTCGGATTTTGTCCAAGGTTATTTGGGCTATCTAATGGCTTTTCAAGAGTCTTCTCTTGATAGGCATGCTTTCATCATCCATAGTGTTAATCATGCGAGATGTTTTACCACTCATAACTTTCACTTTTGGTGTGACAATTTTTTTAAATGGGAAAGGACCCTTAAACTAGTTCTTTCAACGATGGAGGTGGCCAAGCGCTCTTTTGCTCATCTTCTTGGTTGTCCAAGTAAGCCATTCATTTAGTATGCTCTATGTCCAGAATTTGGATAGCAAATGGATTCTTCTCAAAGGTCAACCTATCGACATTTGTGTATTCCCAACTCTACTGCTTCCAAGAGGACTCGGTCAAGTGATGACTAAGGCTTTAGTGCTTCTCATGGCAAGAAGATGCACATATCTTCATCTTGTCGAAGTGACATTGAGATTCCATCTTCTACCACTTCTCCTCCTCGAGTTCAATTTGAGGGTGCATAAAAAAAAGTTCTAATGAGCCAAATGATGAGGTGACTTTTAATGAAGATGAAGAGGTTCTTCATGTGTCTCTTCGTCCAATACCTTGAAGTGGCGCTTCTACTGCCTAAGTATTGCTTTCACTTTCCAAGAATCTTTCTACTTCGTTGGATGATCACAAGCCCTATACCCATCCCTGTCAAGCGGGGCCTCCGAAAAACAATGTAATTGGTTTCTTGGAGGGGAATGCACTTGAGAATGAGCTCGAGGATAATAATGATTACTTTGCTCGTATCATGGAAGGTGGCCTTGGTGGAGAGAATACTTATGATTATAAAGGTAATTATTTTATTAAATTTTTAATTTTTCTTTTGTAAAGTTTGTGAGACTTATACTTTATTTTTCTTTTTATTTGGTACCATTATTGCTACAAGAGGTGATAGCAGATAGTAAACCTCTAATGCCCCTTTTTGTTGCATCTTTAGAGGAATCTATTTTGCCTCTTGCTCCAGTGGAGACTGTTCCTTATGCCAACAATCCCCCTTTATCTAATTCCGTTAATGTGTCTTCCAACATTATCTTATGGGATCAATTTGGTATCCGCGAGTTCGATTTCCATACTTTGGAGCATTTGATTCGCCTTTTTCCACATACTTTGGAGTCATTAAATAGTGGAAGCACGGGGCCTATTTGTCATTTTTTGTACTATCAAGGTACTTGGCATTTTCTTTGGTGATTTGGAGGAGTTCAAGTGTTTTCTTGATGATTTAGAAACTTCCAAGGCTGATATATTTCTTCTTTCTTTGTCTTGAGGCTCTCATTGCTCATAGAGTCCTTGAATTTGAGGAATCTTCGAGTTTCTCATGTCGATGCTCTTGTTCACTATCTTGAGGATTGAGGAGTGTTCTAAATTGTTATCTCGGGTTAGAGAAATTGAGGCCAAGTAGCTGATTGTGAAAGGCTTGATTCAGAGCAAATTGTCACTTTAACTGATTTGGAGGTTCGCCATGAAGACTTTTAACTTCACTTGCCCCCCTAGGGCATGACTTAGATTAGTTATCGTAGTCTTATGCTCCATTGCTTTAGTTTGTAAATTGACGGCTTGACTTATTTTGTGTAATGGTCTCTGCCTTAGTTTACCAACACATGAATGCTTCTAATGTTTATAGTTATAGGGATCATAACTTGTAAACTTGGACATAATTATATGAGTAAATGCTTTGCCTCTTAGATTTCATTTGTTGTTCCCTTCATTATGCTTATATGGTGTATGTCTTCATAGTCCCTTATTTGACTTCTTTAAACAAATGTTGGGAATTTGTAATTTTGAACTTCTTGTTATCATCATCGCTTCCTTTTATCATTTAAGAAATTATTTTTCATAAATAGTTTAAGAAATTATTTTTCATAAATAGTCTAAGAAATTATTTTTCATCGTCATTCTTTTTATATTCAAACTGAGTTGTTTTCTAAAAGCCTAAAATTGAAACTCTCAATATGTTGTTACTTCCATTAGTTTAGTCTTCGGATAAAATCTAGTTACTACATAATAATGTACTTTTCTAAAAACAAAATTACATACTTCAATTATTATAAGGTGAGCAAACTCCTATCCAAAACTTAATTCCCTCTCTTCTCTTTGTCTTTAGAAAATTATTACCTAAAATTTAGTATTACGCTTAAAATAAATATTTTAGTATAATTTTAAATTTATAAAATTTGGGATGACTTATATTATTTTAATAATTTATTTTTATGATAAATAATTAGTATATAAGGTTTGATTTTGGAAATCTATGAGTTAATTTTATTTTAATGTTTAGTTGTATAATTTTGTTAAAATTGAACTTTTCAAATATATAAATAGGCTCATGTTGTAAATTTGTTACTAAATTTACTACATATTAATGCGAAAGTTACTAAATTTAATGATTTAAATTTGTGCTGGACTCGGTAGCTCATTAATTTGTTCTCATTTCTTAAGACAAAAAAATATTAGCTTCTAGAAGCAAAGGTTTGGTAGACTACCCTAACATCCAAAACGGATCATGATAGAGGACTTCCGAGACTCGTAGAGAAATAACTATTAGTACGAAAAGAATAAACATAAACTATTCCATAACCTTAGTTTCGGGACTACCAATGCTAAAAAAAAATTGTTTGTTACCTACCTTGAAGCTTGTAAACGACTATTTTCTCACATGCTTTTGTACCAATGAAAAAAATCTACTCCCTCCATCTTTATAATTCAAAGTTTGGTTGAGCTATCCTATGCACTCAATCACTTATAATTATAATTTCTATATTTTAAATCTCAATTATTGATTCATATTAATTAAATTTATTTTTAAATTTTATTTGTGTTTATTTGTGATTGAAATTAAAAGTATGAATGATATAGATGATTTGAGTATAGAGGGGAATTCAACTCTTGAAAGACATCTAGATACACATATTAAAGAGAGAAAAAAACGACACAAAAAACAAAAGAAAGAGAATGTAAGAGAGAAAATAAATATAAATGTGTACTTTTAAACATTTTTTTTAAAATAATTTTTGGGATATACGTAAAACACCATTTTGGAGAAGGAGTGAGTAATTCTTTGTCTAAAAATAATTATGGCTACACATATTTTTAAGTGACATTTACTATATATTAAATATTTTATATAATTTTGATTTTAATTTTTATGGAATTTTGATTAATATTATTTTCATCCTTTTCATCCATAAAATATGGCTTACTTAGAACAATTTTTATCCTAAAAAGATAGCTTAAATATATCATAAAGTTATATGTTAATTATTTCATTCTTTAAGTAAACTTACTTTCCTCTTTAAAAAAGTAAGTTGTACAATTTTTATATTTAAAAAATGTTTGTTGAACCAACTTCAAATATACAATGAAAATTTTAATTGTATTCTAACCATTACTTTGGGACGGGAGAGTATAATTTTAATAACTAACTTCTTTTAAATAAAATAAATATTTAATTTTTACTAAGTATCAATTAAACAATTATTTATGAACGGAGATAATACTCCATTGTACTTATTAATTAAACAGACCACGTGTTAGTACCAAGCAGATGAACTTGCTCGCCAGACATCTTTTCTTCCCCACCAGAGACAATATATCTTCTTAAATAAGCAAAAGAGGTTGCATTATAATCCACATGGGGCCATTATAACAATTTGATTTGAAGTACTTTGGCTTCTTGTTTTGCTTAAGGCATATCTTCTTATCAAGGTAGTAAATGAGTCCGGTTGAATTCAATTTTAGGTGAATTTAATAGAGTTTATATATTAATTGAATGAATGGAATAAGTTTTTCTTAACTAATAAAAAATTATGTTCATAATAATTTACTTGTTTAAGTAGTCGATCGAGTAAACATAAATTAAACATTATAAATTACGTGAGCTAAATAGAACATTCTTAATCAATCCGAAAAAATGAAGTAAGAAAAAAATTATGTTCGAAATCTACTCATTTAAATAAATGAATTAAGTTGAATAAGTTTTAAATTAACTAAGTCAAGTTACGCAAATGGACAACTCAATTCATTTACAACTCTAATATTGCATTTAACTTGCAATATATCATTTTATATTATATTATTATTCCATTATCAATATTAATAAATTTATACATGATGTATGTGAAAGATATATGTGCAAAAATAATGAATTAAGTGGACACTACGACGATTGATGAGTCAAACCAACTATAATTCGAGCCAAATTTAGTCGACTGAGCTGAACTGAGTTAATTGTTTTCTCAAAAGTAGTAAATTGTATTTTAAGTGTGAAATGTTGAAAATAATTTGTTTACTGATAAAAAAAATGATGTTTGATATCAGTTCAATCAAATAGTCGAATTAAATAAAACATGAATTTTGTAGTATAAATCAATCGAATTTACTTAAAGTTTAATAAACGAGCTAGTAAAATTGAGTGTAAATTTTTGAACATATAAAATAGAAAAGCTCAAAAGAATTTAAAAGCCAAAGAATCAATAACTCTGCTCATTTACCTTTGCGTCCTATACTCCACCTTAACTTTTGACAAAAGTATTTGATGGTTTTTCATCAAATAGAACTGCATCAATATACAACAAAAATAAAAGTTCAACTACTTTAACCAATTCCGAACACCTTATAATAGAACAATTGGAGTAAGATACAGATTGCATCAGGTTTGTATGATTTTATTTATTGCATTAAAAAATTATGAGGGGTATGGGAATAAAAATTTGATGAATTGTGTATAAAATTTTGGTTATGATAGAATAAATAAATTTCATCTAATAGAGTGAGTTCAAAAATACATATAATTTTGTGGGAAGGAATAAAACGAAAAATAAATCTTACACATAAATTATATCACAAATAATGTAAAATTCCACCACTTTTAATTTTTAAGGACATTTTATATGATAATTTTATCACTTTTTAATACATTATTTGATATATCAATCTGTGTGTATAACACTACCAATGGTTAAAATGGAGGTACCAAACATATTTGAAACTTCAATTCACCCAAAAAGATAGTAGAACTGATCCCAAATTACCTTCAATCATCCATATAAACCCTTTAGAATCAAGAATATCACAAGACAAATTCAATACACATCTCACCTAGCTTCTCCTTTCTTATACAGTAGAGAGGTTGGTGAAGTAGACTCAGAAGCAAAACTAAGATCAACTTCTACTTGAGCACCATATGAAATTGTACTCCCCTTGTCAAAAGAGGATGATGCAAATGAATTCATATAAGCATCAAACCCTTCACCACCACCACCACCACCCTTCCCCCCTATTTCGTATCCGCTGGGCGGTCTCACCGCCTCCGGCAACCCAACCTCGCCCTCCAAAAACCTCACAACCTGCCTTATACTAGGCCGCATTTTCGCAGCATAATTACAACACATAAACCCCAACTTCAACACCATCACCACCTCATTCTCATCAAACTCGCCTTTCAACTTTGGATCCACCACATCAAAAGGCTTCCCTTCTATCCATTTGTCCCAAGCCCAATCCACCAACACATACTCATCAGCTGGTGCCTTGTTCTCAATTGGCCTTCTTCCACAAACAACTTCAAGCAAAAGCACACCAAATGCAAACACATCAGAACTAGTTGTGACACGCCCTGTCCTTGGCAGCTCCGGTGCAAGGTACCCTAAAGTCCCCACTACTCGTGTCGTCGTCGGATTCTCTCCGTGCTCGTATAATTTAGCCATCCCAAAATCTCCCAATCGGCCATTTAAATCAGCATCAAGCAACACATTACTAGCTTTTATGTCTCTATGTATCACAATTTGTTCATACTGTTCATGTAAATAAAATAGACCAGAAGCAACACCTTTGATGATATTAAACCTCTGCTCCCAACTCAATATTGATTTGGGGTTATCAAACAATAATCCATCTAAACTTCCATTGGGCATATAATCATAAACAAGTAACAAATCACCGCGAAGACGACACCATCCTTGTAATTGAACTAAATTCCTATGCCTAAGCTTGCCAATAGTTGAAATTTCAGACACAAATTCACGCAAACCTTGCTTTGATTCGTTCGAAATACGCTTAACAGCCACTTCTGTTTTTGATTTTGGAAGAGTACCTTTGTAGACTTTGCCAAAACCACCAACCCCAAGTAGCTCACTGTCTTTAAAACCTTTAGTAGCTTTCTTGAGTTCTTGATATGAAAATCTGTGAGGCCCCACTTCAAGTTCCCATTCTTCAATTACATCTCTGTTCTTGATCTTATCTATGAGACATCTAACTGCAAAACCTGTAGCTATTAAAACCAAAACTGCAAGAACTGAGATAATAATTGCAGGAACTGGGCTTTTTTTCTTCTTGGTGCTAGCAAGTGATGGTAAAGACTTCAAATCTAGAAACTTTGAATCTCCATTCATTTTAAAGCTCCAGCCCATCACATAATGGGAGCTGGCAAGTAAACCTGTGGAAGAAGAAAATCCAACATACATGTTTTTTTCAAAAATTGGTGAGAGATCGAAGTGGTAAGACAGGAATGGTAATCTGGGTTTTTTTGAAGAAGATGGGGAAATAGTAACATTTATCAATTTTGTAACTGAATCGTATTCAATCCAAGCTACAATAGTTTTACCACTCTTGAGATTCAGATCTTGCTCCACTGAATCATCACTAAAGTAAGAAGCTTTGGAGGATTGGCTTGAAGCTAAGCTGTTGATGTTGATACCAACATGGTTATCATTAATATCCCCAAATTCAAAGTCTTGAACTGTATCGAATTCGACTGCAAAAAGACGGTTGGAGAAATTTCCGTTATTTGTGGCATTCAGTAGGCCAAGATATTGACTGGGAAGAGCAGTTTTGAGGAAATCTTGAGATGGGGATATTACAAAAGCAAGGCCATGGCCACCTAGTTTTGGGTATTCTGGGACTATAGTGAAAGCAAAAGATGTGGAGAAAGAGAAAACAGAGCTATTAATGGAGTTCTTGAATTGAAGTGGGAATGGAAATAGAGCATGACCCATTAATCTACTGGTGTCATTTGTTAACTGAAGAACACCATGGTTGTTAACTCTTGCTACACCGCTCAAGCTTATGTTGGTATTTTGTTGTTTGAATCCACAAAAGATGAAGTCATCAAGCTGGGAAGAAGATTGGACTGAGAGGAAAATAAAAGAACACAGAAGTATGAAAAGATTTGGCATGGTGGGTAAGAGAGAAACTAGATTTTGGGGTCAAGAAGTGGGCAAGATTTGATCTTTCTCAGATGAGATTCTGATGAACATGGTAATTAATTTGTTGTGATTGATAGGTGGGTTTAGTTAACGATGGAGAATGGGTTTTATGACTTTATGCAGCAGAGGAGTGTATGAGGAATAAAGTGGCTAGAGTTCACATGCGAAGGTGATCAGAGTCTATAGATGGTTTTGTGTTAAATTTGCAACTATACCCTTCCATTTTTTAAATTCTTAACTCACAATCATCTTAAATTGGATGGGATTTATGTACACTTATATCATAATATCCCAAAATTTGTTGTCCTACATAATTTATTAATGTAATTTGTAAGAGTGACATTACAAACATCAACTTGTACAAATAAATGCGTATAAATTGATATGAATAAATTTTATAAGGAATTAATAAATATCGATAAACTTATAATTAAAATTTTAATAGTTGATAATTTGTGTATATTTATTTATCTAAATTATTTGTATTTCTTAATTTGTAAATACTGACATCGAATATGGTCCATTATGGGGAAAATGATGTAGGTGCCATATGATAATAATACAAGGTAACCAATCACAAATTGAAAAGTGCAGAGTTTCTGCCGTTCCTCATTTCCACGAATTTGAAGTCAAATCCCTTCTCTCTTTTTTCCTGTTTAGTTGACCATTTTAATTTGGAGATCAAAATTTTACTTATTCAAATCAAAATAATATTCCTTCATTCTCACAATAACTATCGTCTTATATAACTAAAAATGTCGTCAATGATCTGTCAGTTTCATTTTTCTAAGGCAAATAATTTGATATTGCAAAAACAAAATAATTATTAGGCATGTTAATAAGCGCAATTTCTTCTTAGAATGACAATAAAATAGAATAGGGGAAATATATTGTTATTTTTTGAGAAATACTATAAACCCCAATAACTTGTACAAATAAATGTATATAAACATATTTGTATATTATCAATTATTAAAATTTTAATCGTGGGTTTATTAGAATTTATCAATTTACTATAAAATTTAACTATATCAATTTATACACATTTATTTATATATAAGTTAATATTTTTGTCACTTTTTTTGGGATAACAGAACTGTACTTATTTAGTCTTTTCAGCCATTGTTTTTCATTTTGGCCATTGTGATGTTACGATCTTAAAACAACAAAATAAAAACTTATAGTTTTATCATATATTTTTTCTGGTCTTCTGTAGATGTTATTTAAAAAGAGATGAAATATTCGTATTTTTAACGCAAGCATCAATTACTTAATTTTTCATATTATTCTGGTATTAAATGTTAAAATTTTCTTCTCATTTCTACCAAAAACAAATTAGTACTTCTTCTGTTTTTTATTAATTAATTTTTTAGCTTAAAGTACACCAATCAAAATTAATGATTAATGAACATAATAGTATTAAATTTATTGATATTATATTATTATTATCCTTATTAAAGATGTATAGAAAAAAGAGATAATTATATCTTCTTGAAATATGAAAAGGGTAATGGAGAAAAAATAATTTTGTCTTTGCCTTAAAATATGAGAAAGGCAAACCGTAGAAAAGCAACTAAATAAAAATGGAGAGAGTATTAAAATTTTATACTTATCTTAACTAATTAAATACGAAAAGCAAGCTTTTTTAAAAAAAAATAAAAAAGCCAAAATCTGAAAAAGCAATTAAATAAAAATGAATGGAATATTAAAATTTTATACTTATCTTTAACTAATTAATTACGAAATTTATGTCCTTTAATAAACTTATTTTCTTCTTTTAAAAGGATTAGCTTGCAACTCATGTAAGGCATGAGTTGTTTTTATTTTATTGCTTAATTTAAATATTTTATTAATAATTATAATTTAATTTTATCTATATTTTAAATTAATATAAAGTATATTTAGTTATTGTTTAATATCAAATTTGTACGAATTAACTTAATTTTGATTGTATGATACAAAAATATTTTAGCACATATATCAAGTATTACTAATTTTATGATTTCACCAAATCAAACTAATTTTTTAAATTCAAAATTGATCTCATATGTTTTTATTCATATTTAATATACATATATATATATATATATATATATATATATATATATTAATATCAATATAATGCTATCATATTCATTAATAATTTCATCGCATAGAATTTATAATATCAATAAAAGAAGAACTCATAATTTTGTTAATAGAATTTAAAAGAAAAAAAGATAATAAAATATAGTACTTAAGAATTGCAATCAATATGATGTTTAACACTATATTTTAGATTATTTATTAATATTTTTTTAAATTGTGTTAAAAATTTTAATTAATTTGAAGTGAAGTCAACATAATTTATAATTCAACTCTAATTAAAATATATTATCTTACAATTACTCATACATATTATACTCCCTCTGTCATTTGATATAAGCATTTTTTGATAATTCACAAATATTAAGAAATCATTTATCACTATATAGACTTTGTATGAAATGTCAAAAATACCATTGTATTTTTTCAATGCACAAGAGTAATTATTTATTGTGTCTATTAAATAATTAACTTTCATCATATTTAATTGAGTGTATTTTTGAAAATGAATCATTAAATTTTCCTTAAGAAATACAAATGACTTATACGATGAGATATAGAAAAGTAACATAAAAGACTTATACAAAGATATAGAGGAATTAGATATTATGTTAATTATAAATTTGAAGTCACCGCTAGAAAACATATTTACAAGTTAATTATAAATTTGAAGAGGATAATATTATTTTTTTTCAAAAAAGTGTGGATGGTAATGTACCATGTCTTGCAGAGTCAATGCCATTGGTTCAATCTCCCTCTCTCCATGAAATGTTGTAATGTTGTAATATTTTTTATAGCATCCTTAATATAAATTAATTATTAAAAAAAAAAAAGCTAAGAGATTCACATTCAAGAGGTGTCAATTTTATTTTCACGATTTTCCTTTAAAAATAACCATTATCGCTATTGATTACTCTCACAACCCTAGTCCCTAGACCTTAGATGAGCAACAGAAAAATTAAATGTTTATAATTAGTTTCCAGAATAGCATTTGATAACAAAATGTTGCATTCAAGTATCCATGAGAAGTACACAACAGACTGTAAAGTACTCTTCCGAAAGAAGCTTCATCCTAATAACAGCTAGGTCATACACCATTATGTGATCCTTTTGCAGCTCAAGATAATATCTCCCTTCTAGATAAAAAGCTTCTTTTTTTATCACCATTATATGATCTCTTTGTAGCTCAAGATAAATATCTCTCTTCTAGATAAAAAAGATTCCTTTTTATTTGGACTCTTTTTTGAATTTTCTATTTTAAAGAGGAGATGATATTGTTGAATTAAAACTTTTGTTATTCGTAGAATTATTTTTTTATACTCTTGTATGATATTTGTTTTGGTTCATATAAAAATGAAATTCTCAAAAAGTTTTATATAGACTAGTGGTTATGCCTATTTTTTTCAAAAAAATTTTGACAATGCATTTATTGGGGTAACAATGGTGAAAACAAAATCAAACTATAGTAAGAAAATAAAAGTTAATTAAATAAGACAACGAATTTAGTGTGATTTGGTCTATCCGTACTCCACAAACCGCACAAATATTATTAATTCAATCTTGAAATTTTACAATTACAAGTTAATATTTATAGAGGAAGAAACTTGACTAAAGTTTCTATGCAAGCCTGGGCCAAACTCTCTACGAGAGCCCCACCGAGGCATTTGTGCCCTCAAACTCCTGCCAACGATGTAAACAATAGTTGATTCAGACAACCATCAGATTCTACTTACTTAACAACACTTATAAAACTCTCAAGTTTTAGAATACCATAAAACTGATGTTACTAAGTTGATTATGCTTGGTTTATATTTGTCGGTTATGGCTCACGATTTTGTGTCAGTTACAAATATTATTATTCAGTAATAATAGTAAATTATATGGTACTTATCAGTTATAGAATTGGAAATTTGATAAAATCCAAAAACTGTACACCGAATACACTACCTCTCTAGATCCTTAATATTAATCCGAAAAAAAAAATTACACAGATGACATGATTGTATTATTCTATGAATTGTTACCACGTAAGGATTGTATTAGAAATTTGACTATAACCTAGAAGTATATTAATGCCAAAACTTACATAGATGTGAAAAAAACGAAATTGCTAAATAAGAGAACATACAAATTCTTTAATATGTAATACCAAATATGATTAAATTGTTAAATGTACATCATAAATATTAAAAGGTAGTTTAGGTAGTTTAGTTATATAATTATTTTTCTTTTTATATATATTGTAAAACTCCAGTATTTTATTTTTTAAGGTTATTTCAGAAATTTCTAAATCCTAAGTTTACATGGCATTAGAGCTAGGATAATCTAGTTCTTAAGGTTACACTAATTTTTTTTTCTTTGACTGATCGATTCGCTTTTTTTTTTTTTTTTTTTCCTGTTCCGATCTAATGTTGGCTTTCCAATTGTTTCTTTAATAAAATCAGTAATTGTTCACCTTCCCCTTCTATTTGTTTCTTTGCACTTTGTAATTTGGTTATTGCTATGGCTGGGGAAAAAGATAATCCTCTTCAAGTCATTAGTGTTCAATTATATGTTCCATTTTACTCTATTTCATCTAAAACTCATAATCTTACACAATCAAATATTATTTGCATTGATGCTTTTGATACATCAGATTATGTAAGTTCTACTGATCCAGAAGTCCTTCATACTCCTGCTGCTTCCCAAGAATCTCCTGTCATTGCGGATCCTACACCATCTCTGCCTCGTTATCCTCAACGGGTTCGCAAGTCTACTCAATTACCAGACTTTGTCTATTCTAATTACTAGAGTAACTTTGCTTCTTTTTTAGCATATGTTCACAATTTGTTTGAGCTTTCTTCTTTTGGAGAGGTAGTTCTTGATCCTTTTTGGCAGGAAGCTATGAATGAAGAACTATCTACTTTGTACAGGACGCATACTTGAGATCTTGTCTCTCTTCCCCCAGGTAAACGTGCTATTGATTCTTGTTGGGTGTATAAAATTAAGACCAAGACTGATGGGTTTGTAAAGCGATACAAAACTCGATTGGTTGCTAAGGGATTTTCTCAAGAGTATGAGATGGATTATGAGAAAATATTTGCTCTCGTTGCTAAGATGACTACTGTTCGTACTCTCATTGCAGTTGCATCTATTCGTCAATGACATATATCTCAGTTAGATGTTAAGAATGCCTTCTTAAATGGTGATCTTCGTGAATAAGTTTATATTGTTCCTCCACCAGGTGTTCCACATGTTCTTGGTCAAGTCTGCAAACTCAAGAAGGCTCTTTATGGTCTTAAATAGGATCCTCGTGCTTGTTTTGAAAAATTATCCTCGTGCTCGTATCCTTCATTATCTTTGTAGGACTCAATTTCAAAGTCTTTTGTTTCCTTCATCCTCCTCATTAGAATTGTGTGCTTACTTAGATGCTGATTGGGGTGGTGATCTAGCTGATTGTAAATCCATTACAAGATTTTGTATTTTCCTAGGGGACTCGCTCATTTCTTGGAAGAGTGAAAAATAAAATATTACCTCTCGTTCTTCCACAGAAACTGAGTATTGTGCTATGGTCTCTATTACCACAGAAATTGTATGGTTGCGTTGGCTTCTTGATGATATGAGTGTTTCTTTTGTTGGACTTACTCCTATGTATTGTGACAACAAGAGTGCTATTCAAATTGCTTGCAACTCTGTCTTTCATGAGTGCACCAAACATATTGAAATTGATTATTATTTCACTCGTCATCATTATGATCATGGAACCATTACCTTGCCGGTTATCTCCTCTTCTATGCAGATTGCTGATTTTTTTACAAAGTCGTTTTTTGTCCAACGTTTTCGTTTCTTAGTTCACAAACTCTCGATGGTTTCCCTTGATGCATCATGAATTTGAGAGGGGATGTTAAATGTACAAAATAAATATTAAAGGGTACTTTAGGTAGTTTAATTGTATAATTATTTTCCTTCCTATATATATTGTAAAACTCCAGTATTTTATTTCTTAAGGTTATTTCAAAAGTTGCTAAATCCTAAGTTTGCACAATCGATCTAATAACAATTTTACATCATCTCTAGCCTAGTTGTCTAGTGTTTAAAAAATAAATAAAAATTCAAAAATTCATAATTACAAAAATGTCACTGTATTATTTTAATAAATTAAAATTAAATTGTAGACGACTTCGAATGACTGAAAAACAACATAACTATGGTATAGCCATTAGTATCCATCGTTAAGTCGGTTTGAAGTAACCTGTGAAATTTGAATCTACTTAAAATTTGTTACCAAGATTTCCATAAAGTTTTTCCACTCGAAAATCATTGCATCATATATTGCTCGTAACATATAACAACCATTTTTAGTAACGGCAACAAATACCTTAAGGAGAAGAATCCCTTGATCTAAACTATTTCCCAACGTATTGTTTTCCTAACATATATTATTCGAATAAAAATTATGTTATTAGAATAATCAATGTCACTAAAAACATGTTTACCATAAATAATTATTTTCAAATATTAAGATATTCTGATAACATAATTTTCTTCCAAAAATCAAAACAACAGATAACAGGTACAACTTGTTTTCTAGTGGTGGCTTGTGGAGAATATCATTTTCCCACGTGCAAAGACTGTGGACTCTCGCGAGTCAATTACGTATGCAGTCTTGAATTATTTAATCTTATAATTCAACTGGTCGTTGAAATATTAGCCTTTTTTTTTGTTTTTTTTTTGTTTATAAAATGTCTTCAGCATCAGCCTTTTTGGATAAGTAATAACATAGGAATATTATCTCGATCCACTTGATAACTATTCTAAACAACACTACTTCATTTAGAGCCATAAAATTATATTCTTCATTTCGTAAAAAATTCGTAGCGAATGAACATTGGAAGAGAGCAAAGTAGTTCGAGTAAGAAAATGAATAACAAAACGTATAATAAATATATTATATTGGGCATCTTGGGTATTACAATTTTATTCTAATATTCCTCGAGGTACTAGCCGGCCACATTCAAATATATTTTGACTAACATAGTAACGCTGCGGCATGTGCAATAAATTTATATTTATCGATTATTGTTAGGGATGACAATTTTATTCGAATAATTATTAATTTGTCTAATTTTGATTTTAATAAAATCTAATTATTTGAATTCTATAAAATTAGGATATAGTACAAAATTTACTATCTCACTCCATTTAACTCTGACTCAGATCCCTTTATTTATAAAACATATTTTATAATATTAAATTAAAAAAAAATTTGGATAACAGAGTAAGGGCGGGACGAGTTTGGTAGAAACGTTAATAGGGCGGAGTGAGTTTGATAGAAACGGGACGGTCCGAAAGGGACGAGTTTGATAGAAACATTAATAGGGTGGAGTGAGTTTGGTAGAAACGGGACGGACCGAATTTCGGAAAGTATGAAAATTTAGTAGGTAGAATTTGGGAACAACTCTCCCGTCTTATACTCGTACTGTTGTCATGCCTAATTATTCTAATTAGGATATATTAAATTAATGATCGATACTCTCCTAATCTCCTAGTTCCTACATAACTGATGTCTTTAATTTTATTTTCTTTTTGTTTAAATTGAAAAAAAAAAAAAAAAAGCGTGCACGAACCCCGCACACATAATTATAAAAATCAGTCTTACCGCAAATAGTTGAACAAACTTGTTATTACATTGATAACAAACATATCTAATTAAGATTGGTTAAATTTTTTCTATTCAATCCTTTTCTTTCTGAAAATCATCGGTACGGTTCGTCATCGAGTGGCTTCCAGATTTTCAAATGTTTTTGTCATGTTTACTGTTGATACGCATGATAATGATAATTTCCTAGAGTACCCTCCGTACATAGTGTAGGCACCTCAAGTAAATAAGAAAATATAGGGATAAAAATCTATTGATTTTGATGACTTCTTATCTCTAGTTATGGTACAAAAATAGTAATTTGGATATTAAAATCGGTCACTTTTAAGCATTAAGTCATTAAACTTTAAAAAACTTTAGTTAAACAATTGAATTTTATTTAATTGTGGAATTACATCATTCCGTCAATTTTTGATAAAAACTGTTAAGTATTTGCTATGTAGTGTGTTGTGTAAAAAACATAAACTAATAAAAATTACGTAATTGTTGAGTTGGCAACAAGCATAAAATTAATTAGTAAAATAACACTAATCTTATTTAAATGAATAAATTAAGCAATAATAATTACCATAAATTAAAATATTATTATAAAAATTAAATTTTAATAGACATATTTTACTATTGAAAATAATAAACTAACTAATAGGTGAAATTAATTAAATTAAAATTAAACTAAATAGCTCATTGATTCACATTTAAAGGCAAATTTATACTATGTCTTTTTAATTGATTTTTTTTATTTGTTTTTACAAGTTAGTACCATGTCATCGTCAAGTTAACAAATTTCATTAAAGAGTTAACGCAATAGTGTAATTGTAAATTGTTAAAAAGTTCAATCGCATATTTTTAAAATTAAATGAGTAAATAGGTTAAAGTGACCAACTTGAATGGTCAAATTATTATTTTTTCCCTTCTTATCTCCAAAAGTAATAATTCCAGAATATTATTATCCATCTCCTATTAATAAATTAAAAACTAGCTCAATAATTTTAGAGATATTCGAAATATTCCAAAATTATTAGAGCAAATCCTAAATTGTGAAGAAAGTTATCTCCAACATTGTAATTTCATTTCCAACATTAATTTGAGGTATTAATCACTACATTTTGTTATTTTATTGTGTGCTTTTAAAATTTCTTATGCGTTAAATTGATCTTATATGCTTTTAACAATTCAACGTATGCGCGCTTCTATTCATCTTACTTTATTGTTTTATGCATTAAAAATTTATGTATTGTCCGTTTGTTGTTTTAGTTCTATAATAATGTCGTTATATCCCAGTTTAAATTTCATAATATTTAGATTTACTGTATATTAGTTGATAATTATTCTTTAAACATAAATTTAATATTTAATTGTTGGTTGTTTTTCAAACGTTGTCGAAAACCAATCAAAATCTCAAGATCTCACTGAAAAAATGTCTATTTTTTAAATCAAAAATTTAAATAAAATTTTGACATTGTTTTCCTTTCTGTTTAGACTATTTTTCAACGTTTTCAGTAGTTTAAATTGCTTAATCATTAGTTTTAATGTTCAAAAAATCAAAATCAAAATTTATTCCGTTTCTTTGATGTGAATAAAATCTGATAAAAATTTTGGACCTTAAATTTCGGTGTCTTTTCATATAATTTATAAATTATGTCAAGTTTACTTTAACCGGTAATTATTTTCTTGAAAATTATGTAACCCTAAACTATTTTTGTTCAATATTCGTGGGCACCATCAGATCCAAGAATGACCACTCACTTCTCTAACCTTTCCCAATGTTAAAGTGATTGTAGATAGAGTTAACATGTCGTTTGTGAAGGTAGTTGAATATTAACCTTTTATATTCCTATTAATTTTTTTCCATATTGAGTGTCCATGTAAATTACTGTGTATTCTTTGTTGGATTGTTTTGCTCATATTTATTGTAATTACTTTGTTTTTTTATAATATATTTTCGTGTGCATGATTGTTATAATTTCCTAATAAAATATTATAGTACAAGTAATATTTAATCCGGTATAATTTTTTAATTAGTTTTGAATATAAACATGTACAAATATTAAGTTAGTTCAAATATTACAGATGTATGTATCACAATTATTGACTAAACTTTTTATATATACAATATAATCATACTTGTATACGATATATTTTCAACTACAAAAATGATGGGATTTCGAATATTTATTAGAGCATCTTTGATAGTGCAGAGGTGACGCTAGAGACAGAGGGATTTAGGTTTCAGAATTTAAATGTTTTTGTCATGTTATTGATGCGTTCTTCTAGTTTTCGTATAATCACACATGACGTCCTTTAGTTGCAACTTTTTTGGTAACTGAGAGTTAATGCAGCTGGATACACTTAACGTGTATTATTCGTACAAGTTTCTCATAATATATTTTTTATTTTATAAAATTAAGTATAATTTTTTTATATATATATAAATTTTTATTTATCTTATGTATATCAAATTCTCTAATATATTGTATAACATAATAAAATAACAATATTTAAAACTTTTATTATTTACATTCGTTAATTCTTTAATTAATAGATAATATATTATTACATTAATATATTATATATATATATATATATATATATATATATATATATATATATCACAAATATATTATAATCATATTTTAATATATTATAAAATATAACATTAATATATATAATTTATTAATTTACTATTAATATATAATATATTAGTTTTTTTATATTATAATATATTAATATATTATATATGATATACTATATAATATATATCACATTTATGTATAATTATTAAAATATAAAATACTCCATAATTTTTATATAATATATTACACATTAAAATAGTATATACATTAATATTTTATATTATGTACTAATTAATCACTATAATATATGGTATTAATGAATTTAAATATTAAGTTAATATATAATATTTTAATACAAATAATATATATATATATATATATATATATATATTTGATATATTTAGTAAAGTATGATTATAGAATGGTAAGAAGGAATATAAGGCATGTTTTAGACAAACTTGCCTAAAACTACTAATTAAAACAATGTACCTTAGGGTTCAATAGTCCTTCATAGGGTTTTTATTTCTTATTTTAAAAAATACTATAATTAAAAGAAAATATGATATAAAATTAAAATTACATCATTTTATTAAGTAGTCTTAAGTAAGTTTATTAAAGGCATGATTTAGATTCCCCTTCCCCTTATAGAATAGTATAAATATAATAAAGTAATATTGTAATTTTGATGAATGTGAATGGTGATACTATAGGTTTAGTGATTCACTGTTCACAATCATCAAACTAACTATAAAATGTGGATATTGATGTAACTTATTTTTTCTTCAATTTTCATCAAAATTCTCTAAATATAAGAAATCAGATTGAGTTTAGGAAAATTGCTGAAAATGTTGTTGAACAATAGTTATAAATTATCTCAACTCTCTATTACTTTATTCTTTATTTAATCTAAATTTTGCTACAATGAAAAATGTTAGTAATGATCCAACTTTTTCTGCCCAAGTAGCAAAACCCTCTAAATATAAATCTATAACAAAAAACCACCTCCTCTATCTCTCAAAAGATAAAGGTTGTAAAAAGAAAAGAACCTCAACTAACAATAGTTGAAGGGGAGCAGTTAGAGAAAATTATAAGGAAGAAATAAGGAACAATGAGAATACTTGGAGATTACTTAATATTCTTTAAAAATGATATTGAGACTAAAAGGAAAAAACACATCTCTAGGTGTAACTTCTCAAAAGGCTATATTTATTGAAAATAGTCCACCTCCAAGGACACATGTATTTGAGTCTATCATGATCACATCTTTAAATACCTATTAAAGAAAGAAGAAGAAACAGGTTATGATCAACCTGTTATTGAGAATGCACACACAAAGTCTCAAATTGATACTCTTTTCTTTATTCAAGAGGAACAACCAACACTCAATTCTATAATTTGATTATTTCTTCTTCTCTCCTTGATATTTCTTTAAAAGCAATGAAAATCTATTAATTCAACTGGTTTTAAATTATCTGATAGTTCAATCATCAGAGAAGCCAATTCTAATAGCTGAAACACCAATAAAAGCTCTCAACTCATAAGTGGATGATACAACTGTTATTTCTCAAGTATCCACTAGTGAAGAACACTTACATCCTATATTTCTTACACCACTCCAGGTCACCTACAATAGAAAGATTTTATATTTCTAATGAGCCTGCGAGAATCCAAAACGAGAGTCATACCTTGTGTTTGGAAAAAAGGGAAGATGAAAGCTTAAAAAGAGAATGAGTGTGAGAGGTTGACTTGTAAAAGTCAGGCATAAGGAGAAGATGTGAACAATGATGAGATCTTTGAAGAAAAGAATAAAGATAAATTTTCTACAGGTTCCCTATTTCAACTTGTTTCACACACTACTAACTTTGCAACTCATGTATTCTCTGATCACCATTCTGATCGGACTTTAGAGGATACTAAGAGAATAAATTGTAAATGTTTGGTTGGATGCAAACAACACAAGATTATTGGATGATGCAGCAGCACACCTCATTTTAGAATATTTGATCACACAAGGATCAAGTGCAACTATACTCATAGGATGTTTAAGAAGTATTGATCAACACAAAAAATAAAAACATGAAGCTCCAACACTTCATGATCAATGGTCTTCAAACTAAGGTCAAGATGGTCAAGGACATTCTTGGGCTAAAACATTTCTTCCTTCTAGTCAACCTAATCTAGTTATTTCTACCCTTCAACATTAAGATACTGATGTCAACAAGAGGGAGAATGATCAGGTTAGGGGGAGTAAAGAGTAATTTTTAATGAAGACATGGGAGAATTGTCAAAATTTTAATAGATTGATGGATGAGCATGGAGGAACTGCAACAACAAAGCCTATGAAGTCATCACTGTTAAGTTTATGTACAATTATGTTTTTACTAGTTTAATTTCAATTCTAAGTAGTGATGTTATAAGGTTGTGTTTTGACATCATCATCAAACCTTGATTTATGTTTATCATTGATAATCATAATTAGGGGAAGATTATTAGGAATTATAGCATTTCATGATTATGTATATCACTTAGAATTGTTAGATTTTGTGATTGTACTGAAGTTGAAAGTACAACTAGTTTTGTCTAAATATTATCCCCTGACAGTGTAAACTGTTCATCAATGGATAATAGACAAACCAGTGGAAGGTATCTTTTAATAATGTAAAATGCACATCAAAGGGATATCTTAGAGGATATTTCATTATAGTAGCCATAAGAAGATATTTTGTAGCAGCTGATGAACAAAGATTGAAGATTGATGAACTCGATTGGAATTTGACTGTTGCCAAAGTCAGTTGGTTGTCGCCAAAGACATTTGGCTATCGCGAAAGTTAGCGCAAAGTACTTTAACGCCAAAGTCATTTAGCTATCGCCAAAATCATTTTGACTATCGCCAAAGTTATTTTGACCATAGCCAAAGTCTTCGGGTAAATTAACAATAGCACAACACTTAAATGACTATCGCCAAAGTCATCGCTAAAGTTCTTACAAAGCGCTAAACTTAAATGACTATTGCCAAAATTGTCAGGAAGTCTCTCAATCGCTGAAGTCGAATGGAGACAAGTTTTTTCATTGCCAAAGTTTGTTCATCTGTAGATAAATCCATCAGGGATAAATCCTTCATCAGTGGATAAATCCATCAGCAAATAATTTCATCATCAACAGTTAAATTCTTCATCAATTGATATTGAAGATAACATACGACTCACTGTATAATCCACTAACTCAGATTGGAGCTGTGAAATTAAAATAATGATGGTGGTCCAATAAGGAGAGATTGGCTTCAGAGAAGTTTCAAGGAGATAAGTTATACACACACACATGTGTATAAAGCTGCAAGTGTGAAAACTGTAGAGATAACTTATAAAGCAAAAATAAGAAAATAAGTTATACATATACACAACATGTGTATAGAGACTTAAAGAGAAAAATATGGAAGTTGGTCCAATAAGAACCAGAGAAGTTCAAAGAGATAAGTTATACATATTCAGATGCTCCAAAGATAACTTATCTTGACAACTTCAAGAATAAAATAAGGGAGCTGGTGCAATAAGAAGAAAGAATGTACTAGAGAAGTTACATAACAGATTGGTGTGCAAGGAAGGTCATGCAAAAGAGAAGTTATGTGACAGACCTGCAATTACCCAAGAATATCAGAGATATTTTTGGAGGTAGCTAAAAGAAGAAGCTTGGAGAATAAGAGAGCTGTGTCTATAAATACAAACAGGGCAGGTGAGGTAAAATATATCTCAGAACAACAACTTAGAGTATCAAATACATCTTTATACATATTGAGAGAAAAATTGAGAGATAACAGCTGTAATTTATTTACAAAAAGAGAGAAGCTGTATCATTTCATAAGAGAGTTAAATATCAAGAGAGATATAGTGAGAGCAACAAGTTATTAGAACTTGAGAAGTTAGAAATCATTTTCTAGGCTGCAACTGTTCTTCTTTGAATAGATTTCATAGAAGCTGGTCATCTACACCAGTGAGCTTTTGTAATCTTTCATTGATTGATAAAAGTTCAGTAGTATTTGTGATATATTGTATTCTTTTAATTCCACAACTTTCAATACAATATATTTACTCAGTTCACAAAGTTTGAAAGAATTTTGTGGTTTGTATTCAACCCCGCTTCTACAAGCCATCTACTTTGGGAAAGACTATATAACCTTCAGTACTTTCTTATTCACTATCTAACTAAAGACTAGAGAAGAAGAAAATAGACTAGAAAGAGAGAGAGAGTGAGATCAAAAGAGGTTCTTTGACTTTTTTTTGGCTAGTACTACAAAAAGGAAGTCATTCATCTCTTTGTTTAGAATCTACAGGTTGAATTGTTCAAAATTTACAGCTTGAACTGGTACCCTTCTAACAAATATGTATTTCTTGTTTAGCATGAATATTTTTTGGGGTTTCCTTTGGTTTTAATTTATTGTTTCTATTATGTTTATATGCATGAACCCCAACACTTATTTGAGACAATAAAAGCTCCTTTTAAATCAACAAACCATTTTCTCCTTCCCTTTAATCTTAAATCATCCAGTTGATGCATATAGTTGTTTTTATTGAAGTCCCCTTGAAGAAACGTTGTTTTAACTTCTAGTTGCTTGAGATGGAAATCTTTAATTGCTACTAGATTACATGCGAAAATATTTCATTAAAGTCAACTCATTTCTTATGTGTATAACCCTTCAGAACAAGTCTAAATTTGTATCTCTTCTTACACCAACCTCTTCCTTCACGTTGTACACCTATTTGTTAAATAATACCTTCTTTTTAGTTGGCAGCTTCACTAAATCCCAAATTTAATTTTTTTTTCAAAGAATCCATCTCCTCCGTCATGGAAAGATCTCACTTCACCTTGGTAATATCCTGTATTACCTCCTTAAGACATTTTGGTCCACCGACATCAATAAATAGAGATAATTTATGGCAGGGAATACCTTTGAAGGGATCGTGTCTGCCTCATGGTTCATCTAAGAGGAGAAGTTATGAGTTCCTTTTCTTGAAGCTTTTCACCATCAGTATGATCTCCACTTGTAGCCTCACCAATAGGTTCATCATTGTAAGACTCCTTTTAAATGGCATTAGGAATAATCCTTTAGGGAGAATCATCAACTTCAATAAACTTTTTCTCATCAACTTTAACATATTTGTAATCAATCCTTATACATGCACCTAGGGGTCCACACAAAACCAAAACAATTAAAAAAACTGACCAAACCTAATAAAATCGAATTGACACAAAACATGAACTGGAAAAATCGAAGACTAATGATTTGTAATTAAAGAAAAATGATATAAAATTGGTTGGTTATGGTTTTTAAGCTTTAAAAATTGGACCGATGACCGTTTCAAATTTAATAAATGTAATATTATATAAAGTTATATATACACATATTGTGATTTTATAGTTATTTTGTGTAATATCATTAATAATTGAATTTTATAAGATTATAGTAATATTTTTTTACTATCACTACTTATTATTTTATGTAACAAATAAACTCAAACTAGCTATGATAAAAATTTCAAAGTTTTAAGTACAAACAAAGATATAGTTGTAGATATTTTATACTACTAATACTGAAATTATAATATCAATTAATTTATAAGAAAATCGATCTAAAAATCGACTTATTACTATCTCAAATAAAAATCCAAAAAAATCAAATAAAAATGGTCAGTTTTAGTTTTGTTTGTTACGAAACTGAAGCATTTGGTTTAATTATTTTTTTTAGGAAAAACCGAAAAAATCAACTATTGTGCACCCCTGCATGCAACTCCCATGAATACCACATCTTGGGACTTAGTGTCCTTGTTCTGTTCATAATTTCACAAACGGTATCTATATTCGTCACCACCATGTCCAATGAAGGCAAACATCATTGACTTATCAACAAGTTTCTTCATGTTAGTCTTGTCAACCAATGCAAAAGCAATACAAACAAAAGTTTTGAGAAATGAATAAAGTACTTGTTTTTCTGACCATTTTTTCTATGGAATTCCACCATCCAAAATACCTACAGGGCTGTTATTGATCAACAAAACTGATGTATCCACAAGTGCACCGCAAAACTGATAAGGCAGGCGAACATATAGTCTCATGCTTCTAACCCCTTCCAAAATAGTTTCGTTCATCCTTTCAGCAACCCATTATGATGGGGTGTTTTTCTAAATATAAACACCCTTTGAATGCCATGCTTCGAACAAAACTCCTTGAAGCTATATTCCTAATACTTATCCCATTATCAGTTTTTAGACTTTTTAGTTTATTTCTTGTTTAATTCTCAACAAGGGCTTTCCACTTTTGAAGATACCAAACACATCGGAATTCTGTTTCATAGAATACACATATGTCTTCCTGGTGCAATCATCAATTAATGAAATAAAATAAGAGCTACTTCGTACGATTTCTTTGGAGTAGGTCCCCAAATATTTGAGTAGACCAGCTCTATTTTCTCAGCTCTATTCAAGACATACATGAAACCTCTCAAATTACCCTTAGTCACCACTAAGGAACCTTTGGTTATCTTTCATTGTCCTCCATCAAAACTCATTGCATAGCCCTCCTTGTCAAGTTTGAAAAAGAACATGAGATTTTTCTCAACTCTAAAATGTTTCTCACTTCATTCAATTTTAAAGTACCCCACCTGGCAATATAAATGGAATTGTTCCTTTTCCAACAACTTTACATTTTTCCCATTGCGTACTGTCACACTTTAAAAATTACTAACAACGTAATCACCACTACTTGTACAATGAAATGGCGTAGCAGAATCAATGAACCAATCTTCATTGACATCTACTGAGGCCAAAAAGCATAAATCACCATATTCATGTTCCTCGTTTTTAGTCACCATGTTAGGTTCCTACTTAGTTTGATCACCATTGTCATATGGGCAATTTGCTTTAATATGTCCTTGTTTTTCGCACTAGATTTCGATTTCTCTCTGGACTTGCATCTTCCTCTTGATTTCGATTTCCTATTCTTCGAACCTCCCCCCCTATTTTTCTGTCTTCCCCTTTCAATAGAGAAAATGGTTCCTAGCCCAACTTGTTTGCACTTTTTCTGCACATGTCATCACTAAATATACAACTACGCACATTGTTGAATACTAGCTTTCCGGTCACCATGTTGTTAATCTCCATTACCAAGTTATCTCAACTCTCGGGTAAGGAACACAAAAATAATGGAATAAGAACTTCATCATTGAATTCCAATTTCATCGAAAACAATTGATTTATTAGAATGTTGAAATAAATCAAATGCTCCACTACAGATTTTATCTCAGAAGTTGATTTATTTTTGTCTGCAACAATTTGGATGAGCATTAGGGGATAAATATGGAAATCAAGCCATTTGTTTCTCTTTTGGAATGGAAACAACTAAAGACGGTTTTAGTATAATAAAAACTCTTTTTTACCATAACTCTTTGTAGGATAGAATAAAGAGTTTGGTCTTCTATTAAACTATTGAGAGATTTAGGGTTTGTGAATTTCTTGTGAGATTTCTTCATACTTTTGAGACAAAAAGTGAGATTGTGTACTTGTCTTCTCTTGTAACCTTTATCATCTCTAGCGGATTGTTCATTGCCCGCAGGTTTATTTTTCCTTTACAGTTTGGGAAAAGATTGTTTCACGTAAAATTCATGTATTCGTGTGATTGTTCTTTTTTCATCTTGATTAAATTCTTTTGCCAATTTCTGTTGTGTTATTAAATTCTCTAACAATTGTCACCAAGATATAAGATTTGTTCAAACGAATGAGATATTCATTTGAGTGAGAGTAATGACAAAAGACAGAAAAATTAAGAGCGAAAAGTTCAATGGACATAATTTTTCGTTTTGGAAGATGATGGTTGAGATGATGATGGAGTAGCTGTCATATTAGAATGATATGTATCAACCATTGGAGGAGAAAAAAATTAGAATTGATGTCAATGGTGAACTGAAAAATCTTTCATCGAAAGGCACTAGCCACAATCAAGTTATGTCTATCATCTCAGTGGCCTTTAATATTAGCAAGGAGATGACAACATATGGATTAAAGGAAAATTTATTATCACAATTTTATGTAGAAGTGATGATAAACTTAATTAGGACAAGAATAAATCTCTAAATAATTATGTTTCACAAAGGACATAGTCATACCTACTCTGAAGACCCCCTTAGTGCAACCAAGGTGATCCAACGACTTTTAAGTGATCCACTAAAGTGATATAAAAATATTTCAACTTCAAACTTTAAATGATTATTTTAACCAAACACTAACAAGAGATAATTGTATATATCACTTGAGGAAAGCTTATTGCAGGGGAAAGCTCACTCCAGTGTAAATTGTTGACTAAGGACTGCAAGGTATAAATGATATAAATTTAAATATATCAGTAATTAAGTTGCAAGTGATCCAACAGCTAATAATTCAAACTCAGGCAGTACACACAAACCATGGCTGGCAACCTGACTATACTTGTAAGTATATCTTCTTAAGGAATGCTCTTTGCACAAGGGCACCACCAAGAGAAATATTTCTATCCAAAAGAATGTTGGTTGTTACTAGGTGATTTGCTGATATTTTGGTAGCCACAACACCGGCCAATCTAGCCAACCAGTTTACTCTAAGGCATATTACTACCCAGATTTAGACAACAATTGGTAATTACTCATCAAAATGATTCAATTGCTCTAATTAATTGGCAAGTGATATAAATATATCATTTGAGGTACAACCCTAGTCTCATTTCCATAATTCTCTTCAGCCGACCACCCACATAAATTTCAGATTTTCACTTACAAGAGTAGTTGTCCTTATCAAGAGCAGCACACGTATTTTAATATCTTCATTAAAGCTCACAGAGGTAAGAACCATATATTATTGCCCTGCTCTATTCTGCTATGTTTTGTCATTTTCATTCATGTCATGTTCTAAAATACTTTGTTTACTCACTTCCAAAAACATGAGGTAAAACGTGCACATAACATCAAAAGTTATTAGTTATGTATCCTAAAAGTTATCTAAGAAGAGAATAAAAAATATTGAAGAACACCTGAAATATTAACTTCCAATTGTTGTTATATCAGTTGTTAAAATTGTATAAGCACACCATGTTTGTATCCTAAACAAACAAAGTTTCCTTGAGTTTAGTAGTTGTTTGTAAAGAGGAATAAGAAAGAAGACTCAAATTTTTCTTCCTAATGTCTCTGAGAATAGTATAAAATTTCTAGGACTGTAGAACTTTGCAACTATGAAGCTGTAGTAGTTTGCAGTAGTGTCTTCACAACTGTGTGTGTGTGTGTGTTTGTTAAAAAACAATATCAAACATTGCAGGAGAGATATTGAGAAAGTGTCTTTGATAAGATTTACCTATTGATGATAACATCCACTAATGAATGAAAAGTCATCCTCTATATCAGAGAGAAATGTTATGTTAGTCTCTCAAAGTTCAAAACCTTAGTCTTTGGTAAGAAAAATTCCTAGACCCCGATAGGATAAAACTTTAATTGCTGATTAGGCTTGACAAACATTTTATCTTCTGATGAGAAGTGACTTTGGAGATGGCCAAGTGACTTTGGTGCTATTGTTCAGAGTTAAGCTTTGAAACACTTAGCGATAACTTTGGCGCTATTGCCCAGAGTTAAGTGTTGAAGCAGTTAGCGATGAATTTGGCGATAGTCTAAATTACTTCGGCGATGGATTTTTGAATTAGACGATGAACAAAATTAATCCCTTGATGAGTAAAGTGTATCCCCTGATGAATAAAATTTATCCCCTGATGGTCGAAAAATTATTCCCTAACGAACAAAATATATTACCTGTTGAATTTAATTTATATCTTAATGAACATAATTCATCCCCTGATGAATAAAATTTATCCCCTGATGATTAAAACTTATCCCCTGATGAATAAAATTATCCACTGACAGCCATTGCATCCCCTGATGGCCATTTTAATCCCCTGATGGCCATTTTTATCCCCCTATGGCTATCCACTAACTAGTAATGATTCCCTGAAGTACAAATTATACCTTCAGAGGGAAATTCATCCCTAAACCTAACCACCACCTACTGATGAACAAGAACTCTCAAATGATAACACTTAGAGAACTTCAGTGATAAAGGATTATCCACTGATGCACAGTGTATCTTTGAGGTGCAAAATTTTATATTGTCACAAATGATTAAGGAATTACTTAAGATAATAGTAATTAATTGATATTTTCCAATTAATAGTGAATGATTTATAGATTCACCTAAGTTGGGATTGGTTAATGGGTAATTAATGTACAACCTCCAATAACTCAAATGAATTATATGGATGCCTACAAGTGACTAAATACCAGTCTAAAAATATCTTGGACTTGGTTGGGGTTAAAAATCCAATCCTAATATTACAGATGAAAAATTGGAACATCAAAGATATAAGAAAGATATAAGGACATCACATATGTGCACTCTCACATCTGTATTCAAGGCATGATTTCTAATGTTATGTCAATGTATATGTTTACAGAGTTCTTTCACTCACAAGCGATTTTATTTAAGATTAGCTAAGGATAAAGGAAAGTATATATTCAATCTTATGCAAGGCTATGACTCATATATTTCAATGAATGGTGATTTTATGCTTTAGTTTTCGCTAGCATGATATGAATGAATGTGCATGGATATAATCAAGCTTTGATTCATCAATTTATTCTCTAATGTTATGTGTGTGCATTTTTCCAAAGTTATTAAGCTCTGATGTTCCTCTTGGTTGTTGAGCAAGTGCTTAAGTTAGTCTTAAGAGGAAGGATGTCGTACATGGTTTATGAGAACTTCCTTTAAGTTAAGTAAAACATGCAAGATGTTTAAGTGGAGATCCAAGAGTTTGAAACCTCAAGTATCAAAGTTATTTTCTAAAGTTCTAGAGTTTTTGACATTTAATTCGTCATACCTCACAAACAGTTTGAACCCTTGTTACGCTTTAAACCCACCATATATGTTTATGAGATTGCTGAGTGTAAATCACTTATCCTTATTGTTATTAAATATTTTATAGGTGATAAAGGTAAAGTAAGGATGTACGTGTAAGAAGTTGTGAGATAATTGTGAGTAATGATGAAAAGAAGCAAAGGATAGAGGATGCAAAAAAAATATACTTAAATTTGTGAAGTCCGAGGTTATTATAAAGATGCTTGGATTGTAAGGCTTGTATGGATTTCTCATAGATTTCTGCTGTTAGAAATTTATTTTGGACAATATAATAGAGACTAAATTTCTATTATATAATGTTATATATGCTTGGATGATGTTATTTATTTGTTGTTAATTATTGATGGTGCCCAAAGTCTAGTATGATATTTTTGGGGTAGTTACAGTACTTTTGTTTTGGTATGATATATATTTACTCTTTTAGGCCATTCACATTAGTTTCCCTTAATAGATTATCTATTTTACAGAATTAAGCGCAACTTTTTATACATACACAGATTCTCTATTTATCTCATTTATTTCAGATTCTCTAAAACATAGTATATCATAATAAAAAAAACAATATTTTTAACTTTTATTATTTCTTTAATTCTTTAATATGTTATTATACAATAATATATACTATATAATAATATATTATAAGTATTATATATATATATATATATATATATATATATATATATATATCACAATCATAGATAAAATAATTATAATATAATATTAAAATATCAAAACATATAGGTAATATAATAATGTATACTATAAATTACATTTTAATATATTATAACTATAATATTAAAATATACAAATAATAGTAATTTAATATTAATATATTATAATATATTAATATATGATATATGATATACTATATAATACACACACACACATCACATTTATATATAATAATTATAATACAAGATAATATTTACAGAATATTGTTGTTGCACTCCTGCTTATATTATCCTTGCTTATACTTTTATTTATTGTTCAATATATAAGAATTGATGATGTAATATAGTCCTTACTTAAATATTGTAAAAGGACTTAGAAAAATATCCAACTTGTTAGGTGGATATAATTTGTAGTTAAGCAAGGAGTTTTGATCACCATTGAAGTCTGCTGATAAGCTTGCCATGAAGGATTCTGAAGATATGAAGAATTTTCCAAGTATAGTCTTACTTAGAATGGAAATAAGTAAGGACCTAAGTAAGCAAGATCCTTTGCTTATCAAAGTCAAGATTGTCAGAAAAGTTATCCTAACCCTTACTTAGTCAACTTCTAAGAAACTCTTCTGAAGGGCACTAGAAAACAGAATAACAGCCAACTTTTTTGAACTAAGCAAGGACTGCTGAAAAGGTACAAGTCACATCAAGGACAGTACATTCCAACGGATCTATTTCAAAGTTCCAACGGATAGATTTTTTGGAGAAGTATAAATAGGAGTCATAAATTTCATTTATGACTAACAACCACCACCTCCAACCAACTGAACAACTTATCTGACATATTAAAGACTTCAGCAAGACATCATAAAGCTTGAACAAGTGCTATAAATCTGCTCAACTAAGGAGCAATTTACTTGAAGATAGCAAACAAGATTTTCTCAAATCTGCTTAGAGTTTGTGTGACTAAATTGGACTAAGTGTCCTCCTGCTAAGTTGCTCTAAGTGACTTATTGTAAATTGGACTAAGTGTCCTCCTGCTGATTATTCTGTGTGAACAAAGTTCTAGTGATAGCCTTCTCAAGTAAAAGAGAAGAAGAGTGGAGTAGACTTAGTTCGAACCACTATAAAAATTCTATCTCTACTCCTGCTTATCTTTCATATTGCTTACTTGCTTTATTTGTGCTTTGCTTTGGTCTTTGCTGAACTCTCTTAGCAAAGACTTACTATTTTTACTACTTCTAGCCATTAACCTTTGCTACAAAAACTAAGGGGGTTACTTTGCTTAAACTAATTCCGCTGCTAAACTTTTTCAAAACAAAAGAAATTTTTTTAAGCAAGAAGTGTTTTAAATCTGTAAAGTTTTCTAAGCAAAACTTAATTTTTAAAAACACTATTCAACCCCCCCCCCCCCCACCCCCCCACCCCCCTTTCTAGTATTTTTACCCTTTGGGACCTAACAAGTGGTATCAGAGCCTAATACTCTTTGCTAAGCCCTAAAGCTTGAGAGGATCCTAACTTAATTTTTCTAATGGTTTTACGAAATGATTTTGGTGGCAAGCCCCCTATGTGTACCAGAGATAGATTTGCTAATTGGAAATTGAGAATACAGGTGTACATGGATGCAATTGATGAAGAGCTATATGAAGCAATAAAAGTTGGGCCTTACATTCTAGAAAGGAATGGACGGATGAAGAAAAGAAGTTAGTAGGATACAATAAGAAAGCAATGAACATTCTCTTCATGGCTTATGAAGAGGAAATGTTCGAAAGTGTGTCCGACTGCACCTCTGCTAAAGAGGTTTGGGATGCCTTGCTGGTTCTCAATGAAGGAACCGTAGAAGTCAGAGAAAATAAGCAATCCCTGCTTATTCAATAGTATGAAATGTTTAGCATGCAGCAGGGGGGAGAATCTCACTGCTATGTATGAAAGGTTTACTGTCCTACTTGACAACTTGCGTGCTTTAGGAAAGACCTATGACACAAAGGACATAAATCTCAAGTTCATGAGATCGCTACCAAGGCAGTGGGATCCTAAAACCACTGCTGTAAAGGAGCTAAGAAATTTGCACACCACTGATCTTCAACAACTCTATGGAAACCTATTTAGATACGAAATGGAGTTGACTCAAAGGGATGCCATTTCAGAGCCAAGGAGAAATGATAGAGGAATTGCATTGAAGGCTGCTGAGCCAAAGCAACAAGCAGATTCCGACTCAGAGTCTGCTGATAGTGATGAAGATATGGCTATGCTAGCCAGAAAGTTCAGAAGGTTCATAAAAATGGATAAAGGAAACTTCAGAAGAAACACAAGCAGCAGCAAGAGAGATCCATCAAAGGATCTATGCTATAATTGCAAGAAGCCGGGCCGCTACGCTGCTAACTGCCGAAGTTCAGCAAGAGAAGAAAGGAAATTCCCTACTGATAACAAAAGCAAGGGAAAAGAGTACTACAAGAAATATTAGCAAAAGAACAATTCAAACTTCAAGAAAGACAAGGGTCTTCTTGCTGAAAAATCTTGGAGTGAGAGTGAAAGTGACTCAGAAGACTCTGGACCAGAGACTGCCAACCTTTGCTTAATGGCAAGATAATCCGAACCCAGTAAGGAAGTTGATCTTATTGAGGTATTTGATTTTGACTCCCTTGATATTTCTGAAGCTGAGTTGCGCTCCTTGCTTAAGGATGTTGCATCTCAGTGACATAGATATAGAAGATTGCTGAGAATTGCTTCAGTAGAGTCTGATCAACTAAGGAGCAAGAACTCTGAAATCTTGCTTACATTTGAAAAGGTGCAAGCTGAGAATTTGGATTTACTGACTGCTGATGATGAGAGGACTTTGCTTAGACAGCATCTCAGAGATTCTCAAGAGAGAGAGTCTAAGTTAACCTCCCAGGTTGAGAAATTAACTACTACAATCTCCACATGGAACAAATCTTCTTCAAATACGTATGCCTTGCTGAAAAGCCTTGTTGAAAAGCCAAAGAAGCATGCTAGATAGAAGTGGAATTGGATTCGGGACATGCGTAGTCCTTGCTGAAGGGAGTGGAGAAAGTGATGCTGAGTCAATTAGCAAAACAATCTCTATGAATTCAGCAGAGTGTGCTTCCTACTACAACCAAAGGTAACAGAAATGTTACCTTGCTAAAGAATAAATTCCCTGCTGACTGTAACTATGAGCAGAGACGTAGTGCTAAACGAAGTGGAAAGTTTAGCAAGAATTACGTTCCTCCTAATCATCATTACAACCATGCAAGGAATTTAGAATTTAGCAGGGTAAAGTTGGGAGCAAACACTGGAAACAACCTCAACCTAAGAGAAGAGGTAAGCAACACACACATCACAACATGATGCATTTGAGATGCTATGGTTGCCATAGGTTTGGTCACATTGCTTCTCTTTGCCTTGCTGATCCTTACTATATTGGTTGGTCTAAAAAACCAAAAATGAGACAAGTATGGGTCCCCAAGGGTACTAATCTTAATGGACCCAAGTCTTGCTAAGTACCTAAGTGATTGCTTATGTTTTGCAGGTTCTGAGCAAGGAACAAATTTGGTACTTGGACAGTGGATGTTCAAGACACATGACTGGAGATAAAGCCTTGCTCACCAATTTCAAAGAAAAGGATGGACCTCAAGTGATCTTTGGAGACAATAGTGCTGGAAGAACCAAGGGATATGGTTCAGCAGGAAATGGGTTAGTCTGCTTCAACAAGGTTGCCTACGTGGAGGGTCTCAAGCATAACTTGCTTAACATAAGCCAGTCGTGTGACAAAGGGCATAAGGTCACCTTCTTAGACAATCAATGTCAGGTAAGAGATCTTCAAACAAATTCTCTGAAGGTTTCTGGTTCAAGAAATGGGAATGTTTATGTAGTAGATTTGGCTAAGCTATGTCCTGCTGAAACAACCTGCTTTCTTGCTAAAGCTTCAGCAGATGCTAGTTGGTTATGGCATAAGAGAATTTCACACTTAAACTTTAAAACAATTTCAAAACTCGCTGCTAAAGATCTTGTAAAAGGTTTGCCTAAACTTTCCTTTGAAAAAGAAAAACCATGTAGAGCATGTCAATTTGGTAAGCAAACAAAACAATCTTTCTTAAGCAAACCTGAAAAATCAAACTCTATGCCTCTCCAACTATTACATCTTGATTTGTTTGGCCTTATATTAAGTAGTCTTGGTGGAATGAAATATGCATTCACTATTGTGGATGATTTCACTAGATTTACATGGGCATTATTTCTTGCTCACAAGAATGATGCATTAGCAGAGTTTGAGATTTTCAGCAGACAAGTTCAAAATGAGAAGGAACTCAGAATCAAGTCAGTAAGAAGTGATCATGGAAGATAATTTGACTTTGGAAGCTTTACTGAGTTCTGTGATGAGCAAGGAATTTCTCATAACTTCTCTGCACCAAGGACTCCACAGCAAAACGGAATGGTTGAAAGAAAGAATATAACCTTGGAAGAAGCTGGAAGAACATTGCTTGCTGATGCTAAACTTCCTGAGTACTTCTGGGCAGAAGCAGTGAACACTGCTTGCTATACTCAAAATTGATCACTCATTCATCCAACACTAAGCAAAACTCCATATGAGCTATGGAAGGGAAGAAAACCAAACATAAGTTACTTTAGAATATTTGGGTGTCCCTGCTATGTTCTCAATAATGGTAAGGAGTACTTAACTAAATTTCAGGCAAAATCCAATGAAGGTATTTTCTTAGGGTACTCTAATCACAGCAAAGCTTTTCGTATTTTTAATAAAAGAATTCTAACAGTAGAAGAGTCGGTCCATGTTGTATTTGATGAAACTAACCATGAGGAACCAAGTGGTTCACTCCCTCTTATAGTTCAGCAGGAAACAAATGAAAATCAACAGTTTGTAGAAACTAAGGAAGACCCTGCTGAAATACCATCAGAAAGCACTTTTCCATTGGATAGCACCCCTGCTGAAGTAAAAGATGATGAACCCAACTTGGAGGAAATAAGACAGCAAGAGATTTGATCAGATCTACCGAGAAGGTTGAAATGGACTAAGTCTCATTCAGAAGATCTGATAATTGGAAATCCTACAAGTTCAGTAAAGACTAGAAGATCTGCTCAAAATGAAAGTAGTTTTCTAAGCTTCCTATCCCAAATGGAACCCAAGAAAATTGAGGATGCTCTTGCTGATGCTGATTGGGTCCTTGCTATTGCAAGATGAGCTAAACCAATTCAGCAGGAACAAAGTTTGGAATCTTGTTCCTAGGCCAAGGAATCATGCAGTAATTGGCATCAAGTGGGTATTCCGAAATAAGATGGATGAAGATGGAATCATCACAAGGAATAAGGAAAGACTTGTGGCTAAGGGCTATTCTCAGGAGGAAGGAATCGACTATGATGAATCCTTTGCTCCAGTAGCAAGGCTTGAAGCCATAAGGATCTTTCTTGCTTACGCTGCTTATCAAGATTTCAAGGTGTTTCAGATGGACGTCAAGAGTGCATTTCTGAATGGAGAACTTCAGGAGGAAGTCTATGTGGAGCAACCCCCAGGTTTTGCTGATCATGCTAATCCTCATCATGTATATAGGCTTGATAAAGCTTTATATGGTCTTAAGCAAGCTCCACGAGCATGGTATGATCTATGTAGACGATATAATCTTTGGTTCTACTGATGAAACACTTTGTGCAAGATTTGCTAAGCTTATGCAGAGTAAATTTGAGATGAGCATGATGGGAGAGCTAAACTTCTTCCTTGGACTTCAAATTAAGGAAAAAGGTGATGGAATTTTCATCAATCAATCGAAGTACACCAAAGACCTGCTTAAGAAGTTTGGGTTAGAATCAGCAAGTCCTATGAAAACTCCCATGTCATCAGCAACACAGTTAGATAAAAATGAGCAAGGTAAATCCGTAGATATAACAAGTTATCGAGGTATGATCGGATCCTTGCTATACTTAACTGCTAGTAGACCAGACATTATGTTTGCTACATGTATTTGTGCACGTTTTCAATCTAACCCCAAGGAATCACATTTAGCTTCTGTTAAGAGAATTTTTAGATATCTCAGATGAACTCCTAACTTAGGAATATGGTATCCAAAAGATTCTAACTTCAACCTTGATGGATATTCCGATGTGGACTTTGCTGGGTGTAAAATAGATAGGAAAAGCACAAGTGGAACATGCCAATTCCTTGGAAGAAGACTTGTTTCGTGATTCAGCAAGAAGCAAAACTCAGTGTCAACATCCACTGCTGAAGCTGAGTACATATCAGCAGGAAGCTGTGTTGCTCAAATTCTGTGGATGAAAAACCAACTTGCTGACTACGAGTTTGATTTCAAGTCTATTCTTATATTCTGTGATAATACTAGTGCTGTTGCCATTGCTTATAATCCTGTTTTACATTCTAGAACTAAACATATAGATATAAGGCATCACTTCATCAGAGATCACGTTCAGCAAGGTACTATAGAGATAAACTATATTCCTACTGAAATTCAATTAGCAGATGTTTTTACAAAACCCTTGGATGAAAATCATTTTAATAAACTAATAGGTGAATTAGGCATGTTAAATTGTGAATAAGCTTTTTGCTACTAACATCTTGTTTGCTTAAGCAAGGACTTTTGAGATAATTTCAGGAGAAAGAAAAGCACGGCTAATGTCTCAGCAGAACTTCTTATTCCTGCTGAAAGACGCATTTCACGCTGCTAAAATAAATAAAGACGCTACTAATAAAGTCCATGCTGATCAACAAAGACCCTGCTGAAAATTTCCGAAAAAGGGGAGACGTCCAGACGAAAGGGACAATCTTAAAATCTATGTAAGATGTTGCTGAAATATCAGAGACGCTGCTGAAAAGATCAAAGATGCTGCTGAAAAATCTACATCAACCTTGCTGAAAAATTTTGAAAAAGGGGGAGACATCCAGAGAAAACTGCTGTTTCAAAAACTATTTGTTAAAAAATATTTCTTTGTTACATATCATATTAGCATATCTCAGGTTGACATTTTCATCAGGTTGTCTACTCTTCACCTTTTTAATTTTAAAGTGAGTGATAATGATATACTATATGATGTCTATATATTTTTTGATGATTTGGATTCTGATATAATTATGAATATTGACAACGAGGACATTTTGATAAGAAAATAATTTCGAATAAGAAAATAATTTGGATGAAGAAAATAATTTGAATGACAAAGAAGAGACATATTTAGACAGCAGTGATGTTCCTCCTCTAAACGTGGGTCAAATATTTACAAGTAGATTTGAAGTTCAAAAATTCTATAGTGCATATACTCATAAGAGTGGATTTGAAGTTAAAATTTTAATTAGCAAAAAACATTGAAGCTCAAATCAATTATTCCATATGTTATATGCATGTAGAAAAGTAGGTAGATCTATTGCGAAAAAGGTTTTGTTTGAAAATGAAAATAATATGAAAGCATAATCCGGAGGAATTTGGATACTATTGAACACACAATGTGTAAAGTCAGAATGTTTGTTATTCATAACGTACAAAATAATACTTGGCGTATTACAAAACTAGAATTAAATCACAATCATTCAATAGTAACGCCTAGTAAAATTGATTTCATGGAAATAGAAAAATATAATTCTTGTCAATAGCGAGTTAAACAATCTATTTCATCGATCAAAGACAAACCAAGTTTGATCATGAATATGTTGAGTACAATGAGTGGTGGAATGTCAAATGTTAAATTCATCATCGATGATATTCGAAATGTTGTACGCAACTTGCGATATGACACATTTGATTCAAACAATGCACAAGAAACTTTGGCGATTTTAAAGAAATTTAAGTCATAAAATCTTGAAATTTTTTTCTATAATATAAAAGTTGTCGAAGAGAATCGCATTGCATGTATCATGTGGCTGAATTCTCGATCAATTATTCGTTATAGAGATTTTGGAGACGTAGTTACCTTTGACGTCACTTATAGAACAAATAAATATGGGATGACATTTGTTCAAATTACGAGAGTTAATGATCAGTATTAGTCTATTTTGTTTCGGTTTGCTCTTATTAAAGATGAAACAAAAGTTACATTTGTTTGAGTGTTAGAAAATTGGTTTGAAGCGATTTAGAATAAAATTCCGTTGACGATCATAATAGATCAAGATAGAGCAATGAACAATGTTATTGCTCCAGTATTGCCTTCCACTAAGAATTTGATATGTATGTGGCATATCAGTAATAAGTTCCCTAAGAAACTTCATCATTTATATTCTAGTTACGAAATGTTTAAGGAAAAATTTGATAGGTATGTATCTATATATGTAAATAGTTGGTGATAAATTGTCAATACTTTGTTCTTGTTAATATATAAGTTACAATATTTTGTTATTTTAGGTGCTTGTATTCGATGACAACTGTCGAGCTTGAGGAATGGTAGACAAAGTTGTTGGAAAAATTTGATTTGCAACATCACGAGTGACTTCAATCTATGTATAATATAAAAGAGAAGTGGATCGGAGCATACTCAAAGTCATATTTTGTTGTAGGCATGACTACAACCGGGAGGGGTGAATTAATGAATAATTGTACCAGTTTAAAGGATTTTGTGATTAACTCACAAATAATCATTGAGAAACAATACTTGAATGAGAGAAACAAGATCTTGAGACAGAGTACAAGACAAAAAATTTGCGTTACGAAACTTTATTAGAAAAACATGTGGCACTCATATATATGAAAAATATTTTTAAGGATTTCTCCAATGAGTTCTATGAGGGTCAAAACTTAACGTGTCCTAAGATTCAAAATTTTGGGGTCGGCGGTACAAAGAGATATATAATGTTTAATGAGGTGGTAACACAAAACTGACGATATTATTATGTTGTCGTTAAATACGGAGACTTCGACAATCTGACATGCATATGTCAACACTTTGAGGACACCGACATGATTTGCAGACATATTTTGAGGTATATGACCTTCAAGAGCATAAACGAGTTTTCGATGTCTTTGATTTGTACTAGGTGGACGAGAAATGCAAACAAAATTTATGGTGATCCTGTTTACAGAAATCAAGTGAATGTTGAATCAAATTCTAATATAAGTAAAATTAGTACAATATGTTACAATCATTTGAATAGGGTTTATCAAGAAATTGCAACAATTGGATCGACCTCGCAAGTATGGTCTTGAAACTGCTATTGAGAGAGAAAACATGGATAAATAAGTCAAAATTGATTGAAGAAAACAACACAGTTGAAGATGAGAGTGGATTGGAGAAGGAGAACATGAAAAATGGTGATATTGACGAACAAGATGAGTTGTTTTCACTACTTCATTAATAGTTTTGTCTTCTTCCAAATTGATAAATACTCAGAACTAACATTATACCAATCAACTATATTTTCTCAATATTCAATCTGCTATTTTCTCAATATTTGACAAGGTTGAATGCAATGCTTCTTTCTCATCATTTTTCTTGGATTTTCCCTTAACCATCATTTTATTAATTAAAAGTAAGAAAATGATATCAAGTATGTGGGAAAAGTATAACAGATTTAAAGGATTGAGTTTCAAGTATTAGGTTTGTAGTCTATTTCAAGTTTGAGTGACGGATCATTCTCTACCTTGAATGAGTTCCTAATCAGTTAAATTTATTTGAAAAAGGGGTCCATTGTCGGACAACTTACTAATCTGAAACTATTTTTGAACTTTTAATGAAATTTTTGCGTACAAATAAATGAATAAGAGAAAAGAAATGAAATACAATGAGGACCAATCGGAGAGAAGACATGTTAATCGAAAATGGGCGAGTAAAAGCTTATGTAGTTTTATTTGAGATGCAATATCACGAGTTTTCTTTTGTCCTTTTAAGTTCTATTTTCTCATGTTCATTTATTAAAGACAAGCAGATGCCAGAACTATAAATAGACTGCTCACCATAGCAGTAATACAACATTTAAATTATTTTATATTTGATGTGATTACCAAGTTATCAAAGTGATGTGTGCGCGTGTTAGGCGAGGTAGCCTAGGTTCGTTCAAATTTTTGAAGGGTTGAAATTGGAAATGCAATAAAATCTCTATAAATTAATAAACCCTCTAAATTAATAAATTTATCCGGTCTCAACTTGAGCCAATTATAAATTATAAATTTCAATAAGGTAATAATTTTTTGGGAGATCCTTATATAAATATATGGTTCTAATAAAATTATAAATTAATAATTCTTTAGATGAAAAGTCATTGTTGAGTATTAATAATTCTTTAGTATATTCTATCGCCAATATATATTTAATGTTTTTAATGTAAGTATAATGAATCATATTTAATTATTAATAAACAATGAACCTTGATTAATATTATGTACAATGAATTTATCAACAATGAATTTTTGATGTAATTAAAATTCAATTTTATTATAGTAAATCTTATATAAATTAATTATTTATTAATTAATACCTCTCTAAAATAATAAAATTTTTCGATCACAACATTATTAATTTATAAAGGTTTTATTATCCCATATTTACATACTTGATAATTAAACATTTACTGTGTATCTGTCATAATGGAATTCAATTTCGCCTGATTTACTATATATTATTTGATGTTACATGGGTTATCTCTTCTTCGTCTGAAGCACATAAAGTGTACTTCTTAACGGAAAGCTAAAAAATAATACTTCTTAACGTCTCGTTGGTTCAGTCAATCCAGTTAAAAAAGAATAGGAAAAGTAGAAAGATGTCAATAAAGTCGTGTGTAGATCGTTGTGTTCTTTATTCTCATTTTATATTAAATTATAAGTCATTTTTTAAAACATTCCACAGAAATAACAACTAAACAAGTACAATATTTAACGAATTAAAATCGCACATAAGCAAAATTCAAATACATGGAAATTTTTTAATTGAATTTAAATACTAATAAAAGAAATAGTTCGCATAACTTCATTCCAAGATTAACTGTTACTAAAGTATTAAATCATATGTATATTTAGGAAAAAAATTTACTTTTACATTTTAAAAATGAAGAAAAACTCAACAAAATTGGAAAACAATTTAAAAATAAAAATAAAAAAAGACACTTGCACCAAGCACATAAAGAAATAAAAATAGAACAATTAAAAAATTTGACATATAAATTTATTTTACAAATATATAGAATATAAAATAAAAAATATTATAAAAAAATTAAAAACAATGTGTCCGTGTTGTGTACGGACAACACAGTTAGTTCCAAGGACATTTTAGTAAAATTTAATTATATCATTTCATTTCAAAACATTTTTGAAATAACACACCATATGTATCAATGAAAATATTTATTCTGATTTCATTTCTATTTCTATTCTGATTTTCATTTTATCGTAAATGATCCTGTTAAATCAAACTACGGGTGGGTCTATCGAAATTGGGTTCTTGTAAAAGAGGAACGTTTAAATAGATGGCACCCCCGAGTTTTAAAATCAGTAATAGGTGGAGTTACCAAGTGATCGAGATAAGGTCACAAGGGATTTTAGATGGAGAAAGTCGTTATGGGAGCAATGGTGAAGTTGTTGGTAAAGTTAGGTTATATTATGAAGGTGCGTTAAAATAAAATAATTTTTTTAAGCAACTAATATGGCGGTAATAATAACCATTTGGAAAAGGCACACCAAATTTTGAATAATGATAAAATAAATTTTAGAAGTATCATTTGATTTCAATGCAGAAGTAGATGATTAAAGCCTTTCAATCTTTAATTAACTTGCTAGGGAGTATTTCTACTATTAGTACTTTAGGCTTTTTAATCCATCAATTAAGTTTTAAGCTAGTAACAATAAACTTTTGAATTGAAAATTAATTTAAGTTTCAACTGGTAGTTTAATATCATGAATAAGTAGCAACAAATTAATGAACTAGATTTAATTAATTTGTTAAAATATTTTTTTTAAAAAGTGTTTACTCTTTGACTTGTAGATGAATCTGTATTCGATAAATTTGATTTTTTTTTTTGGAGGAAATGAGTAGAATATGTGAAGATATACTTTTTATTTATTTATTATTATTTGTTTACATAGATGAGGTACAAGAACATATGATAGTTATACATGATATCTGTTTTGAAATACAAGATCATTTGATACTAAATTGTCACTACTAATCAAACTTAAATTGTATGAGATTTATGTAGATATTTGAAATTATTACTACTATAAATTTTTTTGTCCCCCGGTATCCGATAGCGAATTAAACCATGACTAATTCGAAATCATTATATTACCAGCAAGGTAGTTGTTGATTAGAAAAAAAAAAATGTTACACATTATCGGTAAGTCCTATTTATCTTTTTGTTGTTTTATCTCGTGGTGTAGGCATGTTCACATTGTTTTATTTCTAATAATAGTTAACATAAAATACATGACAACTTATTAAAAAAATCAAGTAAAACACAGTAAATAATTTATTCTAAAATGCGGATCAATAAAAATAACGTCTACAAAAAATTAAACTTTATCTTCTATTAGCACAAGCATAAACATATATCTTTGAATAAACCACGTTGTTTATATCCTCCCGTTATCTTTATTATTTCTGGGAGTTGCATCCAATAAATGCAACAGAATAACGTACATAGATGGGGAGATTGTGATAAAATTATAATCATTATAAAGTTTGTACAATCTAAAATAAAACTCAATTTTTGTAATTGTATAAGTCTAAGTATATAATATTAATTTTAAAATAAAAAATAGGTAATTCGATCAGAAAAATCTGAAGGTGCCAATTATTTAAGAAATGGTCATAGATGAAGAAATAAATGAACAAATCTACTTGAATCTTGTCAATTACATTTATTCTTCATGCTAAAAAAAATGATACCGCGTAACAAAAAAATAACTCACATATAATAACCTACTATTCACAAACAAACGGATGATCATTTGGCAACTAAGTTGTTCATTCCATGATTCTTATAACGATATATACAACTTAACCCTACCAACACCTCAGCTATGGCAGCTTCCGTCTTCTCTCTGTCCGAAAAATACAAAGTCTGCACCAACAATAATGTGGGTTTCAACTCAATTTTATTCTTTTCGTAGTTTCTCTCGGATTGCCACCTCATCGTATGATGGGCCATCGGCCCAAGCCAACCCATCAACGACTCCAATGCCTCCCTCCAGCCCGTTGCAAGCAATTCGTCATGAGAATTCCGGCCCGTAACATTTTTTCTAAGCTTGGATCTCACCAAAGTTCTCAAATTCTCCGGCAGCATTTCGTACAATATCTCTCGTTCATCTCGGCCTATTATCGTACCTGAGTCCAAGTACTTCTCCGCCAGCAAAATAAGGTTCGTATAACGTAAAGTCAGCCCACAACCACCCACTGTAGCAGGCCCAGCCCATTGAGAAACCTTGTAATTCTTAGAAGCCCATTTAACATCACGATCCGACACAACAAAATGTGCAAATTTTGGGCCAAGAAATGGAACCAAAACTGGCTTCGACGTCGCCTTATTGGATTGGGCAAAACTAAATTCAGGATGGACTTTCACAACTTTTTGTTGGGCCGAATTGAAATGACCTTTATGCTTAGAAGCCGCAGGCCCATCTTTAAAATATGTCCCAAAGAGTTTGCAAATTCTGGCATAAACAACACAAATAATTCGTGACATTTGACTTACAATTTTATCAATTATCTGGCTCCATAACGAAATCTCCAAATAATAACGAACTTGTTTCCGTTGATTCGAAATCTTTTGATCCAAAATGTCAATATTCATCTTGCAATTTTTCTTTATTGCACCATTTTTCCTCCAATGTTGTAAATTCTGCTCCGTTATCTCTAGCTCCGTGAGAGTTTCCATTGATGAGTACAAATTTGTAGTAGCAAATATCAACCTTTCGAATTTTTTGACCAGCTTTTCGATGTTTCTAGACCCATATTCTGCTCTTTTGGTACCATATGTACCCGACTTGAGATCCGAATACAAAAGATGGAATCGTTTGAGACCAAACTCAGGACATTTGTGGCATAATTGTGTCACTGCAGTAGCAATTTTGTCTAGATCTTCGAGCCTTTCGGCGCAAGCTAGGGTTAAGAGGAAGCTTTCATCCGAAGAATTCAAATATTTGACGCCTTCGGAGTTTAAGATTTCGTGTTTGAGGTTGTTAAATTCTCGATCCGAGAGAGATTTGTAGATGGAGAGTAAATGTGACATAGTTTTGGCAGTGTCAAATGATAGAATCCCGAGATAATGATTGTTGGGATGCATTGAATGGGTGGATTTGGAGAGCACGAGGTTGTCCCGAAATCTAGAACCTGTCATGGATTTGTGGTTGTATTTAGGATTTTGGTCTTTGTTTCGGGTGTTAATTTATTTTTGGGAAATACTTTTAGGGTTTAAGAGGTACATATATATAGAGAGAGGGTGTTTGGGGGGGTTGGGTTTGGAAAGAATTTGACGTTTGAACTTGGGGACAATGAAGGGTCGGTGGGTGTGGGCGGGCGGTTATATGAAGGATAGGGTTTCGGATTTGGATTTTTGGAGTATTAGGGACGCGTTTGGACAGTTGGAGTTTTGAAACGGAAAAGAAAAATGAAGGGTCCATGGGTGTGGGGGTGGGGTTGGGGTTGGGGAGTGGGGTGTGGAGAGAGGAAGCCAGGAAGATGGGGTTTCAGAAGCATATGGGATGATGAGGAAAGAGGCAGTTGGCAGTTGAGGAATCAGGTTAATGTCGGTGGGAAACTGTTGGATTAGATGATATCTGAATAATTTGAGAGTGAACTGGTGAAGCTTCTTTGGAAAGAGGTTTGAGCTATCTGATTTTTCTTTTTAAACCAGTATTGCTTTTCTTTATTAATTTATTTATTTATTCTCGGGGCTAGCTGGCAAGGTGGGATGTTTTAATTCAGATATGAAATATTTGTTTTCACACCCTCATTTTAGTTGACAATTTAACTTTTTGTAAACTTATTAAAGAAATATAGTATTATTATTCAATTTATTTTATAATGTCCACACTTGTGTTATGTTTTGGTTTTTAAAATTTATGAAAAAATCTCAACATAGAAATCAAAAACTAATACGTTTTGTGAACTTTGTGAATAATATATATATATATATATATATATATATATATATATATATAATTGTGTATGAAGTAATATAAAAGATATCATTATTTTATTAATTGTATCTAAACATATTGTAAGACAATAATAATGCGCTTGAGTGTTCAATTATTACTTATTTTAATAAATTTATGCATTTTTAATTTTAGAATAAAGAGAATAGTTGTTATGAGTATGTGAGTTATGAACAATAATTTTATTTCTAAGAGGTTACTAGTACCGTGAATGGTTGTTGACTAGAATCCGTATATGGACCATGTGCTACATTTGTTTTATCAATCATCTTGTAGTACAAAACATGATTCATAATTTCATAACTTGTTCGTTTCACAAAAAGAGTAATATTTAAATTTTTGATGATTTTTTATTTTGTATATCTGATTATGAGTTACATGTAAAAATAATAAGTTTTTTTCATTAAATTTGTTATGCAAATTTGATTAAAGATCTTATAAGAAAATTGTAATGATAAATTTTGAAAAATATAACATTATAATAAAAATATTATAAAAATACTGTTAATTTTTTGGAATAAAATTTATTCTCAAATGTTTTTTTTTTGGGAAACCGAGGGAATATCATTTCTCAATTTTCTACAAAAAGTTTTATTTTTGTCTTGGACTTTTATTTGTTTTTATTTATTTACTTATTTATTATTGACACTGTTTTGTAGCTTAAAGAGAGGAAGTGCATGGATTATGCTTAAATATTGTAGTGCTTGACTACTTGAAAGCAACTATTTAGAATTCAAAAGAAAAGCTACAATTTTAAATTATATATTTGGCTTTTGATCCTTTCGGAATATAATGAATGCTACCTATTGTATCAGCAAATAAGTTTTGTTTCCTACTCTGCTTGATCATCAGACGGCAATATATTGCTCATTTGTGCTTGCTGCCGTTTGACTTAGCTTACTCTTACATGGACCCACTTGGCTCCTCCCAATTATTTATTTTTTTTTAATTTTTTAAATGTATTTTATAATTTTAAATAAAATTTATTTTGTGAAATTTTAATGTACGGATTAATGGAACATAAAAAAAATATGTGAATATGTTAAGTTTCATTCAATTTAACAATGTAAAACACATAATTTTAATGGTTTAAAAATTATCAAATATTAACAATTTAAATTATATTAAATTTTAACTATTAAGATGAATCTGTTTCATACTGTAAAATTATATCAAACTTAGCACACCCTCATATTTTTATATTTTTATAAATATAGACAAAAGGAAATTAAATATAATTAACTCTTCCCTGAAATCATTCGAGTATTCAACGAGATCGACAAAATATATTCATTAAGTTTTTTAATGAATTGACGTGAAACAGATTTGTATTTGCTTGAACATAAATTCTTGTCGTCGTAACTCTCGCAATACATCAAAGAATTTTTAAGCTATAATTAATGGACAATCGCTGGTATCCATTTTCTATTTCTGTCAAAAGAATAGCTATCGTGCTGCCGTTCATGATAACTTTTATTTTTTTCGGTAGAGTTGTTTCGTACTTCAACATTATATTTTTTTTAATTAAGAATAATTTTTTTTCTATTATCTATTGGAATGCAGTTAAATTTTTATATTTATTTAGAATAGGTTTTCATTTATGTTTTGAATTTAGTTTTATTTCAATTCCTTTTGAGGTTCTAATATTATGTTAGAATCTATAAATACAACGGTTTACTATGTTTATAAAATCATTAAAAAATTTAATTATTTGTGAGGATTTGTCAAGAAAATAAAAATATTATGTATTTATTGACAGTTTGTACGGTAGATGAGTAAAGTGTAAAATATTCCATCATAATTGTATCTTGTGTAAAATTTGAATCAATAGTAATAATCATAATATTCAACAAGTTACACGTAATCCGAATTTGAGTAAATTAGGATAAATTTTCTGTTGTAATTTATGATTGAATTGTCTTTGTTTGATTTTTAATATTTATCAAGGTTTTATTCCAAACATCTTGTATTTAGAATTTGGTTTGTACGCAAAATTTTTAAGATTGATCTGAGTTTAAGATGTTGACGAATACATCAAAAGTTTAGGATTGAAAAATTCAGTGGGAATAACATTGAATGGGGGATTTGGTGAGCATGAGGTTGTCCCGAAATCTTGAACCTGTCATGGATTTGTGATTGTATTTTGGATTTTTGTCTTTGTTTCGGGTGTTTATTTATTTTTGGGAAATAGTTTTAGGGTTTAAGGGGGACATATATATAGAGAGAGAGAGAGGGGGGCGAGGGGGGGGGGGGGGGGGGGGGGGGGGGGGGGGGGGGGG